>CM042834.1:12141129-12857355 GCA_023653725.1 Bungarus multicinctus | reverse complement strand
GAGGCACCCCACAAACGAGGGACCTAGGGGTGGACCTCTCCCCCCCGTCAACACAAATTGCGAGCGGTCCGAGAGGAAGAAGGAGAACCACCGCAAAACGGTGCCTCCAATTCCCAACCCCTCCAACCGTCGCAATAGGATACTATGATCGATAGTATCAAAAGCTGCTGACAGATCTAATAGGACCAGGACAGAGGAATAACCTCTGTCACGGGCCCTCCAGAGATCATCAACCAACGCGACCAATGCTGTTTCGGTACTGTACCCGGGCCTGAAGGCCGATTGGAACGGTTCTAGGTAGATTGCTTCCTCCAGGTATTGAGGGAACTGACGCACCACCACACTTT
Organism: Bungarus multicinctus; assembly: GCA_023653725.1. Classification (NCBI taxonomy): domain Eukaryota; kingdom Metazoa; phylum Chordata; class Lepidosauria; order Squamata; family Elapidae; genus Bungarus; species Bungarus multicinctus. Next base: position 12,857,008 of record CM042834.1, on the reverse strand, counting down.
CAACAACCTCCGCCATAAAGGGGAGGTTGGAGACAGGATGATAGTTATTTAAAAGAGCCGGATCCAATTGTTTGACTTAGAAAAATGGGGAATTCTCCATCCCTTGAAAACAAGCTGTTGGTTTCTGCTACCATTGAAAAAAAAGGAAAAAGCTGCAAGCAGGGGATTGATTCAGGCAGACAAATGATCCTTCTGCTTCTCCTTCTCATACTGCTTCCTCACACAGCCAATGGGAAGCTCATTTGGAAATGCCCTCTGAATCTGAAGAGGAATGAGGAGACCTTCTCCTGGGAAGGTCTGCGGTTTAAGGAATGTAGTATTCCACCCTTATAGTTTCAGCAGAACCCCTCTACAAAGGTTTCTGCGTAGGTCATATCCGATGCAAAGAAATTGTTTTCCTGCTGGTCTTTGCTAATTTCCAGGTTTCAAGACAATTCCAGGTGTCACTGCACTGTTTCATTGTCATCCTTTATCCATTGCTGTCTTAAAAATCAGAGAATCACAGAATAACTTCATCGGAAGCGACATTTTCAGGTTCCTTCTTAGACCCTTCAGTTGGTCACTCTTGGGGGATAAGACTTTGTGAGGCACCAATGAAAAGTAGTGGTGGGATTAAAAAAAAATTATTACCGATTCTGTGGGCATGACTTGATTGGAATGGCAGGGGAAGGATACTGCAAAATACCAATTCCCTCCCCACCCCACTAACCTGCTTTCCAGCTCCATTCTCCTGTGCAGGGCAACAAAAGAGGACCAAGCCGATCAGTTGGGACTCAGGAGGCAGAGAATAGATGGGGATGGGCCAGTCAGAGGTGGTATTTGCCTGTTTTCCAAATTACTCAAAATTTCCACTACCAGTTCTCCAGAACTGGTCAGAACCTACTGAATACCAACTCTGACTAAAACCTATTACTGGGATATCATGCTCTGAGAGTTCAAAACAGGTCTCTGGACATCATGAATTTTTACTGTATGTAGTTGGAGACATTATCTTCCAAATATTTTTCATTATTTGAAGCAAAATCTTTGGCCCACTTATGTATGGAGAACAGTTTGGAACATTTCCTACATGTGGATGATTGGAAAATGTTGAACCTTAAAATTCCTCTGTCTCACATTTCTACATTTCTCCTGCTTATACTTTGTATTCTGGCATGGCCTCAGGATGATAATGTAGCACTCAGGGATGAAGAAGATTCAGCCCAGCAGCCAACCACTGGAGGCAAAGATGGAGAAGACCTGCACAGCCACCATGTACTTCCCTTTGGTGCTCACGTAGTTGGAGACAAAACTCACCCAGACACTGCAAAAGAGCAGCATGCTGAGAGTGATCAGCCTGGCTTCATTGAAGGCCCCAAGAAGATTCCTGGACAGGAAAGTAGGCACAGCCAGGGTCACAGCTGCAGACTTCACAAGCCCAGTGTTTATTTAATAAATAAATAAAAATTGAAAACATAAATATACTTAGTGGCTTACATCAATGCCAAAGGACATCACAGAATTTAAAGGAAAAAAAGAAAACATTTCTATTCTCTCTATAACCTACTCCAGGGGTGGGTGTCAATTAAAAAATACTTCTTTGCTCTTTTTAGTTGCCAGCGAAAAGCGAGGGGGAAAGTCATGCATTCCTAAAATGCTTCAGATAATTACTAGGCAGCTGACGCTGTTGGCGTGCAGGATTATTACTGGAGTGCATGATTGATGACTCTTGGTTATGGATGTGTCCCATTGGAGAATATACATCCAGGGGATAGGGGGAAGACCAGGGTCAAGGGGGAAATGAATGATGTGTCTTAGTATCGGCTGCACCCAGGTAATGCCGACATGGTCACTCCTAGTAAATCAATCTTTTACTCTGAGAGATGCAGCTAGAGACTTATGATTTGAATGGGGGTGGATTTGTCAGAGCCCTGAGAGGGATGTACCAGTTCTGATCACTCCAAAGAGCAGCTGACAGCAAACTGAAGTTCTGGTCTCCTCTTCGGCCCACCCAATCGCCTAGGCTCTAGGCTGTGCTTTATTCCCTGTTTTTTCCTCCTCAGCTGCTTTGTGTGGCACAGCTGAGTGCCACTTGTCATGGGAGAAGGTGAATGCATGCTTGATATGGTAATTAGTAAATAGTGCAAAAAGTGCAGTCACTGAACCGGGTTGTTATGCCAGTAGGATCCCACCCCTGACTTTCTCTATATATATCAAATGATAACAGTCCATAGGCTGTCAATTTTCTGCCTCAATGTTGGCTCTTATCCAACAATTGATATTTCCAGAAGTGAAGGGAAATGAAATTTTACTTTAGGCACAAGCAATCCAAAACCAGCTCCAATTTAGGATTGAAATACAGAGATCTAACAGAAAAGAAAATCACCAAAAGACCCTACTCTTAACAAGAGGAGAGTTCAAAGACACTAATTGCCTCCTTTGCATTTCAAGACAGGCAGGATTAGAGTTGTGTCACCAACACAGAGTTTAGCAAAACTCCATACTTCTGGGTGACCTTCATCCACAATCTCTGGAGACAAGACACCACTTGGAAAGAAATCAGAAGTCAATTAGATCTATATTGATCTATTTTCCTCCAGCATCACTTTCTGGGCATGTCACGACAGGAAGGATTACAACACCCTCAGGGGTATATTTTTGATTTTTCACTTACTTGCTATTCTCTTGCTGACCCACTGCACTTGGAGTCTTAGAACAACTTCAGGATCCCCAGAGGAGAAATTATTTCTCACTGTAATTATCACCCTCCCAGTTTTTGAGACATCTTCAGCTACAATGACTGCCTTTGTTATTTTAACATTGGACTGAACCACCAAGAAACCAATCTTACATCAGAAAAGGATAAATGCCACAGATCACACTCTATGTCACACAAGTTTTGGGACAGGAAGTCATTGTGCTCTTGAATGTACCTTTCTCTCCTTTCCGTGTAAAGATTCCTTTGTCCCTGTTTGAATCAGGGAAGTGAAAGTGCTTTGAATTCTTCTCATTCTTCTTGCTCATGTTTAGAAGCAGGAAGAAGATGGATTCAATCCTATACATTATGGATCTTCTGCTTCTGATGCTGCTGGTGTCTCAGGCAGTCTCAGAGAAGCTTAGAATGAAATGCCCACTGAATTTTGAGATCCGAGATGGAGAAAAACCATGGAACTATTACAAGCCAGGAGACCATCTCATTGCTGCAATCTCAACTGAAACATTGGCACCCCCTAGAACGTTGCCTTTCAACATGACTCCTTCTAGTCAGTTTCGCTCGTAAGTTATTCAGTGTGATGGATTTGCATTCCTTGCATTTGCTGTTCTAACACTCTTCACTTCAGTCACTCGTATATTGCAGGACTTCTCTAATTTCTTCAGCCATTTTTAGTTTCACGGCTTTCCTCTTTTTGTCTTCTTTTGTGGAACAGACTCAAATCCAACCATGTGGCAAATAAAAGTTGAAAGAAGTCCAGGTTATTTATGCATTCCTGTCTAGTAATGTGTTCATCACTGGGATACTGAGTTTGGTTTAAAGTAGAGATTGAGAGGCTGGTAGATGCCTCTGCCAAGTCTATTTCCATATTTAAATAACTACTCATTGATATTCAATGCCTGATCCTTAAATGAATAGAGGATGCTTTCTATTTGCGGTTGCTTTTCTGGGGCACTTATGAAACATCCTCTTCATTTTATGGTGGTTCAATTTCAACTATTGAATGAGTTTGAATACAAGTTAATGGGCAGATGAAAATTAAGAGTGCTACAAGTAAGAATGTATTTGCAATTCTTAACCATAATGGGGAACACTTTTTATCCTATTTTCTCAGTGTTCATTAAAATGGCATGCTGATGGGTGGCTATTATTTACCTTTGGCTTTGGATGTGTTCTGGATTAAGACAGAGTGGAATGGTGGAGACATACAGGGTTAGACTGAAAAAAAACCATGTTGTTGTTTTCTGATGATGATGGTGGTAATAACGTGAACATTTTTTTTTACAGTACAGGAGTTTATTTTAAACCGCTAATCCTTGCTTTCGCCATTCAAACAGTCAACAAGAATCCCCAGCTTCTTCCCAATCTCACACTTGGCTACAACCTGCATGACAATTATTTTAGCACCCTTGGCACTTCAGATGCCTTGCTGGACATACTCTCTACCGGACAAGCCAATGTTCCCAACTACAGCTGTGGAAGGAAGGAAAACCTTTTGGCTGTTGTTGACGGAGCTAAGAGTGAAACGTCCACTCAGATATCAACATTAGTAGGCACCTACAAAGTCCCACAGGTTTGTGTGTGTGTTTCTTTATCTCAGGGGTGTCAAACTGATGGCATCAAGTTGTTGTCCTGTGATTGTTGTGACTTTACTCCCCCCCATCACTAAACCAGGGATAGATATGGCCAGTATGTGATGCATCTGGGCTATGGGTCACTAGTTCGACAAGTTTGTTCTATCTGGTAACGTTGTGGGTGAGTGATAGATCCAACTATATTTTGCCTGTGGAATTCAAGAGCTGCTTTTCACCAGGATTTTTATAGTCAGGCAGGGATCAGGTTTGGCTGGGTGTGAACAATGAGACAGAGACCTATGTATTTCTCTCATGAACAAAAGTTTATTCACCTGAACAAAGGTGGGTGCTCCTGTAAATTGGAAGAATACAATTTGAAGCAAGTATGTATAGATTTCTCAGAACACAGTAGGTAAGGTATAGAATTTATAGAAATAGTTATGTATGTGTGGTGGCTCAGCGGCTAAGACACTGAGCTTCTTGATCAGAAAGGTTGGCAGTTCGGCAGTTCGAATCCCTAGCGCCACATAATGGAGTGAGCTCCCATTACTTGTCCCAGATTCTGCCAATCTAGCAGTTCAAAAGCAAAGTAAAAATGCAAGTAGAAAAATAGGGACCACTTTGATGGGAAGGTAACAGCGTTCCGTGCGCCTTTGGCATTTAGTCATGCCAGCCATATGACCATGGAGAGATCTTCGGACATGGCTCTTTGGCTTTGTAATGGAGATGAGCACCATCCCCTAGAGCCAGAAACAACTAGCACATATGTGCAAGGGGAACCTTTACCTTATGCCTTCTGCAGTTTGCATTAGATGTCTAACCTCAGGTAGTTCCTGGTGCTCCAGGATTTTTGAAAGATATGGCACAATGATTCTGAGATAACATCTTCCCACTCCTACAAGAACTCTGGGATGTAATCTGTCATGTCCCAGTGGTTTATATTTAAATTTGTCAAGATCAGACATATGTTCTTTCACTCATTATTTTAATTTTATATCTAGTCTGTCTTTTATGGTTATGTTTTTGGTAGGCTGGGATATAGTTTCTTTTTGCATGAAGACTGATGCGAAGAATGAATTAAGCAGCCCTGCTTTCTCTCTATTCTCTGTTACTTCCTTGCCATCTTCTTCTTTTGGTAGACTGTTTCCTTTTTTCATGTTGAAAATATTGGTTATTATCTTTGATTTTTGTTGCAAGTCTTTGTTTATTCTAGGTCTTTACTTTCCTGACTTCATATTTGCAGATTGAGTCAATCTGCTGATATTCTGCCTTAGTTATATGTCCCTCTTTCCATTTTTTTTACTTGTTCTTTTTGTCTTTCAGTTTATCAGAGAAAGATCTATATGCAACTATGCTGGTTTCTTCTGGGATTTCTTGTTTTTCTTTCTCAGGGGTATTGTGCTGGTCTGGGCTTTTATGATCATACTTTTCAGAGTTTCCCAAGATTCTTGAGTTGTTTTCCCCTTTATGATTTTCATCCAAGGAATCTTTCCCAAGATCTCTCTGAGTTTATTAAAATCAGCTCTTTTAAAATCTAAGACTCTGGTATCATTATGTTCTATTGCTTGTGTTTGAGATATGTTGAATTCTAGTATGACATGGTCACTCTTACCCAAGGTTCCTGAAATTTCAACTCACTCCATCACTTCTCTGTTTGTAAGAATTAAGTCCAGTATGGCTGTCCCTCTTATTCCCTCCTCTACCTTTTGGACAATAAAGTTGTCAGCTAGATTGGTTAGGAACTTATTTGATTTCTCACTTGGTGCAGAATTAGTTTTCCAATTGATATCAGTGTGATTGAAGTCTCCCATTACTATTGTAGTGTGTTTCCTAAATATATTTGTTGGTTGGCAAAAAGGACATCTATTTTTTTCTGCTTGATTGTGTAGCCTACAGTATAGATCTATGTTAATGTCATTCTTTTTTCTTTCATATTGACCCATATGCATTCTAGGAGGTTTTCATCTTTGGTTTCATGCATTTCTGTAGCAGTAGAGTGGTCCTTTACATACTGTGCAACTCCACCTCCTCTTTTATGGGGTCTCTTCCTTTTTTGAACAGTTTTTATCCTATAAGTGTGTTCCAGTCGTGGATTTCATCCGACCAAGTTTTATGTTATTCCAAATATATAATATCTACCTTCATGTATTAATAGTTCAAATTCACCTTGTTTGTTCCCGAGACTTTGTGCATTTGTATGTAGGCACTTGAGATCTTTATCTGACTCTGGGTATGCTTCGTATGTCTCCTATTTGATGTTTGTCTTCCTTCCCATCCCACCTTACTTCATTACTTGACTTGCTTTCTAGGGGTTTTTACTTGGAATTAGGTTCTGGAGATCCTAAAGCTTGGTCATCCTCCCCTCTCAATTTTAGTTTAAAGCCCTCCTGATAAGTTGAGCCAGTCATTTTCTGAAAACATTCTCCCCAGTATTTTTGAAGTGCCGTTCCCTCCCTTGCCAAAAGCCCACCATGGAGTTAGTACTGATCATGGTCCAGAAATCCAAAGTTTTTTGGTGACACCAACCCTTTAGCAAGTGGTTCACTTCTAGATTTCTTTGTGCTATCTTTTCATTGGCAGTGCAAATGAAAAAACTGCTTGTGCACTTAAGTCCTTGACTTTCTTGCCTAGCTGCTCATAATCAATATTGTTTTCAAGTCTCTTTTTATGTTGTTCGTCCATGTTTACATTCTGTAATCCTGCTGTTTTGATATAGTTTAATTAGTTATCAACAAGCATATAACAAAGTATAATTCTAAAGTATTCTAATTTGTTAGAATAGAATAACAGAGTTGGAAGGGACTTTGGAGGTCTTCAGTCCAACCCCTTCCTTAGGCAGGACACCCTACACTACTTCAGACAGATGATTATCCAACGTTTTTTTTAAAATCTTCCAGTGTTGGAGCATTCACAGTCTCTGGAGGCAAGTTGTTCCACTGATTAATTGTTCTCACTGTCAAGAAATTTATCCTTAATTCTAGGTTGCTTTTCTCCTTGATTAGTTTCCACCCATTGTTTCTCGTCCCGCCCTCAGGTTCTCCTTGATTTGGAGAACAGCTTGATTCTCTCTTCTTTGTGGCAGCCCCTGAGATATTGGAAGACTGCTATCATGTCTCCCCTACTCCTTCTTTTCATTAAACTAGACATTCCAGCAATCATTCTTTCTATGTTTTAGCTCCAGTCCCCTCATCATCTTTGTTGCTCTTCCCTGCACTCATTCTAGAGTCTCAACATCTTTTTTACATCATGGCAACCAAAAGTGGATGCAGGATTCCAAGTGTGGCCTTACCAAAGCATTATAAAGTGGTATGAACACTTCACGTGATCTTGATTGTATCTCTCTGCTTATGCAGCCTAGAACTGTGTTGGCTTTTTTGGCAGCTGCTACACACTGCTGGCTCATATTTAAATGGTTGTCCACTAGGATACAAGATCCCTCTCCCAGTTGCTACTATTGAGCAATGTACCACATATACTGTACCTGTGTATTTGATTTTTCTTGCCTAAATGTAGAACGTTATTTTTTTCACCACTGAAATGTTCATGAGTATCAAGTTGGAGTTGTTAAAATCTAGTGTTTGGATTAGATCTATACACTAATATAGCATAGCATTCTTCATTGCTTTTCAGATCAGTGACGCATTTATTTCAGAGGCTCAGAATGATAAAAATCAATTCCCTTTTTTCCATCGGATGCTCCCCCCAAAAGGGATCACATATCCAGCAATTGTCCAACTGCTCCTCCATTTCAGATGGACCCTGATCGGTCTCATCACTTCAGACACAGAAGAGGGACAGAGTTTCATGAGGACATTTACTCCTGAGCTTCTGAGGAATGGGATTTGTGTTGTTATAACACGACAATTCTCAGCAACTGGATTTACAACAGTACCTCTCGGTGATGCCCTCTCTAAGTGGAGACAAGTCAATGTCTTTGTAAACTACATAGAAAATATTGACATTTGGGACAGAATTCGTCATTTCCAGTTGAAATTTGAAACTATGCCAGGGCATATTGAAGGGAAAATCTGGATCATGGGAGCCATCGACTATCTGGTATACAGTAGGGACGATCTTTCCAAATACGCCCATAGTATTTGGAGTTTTGCTTTTCAGGAAAAAAGCAGGCCGGAAGATGATGTTGTTGGAACCAAACTCTCCGTGAGATTGGAAGATCGTTTTTTTCACTGTTCTTTTTCAAAGCACATACTTTCTGTCAAAAGTCGAAAAAGATGCATCCAGAAAGCACCACTGGAGCCTACACCAGAAATTAGAAGCACATGGATCAGTTTTCACCTCCATTTACACAGTATTATTAAGACTCTGGCCCATGCCTTGAAAGCTGCGTATTCTTCCAGATCCAGAAGGAGAATCAAGAAAGGCGATGAGAGTGTGCAGACTTCAAGGCTGCAGCCATGGCAGGTATGGAGTTCCTCCCAGGATGCGTAAAACTCCAAAGGAGAGGAAGAAGAACCTTCTCCACCTCCTTGTGCTACAAAAGGCCAACAGGTTGGCCAAACTAACCACACAGAGAATACCCAGGGATGGGGGTTAAGAAGCTTTGTGTCAGGATTCCAGCAATCACCCTAATTAAATCATGAGCCTCGAGCCAAATTCAAAAAACTTCAAATGATTTATTAGGAGCAACATACTGGCATGATCTGTTTGAATTTGACTTTGAGATACGTGATTTATAATCACCTTTGACCCTGTTTTCATCCACCCCTCTGCGTGTGTCATAATTCAGATTTCCAATGAAACAAATTCATGGCTTGGGTATCATCAATTACCCTCTCCAATAGTGGATTTTGATCCCCAGAATAGCAGAATACCCAGAATATATACACATACATATATATACATACATATACATATGCATGTGTGTCTATACAAATACATATACACACATATACTTAATATACATATACAAATGTCTGTGTGTATATGTGTTATTTGCTTGTTTGTGCTGCCTACATCACTGAAATATTTTAACAATCTAGCAGAGTGAGAGCTGTGGATCATAAACATGATGCCTTCACACACACACACACACACCTATGTCATATATTATACCTGGACTTTCTCTCCATGCATTCCAGATGTCAGGAAGCAATTGAAGAGGCCGGGGGTCAGGTATCCCAGAATGATGAATTTTTGGAGAGCCAGCTGGCTGTCAAGGCTCCAACATGCACTGCTATTCAAATCATAAGTCTCTAGCAGCATCTCTCAGAGTAAAAAAGATTGCTTTATTAGGAATTAACATGTCGGTGTTTCCTGGTTGCAGCCAATTGTGACACATTATCCTGTCAGCTTTGGAAGCCAAACCATACATAGATTTGTAGTTTGAGAAATTGTGAAAAGCCGAAAAAAATGTAAATTCGGGTTTTCACAGATATGCCAGATGCTATTCTAATAAAGGTACTTTTGAGATATGTTTGTCTCGGAATTACTGATTAGAATGGAGGTTTGCTGGAACGCTGACACATTTGTTTCACCCTTGATCCTGGTCTTCCCCCGACCCCATGGATGTATATTCTCCAATCAGACATATCCATAGCCAAGAGTCATCAATCATGCTCTCCAGTAATAATCTTGTGGGCCAACAGCTTTGGCTGCCAAGGCCATCTGAAGCATTTAAGGAATGCATTGCTTTCCCACACTCCCTTTCTGCTAAAAAGAAAGTTGACACTATTAAGAAAGTATAATGATATTTGGATATATGAGCCTCGGTGGTGCAGTGGTTAGAATGCAGTATTGCAGGCTACTTTTGCTCACTGCTGACTGCCTGCAATTTGGTAGTTGAAATCTCACCAGGCTCAGGTTGACTCATCTTTCAGTCCTTCTAAGGTCGGTAAAATGAGGACCCAAATTGTTGGGGGCAATATGCTGACTCTGTGAACCACTTAGAGAGGGCTGTAAAGCTCTGTGAAGCAGTATATAAGTCTAAGTACTATTGCTATATAAAGCATAGCAGCAGGCTAGATAGTGAAAGATTGTAAACTCAAATCCTGCCTTAACCATGAAATCCATCTGGGTAACTTTGACCAATCACTCACTCTCAGCCTGATCAACCTCACAGGGTCATTTTTGTGGGGAGATGTGTACTATAAAATTTGTGAGAATATCTTAATATACAATAATGTAAAATTAGCTTACATAGTTATGTTTCCTATCTGGCCTACTTGGGAGAAGATTAGCCTGCCAGCTTTCTAATTGAGAATTCTGTGCTTTCTTCACCCCCCCCCCCCCACAAGGCATTTATGAACAACCTCATTGTTTGTTCTTCTTTTGTGTGTGTGTGATATGTTCTAAAATGTTCCCTTTAATAGGCAAATTTGCTCAATTATGCTTTGTCACTACATATTCTTTTTAGCATATGATTTATCAGTTTTTCTAAGCCTTTTTCACTTGTGAAGATAGTTGTAATGCTTGTTCTCCTAACTCACTATACTTGCAAGTTAAACAACTGTGTATTTTTTCTTTTTATGTACACTGAGAGCATATGCACCAAGACTAATTCCTTCTGTGTCCAATCACCCTTGGCCAATAAAGAATTTATTCATTCATTCATGAAATGTGTTTCAAATCTGAAAAGACCACCTGGGATAAGAAACTAAGTTCTCTGCTTTTTAAAATTCCTGGATTTTTATTCTAGTTCCATCCGTTTCTGGAGAAGAATGAGTTTTTCAATATTTCCCATTGGAAATTGTCCTTGGACCAAAATGGAGAGGTGGTAACAGATCTGAATGTCATAAGCTGGGTGCTTATTCCCGGGTGGACTCCCATGGATGAGCAATTGGGGAATTTTCAGAGGCAAAGATTTACTATCAATGAAGAAACTCTATCATTGCTAAAGTCGGTCAACAAGGTAAGAGAAAGCTTTGCAATGTTTTGTATGGGCTTGAAAAAACCTTTGCAGATCCTACCACTGGTAAGTTTTTTTCATCACTACAGTTTTCTTCTATTTTCATATATTTAATAGAATAAATGTTTAAAAATTTATTCTAAAATTTAACATTGCATACATTGCCCTGCTTTAAAGTCATGGATATATGAAGAATAGTGGAATAAATTTTAATAAAACTTTTTTTAAATAAAGAAAGAAACACTGATTGTCACTTAATGCTTAAATCTTTTCAAAACCCCATCCCTCTTAACATTATTATATAGAAAAGTCCTTTATTTTAATGTGATATTCCAAGAGCAAAAGAGATGAACTAGTTGTATTTCTTGCAACTACTCGGAACTAGTTAAAGGGTTCAGACTGATAGTGGAACCTTGGATTGTAAACATAATCCATTCCAGGACAATGGTTTGCAACCTGATTTGGTCGTGACTGGAAGCACATGCGTGGACCAAAACAAAAACAAAAATATAGATGCCAAGGGAAAATCACCATGGCAGGGAAAATAGCCATGGTGATTTTTGGGTTTGCTTGGTCGCCACCCAAAGATCTGTTCCTGACCAAAAGCAAAACAGAAGCAAAAATTCTGGTCGTCACCTGATTTGGACAAGAACAGAAGCATTCGTGATCCGAGGTTCCATTATATGTATGTATGTATGTATGTATGTATGTATGTATGTATGTATTTATTTATTTATTTATTTAATATGTTTGTCAAACATGAACAAAGAAGCAAGTACAGGCATAAACATAAATAATGGAAGCAAGTACAGGTATAATGGGAACAGCAAGACAGGGATGGTAAGCACTTATCTAAGGGAAGAACAGAGTCTCATTCCTAATGTTCATTTTGACCTTTATTTCCTATGAATGCTTAGTCCTAACACACTTTCTTTGGCATTAATTGTTTTTCTGCTTAGCCACTGCCTCAGTCAAAATGTGTGGAAAACTGTCATCCTGGATTTGTCAAACGGGTTCGAGAAGGAGGGCCAGTTTGCTGCTATGACTGCATTCTTTGTCCAGAGGGGACCATCTCCACTCAGGAAGGTAGCTGACACCAAATAAAGAAGCAGGCATTGGGGGAAATAGATTCATCCAGAGCATTTTTCTGGAAGTACAAGTTAAGAGACAGATTGAAGCTCAACTGTTTTCTTCTTTATTTTGAAAATGTACAAGTTCTTATCTAATGGGAATAAAAGCAAAATGATCTTGAAAGAGAGGCAGCAAAGAGATAAGAGGGTTTGCCATATAAAGCAACCTGTATTTTGACCAGAGATGGTATTCAGCAGGTTCTGACCAGTTCTGGAAAACTGGTAGCAGAAATTTTGAGTAGTTTGGAGAACCAGAAAATACCACCTCTGACTGACACTGCTCCATCTATTCTCTGTCTCCTGAATCCCAACTGATCGTCTTGGTCTTCGTTTGTTGCCCTGCACAGGAGAACAGAGCTGGAAAGCAGGTTATTGGTGTGGGAAGGGAATTGAGATTTCACAGTATCCTTCCCCTGCCACACCCACCAAGCCACGCCCATCAAGCCATGCCCACAGAACCGGAAGTAAAAATGTTTGAATCCCACCACTGATTACAACTGTATAAAATATCTCTTCTAGATTTAGTTTGGATGTTTCATTCCATATTTTGACATTTAGGAAAATCAGTTTTCTTAGAAACTTGAAGAAATATATTAGTATAACCTTGGAAAGTTTCTTGCAATATATTCTATATGAGATCCCCAATGACCCTGTCAGGATCTCCAAAAAGTTATTACTGTTCCACAATGAGGTGCTGTGGACAGTTATGGGGAATCTCATTTCATCCATATTTCCACTGTTCCTGTTAGCCATTCCAGGTCCGTGACTGAGACTTTCCCTGCCACCTTGCGAGATTTCACAAGGTAATCCAGTATATGTTGGTTAACCATTTGTCTAAAGTTGTGTAGGGTTTCTTGCCTAATCAGGAGGTTGGACTAGAAGACCTCCAAGGTCCCTTCCAACTCTGCAATTCTATTCTATTCCATTCCATTCTACTCTGTTCGACATTAAGATAAGGATTCAGAAAGTGTATCTAGAAAGATTAATTAATTCATTATTAACCACTAATATTGTAGATTCTGCCCATTAACATTAAATCCTAAGATTTCCCAAATTCCATAGATCATACACCAATGAATGAATGAATGAATAAATAAATAAATCATTTATTGATCAAGTGTAACTAGACACACAAGGAATTCGACTTGGTGTATATGCTCTCAATGTACATAAAAGAAAAGATATAGTTGTCAAGAATCATAAGGTACAACACTTAGTCATAGGGTACAAATAAATAATCAAATCATACAAGGAAACAGTCAATATAAATCATATGGATACAAGCGACAAAGTCATACAGTGATAAGTGGGCGGAGATAGGTGAAAGGAGGGATGGAGGAGTAATAGTAATGCAAATTTGGTAAATAGTTGGACAGTGTTGAGGGAATTATTTGTTTAGCAGAGTAATGGTGTTCAGATAAAAACTGTCCTTATGTCTAGTTGTTCTGGTGTGCAGTACTCTATAGTGTCGTTTTGAGGATAGAAGTTTTAACAATTTATATCCAGGATGTGAGGGGTCTTAAATATTTTCACAGCCCTCTTTTTGACTCATGCAGTATACAGGTCCTCAATGGAAGGCAGGTTAGTAGTAATTGCTTTTTCTCCAGTTCAAATACAGACATCTGTGATTGTGCATGTGCATCTATGAAAATGGTACTCTTATTAACTTTATTTTGTGACGAACTTAAAACATGCATTTGGGAAAATGTTCTTGGTATCTGATGTTATTTCTTAAAATGTAAATGGAGAAATTGTTAAAAAAATCCTTTTATTATTCTCAGATATGGAAAAATGCAGCAAGTGTCCACCCGATCAATATCCAAATGAGGATCGAATACAATGTATCCCCAAAATTATAACCTTTCTGTCTTATGAAGAGTATCTGGGCATCACCTTGATCTCCTTTGCCCTAATCTTATTCCTAACCACAGGTCTTGTTTTAATCATATTCATGAAATACCTAGAAACTCCCATTGTTAAAGCCAACAATCGTGACCTCTCTTACATCCTCCTGGTCTCCCTCCTGCTTTGCTTCTTGTCTTCTTTCCTTTTCATTGGTCAACCAAGAATAGCCACCTGCCTTCTTCGACAAACAGTGTTCAGCATTGTTTTCTCAGTTGCTATTTCTTCACTCTTGGCCAAAACAATCACAGTGGTGCTGGCTTTTCTGGCCACAAAACCAGGAAACCAGATAAAGAGATGGTTGGGGAAGGGCTTGGCCAACTCCATCATCCTTTCTTGTTCTGCTGTCCAAATTACCATCTGCTCCATTTGGCTGGGAATTTGTCCCCCATTCCCTGATTTTGACCTCCACTCCCTGCCTGGAGAGATCATCCTGCAATGCAATGAAGGCTATGTTGTCATGTTCTACATCACCCTCAGCTACATGGGCTTCCTGGCTGCCATCTGCTTCACAGTGGCTTTCCTGGCCAGAAACCTCCCTGGGGCCTTCAATGAAGCCAAGCTGATCACCTTCAGCATGTTGGTCTTCTGCAGTGTCTGGCTAACCTTTGTTCCTACCTACATGAGCACTAAAGGGAAATACATGGTGGCTGTGCAGGTCTTCTCCATCTTGGCCTCCAGTGCTGCCCTGCTGGGCTGCATCTTCATCCCCAAGTGCTACATTATCATTCTGAGGCCAGACCTCAATACCAAGGAGCAACCAGAAAAAATGTAGAAATGTGAGACAGAGGAATTTTAAGTCTTAATCTTTTTCAACAATCTGTACCAAGAAAATGATCAAGCTGTTCTCCATACATAAGTAGATCAAATATTTTGTTGAATATGTTTCAAGGGTGTTTGAAGATACAACTGGAAAAAGACTGAGTTTTTTTTTTAATTCTTAAGGGCAGGATATTTGCCAGTGTCCTTATCCTACTTGAAGCCTGAGATGCCACACTCAGGTTTTTTTAGATCATGATATATGTGCAATTATAATCTTGTTGCTATGCCAGAAATACTCTGTTATGGGGGTGGAGTGGGTAAAATATTATTTTGGTAATGCTATTTTAGGTATAAGAGCCTTTCTATCATCTCCTGGGGGAAGGTTCAAGACATCTTTCTATGGCTATCTTGTCCAGCCTTCCTCTGAAAATTGATACATCAAATAATAAAAATGAAATGCTTTATCTTCAAACTGTATAATGGAAATGGAAAGGGCTTGAATGTTACTGAATTATGTTCTTCCAAAAGAGAGCTGAGATGAAAAATAATGAAAAGATGACATTAACAGTATGTAATAGTGTGAGCTGATTTTTTTTCAAAGAAAAAGAACATTATTGGGGTGGGCGAGGCGGGGAGCTGGTGTCACGGAAGTACAGCGTGCAATCTTTAAGCTCTAAGATTGCTGCTGATATCTCCGTTGCAAAATAGTCCTAAAGAACCCCTTACTGTTCCATAGAGATGGTGATAGAGAAGGGCACATCCTGTCGATCCTAGGAACATTGCAAAGTCCCTGGTAGATCCAGGAGAAGCCCTTTTTTCCCATGGCGGAGGGGCAGCCATCAAAGCTGCTGAAGCTGGGACAGCTCTGGAATGGAAGAAAGTTGGAAAGAAGTGTGTCATTTTGGTGAGATAATTTTCTACTCGTTATTTCTGGAGAGAACACTCTAAAAGACTAAAAATTAAATTTAAAAGTGAAGATAAGGTGCTCAAGCGGCGAGATTAAGCACAAATTAAATTTGAAGGTTTTTTTTTCTTTTTATTGGAACTTTGGATTTTTATAAAAACTTTTTAATTTTTAAATTGGACTGGTCTTTCCTTTTTAGTTTTTATTTTTTCCTTTTAAAACAACTTTTTGGAAAAGTTTCTTTTTTTTCTTGTCTCTTCTTAATAATTTTAGACTTCTTTATTTTTTTTATTTCTGGTTTAAATATTAGAGGGGAAGGAAAAGTAAGGGAAATAAGTAGTGCTGCCACCTGGAGACTTGGATACATTGTTTTTCTTTCTTGCTTGCTGATACATTTGGTGTTTCATTCAAGGACTCTGTTTCTCATTGAAAAGATAGTGGGAAGAGCATGTAGATTGTTTATGCAGGTGCTCTTCTGGGGAACTACTGATAGCTGGAGTCTTGATTTTAAATTGAAAGAAAGAAGATTGAAGTGACCTTGAAAAGAGAACTGGAAATTTTGTTTTTTGATTTAGTAAAGAGCCTCGAATATTTAGTGGCAGTGCTTTGCTTACTGACAGAATTGCAATTTTTTCTCCCTTTTTCTTCTACTCCACTCCCAGCTGGATTTTTGAGTCTTTTGATGCAGGAATAAGACCACCCCCTCTTTTTTTCTTTATCCTCCCTCCTCCCTTTGTTTTACCTTTTTAGCAAGGGGAATATACAGATTCCTGTCTTTTTAAATCTTTCCTTAATTTTTTATTTTTTCATCCTTTTTTCATTTTTTTTCTTTTTTTCCTTTTCCTCTACATAATTGGAACCAATTGGATTAAGGTGTTCAAGTGCCTGAAAAAATTTTTCCCTTCCCTTTTTTTATTTTTTGCTTTTATCTTTTTTTATTGGAGTGGCAGTTGGCTGCTCTTGCTTTTTCTTCTCAACTTTCCTATTATTCCAAGATGAGTAGAAAGATACCAGTCTCAGTTTCTTCAATCTCGACTTCTTCCTCCGCACCATCTGGAGGACAACGATCAATAACGGTGATGTTACAACAAGAGAAGGAGAAAGAAGTGACACTGTAGATGATTATGCAAGAAATTCAAAAGCTCCAATTAAAAACAGATACTATTGAAAAGAGAACGGAAAGTATTGAACAAAGAATGGAAAAGACAAATGAGAAAATTGAAAATATTCAATAGATGATGATACAATATGAGGACAGAATCAACAAAATTGAAGAACAGGATGTACAAAGAGATAAGAAGATGGGAGATATGGATACCCAACTGAGTGAAGTTGAAAGAGACAAGGGCCGATCTCTGCAATCATTGGGATGGGAAATTGATAAATCAGAATTCAATCTAAGATTTCAAAATATAGAAGAAAAGGGTGAAAACCTTGTTGAAATGATGACAGAAATCCTGGCAGAAGCATTAGAGGTAACCAAAGAAAAGATGATGGATAGAATGGACGAGGTTTTTTGTGTCCATACAAGATATGCGATGAGAAATAAACTGCCAAGAGAAGTTCATATCAGATTTACTAAGAAAATAATTAAATCACAAATATTGCACCAGGCAGCAAGAGAAGAAACACTAAAGTACAAAGATAAAGAAATAATGGTACTGAAACAAGTACCGAGAGAGATAAGAAGATAATATTTATTCTTGACCAAAGAGTTACTTAAGAGAGGAATAAATTACAGATGGCTGATACCAGAACGTCTCATGTTTACTTGGCAGAAACAAAGACACAGAATTGATACAGTTGAAAAAGCTGAGTTATTCTATCTGGAATATTTTAGAAAGGGAGGAAGATACAAGAAAAGAAGAGTCATTAATTGAATTCCAAGAGGAATGTATAGCAGTAATTGAAAAAGAAGAAGGAGCCATAAGTGGTGTACCCAGTGAGCAACGACAACCAAGATCTACTAGAGCAACAAATCCTTCTTATAAAGCCTAAAATGGATGAGAGAAAACTGATTACAATTAATATAAATGGACTTAATTCAGCTACTAAAAGAAGAAAAACATTTCACAAGTTAGAGAAACTAAAATTTGATATAATCTTCCTGCAAGAAGTACATATTAAAAAACAATATGATTATATATTGAAACAACAAAAATTAGGGAAATTATTTACAGCGTTGACACTGTGTAAAAAGAGAGGAGTGGTGTTAAACATTAGAGATGCAATCCCTGTGGAACAAATATATACAGATGAGGATGGAAAGATTTTGATGGTGGAAATAATGGACAATAATCTAAAGATACGTTTAATAGCAATTTATGCTCCAAATGATAATCAAGAAGATTTTTACGGGAAATTACACAAGAAAATAATTGAACTGGACTATGCTAATATTTGTCTGATGGGAGATTTTAATGGAATAATAAATGACAAATTGGACTATAAAACACAAAAAACAGCAAAGAAAGCTAGAAGGACATTGCCAAAATCCTTCTTTTGAATGGTATATAAGATAAAACTTAAAAGATGCATGGAGAGAGAGAAATGCAGAAAATAAACAATATATCTTTTATTCAAATAGACATGCATCATGGTCTAGAATAGATATGATATGGATGTCAACAGATTTGCTTTCCAATACACAAGATATTGAAATAGAAACAAGTACCTGGGCAGATCGCAATCCAATAACACTTGTATGGAAAGGACAAAAAAGGAGATCTAGATGGACTTTAAATAATATGATAGTAAAGGAAAAAGACTTTAAACAGAAAATTGAGAGAGAATTGACTTTTTTCTTTAAAGAAAACACAAAAGACGATACATCATTACAGAACCTCTGGGACATGCTGAAGGCTTATACAAGAGGTTTGATAATGGACTATACAAGGAATGGAAATATAAAGCAGAGAAAAACGTTTTAAATACTGGAAGACAACTATAAGAGGTTGGAAAAAGAACTACAGAAATTTCCACAAAAAAAGGACATTAAAATTAAAATGGACATAATGAAACATAAAATGGGGCTAATGAAAAAAGAAAAAATAGCACAAAAAAATTAAAAATGCTAAGCAGAACTATTTTGAAGATGCAAACAAACCAGGTAGATGGCTAGCATATAAATTGAGAAAGGAAAGGGATTCGAGAAGGATAAATCAATTGATAAAAGAACAAGGACATGTATGCTATGGAAATGCGGAGAAGAAAAACATTATTCAAGATTATTATGGAAAACTATACCATCAAGAGAATGTTCAGGAAGAAAGAATTCAACAATATCTACAGGAAGTAAATTTGCTCCAGAAACCTAAAGATATTGAAATAATGTTAGAAAGTAACATAACAATGATGGAATTAACAGAAGCCTTAAAAAAGCAAATATTGGGAAAGCACCAGGCCCGGATAGTTTGCCAGTGGAATTTTATAAGACATTTCAGGAAACATTGAATCTTTACTTATTAGAAGTAATGAATGAAGTTATGACAAAGAGGAGAATACCCAAAACATGGTCAGAAGCATATATTACCCTTGTACCGAAGGAGGACCCAGACCCACAGCAAGTTAAAAACTATAGACCAATATCACTACTAAATTCAGATTATAAAATTTTTGCTTCAATTTTGGCAGAAAGACTGAAAAGATATTTAAATAATTTTATTCATCCTGACCAAAATGGATTTCTGCCAAAGAGACAAATTAAAAACAATATGAGAATAATTTTAGATACACTGGAATACTATAAGGCACATCCCGAAAAACAATTGGCTCTGATGTTTTTAGATGCACAAAAAGCCTTTGATAATGTGAATTGGCATTTTATGCTGTTACAATTGGATCAAATGGGCTTTGGTAAAAAATTTATTCAAGCCATAGAAACGATATATCATAAACAAACTGCAAAGGTTATGGTAAATGGAGAGTTAACAGACTTTATAGATATAACAAAAGAGACTAGACAAGGCTGTCCATTGTCACCTCTGTTGTTTGTGTTAACACTGGAAGTGATGAATAGGAACATCAGAGAAGAAAAAGAAATAAAAGGAATGGAAATTAAAAAAGAAGAGTATAAATTACAAGCTTTTGCAGATGACCTAGTATTCATATTAGAGGATCCATTGGAGTCAGCAGCTAAATTGATAGAAAAGATAGAAGAGTATGGGAAAGTAGCAGGTTTGAAAATAAATAAAGATAAAACAAAGATGTTAACAAAGAACATGTTAGCAAGATGAAAAAAAGAATTGAGGAAGTTTTGGTCATCCAGGTCACAAATAAGATTAAATATTTAGGGATGCATGTAACACCAAGATGTACCACACTTAAGGGGGATAACTATCTTAAACTCAAACAACAGATTGCAACAGGCTTGATAAAATGGGAAAACTTACAATTATCACTGATTGGGAGAATATCTAAAATTAAGATGAATGTATTGCCTAGAATCTTATACTTATTCCAGACAATTCCAATCAGATGAGGGAAAGAATTTTTTGAAGATTTAAACAAAAAAGTGTTAAAATACATCTGGCAGGGGAAGAAAGTGAGAATAAAACTCAAATTACTAAAAGATGAAAGAATAAGAGGAGGATTTGCTTTGCCTAATTGGGAATTATACTACCAAGCAACGAGTTTGATGTGGGTAAAGGAGTGGATAACATTAAGGAATACAAGACTTTTGAATTTAGAAGGACATGACTTGCTGTTAGGGTGGCATGCCTTCCTCTGGTATAAGGGAACTAAAACGCAGAGATATTTTAGAAGACATTATATTCGAGAAGCATTGTTTCTAAATTGGGAGAAGATAAAAAAGCAATATTACTTAAAAATTCCACTATGGTTATCTACTATTGAAGCTTTTTCTTATCCAATAATATATAAAAAGGAACAAACAGTTAAATATGGTGAAATATTGAATGAAAAGGGTGAACTTAAATCTATGCAAGCGTTGGAAGAACAAGATGTAAAAATGAATTGGTTTTCATATTTGCAAATAAAATCTAGATTTGATAAAGATGTTAAAAGAGAAGGTATTTATGATAAGCTGACTGATTTAGATAAAATTTTAACAGGTACTGATGAAAAAGTAATCAAAAAACTTTATGGACACTTGTTGGAGTTTAAATTAGAGGAAGAACAAGTTAAAGAAACAATGATTGTGCGGGGGAAAATTTTTGGATGTGGGATTGACTTAGATAAATGGCAAAAATTGTGGTCTCAAAATTATAAAATGACAATGTCAACTGCACATAAAGAAAACTTGTATAAGATGTTTTACAGGTGGCACTTACCCCCGACGAGACTTGGGAGGATGTTCAAGAATAAATTGGATACATGTTGGAAATGTCATCAGATACCTGGTTCATATTACCATATGTGGTGGACATGCTCGGATGCAAAAAGATATTGGACTATAATCCACACATGGTTGGAAAAAATGACAAAACAACACATAGACTTTAAAACTGAGATAGTTTTATTGGGAATTATACCGGAAATATATTGTAAAGAACTCAAATATTTGATTGTAAATGTTTTAACAGCGGCTGGAATTGTATTTGCTAAGAATTGGAAAAATGAAAAAATACTTATGCAGGAGGAAATTATTAAGAAAATCATAGGAATGTGCCGAAATGAGTAAATTGACATTTGAAATTAGAGAACAAGACGATAAACAATTTTATATCATATGGGATTTATTTTATCAATGGTTAGATAAAAAAACATGGTAAAGAAATAGATTAGTAAGTATTATAATAAAAATTAATAGATTGATATAGAATACAATATAAAATATATAACCATTGGATGAATGTATAAGATTAAACCATAATGAAATTTAGAATATCTCGTATAAGATAAAGAAAAAATAATTTAGTCAAATGAATGTTTAATAAT
The DNA here is from genome assembly GCA_023653725.1 of Bungarus multicinctus. NCBI lineage: Eukaryota > Metazoa > Chordata > Lepidosauria > Squamata > Elapidae > Bungarus > Bungarus multicinctus. The sequence continues at coordinate 12,835,281 of CM042834.1, read as the reverse complement.
TGATATTACATAAGCACAAGCTAGATTGATAAGGTGAGAATTTATATAACTCGTGAGTAATGGTTAAAAAAATGGATAGCACAAAAGATTGTAACCAATTGACACACTGTATGTAAATAATTGAAAGAGGGTTTTATGTTTTTATGTTTTGTTTGTATGTTTGCTGTAAAAAAAATAAAACTGAAAAAAAAGAACAGTATTATAAATCTGATGGTTGGTATGAAGAAGCAAGTGATTTGTTCTGTTGGAGATGACAGAAAATTCGGTACAGGGAATCCTTATCTTCTGATCTTGCTTAGATATTCCACTGTTTCTACTAACCCCTACAGCATGGGAAGTAGGCTACAGAACATTATCCATATACCTCTTAGATTTTGTAGGAAGACAACATGGTGGCAATCTGAGAGGAGATGTCAATTTTAACCCCTTGAAAGACAATGAAAATGTCCTTTAACCTTCCGTAGCTTTAGTCAGGGACACTGACCTAAACAGATTATCTAACAGCTTCTCCTTCTCCTTTTCCTTTTCCTCCCATAAGTAGTTATGAAAACCTTTGAAAGACTAGTGCTGGCCAACCTGAAAACCATCACAAATCTGCTGTTAGACCCCCTGCAATTTGCCTACTGAGCAAATAGATCAACAGATGATGCTGTTTATATGGTTCTATACTACATTCTACAACAATTTCCAAAGGCCTACACAAGGATCTTCTTTGTAGACTTAAGTTCAGTTCAGTTTACTTTACTTTATTGTCATTGCACCTCGTACAATGAAATCAAACACCATCTTCAGTGCACATCATGACCATGACCATGAAAATAAACACAAACACACATTCCTCACCCTCCACACATTGAACCGAAAACCACCGACACCGCACCAACACTGCACTATACAGCAGACCAATTTCTCAAAGCATTTTATGATGATAGGAGTGAGTGCCAGTGGTCTGTAATCGCTGAGGCTATTGATAGGGAACTTCTTTGGCAGCAGAACAATGGTGGAAGCCTTCAAACAAGATGGAATAGTAGACTGGGATAAAAACCCGTTGAAGATCCTGGTAAAGACTCCAGCCAACTGATCAGCCCATACTTTAAGCATTTGAGCAGAGATACCATAAGGACCAGCAGCCTTTCTAGGGTCCACAGCCCTCAGAATGCTCCTAACCTCCTGTTCCTCTACAATGAGGTAGGGGCTACATTTGTCTGGTGGTTGTATTTTAGCTGTCTCTGATGTCTCCACTTCAAAGTGAGCAAAGAATTGATTCAGTTCCACTGCCAATGAAGCATCCCCTTCCGCAGGGATGACATTGGTTGGTTGATGGTTTGTAATTTGTTGAATTCCTCACCACACCTGCCTCATGTTATTGCTATAAAAATTATCCTCAATCTTCCTCTTATAATCAGTCTTGGCCTTCCGAATACCTTTCTTCTGATTAGCTCTAGCAACACTGTACCTTGCCCCATCACCAGACCTACAGGCCTTGGTTCTGTCACGCAAGAGGCGCTGGACTACCTTGGTCACCCAAGTTTTATGATTGAGATAGATCCTAATACATTTATCCACAGTGATAGTGTCTGTGCAGTGTTTGATATAGCACAGAACAGTTGCAGTGTGCTCCTCTAGGCCAGGGTGATAAAAGATGTCCCAATTTGTGTTCTCAAAACAATCCTGAAGTTGTTGGGAAGCATCTTCTGGCCAAGATTTCACTGTCTTTATTATAAACAGAGCCCATCTCCTAAGAGGGATGTATGCTGGTCTAAAAGTAGTGACATATGGTCTGATTGTCCCAAATGTGGTAATTGTATAATTTTATAACCATGTTTGATGTTGATATATACTTTGTCCAATTTGTTTGCTCCTCTAGTAGCACACTTAACATGCTGATAGAATTTAGGAAGCACTGCTTTTAAACCAGCTTGATTAAAGTCCCCCACTATGATGCATAGCATCAGGATACTTATTCTGCTGATTACTAACAATGTTATACAAGAATCCCAAAGTATGGTAGTATTAGCATCAGGTGGGATATAGACTGCTGAAAACCATGCTGAATTCCCATGGAAGATATATGGGTCTACATTTAAGAATCATATACTCCAGATCTATGGAGCAGTGGCTGTCTATAGCCTTTATATTGATACATCAGCTTTTGTTCACATAAAAACTTCCCCCTTTGATCTTGCCAGAATCTATATACCTGTCCTACCAGTGAGCTAAATAGCCTTTCAGTTCAACAGCTTCATCGGTAATGATTGAATGAAGCCAAGTTTCTGTGATTAGCAAAACACAGCAGCTCTTGATGAATTTAGTCTTTGCAACCTTTAGCCTTATTCATCCATTTTGTTAGTCAGAGATCTTGCATTGGTAAGAAATATACTTGGAATTGAAGACTTGTGAGGAAACTTACTGAGCCTAAAGAAAACCCCAGCAGGGCATCTTCTCTTCCTCTTCCTGTTCCTTTTTCTCTGCCTCTTCCTCCTTCCTACAGGGGTAATGATCCATGGCTCCCCCAGGGTCCTAGCTGCTTCCTTCAATATGTTATGAGAATGTATAAAATCATCCATAATCAGCTTTTCACATTTCAGTCCAATTATATATATAGCCTGGTTATATGAAGGAATTCCTGCCTCCTGCAGTTTTTGCCTATCTTGTCTGGTTTGACAGACTCGCCATGCTTGGAACCCAACAATTAAGCAATGCCAGCTGGTTGAAATCAGATAGAGGGCTGGCAGTCAGGCTAGATGACCTACAGATCCTTTCCAACTCATCCATATTATGATTCTAAGAAGTTGGCCAAACACTTCTATACAGTCATTAGAATTCTGAAGCCATATCTGACACTTCCTAAGCACTATAGAATTGTGTAGACTTCTTCTCCTTCACATTATCAAAATCATAGTTGTTGGCTCACTTCCTTGTGCCAGAATTCAAGGAACGGCCCCCAAAGAGAGTTATGGCTGTAAACATCAGACTAAAAACAAAGAGCTCAATACTAGATGAGAAATGCCTAAAGAATCCCAATGAGTGTTGTAGAGCAAGCATGTTCTGTGCTTATGAATTGCCCCCCCTCCCCTTTGGACATGATGCATTCACAGGACACTCCAAACCTTGAAAACAAGGTGTTGGTTTCTGCTACCATGGGGGGCGGGGGGGGGGGGAAGCTGTAAGGCAGGGTATTGATTCAAGCAGACAAATGGTCCTTCTGCTTCTCCTTCTCATACTGCTTCCTCACACAGCCAGTGGGAAGCTCACTTGGAAATGCCCTCTGAATCTGAAGGTGAATGAGGAGACCTTCTCCTGGAAGAGGAGATTGGTGTAACAAATGCAGTATTCCACCCTTATGGTTTCAGCAGGACCCCCTTTACAAAGGTTTCCGGGTAAGTCATATCAGATGCAAAGAAATTGTTTTCCTGCTGATCTTTGCTAATTTTGATGTTTCCAGACAGCTCCAGGTTTCACTGCACTGTTTCATTGTCATCCTTTATCCACTGCTGTCTTAAAAATCAGAGAATCGGAGAATAACTGCATTGGAAGTGACATTTTTAGGTTCCTTCTTAGATCAGGTTTCTGCAGTTGGTCACTTTTGGGGGATAAGGCTTTGCAGTGCACCAGTGCAAAGTAGTGGTGGGATTCAAAAAAAAATATTACCAGTTCTGTGGGAGTGGCTTGGTGGGCATGACAGGTGAAGGATATTGTAAAATCCCCATTCCCTCCCCACCTCACTAAACTGGTTTCCACCTCCGTTCTCCTGCGCAGGGCAAATAAAGAAGACCCAACCGATCAGCTGGGACTTAGGAGGCAGAGAATAGATGGGAGAGGGCCAGTCAGAGGTAGTATTTGCCTGTTTTCCAAATTACTCAAAATTTCCACTACCGGTTCTCCAGAACTGATCAGAACCCATTGAGTACCACCTCTGACTAAAACCTATTACTGGGATATCATGCTCTGAGAGTTCAAAAGAGGTCCCTGGACATCTTGACATTTTACTGTATGTGGTTGGGGACATTATCTTCCAAATACTTTTTCATTATTTCAAGCAAAATCTTTGGCCCACTTAAGTATGGAGAACAGTTTGGAACATTTCCTACATGCAGATGATTTGAAAATGTAGAAGCTTAAAATTCCTCTGTCTCACATTTCTACATTTCTCCTGGTTGTAAGCTTCTCCTTTGTATTCTGGTCTGGCCTCAGGATGATAATGTAGAACTCAGGGATGAAGATGCAACCCAGCAGCTCAGCACTGGAGGCAAAGATGGAGAAGACCTGCACAGCTACCATGTAGTTCCTTTGGTGTTCATGTAGTTGGACACAAAACTCACCCAGACACTGCAAAAGAACAGCATGCTGAAGATGATCAGCCTGGCTTCATTGAAGGCCCCAAGGAGATTCCTGGACAGGAAAGTGGGCACAGCCAGGTTCACAGCTGCAGAACTCACAAGCCCAGTGTTTATTTAATAAATAAAAAAAAATTGAAAGCATAAATATACATTTATGCAAATATTACATCAATGTCAAAGGACATCACAGCATTTCAAAGAAAAAAAAGAAAAAAACTTCTTTCTCTCTATAATTTACTTCAGGGGTGGGTGTCAACTAAATAATACTTCTTTGGTCTTTTTTGTTGCCAGCAGAAAGGGAGGGGGAATGTAGTGCTTTCCTAAAATGCTTCAGATAATTGCTAGGCTGCTGAAGCTGCTGGCGTGCAAGTTTATTACTGGAGAGCATGATGGATGACTCTTGACTATGGATGTGTCCCTTTGGAGAATATACATCCAGGGGGTGGGGGGAAGACCAGGGTCAAGGGGGAAATGAATGATGTGCCTTAGTGTCGGCTGCACCCAGGTAACGCTGACATGGTCACTCCTAATAAATCATTTGTTTTACTCTGAGAGATGCAGCTAGAGACTTATGATTTGAATGGAGGTGGATTTGACAGGGATAGTACCAGTCTATAGAACCGGTCACTTCGAAGAGCAGCTGACACCAAACCGATCTTCTGGTCTTCTGTTTGGCCCACTCACCTGCCTGGACTCTAGGCTGAGCTTTATTCCCTGCTTTTTACTCCTCAGCTGCTTTGCATGGCACAGCTGAATGCCACTTGTCAGTGGGAGAAGGTGAATGCTTGCCGGAGCCGGTAATTTGTAAATGATACACAAAGCGCACTCACTAAACCGGTTGTTATATCAGTAGGATCCCACCCATGACTTTCTCTATATATACCCAATGATAATAGTCCATACGCTGTTACTTGAATGTATCAAAGAAAATAATATATAAAATAGTAATTGATACTTGGATTTATTGGAACCTTAAAGTTTAAAAAGCCCTAAATAGAGAAAAAAGCAGGAGAAAAAAGAGTGAAGTTTGGACATAAAAGAGAGTGCCATCTAGTGGCCTAAGGAATTATCTATGATTTAAAAAAAAAACTCAAGAATTTGACTTAAAACAAAGTAAGTGAAAAAAAAATTAATCAAAATTTTATTATTTTTTAAACAAACATTACACAAACACAACATAAAAACATCAAGCCATCTTCCACTTACGTACATACAGTATATCAGTTGGTTTACAAATTGTTTTGTGCATCCACTTCATAGTCATCACTTACAATTACTTGTATATATTCTCATTATCTATCAAATATTCCTAAATACATTAATATCATTATTAATCAATCATTTGATTATACTGTTATTTGTTCATGTTATGCAAAATAATCCATATTTTAACTGATTTATTTAAGGACAATTCATATTATCATCCCAAAACTATCCCATAGTTACACTATGATAATACATCTTTATACATTCTTTATATTCTAAAATTCTACATATTTCATTACCATATTTTATTGTCTAGCCATTGATAAAATAAATCCCAAATCTTATAAAATTGTTTATCTTCTTGTTCTCTGATTTCAAATGTCAATCTACTCATTTCAGCACAGTCCATGATTTTCTTAATAACTTCCTCCTGTGTTGGTATTTTCTCATTTTTCCAGTTTTTAACAAATACAATCCTAGCTGCTGTTAATACATTTACAATCAAATATTCCAATTCCTTACTGTATATTTCAGGTAAGATTCCCAATAAAAAAATCTCTGGTTTCAAGTCTATGTGTTTTTTTGTCATTTTTTCCAGCCATGTATGGATTTTAGTCCAATATCTTTTAGCATCTGCACACGTCCACCACATATGGTAATATGAACCAGATATCTGATGACATTTCCAACACTTTTCTGGTTTGTTCTTGAACATTCTTGCTATTCTTGTTGGGGGTAGAAGCCACCTGTAAAACATCTTATACAAATTTTCTTTGAATGCTGTTGACATTGTCATTTTATAATTTTGAGACCATAATTTTTGCCATTTCTCTAAATCAATCCCATATCCAAAATTTTCCCCCCAAGCAATCATTGTTTCTTTAACTTGTTCTTCTTCTAGCTTAATTTCTAGTAAATATCCATACAATTTTTTAATCATCTTTTCATCAGTACCAGTCAAAATCTTATCTAATTCAGTCAATTTATCATAAAAACCTTCTGTTTTGGAATCTTTATCATATGTTATAGGATAAGAAAATGCTTCAATAGTCGATAGCCAGACTGGAATTTTCAAATAGCATTGCCTTTTAGTCTTCTCCCAATTTAACCACAAAGCTTCCTGTATATAATGTCTTCTAAAGTACCCCTGTGTTTTAGTTCCCTTGTACCATAAAAAGGCATGCCATCCCAACAACAAATTGTGTTCTTCTAGTGTCAACAATCTAGTATTTCTTAATGTTATCCATTCCTTAACCCACATCAGATTTGTAGCTTGGTAGCACAACTCCCAATTAGGCAGGCCAAATCCACCTCTTATTCTAGCTTCTTGTAACAGTTTTAACTTTATTCTCGCTTTCTTTCCCTGCCATATATATTTCAACACAATTTTATTTTTTTTATTTTTTATTTTTTTAAATTACATTTATATGCTGCCCTTCTCCAGAGACTCAGGGCGGCTTACAGTCTATGGAGCACCATGCTAGGTGCTCGGCAATAGCCTTCATTCCATTGTTTTTGCCTGCTTATTACTAGGATTTTTGGCCCCCCCAAGCGGCATTTTTACAAAGTCAGCTTATTGCCCCCAACAATCTTGGGTCCTCAATTTACCTACCCCGAGAGGATGGAAGGCTGAATCAACCTTGAGCTGGTGGGATTCGAACCTGCACTAATTTCAGGCAGCTTGCACTAAGTGCTAGATGATTAACAGCCTGCACCACCAAGGCCATTTATTATTTAAGTCTTCAAAGTAATCTTTCCCTAGCCTAATTGGGATTGTTTGAAACAGATATAAAATTCTGGGTAGTATATTCATCTTGATTGTTGATATTCTCCTTATTAATGATAATTGTAAGTTTTCCCATTTCGCCAGATCTGTTGCTTGAGTTTAATATAATTGCTCTCTTTAAGTGTGCTACATCTTGCTGTTAAATGTATCCCCAAATATTTGATCTTATTTGTGACCCGAATTTTTAAAAGATCCGCCAATTCTTCCTTTTGTCTTAATAACATATTCATTGTCAAAATCTTTGTTTTATCTTTATTTATTTTCAGACCAGCTACCTTTCCATATACCTCTATCTTTTTTATCAGTTTAAATGCTGTTTCTAATTGATCTTTTAAAATAAAAACCAAATCATCTGCGAATGCTTGCAATTTAAATTCTTCCTTTTTAATTTTCATCCCTTTTATATCCTTTTCTTCTCTAATGTTTCTATTTAGCACTTCCAAAGTTAACACAAACAACAGAGATGACAGTGGGCAGCCTTGTCTTGTTCCTTTTCTTATATCAATAAAATCCGTCAATTCTCCCTCTATCATTACCTTTGCTGTTTGTTTATGATATATAGCTTCTATTGGATGAATAAATTTTTTACCAAAGCCCATCTGCTCCAACTGTGATAACATAAATCGCTAATTCACATTGTCAAAGGCCTTCTGTGCATCTAAAAATATCAAAGCCATTTGTTTTTCAAGATGTGCCTCATAATATTCCAAAGTGTCCAAAATTATTCTCATATTATCTCTAATTTGTCTCTTTGGCAGAAATCCATTTTGATCCGGATGGAATAAAGTTATTTAGATACTTTTTAAGTTTTTCTGCCAATATTGAAGCAAAAATTTTATAGTCTGAGTTTAATAGGGAAATAGATCTATAGTTCTTGATTTGTTGTGGGTTGGCGTCTCTTTTGGGACACGTGTAATATAAGCTTCTGACCATGATTGAGGTATCCTCTTCTTTGACATAACTTCATTCATAACTTCTAACAATGGAAGGTTCAACGATTCTTGTAATGTCTTATAAAATTCCGCTGGAAGTCCATCTGGACCTGGTACCATTCCATTATTTTGCTTCTTAAGTACTTCAGTTAACTCCATCATCGTTATGTTACTTTCTAACATTATTTCAGTCTCTTTAGGTATCTGGGGTAAATTAGCATTCTGTAAGTACTGTTTAACTCTTTCATCATCAATATTCTCTTGTTCGTATAATTTCCCATAATAATCTCGTATGATTTTTTTTCTCTTTACTTCCATAGCAAACTTGGCCTTGATCATCTATTAATTGTGATATTTTCCTTGATTCTCTCTCCTTTCTCAGTTTATATGCTAACCATCTACCTGGTTTATTTGCATCTTCGAAATAGTTCTTTTTCGGACCTCTGATTTTCTGTGCTAGTTTCTTTTTCCATTAATCCCATTTTATGTTTAATTGTATCCATTTTTAACTTAATATCCTTTTTCTGTGGCAATTTCTGTAACTCTTTTTCAAGTCTTTTATACTCATCCTCTAATGTCTTAGAGGCTTGTCTTTTCATATTATTTCTTTTCCTTGTACAGTCTATTATCAAGCCTCTGGCATATGCTTTCATTGTATCCCATACATTCTGCATTGAAGTGTCCTCTTTTTTATTTTCTTTGAAGAAAAAAGCCAGTTCTTTCTCTATTCTCTGTGTAAAATCTTTTTCTTTTAATATAGTGTTATTTAACGTCCATCTAGATCTTCTTCTTTGTCCTTTCCATTTAATTGTCATTGGGTTATGATCAGCCCAGGTACTTGTTTCTATATCGATTTCTTGAAGATTAGCAATCAATTCTGTTGAAATCCATATCATATCTATTCTAGACCATGATGAATGTCTGTTTGAATAGAAGGTATATTGTTTGGTCTTAGCGTTTCTTTCTCTCCATGCATCTTTTAGATTTATTTCATCTATCATTTTAAAAAAGGAACTAGGGAGAATCTTTCTGCTTTAAAGTAAGTGAAATTTTGATAAATAAAATAGAGAGCCTGGAAAGTGAAAGTGGAATCTTGAATATTAAAATAAAAAAGAAGCAAGAAGAAATTATCCTGGGACTGTTTGGTGATTTGGATGTTGGAGTATTTGATGAATCTGAAAAACCTAAAGAGGAATAACACAAGCTGATCCTTGGGAATAAACTTTACAGATATTAGTTGAATTAACCTACTGGACAGAAGTGTCTAAAACTGGCAGAATAAAAATGGAACTTAGAAATATGAAAGAAACACTACAAGAAAGAGACAAATCATTTGGCTTTGCTTTAACATTTTTAGAAATGGCGATTTTAGAATATGAAGAACAACAAGGAGTGCCAGAAGAGGAGGAGCTGATTAAAGAAGAGGCCATCTTTAATGAAAAATTGGAACAATGAATATTAAAGTGAAGGGGGAAAAGAATGGGAATTAAAAACTTGAGATTCAAGGAGGTTACTAAAAAGGGGAATATTTTAAAAACTAAACATTGTAAAAAGAAACAGCAGAAAAGTAAATTGTGGAAGGATGCTTTAAAGAGGGAGGGGGATAAAAACTGGAGTATGAAAAGAAGGGGGAAAATGGAGGGGAAAGTTATAAGAAACAGGACCAGGAAACAAAAAATATGGAAATTGAATAAAAATGAAAAGAAATTGTTTATCTAAGAGATATAGAGATAATGGTTAACTAAGAATTAAGAAAGGGGGTTCTGCAGAGTGATGAGGTGAAGTATAAATGTATTAGAAGCTATAAATTATTTAGAAAATAGGGAAATATAGATTATTAAAATGAAAGATTGGAACTGATATTTTTTGTTGTTATTGGAATGCTTGTTTTCTGTTAAATTATATACAGAGATAAATGGAATAAATGTGAAAAAAGAAAAACCATGATGAATTTATTAACTATGTTTAATGAATACATAGAATATAGTTGAAATGAATTATGAGGATTGTTGTAACATGATTACTATCAGTGTTTATGATCAATTGAATAGATTAATTTTTCTTTTTGAAATTATAAATACTTTTTATGTAATTGAAGGGGAAAGTACCATGCGGAATCTGACCTAAAAGGTATATATGTTAAGTTGTTATTGGGAGATTATTATTATTAATTTTTAGGCAATAATTAAAAGTTAAATGAATTTGGTAATTTAAAGGGGAGTGAATGAAAGAATATACAAACTATACGGGTGGCACACTCAAATTAGTAATTGTTGGTGAAAATCTTTTTGAAATGTTTGAATTGAATAACAATTTGTGAAACGATGAAATAAGAATATGCGATGAAATTGCAAACCTGACAGATAAAAGTCTAAAAGTATAATGAATATGAAGATATGAGAGTTAATTAAAGTTTAAGTTGGAGGAAAGTATTTGGAAAAAAATAATAATTGAAAATATGTAAAGTATTGGTAAGATATGAAACTAAATGTGAAAGATGAATATGTAATTATAGTCATGTTTGTATGGAAATGTGAAAACCTGGAATCATGCTGTTCACTAAAAGGAGATGTTTTTAAAATGTGAAAAACTGAAATAAAATTTTATTTAAAAAAAAACAGTCCATAGGCTGTAACTTTTTTGCCTCTATGTTGGCTGTTATCCAACAATTGACATTTCCAGAATTGAAGGAAAATGAAATTTTATTTTAGGCACAAGGAATTCAAAACCAGCTCCAATTCGAATTGAAATACAGAAATCTAACAGAAAAGAAAATCACCCAAAAGCCCTACTCTTAACAAGAGGAGAGATCAAAGACACTAATTGCCTCCTTTGCATTACAAGACAGGCAGACATCAATACAGACTTTAACAAAACTCCATACTTCTGGGAGACCTTCATCCACAATCTCTGGAGACAAGACACCAAATGGAAAGAAATCAGAAGTTAATTACCTAATTATATTGATCTATTTTCCTCCAGCATCACTTTCTGGACATGTCACAACAGGAAGGATTACAACACCCTCAGGGGTGTATTTGTGATTTTTCACTTACTTACTATTCTCCACGTGATCCTTTGCACTTGGAGTCTTAGAATAACTTCAGGATCCCCGGAGGAGAAATTATTTCTCACTGTAATTATCACCCTCCCCACAGTCTTCATCTTCAGCTACAATGACTGCCTTTGATGTTTTAACATTAGACTGAATCACCAAGAAATCAATCTTACATCAGAAAAGGATAAATGCCATAGATCACATTCTATGTCACACAAGTTTTGGGACAGGAAGTCATTGTGTTCTTGAATGTACCTTTCTCTCCTTTCCATGTGAAGATTGCTTTGTCTCTGTTTGAATCAGGGAAGTGAGAGTGCTTTGAATTCTTCTCATTCTTCTTGGTCATGTTTAGAAGCAGGAAGGAGATTGATTCAATGCTATACATTATGGATCTTCTGCTTCTGATGCTGCTGGTGTCTCAGGCAGTCTCAGAGAAGCTTAGAATGAAATGCCCACTGAATTTTGAGATCCGAGATGGAGAAAAACCATGGAACTATTACAAGCCAGGAGACCATCTCATTGCTACAGTCTCTACTGAAACAATGGCACTGCCTAGAACATTGCCTTTCAACATGGCTCCTTCTAGTGAGTCTCGCTCGTAAGTTATTCAGTGTAATGGATTTGCATTCCCTGCATTTGCCATTCTAACACTCTTTACTTCACTCACACCTATATTGCAGGACCTCTCTAATTTCTTCAGCCATTTTGAGTTTCATGGCTTTCCTCTTTGTGTCTTCTTTTGTGGAACAGACTCAAATCCAACCATGTGGCAAATAAAACTTGAAAGAAGTCCAAATTATTTATGCATTCCTGTCTCATAGTATGTTCATCATTGGGATACTGAGTTTGGTTTAAAATAGAGATTGAGAGGTTGGTAGATGCCTCTGCTAAGCCTATTTCCATATTTAAATAACTACTCACTGATATTCAATGCCTGATCCTTAAATGAATAGAGGATGCTTTCTATTTGCGGTTGCTTTTCTGGGGCACTTATGAAACATCCTCTTCATTTTATTGTGGTTCAATTTCAACGATTGAATGAGTTTGAATACAAGTTAATGGGCAGATGAAAATTAAGAGTGCTACAAGTAAGGATGTATTTGCAATTCTTAACCATAACGGAGGACTCTTTCCATCCTATCTTCTCAGTGGCCATTAAAATGGCATGGTGATGGGTGGCTATTATTTGCCTTTGGCTTTGGATGTGTTTTGGATTAAGACAGAGTGGGATGGTGGAGACATAGAGGGTTAGATTGAAAAGAAAATGTTATTGTTTTCTGTTGATGATGGTGGTAATAACATGAATATTTTTTTTTACAGTACAGGAGATTATCTTAAACCGTTAACCCTTGCTTTCGCCATTCAAACAGTCAACAAGAATCCCCAGCTTCTTCCCAATCTAACACTTGGCTACACTATGCATGACAACTATTTTAGCACCCTTGGCACTTCAGATGCCTTGCTGGACATGCTCTCTACTGGACAAGCCAATGTTCCCAACTACAGCTGTGGAAGGAAGGAAAACCTTTTGGCTGTTGTTGACGGAGCTATGAGTGAAACGTCCACACAAATGTCAACATTAGTAGGCGCCTACAAAGTCCCACAGGTTTGTGTGTGTGTTTCTCTATCTCAGTGATGTCAAACTGATGGCATCAAGTTGTTGTCCTGTGATTGTTGTGACTTTACTCCCCCCCATCATTAAACCAGGGGTAGGCATGGCCAGTGCATGATGTATCTGGGCTATGGGTCACGAGTTTGACAAGTTTATTCAATCTGGTAACGTTGTGGGTGAATGATAGATCCAACTATATTTTGCCTGTGGAATTCAAGAGCTGCTTTTCACCAGGATCTTTATAGTCAGGCAGGGATCAGGGGTGGCTTGGTGTGAACAATGAGACAGAGTCCCATGTATCTCTCTCATGAACAAATATTTATTAACCTGAATAAAAGTGGGTCCCCCTGTAAATTGGAAGAATACAGTTTGAAGCAAGTATGCATGGATTTATCAGAAGACAGTAGATAAGGTATATAATTTATAAAAATACTTATGTATGCATGGTGGCTCAGTGGCTAAGATACTGAGCTTGTCGATCAGAAAGGTTGGCAATTCAGCAATTCAAATCCCTAATGCCACGAAATGGAGTGAGCTCCCGTTACTTGTCCCAGCTTCTGCCAACCTAGTAGTTCGAAAGCATGTTAAAATGCAAGTAGAAAAATAGGGACCAATTTGGTGGGAAGGGAGCAGCATTCCATGCGCCTTCGACATTTAGTCATGCTTGCCAGATGACCACGGAGACGTCTTCAGACAGCGCTGACTCTTTGGCTTTGTAATGGAGATGAGCACTGCCCCCTAGAGCCAGAAACAACTAGCACATATGTGCGAGGGGAACCTTCAGCTTTACCTTATGCATTCTGTAGTTTGCATTAGATGTCTAACCTCAGGTAGTTCCTGGTGCTCCAGAATTTTTGAAAGATATTGCAGAATGATTCTGAGATAACATCTTCCCACTCCTACAAGAACTCTGGGATGTAATCTGTCATATCCCAGTGGTTTATATTTATGTTTGTCAAGATCAGACATATGTTTTTTCACTCATTATTTTAATTTTATATCTAGTTTGTCTTTTATGGTTATGTTTTTGGTAAGTTGGGCTATAGTTCCTTTTTGCATGAAGACTGATGCAAAGAATATAAGCAGCCCTGCTTTCTCCCTACTGTCTGTTACTTCCTTGACATTTTCTCCTTTTAGTGGACTGTTTCCTTTTTTTGTGTTGAAAAAAAATTGTTATTATCTTTGATTTTTGTTGCAAGTCTTTGTTTATTCTAAGTCTTTACTTTCCTGACTTCATATTTGCAGATTGAGTCTATCTGCTGATATTTTGCCTTAGTTATGTGTCCCTCTTTCCACTTTTTGTACTTGTTCCTTTTATTTATTTTATTTTATTTATTTATTTGATTTGTCAATCGCTTACAAGATAATAGGTATAAGTATAAACATAGTTATGAATACATGAAATGGATACATATAAGAAAAATAAAAAGAAACAACAGGACAGGGACGGTAGGCACATTGGTGCACTTATGCATGCCCCCTACAGACCTCTTAGGAAAGGAGGGAGGTCAATAGTAGACAGTCTAACGTTACAGTTTTTGGGGTTTGGGGAAGAAACCACAGAGTCAGGTAGAGTATTCCAGACATTGACCACTCTGTTGCTGAAGTTGTATTTCCTGCAATCAAGTTTGGTGGGTTTTACTTTGAGTTTGTATCTATTGTGTGCTCTTCTATTGTTATGGTTGAAACTGAAGTATTCATTGACAGGTAGGACATTGCAATGTATGATTATATGTACTATATTTAGATCGGACTGAAGGCAGCGTAGTTCTAGGTTTTCTAGGTCTAGAATTTCGAGTCTGGTGGCATAAGGTATTCTGCAATGAGTAGAGGAGTGGAGAACTCTTGTGAAATATTTCTGGACTTTCTCAACTGTGTTAATATCAGATACAGTATGTAATGTGGGTTCCAGACTGATGGGCTGTATTGAAGTATTGGTCTAGCAAATGTTTTATATGCTCTAGATGGTAGTGTGATATTACCAGAGAAAAAGCTACGTAGGATTAGGTTAACAACTCTTAATGACTTTTTGCCTATGTAGTTACAGTGGGCTCTAGCACTTAGATCATTAGAGATGAGTACTCCAAGCTCCTTGACAGAGTTTGGATCATCAACAAGGTCTTGACTATTCAGCTTGTATTTTATTTTCTGATTTTTTTGGCCAATATGTAAGACAGATTATTTATTTGTTGAGATTTGAAGTTGCCATTTGTTTAACCATTCTGATAAATAATCAAGGTCTTTTTGAAGGATAGCAGTATTTTCTGTGGTGTTGAATAGCTTATTATTATATTATAATAACTTATTGTTATTATCTTTGATTTTTGCTGCAAATCTTTGTTCGCTCTAAGCCTTTACTTTCCTGACTTCATATTTGCCAATTCAGTCTATCTGCTAATATTCTGCCATAGTTATGTGTCCCTCTTTCCATTTTTTGTACTTGTTCATTTTGTCTTTCAGTTTATCAGAGAAAGACCTATGTGCAACCATGCTGGTTTCTTCTTGGATTTTTTGTTTTTCTTTCTCAGTGGTATTGTGCTAGTCTGGGCTTTTATGATCATACTTTTCAGAGTTTCCAAGATTCTTGAGTTGTTTTCCCCTTTACGATTTTCATCCAAGGAATCTTTCCCAAGTTCTCTCTGAGTTTATTAAATCAGCTCTTTTAAAATCTAAGACTCTGCTATCATTATGCTCTATTGCTTGAATTTGAAATATGTTCAATTCTAGTATGACATGGTCACTCTTACCCAAGGTTCCTGAAATTTCAACTCCCTCTATCACTTCTCTGTTTGTAAGAATTAAGTCCAGTATGGCTGTCTCCCCAATTCCCTCCTCTACCGTTTGGACAACAAAGTTGTCAGCTAGATTGGTTAGGAACTTATTTGATTTCTCACTTGGTGCAGAAATTAGTTTTCCAATTGATATCAGTGTGATTGAAGTCTCCCATTACTATTGTAGTGTGTTTCCTAAATATATTTGTTGGTTGGCAAAAAGGACATCTATTTTTTCTGCTTGATTAGTAGCCTATAGTATAGACTTATAGTAATGTCATTAGTTTTTTCTTTTATATTGACCCATATACATTCTGGGAGGTTTTCATCATTGGTTTCATGCATTTCTGTAGCAGTATAGTAGTCCTTTACATACAGTGCAAATCTACCTCCTCTTTTATGGGGTCCGTTTCTTTTTTGAACAATTTTTATCCTTCTATCAGTGTGTTCCAGTCATGGATTTCATCCGACCAGGTTTTATGTTATTTCACCTATATCATATCTACCTTCGTGTATTAATAGTTCAGGTTCACCTTGTTTGTTCCCCAGACTTTGAGCATTTGTATGTAGTCACTTGAGATCTTTATCTGACTCTGGGTATGCTTCGTATGTCTCCTATTTGATGTTTGTCTTCCTTCCCATCCCACCTTACTTCATTACTTGACTTGCTTTCTAGGGGTTTTTGCTTGGAATTAGGTTCTGGAGATCCTAAAGCTTGGTCACCTTCCCCTCTCAATTTTAGTTTAAAGCCCTCCTGATAAGTTGAGCCAGTCATTTTCTGAAAACATTCTCCCCAGTATTTTTGAAGTGCCGTTCCCTCCCTTGCCAAAAGCCCACCATGGAGATAGTACTGACCATGGTCCAGAAATCCAAAGTTTTTTGGTGACACCAACCCTTTAGCAAGTGGTTCACTTCTAGATTTCTTTGTGCTATCTTTTCATTGGCAGTGCAAATGAAAAAACTGCTTGTGCACTTAAGTCCTTGACTTTCTTGCCTAGCTGCTCATAATCAATATTGTTTTCAAGTCTCTTTTTATGTTGTTCGTCCATGTTTACATTCTGTAATCCTGCTGTTTTGATATAGTTTAATTAGTTATCAACAAGCATATAACAATTATAAAGTATAATTATAAAGTATTCTAATTTGTTAGAATAGAATAACAGAGTTGGAAGGGACTTTGGAGGTCTTCAGTCCAACCCGCTGCTTAGGCAGGAAACCCTACACTACTTCAGACAAATGATTATCCAACTTTTTTTAAAAAACTTCCAGTGTTGGAGCATTCACAGTCTCTGGAGGCAAGTTGTTCCACTGATTAATTGTTCTCACTGTCAAGAAATTTATCCTTAATTCTAGGTTGCTTTTCTCCTTGATTAGTTTCCACCCATTGTTTCTCGTCCCGCCCTCAGGTTCTCCTTGATTTGGAGAACAGCTTGATTTTCTCTTGTTTGTGGCAGCCCCTGAGATATTGGAAGATTGCTACCATGTCTCCCCTACTCCTTCTTTTCATTAAACTAGACATTCCAGCAATCATTCTTTCTATGTTTTAGCTCCAGTCCCCTCATCATCTTTGTTGCTCTTCCCTGCACTCATTCTAGAGTCTCAACATCTTTTTTACATCGTGGCAACCAAAACTGGATGCAGTATTCCAAGTGTGGCCTTACCAAAGCATTATAAAGTGGTATGAATACTTCACATGATCTTGATTGTATCTCTCTGCTTATGCAGCGTAGAACTGTGTTGGCTTTTTTGGCAGCTGCTACATACTTCTGGCTCATATTTAAATGGTTGTCCACTAGGATACAAGATCCCTCTCCCAGTTGCTACTATTGAGCAATGTACCACATATACTGTACCTGTGTATTTGATTTTTCTTGCCTAAATGTAGAACGTTAGTTTTTTCACCACTGAAATGTTCATGAGTATCAAGTTGGAGTTGTTAAAATCTAGTGTTTTGGATTAGATCTGTACACAAATATAGCATAGCATTCTTCATTGTTTTTCAGATCAGTGACGCATTTATTTCAGAGGCTCAGAATGATAAAAATCAATTCCCTTTTTTCCATCGGATGCTCCCCCCAAAAGGGATCACATATCCAGCAATTCTCCAACTGCTCCTCCATTTTAGATGGACCCTGATTGGTCTCATCACTTCAGACACAGAAGAGGGACAGAGTTTCATGAGGACATTTACTCCTGAGCTTCTGAGGAATGGAATTTGTGTTGTTATAACACGACAATTCTCAGCAACTGGATATACAGCACCACTCGGTGATGCCCTCTCTAAGTGGAGACAAGTCAATGTCTTTGTAAACTACATAGAAAATATTGACATTTGGGACAGAATTCGTTGTTTCCAGTTTAAATTTGAAACTATGCCAAGGCCTATTGAAGGGAAAATCTGGATCATGGGAGCCATCGACTATCTGCTATCGAGTAGGGAGGATCTTTACAAATACGCCCATAGTATTTGGAGCTTTGCTTTTCAGGGAAAAAGCAGGTCAGAAGATGATGTCCTTGGAACCAAACTCAATGTGAAATTGGAAGATCATTTTTTTCATTGTTCTTTTTCAAAACACATTGTTTCTGTCAAAAGTCAGAAAAGATGCACCCAGAAAGCACCATTGGAGCCTACAACAGAAAATAATAGCATGTTGGTCACTTTTCATCTCCGTTTACACAGTATTATTAAGACTCTAGCCCATGCCTTGAAAGCTGCGTATTCTTCCAGATCCAGAAGGAGAATCAAGAAGGGTGATGAGAGTGTGGAGGCTTCCAGGCTGCAGCCATGGCAGGTATGGAGTTCCTCCCAGGATATGTAAAACTCCAAAGGAGAGAAAGAAGAACCTTCTCCACCTCCTTGTGCTACAAAAGGCCAACAGGTTGGCCAAACTAACCACACAGAGAATAACAGCGATGGGGGATAAGAAGCTTTGGGTCAGGATTCCAGTGATCGCCCTAATTAAATCATGAGCGTCGAGCCAAACTTCAAAAAATGTCAAATGATTTATTAGGAGCAGCATACTGGCATGACCTGTATGAAGCTAACTCTGAGATACATAATTTACAATCACCTATGACCCTGTTTCCCCCCACCCGTCTGGGTGTATCATCATTCAGATTGTCCAATGAAACAAATTCATGGCCTGGATGTCATCAATCACACTCTCCATTAGAAGAATATCATGCCCAGAATACCCCATTGTCTCTGTTACAATCTTTGTGAGATAAACTTGGAATGTGCTTCTGAGTTCATTTGCTGTGTGCTGCTTCTTATGACAACTTGGAGGCAGGCATAGAAATGTTTTACAAGTTGACACTTTGACTGGTAACACCAAGAGGCTTTTGCTGCATGGATCTTCAAGATCCAATAATTTAATATCTTTAGTTCTTTACAGGATTTTGCTACTCCTGAAAAACTGGTCCAGAACTTTTGGGTTCTCCTGGACTCCTGGACTCACAATTCCTTGAGGTGGCAGTCACAGCTAAGATAGCCTTTGCACAACATTGTGTTGTGCACCAGTTCCACCCTTTCCTGGATCAGGGATCCCTGTGATTAGTCATTCAATCCCTGGTCATCTCACACACACACACATACACACACAATCTGGCAGAGTGAGAGCTGTGGGCCACAAACATGATGCCTTTACACACACACACACACACACACACACACACACACACACACACACACATATATGGATCTTTGGTTCTTTGGGTTTTCTCCCGCGTAGAATTGGAAATATCTAGGCGACGTTTCGATGAAGTCTCATTCATCATCTTCAGGCTTGTGTCTTCGGCCTTGTGCTTCTCAGAGTAATGTGAGCTTGCAGCTGCTTCTTCCTTTTAACTACTAATGGGGGTGTGACTTGATTGGGTGGGGGCTTGGCTGTGTTCTGATTGGGTGGGGGTGGGTTTTCATTGGTTGGGGGTTTGGCTGTGTTTTGATTGGTTGGGGGGTTGGCTGTGTTCTGATTGGCTGGGGGTGTATTCTGTTCTGGTGGGGGTTTGGTTGTACTCAGGTTAGTCTCAGTTGCTGGGGGATTTGAGCTGGTGAGCTGTGATCCTGTTGTTTGGCTTCGCGTTCGTGGTCGTGCCACATCTTCATGGTGGGTGTCAGTTCCCTTCATGTATGGGTTGGGGGTGGTTTGAAGCAGGTAGTGATGCAGCTGTGGTATGGCTTCTGGTCCGTGGTCGTGTTTCATCTTCTGTGTGGGTGTGAGTCTGCTTTCTGCGTGGAAGTGTGGTGGTAGTTTCTTGTGTGGCCCTTGTGGGTATGGGTCTGGTGTCCTTCTTCATTAACTCGTTTGTTAATGAGGGCGGGTTTCCAAATGGCTGGTAGGCGGGAGGTGTCATCTCGTTTATTCATGTTGTGTGGGCGTTTTTCTATCTCTATGAACGCGAAGCCAAACAACAGGATCACAGCTCACCAGCTCAAATCCCCCAGCAACTGAGACTAACCTGAGTACAGCCAAACCCCCACCAGAACAGAACACTCCCCCAGCCAATCAGAACACAGCCAACCCCCCAACCAATCAAAACACAGCCAAACCCTCCACCAATGAGAACAACCCCCATCCAATCAGAACACAGCCAAGCCCCCACCCAATCAAGTCACCCCCCCACTAGTAGTTAAAAGAAAGAAGCAGCTGCAAGCTCACATTACTCTGAGAAGCACAAGGCCAAAGACACAAGCCTGAAGATGATGAATAAGACTTCATCGAAACGTCGCCTAGAAATTTCCAATTCTACGCGGGAGAAAATCCAAAGAACCAAAGATCCACATACAAATATCCACGAAAACCTCCGAAAACATATATATATATATATATATATATATATATATATATATATATATATATATATATATATATATATATATAGTATACTTTGTATTACAACACCCTGTTAAGCCCCAATTAAGGGAGAAAGCATACTGCTTTCTTTTCTGTCTTTCGGCTCATCACCAGAGACCATACCGACAGAAAGCTATTTGTTTCGTTGCCTTTTGTTTACATGTGTGTAAGGTTTTTAAGCTGATAATTTTAAATAATAAATAAGGGAGACTAGTATAGATCTATTTCGAGCTAGTTAGCTCTCTTCAGCTAGCCATACCCTTACTGGGATTCGAACCAGGGAAGTATTACATGTGAGGCAGTTGTAATTGCCTCTACACCACTGGCTCTCTCCTTATCAGCTCAGGCAGGGGAATAAGTATATACTTTGTATTACAACACCCTGTTAAGCCCCAATTAAGGGAGAAAGCATACTGCTTTCTTTTCTGTCTTTCGGCTCATCACCAGAGACCATACCGACAGAAAGCTATTTGTTTCTGTCGGTATGGTCTCTGGTGATGAGCCGAAAGACAGAAAAGAAAGCAGTATGCTTTCTCCCTTAATTGGGGCTTAACAGGGTGTTGTAATACAAAGTATATACTTATTCCCCTGCCTGAGCTGATAAGGAGAGAGCCAGTGGTGTAGAGGCAATTACAACTGCCTCACATGTAATACTTCCCTGGTTCGAATCCCAGTAAGGGTATGGCTAGCTGAAGAGAGCTAACTAGCTCGAAATAGATCTATACTAGTCTCCCTTATTTATTATTTAAAATTATCAGCTTAAAAACCTTACACACACATATATATATATATATAATATTTATGTATGTATGTATGTGTATATATATATATATATATACACATACATACATACATAAATACATACATACATACATACATACATACATACATACATATATATATATATATACACACACACACACACACACTCACACACACACTACTATTTCATATATTATTATTAACACACTGTGATGCTAAGGAGTTCTACTCCTCCTCCCCACCTGAAAAGAAATCTGTTCCAAATGTGTTTCAGTTTCAGAGCACCAAGCAGCTTTAGTACAGAACAGTTGAGCTCCTTGCTGTCTCCTTCTTGCTCACACTTTTTCAGTTTCCAAACAGCTCTCAACTCTTTCACATACTGACAGGATGCTAGCCAGATGAATACCGATGGATGCTGGTAGGCAGAGGAAGTTTTTTTTCCTTCTCCTTATTTTCCTCCCCAAAAACTAAGGCAGAAGCAGAAAAAGAAGAAGCAGAAAAATTGAAACTGGAAATGAGGACACACAGCTAAGCCACATCTAGGCTCCAAACCTGGTCACATGGCTCAGACAGCCAATCCTGTTTCTCAGTCACCAAACAGCTCCCATTGGTTGATTGGGGGCTGATAGTGGAACACCTCAACAAAACACACCAGCACCACAACACACTACAATCACCTAATTTCAACCCAAAGGGCACAACGCTAAAAACTCCTGACAATCTGTTCATATATAGTAAACTACCAATCTACATGCAAATAGGCAGTATTCAATCTTTTTTTAGAAGCTCTTTATTCTTAAAATGATATCTGAATAGGTTGTGTATGTGTTGATATAAATGTTGCATCACAAAATCATATTTTATCAAGTAGCCATCTTAATTAATGACAATATAGAAAAATAGATGACCAAGAACTAATTGTTTTTCACAACTCCCTAGTTATGCAAGGAACTTAGAAAATCATTTCAATACAATTTTAACGCCATTTTCACACAGTTAATTATGTTATTCAGCCTTCACTTAAAGTTCAGATTTCTAATCATTGCATCAGGAAGTATGTTGCTGAGAATTTGATGAAATCAAGTTGTATCGCCAGCAATCACACAATCTATTTGTCACCTCCCTTTTTAGGCTGGGGGAGCTCACTTTCCAAAGCTGTGAGGAGTTCAGTTTCCTTCATTTTTTCAGGCCTCCCGGCTTCGCCTGTGATTACATCCTCAGCTTCTGTTTCTAGCTGGGTTGCTTCTAGTAGGCTTTCTTCTGACAGGCCCCCTTCTGCCATGTTCACTGGACTTTCTCTCCACGCATTCCAGATGTCGGGAAGCAATTGAAGAGGCCGGGGGTCAGGTATCCCAGAATGATGAATTTTTGGAGAGCCAGCTGGCTGTCAAGGCTCCGACATGCACTCCTATTCAAATCATAAGTCTTCAGCCGCATCTCTCAGAGTAAAAAAGATTGCTTTATTAGGAGTTAACATGTCGGTGTTTCCTGGTTGCTGCCGACTCTGACAAATTATCCTGTCAGCTTTGGAAGCCATATCCCACACTGCCACATAGCCTGGAAGAATGGAAGGGGGGTGATTTCAATGAAGTAGCTCTAAGTAGACAAAATAAAATTCTTTTGTTAGTCCAAGGTCATTTAGTATGGCACAGGATGAATCAAGGATCTTACTTTTGGATGGATAGTGATTGGGCCATGTGATGTGATGACGGTGAAGGGGGGTTGATTTGTAGATTGAGAAATTGTGGAAAGCCAAAAAAATGTAGATTCAGATTTTCACAGATATGCCAGGTGCTATTCTAATAAAGGTACTTTTGAGATATGTTTGTCTCAGAGTTACTGATTGGAATGGAGGTTTGCTGGAATGCTGACACATTTGTTTCACCCTTGATCCTGGTCTTCCCCCGACCCCATGGATGTATATTCTCCAATCAGACATATCCATAGCCAAGAGTCATCAATCATGCTTTCCAGTAATAATTTTGTAGGCCAAAACCTTTGGCTGCCAAGGTGATTGTCTGAAGCATTTAAGGAATGCACTGCTTTCCCCCACTCCCTTTCTGCTAAAAAGAAGTATGTTTTTAGCTGACGCTATTAAGAAAGTATAATGATATTTGGATATATGAGCCTCGGTGGTGCAATGGTTAGAATGCAGTATTGCAGGCTACTTCTGCTCACTGCCTGCAATTTGGTAGTTCGAATCTCACCAGGCTCAGGTTGATTCATCCTTCCATCCTTCTGAGGTTGGTAAAATAAGGATCCAAATTGTTGGGGGCAATATGCTGATTCTGTGAACCACTTAGAGAGGACTGTAAAGCTCTGTGAAGCAGTATATAAGTCTAAGTGCTATTGCTATTGCTACATATTGCTTATAGCATAGCAGCAGGCTAGATAGTGAAAGATTGTAAACTCAAATCCTGCCTTAACCATGAAAGCCATCTGGGTAACTTTGACCAATCACTCACTCTCAGCCTGACAAACCTCACAGGTTGATCTCAGCCTGATGGATCCCAGGTTGATTCAGATTGATCAGTCTCAGTCCAACCAATCTCACAGGGTCATTTTTGTGGGGAGATTTGTACCATAAAACTTGTGAGAGTCTCTTCATATACAATAATGTAAAATTAGTTTATGTATTCATGTTTCCTATCTGGTCTACTTGGGAGAAGATTAACCAGCCAACTTTCTTATTGAGAATTCTGTGCTTTCTTTTTCCCCCCCAAGGCATTTATGGAGAACCTCATTGTTTGTTCTTTGTGTGTGTGATATGTTCTAAAATGTTCCCTTTAATAGGCACATTTGCTCAATTATGCTTTGTCAATACATATTCTTTTAAGCATACAAGTTATCAGTTTATCTAAGCCTTTTTCACTTGTGAAGATAGTGGTAATGCTTGTTCTAACAACTCACTATACTTGCAAGTTAAGTGGATCTTGACGAACATACTTTTTCTTTTTATGCACACTGAGAGCATATGCACCAAGACTAATTCCTTCTGTGTCCAATCACACTTGGCCAATAAATAAATAATTAATTCATTCATTCATTCATGAAATATGTTTCAAATGTGAAAAGGCCACCTGGGAGAAGAAACCAAGTTCTCTGCTTTTTAAAGTTCCTGGATTTTTATTCTAGTTCCATCCATTTCTGGAGAAGAATGAGTTTTTCAATATTTCCCATTGGAAATTGTCCTTGGACCAAAATGGAGAGTTGGTAACAGATCTGAATGTCATAAGCTGGGTGCTTATTCCCTGGTGGCCTCCCTTGGAGGAGCAACTGGGGAATTTTGAGAGGCAAAGATTTACTATCAATGAAGAAACTCTATCATGGCTAAAGTCGGTCAACAAGGTAGGAGAAAGCTTTGCAATGTTTTATATTTTTGGGAGAGGGAGCGGTATAGAAATTTAATTAAATAAATAAATATGGGCTTGAAAAAACCTTTGCAGATTCTACCACTGGTAAGTTTTTTTCATTACCACAGTTTTCTTCTATTTTCATATATTTAATAGAATAAATGTTTAAAAAATTATTCTAAAATTTAACATTGCATACATTGCCCTACTTTAAAGTCATGGATATATGAAGAATAGTGGAATAAATTTTAACAAAACTTTTTTTAAATAAAGAAAGAAACACTGATTGTTACTTAATTGTTTAAATCTTTTCTAAACCCCCTCCCTCTTAACATTATTAAATAGAAAAGTCCTTTATTTTAATGTGATATTCCAAAAGTAAAAGAGATGAACTACATGAAGAACCTGTCAGTAGTTGTACTTCTTGCAACTACTAGGAACTACTTAAAGGGTTCAGACTTACAGTGGAACCTCGGGTTGCAATCCTAATCCATTCCAGGACTACGGTTTGCAACCTGATTTGCTCGTGACCAGAAGCATGACCATCTGCACATGCGTGGACCAAAACAAAAACAAAAAAAATTGGTGCCAAGGGAAAATCAGCGTGGCAGAGAAAATCGCCATGGTGATTTTTTGGTTTACTTGCTCGCCACCCAAATATCTCTTCGTGACCAAGAGCAAAACAGCAGCAAAAATTCTTGTCGTCATCCGATTTTGTCACGAACAGAAGCATTCGTGACCCGAGGTTCCACTGTATGTATGTATGTATGTATTTATTTATTTAATATGTTTGTCAAACATGAACAAAGAAGCAAGCACAGGCATAAACATAAACAATGGAAGCAAGTACAGGTATAATAGGAACAGCAAGACAGGGATGGTAGGCACTTATCTAAGAAAAGAACAGAGTCTCTTTGGCTAATGTTCATTTTGACCTTTATTTTTTATGAATGCTTAATCCTAACACACTTTCTTTGGTATTAATTGTTTTTCTACTTAGTCTCTGCCTCAGTCCAAATGTGTGGAAAACTGTCATCCTGGATTTGTCAAACGGGTTCGAGAAGGAGAGCCAGTTTGCTGTTACGACTGCGTTCCTTGTCCAGAGGGGACCATCTCCACTCTGGAAGGTAGATGACACCAAAGAAAGAAGCAGGCATTGGGGGAAATAGATTCATCCAGAGCATTTTTCTGGAAGTACAAGTTAAGAGACAGATTGAAGCTCAACTGTTTTCTTCTTTATTTTGAAAGTGCACAATTTCTTATCTAATGGGAATAAAAGCAAAATGATTTTGAAAGAGAGGCAGCAAAGAGATAACAGGGTTTGCCATATAAAGCAACCTGTATTATGACTAGAGATGGTATTCAGCAGGTTCTGACTAGTACTGGAAAACGGGTAGTGGAAATTTTGAGTAGTTCGGAGAGCTGGCAAGTATCATCTCTGTATGCCCCTTCCCCCATCTATTCTCTGCCTCCCGAGTCCCAGCTGATCGACTGAGTCTTCTTTTCTTGCCCTGCAACGGAGAACGGAGCTGGAGAAAAGGTTATTGGGATGGGGAGGGAATGGGGATTTCACAGTATCCTTCCCCTGCCACACCCACCAAGCCATGCCCACCAAGCCATGCCCACAGAACCGGAAGTAAAAATGTTTGAATCCCACCACTGATTACAACTGTATAAAATATCTCTTCTAGATTTAGTTTGGATATTTCATTCCATATTTTGACTTTTAGAAAAATCAGATTTCTTTGAAACTTGAGGGAATATATTAGTATAACCATGGAAAGTTTCTTGCAATATATTCTATGTGAGATCCCCAATGACCCTGTCAGGATCACCAAGAAGTTATTACTGTTCCATAATGAGGTGCTGTGGACAGTTATGGGGAATCTCATTTCACCCACATTTCCACTGCTCCTGTTAATCATTCCAGGTCCATGACTAAGACTTTCTCTGCCACCTTGCTAGATTTCACAAGATAATCCAGTATATGTTGGAAGTTAGATAACCATTTGTCTAAAGTTGTGTAGGGTTTCCTTCCTAAGCAGGGGGTTGGACTAGAAGACCTCCAAAGTCCCTTCTAACTCTTCTATTCTATTCTATTCTATTCTATTCTATTCTATTCTATTCTATTCTATTCTATTCTATTCTATTCCACGCCATTCCATTCTATTCTATTCCACATTAAGATCAGGATTTAGAAAGTGTATCTAGAAAGATTAATTAATTCATTATTAACCTCTAATATTGTAGATTCTGCCCATTAACATTAAATCCTAAGATTTCCCAAATTCCATCGATCATACACCCATGAATGAATGAATGAATAAATCATTTATTGACCAATTGTGGTTAGACACACAAGGAATTTGACTTGGTGTATATGCTCTCAGTGTACATAAAAGAAAAGATAAATTTGTCAGGAATCATAAGACTTAGTCATAGGATACAAATAAGTAATCAAATCATACTAGGAAACAGTCAATATAAATCATATAGATACAAGTAACAAAATCATACAGTCATAAGTGGGAGGAGATGGGTGAAAGGAAGGCTATAGGAGTAATAGTAATAGTAATGCAGACTTGGTAAATACTTGGACAGTGTTGAGGGAATTATTTGTTTAGCAGAGTAATGGCATTCAGAAGTAAACTGTCCTTATGTCAGTTGTTCTGATGTGCAGTGCTGTAACGTCGTTTTGAGGGTAAACATTATAACAATTAATATCCAAGATATGAGGGGTCTGTAAATATTTTCACAGCCCTCTTTTTGACTTATGTAGTATACAGGTCCTCAATGGTGGGCAGGTTAGTAGTAATTGATTTCTTTTTTTCAGTTCAAATACAGGTATGTGTCCGTGTATATGTGTATCTATGAAAATGGTATTCTTATTATCTTTATTTTGTGACAAATTTAAAACATGCATTTGGGAAAATGTTCTTGGTATCTGTTGTTATTTCTTAAAATGTGAATGGAGAGGTTAAAAAAAATCCTTTTGGTATTCTCAGATATGGAAAAATGCAGCAAGTGTCCACCCGATCAATATCCAAATGAGGACCGAATACAATGTATCCCCAAAATTATAACCTTCCTGTCTTACGAAGAATATCTGGGCATCATCCTGATCTCCTTTGCCCTAACCTTATTCCTAACCACAGGCCTTGTTTTAATCATATTCATGAAATACCTAGAAACTCCCATTGTCAAAGCCAACAATCGGGACCTCTCTTACATCCTCCTGGTCTCCCTCCTGCTTTGCTTCTTGTCTTCTTTCCTTTTCATTGGTCAACCAAGAATAGCCACCTGCCTTCTTCGACAAACAGTGTTCAGCATTGTCTTCTCAGTTGCCATTTCTTCACTCTTGGCCAAAACAATCACAGTGGTGCTGGCTTTTCTGGCCACAAAACCAGGAAACCGAGTGAAGAGATGGTTGGGGAAGGGCTTGGCCAACTCCATCATCCTTTCTTGTTCTGCTGTCCAAATTATCACCTGTTCCATCTGGCTGGGAATTTCTCCCCCATTCCCTGATTTTGACCTCCACTCCCAGCCTGGAGCGATCATCCTGCAATGCAATGAAGGCTATGTTGTCATGTTCTACATCACCCTCAGCTACATGGGCTTCCTGGCTGCCATCTGCTTTACAGTGGCTTTCCTGGCCAGGAACCTCCCTGGGGCCTTCAATGAAGCCAAGCTCATCACTTTCAGCATGCTGGTCTTCTGCAGTGTCTGGGTAACTTTTGTTCCTACCTACATGAGCACTAAAGGGAAATACATGGTGGCTGTGCAAGTCTTCTCCATCTTGGCCTCCAGTGCTGCTCTGTTAGGCTGCATCTTCATTCCCAAGTGCTACATTATCATTCTGAGGCCAGACCTGAATACCAAGGAGCATCTTGCAACCAGAAAAAATGTAGAAATGTGAGACAGAGGAATTTTAAGTCTTAATCTTTTTCAATCTGTACCAAGAAAATGATCAAGCTGTTCTCTATACATAAGTAGATCAAAGATTTTGTTGAATATGTTTAAAGGGTGTTTGGAAGATACAACTGGAAAAAGACTGAGTTTTTTTTTAATCCAAAAGGGCAGAGTATTTGCCAGTGTCCTTAGTCTACTTGAAGCCTGAGATGCCTGACATTCAGGTTTTTTTGGATCATGATATATGTACAATTATAATCTTGTTGCCATGCCAGAAATAATGTATGTTATGGGGTGGAGTGGGTAAAATATTATTATTTTGGTAATGCTTTTTTAGGTATAAGAGCCTTTCTATCGTCTCCTGGGGGAATGTCCAAGACCTCTTTCTATGGCTATCTTGTCCAGCCTTCCTCTGAAAAATGATATATCAAATAATAAAAATGAAATGCTTTATCTACAAACTGTATAATGGAAATGGAAAAGGCTTCAATGTCACTGAATTATGTTCTTCCAAAACAGAGCTGACATGAAAAATAATGAAAAGATAACATTAACAGTATGCAATAGTGTGAGCTGATTGTTTTCAAAGAAAAAGAACATTATTATAAATCTGATGGTTGTTATGAAGAAGCAAG
Source organism: Bungarus multicinctus (assembly GCA_023653725.1). Classification (NCBI taxonomy): domain Eukaryota; kingdom Metazoa; phylum Chordata; class Lepidosauria; order Squamata; family Elapidae; genus Bungarus; species Bungarus multicinctus. Next base: position 12,806,064 of record CM042834.1, on the reverse strand, counting down.
TGATTTGTTCTGTTGGAGATGACAGAAAATTCATTACAGGGAATCCTTATCTTGTTATCTTGCTTAGATATTCCACTGTTTCTACTAATCCCTACAGCATGGGAAGTAGGCTACAGAACATTATCCATATACCTCTTGGATTTTGTAGGAAGACAACATGGTGGCAATCTGAGAGGAGATGTCAGTTTTAACCCCTTCAAAGACAATGAAAATGTCCTTTTACCTTCCGTAGCTTTAGTCAGGGACACTGACCTAAACAGATTATCTAACAGCTTCTCCTTCTCCTTTTCCTCCCATAAGTAGTTATGAAAACCTTTGAAAGACTAGTGCTGGCCCACCTGAAAACTATTACAAATCTGCTGTTAAACCCCCTGCAATTTGCCTACTGAGCAAATAGATCAACAGATGATGCTGTTAATATGGTTCTATACTACATCCTACAACATCTTGAATTTCCAAAAACCTACACAAGGGTCCTCTTTGTAGACTTCAGTTCAGTTTAGTTTAGTTTACTTTATTGTCATTGCACCTCGTACAATGAAATCAAATACCATCTTCAGTGAACATCATGACCATGACTATGAAAATAAACACAAACACCCTTCCTTCACCCTCCACACATTGATCCAAAAAACCCCAACACTGCACCAACACTGCGCTATACAGCAGAATTCAAAAGAGCTACTGCCCTGGGATAGAAGCTGTTTATCAGCCAATTTGTAATTGATTTTATGATTCTGTACCATCTGCCAGATGGTAATAGTTCACAAAAAGGGTTCCCAGGATGAGATGGATCTTTGTGAACGTTTTGAACTTTCTTAATGCAGCGGAAGCTATGAAACTCTTCCAAAGAGAGGAGAGGGCAACGAATGATCTTCTGGGCAATGACATTAGCCCTCTGGAGTGCTTTCCTATCTGCCACTATGTAATTGACAAACCATACAGAGGTGCAGTAAGTTAAAATGCTCTCTATGGTGCAGCAGTAGAAGGTCATCAGCAGTTTTTCATTCAGTGATTGTTTTCTGAGAACTCTCAGGTAGTGTAATCTCTGCTGGGCCCTTTTGACCAGGGCTGCAATATGAGCACCCAGGTCAGGTCCTCTTTTATGGTAACACCCAGAAACCTAAAACTGGCCACTTGCTCCACTTGGTCTCAATTGATAAGCAAGGGCTGGATGTCTGATCTGTTTCTTATATAGTCCACTATAAACTCCTTGGTTTTAATGGTGTTGAGGACTAAGTTATTGTCTCCACTCCATGGAAACAACTGGTCCACCTCATCTCAATAGGCAGACTCATCCCGCCCCCGGACATGAGCCCCACCACTGTTGTATCATCTGCCAAATTAGCAATAGTATTACCAGCGTGAGTGGGAATGCAGTCATGCACATAAAGAGTATAGAATAAGGGACTCAACAAACAACCCTGTGGTGTACCAGTGTTAAGAATAAGGGCTGAAGAGATATGATTACCTAATCTGACCCTCTGTGAGTGACCAGACAGGAAATCCTTAATCCAAAGTCAGATTAAATAAGAAAGGCCAAGGTCCAGAAGTTTAGACGCTAGTCTATGTGGAAGAATTGTGTTAAATGCAGAATTAAAATCTACAAAAAGCATCCTCACACAGTCCCCCTGCTGTGACTGTGACTGTGACTTTAAATTTATTTATTTAAATTTGTATACCGCCCCCTCTCCCGGAGGGACTCATCAGAGTCAGATGAGTCAGAGCAGTGTGAAGAGTGATGGTTCTAGCGTCCTCTGTAGATCTATTTCTTCTGTATGAAAACTGGTATTTGTCAAATGTATGCGGAAGACCAGAAATAATGTGCCTCAGACCAATTTCTCAAAGAACTTCATGATGATAGGAGTGAGTGCCAGTGGACTGTAATCGTTGAGGTTATTGATAGGGAAGTTCTTTGGCAGCGGAACAATGGTGGAATCCTTCAAACAAGTTGGAATAGTGGACTGGGATAAAGACAGATTGAAAATCCTGGTAAGGATTCCAGCCAACTGTTGAGCACAGTCTCTGAGCACTCGGTCAGAGATACCGTCATGACTGGCAGTCTTTCTAGGGTTCAAAGCCCTTAGAATGCTCCTCAATTCCTGTTCTTCCACAATGAGGTGGGGGTGACATTTGGCTGGTGGTTTTATTTTAGCTGTCTCTGATGTCTCCACTTCAAAGCAAGCAAAGAAATGATTCAGTTCCTCTGCCAATGAAGCATCCCCCTCAGCAGGGATGACATTGGTCAGTTGATGGTTTGTAATTTGTTTAATCCCTCACCACATGTGCCTCATGTTATTGCTATAAAAATTATCCTCTATCTTCCTCTTATAATCAGTCTTGGCCTTCCGAATAGCTTTCTCCAGATTAGCTCTGGTAACACTGTATCTTGCCCCATCACCAGATCTACGAGCCTTGGTCCTGTCATGCAAGAGGCGCTAGATTTCCTTGGTCATCCAGGGTTTCTGATTTCTGATTTCACTGTCTTTATTATAGGTAGAGCCCGTCTCCTAAGAGGGATGTATGCTGGTCCTAAAAGTAGTGACATATGGTCTGAGTGTCCCAGATGTGGTAATTGTATAACCTTATAACCATGTTTGATGTTGGTATATACTTTGACCAATATGTTTGCTCCTCTAGTAGCACACTTAACATGCTGATAGAATTTAGGGAGCACTGCTTTTAAATCAGCTTGATTAAAGTCCCCCACTATGATATGCACAGCATCAGGATACTTATTCTGCTGATTACTAACAATGTTATAAAAAAATCCGAAATCTATGGCATCAGGTGGGATGTAGACTGCAGTAATCAAAACCAGGCTGAATTCCTGTGGAAGATATATGGGCCTACATTTAAGAGTCATATACTCCAGATCTATGGAGCAGTGGCTGTCTATAGTCTTTGTATTGATACACCAGCTTTTCTTCACATAAAGGCTTAAACCTCCCCTTTTGATTTTGCCAGAATCCAGTCATGCCGGTGAGCTAAGTTGCCTTCCAGTTGTGGTAGCTACTGAGATCCTACAGATGGCACTAGATGCTAAGCAGCAAACTGCCATCTAGAAACCCTAGGTGGGCCTCTTGGCTATCGGCATTATCTCATTTCCTCTATTTTGGTAAAGGTGGAAAGTCCCTAACTTTCCAGTCATATAGGTGACCTCATTTTACTAACATCACCACTAGTCTTAAGGATTGGTTGGGAGGTTGTACCAATGTGTATGGGAGCCTTCACCCATGTGGCATTTATTCTCTAATCCAGATGCTGTATCTATGTTGCCTTTGTCTTCTTGTAAAAAGCCTATAAATGTAATAAACACTGCCCATGCAGTCAGACATCTTGGCACCCTGCACAATGACTGGTCTTTGATTACCACCTATGGTACCCGAACAGCGACATCAACCCTGTGGGGCGGGGTCACAACCCTTCGGGGTAAGGCAACTGCCAACATACTTTCTATCGTCTGGAACAGATCCCTAAGGTGCACACCCCAGGTCCTTCGGGACCCATCAATGGTAAGTATGGATTGCAGTCTATCTCAGCATCAGCAGGAACATGTTCAGGAAATTAGATTCCTGCTACATGAATCAGGTGCAAAAGTACACTGAGGCTAGACAAAAAAGAAACTGGTGTGGGGAAGGGAAATGGTATCCTGAATGCAATAGAATAGAATAGAATGGAATGGAATGGAATGGAATAGAATAGAATAGAATAGAATAGAATAGAATAGAATAGAATAGAATAGAATAGAATAGAATAGAATAGAATAGAATAGAATAGAATAGAATAGAATAGAATAGAAGGTTCAGGATACTCAGGCTCCAGTCCAAATATTACATTGATGGTATCAATGCTGTCATGCAGTGGAAACATCTGGCTCTGATATATCAGCAAAATAATAACTTTGACTTGCTTACTTAATGACTTCTTCCTTTCCTGTCCTTATAAGGATCCTCATGATGATATCTGGAAAGTATCCTGCTATTTTAACTTTCAAAACTTTTTCTCAACAGCCTTTTGATTTAATCTCTGACTCTCATTATGTGTGTTAACTTACTTTTAATCTTCCAGGTGCTTATATTACACCCAGGATTGTCCCTAATCTTATGACCTTATTTTTAATTTTGCAATAGCTACTACAAGACCAAAGATATTTCTTACATACGTAGACACTTGCCCCTTTCTGGGCCTCTTTCTGAAGGCTATAGCTTTGCTGATTTTTTTTTCAGTCACTCTTTTTTCCATCAAAACGCTAGATTGTTTCATCCTCAACTTTGGCAAATGGATGTTACCCACTAGGTAAGCCCTCTTTTTTACAACATGATATTTGGCTTTTTTGCAATTTTGTACAACCTGGAATATAACCATAATGGAACATGCTCATTGGTCATTTAAGACCTGTCTCCACAAATAAATAAAAAAGGAGGGAAAGGGGTTTCTAAAAAAGTTTAAAAAGTTTAAAGAGTATTATTTACCTTATCTCAATTGAATGTAATTGAATGTTTCTATTTACCTTTAATTAATTGAATGTTTTAGTTAACTACTTGGGGGCGAGGGGGCAGGGCTGTGTTGTTGTGTTTTCTCCTACAAGATCTTTGTGGATTCCAGCTTGTTGTGTCCGCCCAGCCAAGGATGTCTGCACCAGTCCCCTGATCCAGATCCAATCCCAGAAATGTGACTTTACAGATGGCACAGTGTCCAATCTGGGCTCTTTTGCTTATGTTTGATTGTTTAAAGCTGTCCTTTGGCATCAGTGGCTGTCATTTCACCCAGTCACTTGAGCAACGAATGAAGTAAAACTTATGGGTGCAATTGGCTACCATCATACAGACATTATTCTGAAACTTATGATATGGAAATTTTTCTTTCTACATGTTTAGTTCCTGTCTGCACTCCTTCTGCAGTAATTCAAAACTTCAGGATTTGCTGCCTATTATGCAATTGCTTTACACACCTCAATGGTAGATATACCTTGCGCAATGGTAAATATAACTTGCGCAAAAGTAGTTAATTGTACATCTTCAAGTAAAAAACGTCACTGTCATTGCATTAGCTTACCTACTATGAACTGCACAGCTTTGGAAGAGACTTTCTTTCACTTTGCCCATGTTTGGCTACCACAAGGATGGTTTTTACATGTGTTCAAGAAACTTTTAATTATATTCTTGCTAATATTAGTGAAGCACAATGCTGTCTCAGCCGACTGATTGCTGTTTTGCTTTCTAAACAACAAATTCATCCCTTGAATCGTTCTCAACGTGAGGTCACACTAGATAGCATCTGTGACTCTGAAGCAACTTTACTTCATAGAATATGTAGTGCTAGCTTTGTCTATAGTGGGCATGCCAGCAATTGCTGCTTGCGCACATCTTAACATTAACTCTGTTGCATGTAATTTAGCAAAAATAATTAATGTTACTTCTTCAGCTATCTCAACAATCAACCATGAGATGCAAGCGTTGAGGAAGGCTATTCTACAAAATTTATATTGTTTTAATTTAATTGATGGGTCATGAACCATCCAACACCAGGTAAATATTTCTACACAATTTGGCCTTGGATTTGAAAATTGATAAATTAGGATCTTGGTGGGAAAGATTTTGGGCCTGATTACCCACAGGCTTAATGGGAAAAATTCTATGCTATGTAGTCATTATTTGTGCTTTAATTAGTGGGTGCTGCTTTGTTCAATGTCTCCCTTCTCTTTGCAACATATGTTTTTCACCCTAAACCTTCTCCTATATTGCCTCAGGGTCAAGTATATGCCCTGTATAAACAACTGCAAGTGTGCTCTTCTAATGATTATTATGAATCCACTTCTTATTTATTTATTAATTCAATTTATATACTGCCCTCCTCTCCCAATTGGGACTCGGGGCAGTGTACAGGTGGATAAAAACCCCATACACAGATACACAATATTAAAAAGGAATTAAAATGAATTAAATTAATGGTTGAAATGCTAATAAAACTAAAAGATATGTATTAAAAAGTAAAACCCAATTAAAAGCCAATTAAAACTCCACCGGTAAAAACCTAGGCCAGACCTGCTTGTTGAAACAGATGGGTCTTTAGCACGTGCCGGAAGGTCTGGAGGTCAGGGATGGTCCTCATCTCTGGGGGTAGTTCATTCCAAAGGGAGGGTACTCCCACAGAGAAGGCCCGCACCCTCAGGGCCACCAGCCGGCATCGCCCAGCCGGCGGTATCCCGAGGAGGCCCACCCTGTGAGAGTGCACTGGTCAACGGGAGACCGATGTTGGCAGCAGGCGGTCCCATAAGTACCCGGATCCCAAGCTATGGAGCACCTTAAAAATAATCACTAGCACCTTGAATCGCACCCGGGAGGCCATCGGAAGCCAGTGTAGCTCGCGTAGGAGCGGTGTAATGTGGGAGCTCCGAGGAGCCCCCCAAATCACCCGGGTGGCCGCATTCTGGACCAGCTGAAGCCTCTGGATGCTCTTCAAGGGGAGCCTCATGTAGAGAGCATTGCAGTAGTCTAGACGGGAGATGACGAGGGTAGATGTGACCGTGCACAACGCACCCCAATCCAAAAAGGACCACAACTGGTAAATCAGGTGAACCTGACAAAAAGCCCCCCTGGCGACGGAGGCTATATGCTCTTCTAACGACAGCCATACGTCCAGGAGGATAGCAAGATTGTGCGCCCTCTCCGTGGCGGTCAAGCTCTCTCCCCCCATGACCAGCGATGGAGTTAGTTGGCTGTATCTGGGTGCCGGAAACCACAGCCACTTGGTTTTGGCCGGGTTCAGTCGGAGTCTGTTTTGCCCCATCCAGCACCACACAGCTTCCAGGCACTTGGTCATCACTTCAATGGCTTCGTTGGGGTGGCCTGGGGTAGAGATGTATAGCTGAGTATCATCAGTATACTGATGAAACTCTATCCCAAAGCCACGGATGATCTCACCCAGCGGCTTCACATAAACGTTGAATAGCAAGGGCGAGAGTACCAACCCCTGAGTACCCCGCAGACCAGGGGCCTCAGGGTCGACCTCTGCCCCCTTGCCAACACAGATTGCGAGCGGTCAGAGAGGAAGGAGGAGAACCACTGTAACACGGTGCCTCCCACTCTCAACCCCCCCAGCCACCGCAACAAGATACTGTGGTCGACAGTATCAAAAGCCACTGAGAGATCTAACAGGACCAAGACAGAGGAACAACCCCTGTCTCGGGCCCTCCAGAGATCATCCATCAACACGACCAACGCCGTCTCCATGCTGTGCCTGGGCCTGAAACCTGATTGGCGCGGATCTAAATAATCCTTTTAACTCCTTTTATAATTGTTTTTTCCCTAACAAAATAAAAAAGAGTGAAATGTGGTAGCTACTGAGATCCTACAGATGGTTCTAGATGCCAAACAGCAAACTGCCATCTAGAAACCCTATGTGGGTCTATTGGGTATTGGCATGATCTCATTTCCTATATTTTGATAAAGGTGGAAAGTCCCTAACTTTCCAGACATATAGGTGACCTCATTTTACTAACATCACCACTAGTCTTAAGGATTGGTTGGGAGGTTGTACCAATGTGTATGGGAGCTTTCACCCATGTGGCATCTATTCTCCAATCTAGATGCTGTATCTATGTTGCCTTTGTCTTCTTATAAAAACCCTATAAATGTAATAAACACTGCCCATGCAGTCAGACAACTTGGCACCCTGCACAATGACTGGTCTTTGATCAACACATCAGGTCAACAGCTTCATCTGGAATGAGTGAATGAAGCCAAGTTTCTGTGATTAGCACAACAGAGCAGTTCTTGATGAATTTAGTCTTTGCAATTTGTAGCCTTAATTCATCCGTTTTGTTAGTATTGCATTGGTAAGAAATATACTATAAGATGTGTATGGAAACTTACTGAGCCAAAGAAAACCGCAGCATGGCATCCTCTCTTCCTGTTCCCTTTTCTCCGCCTCTTCCTCCTTCCTACAGGGATAGTGATCCATGGCTCCCCCAAGGTCCTAGCTGCTTCCTTCGGTAGTTATGAGAATGTATAAAATCGTCCATAATCACCTTTTTACATTTCCATCCAATTATATATATAGCATGGTTATCTGAAGGAATGCCTGCCTCCTGCAGTTTTTGCTTGTCCTGTATTGTTTGACAGACTCGCCATGCTTGGAACCCAACAATTGAGCAATGCCAGTTGGTTGAACTCAGGTAGAGGGCTAGCGGTCAGACTAGATGACCTACAGATCCTTTCCAACTCATCCATATTATGATTCTAAGAGGTTGGCCAAATACCTCTATACAGTCATTTCATTAGATGTCTGAAGCCATATTTGACACTTCCTAAGCACCATAGAGTTGTGTAGAGTTTAGACTGATGCTTCTTCTCCTTCACATTATCAAAATCATAGTTGTTTGCTCACTCCCATGTGCCACACTTTAAAGAATGGCTCCCAAAGAGAGCTATGGCTGTAAACATCAGACTAAAAACAAAGAGCTCAATACTAGATGAGAAATGTCTAAAGAATCACAATGAGTGTTGTAGAGCAAGCATGTTCTGTGCTTATGAATTGCCCCCCCCTCCCCTTTGGATATGATGCATTCACAGGGCTCTTCAACCATTGAAAACAAAGTGTTGGTTTTTGCTACCATTGGGGTGGGGAGGAAAAAGCTGCAAGGTGGGGGATTGATTCAGGCAGAGAAATGGTCCTTCTGCTTCTCCTTCTCATACTGCTTCCTCATACAGCCAATGGGAAGCTCACTTGGAAATGCCCTCTGAATCTGTAGGGGAATGAGATCTTCCCATGGAAGGGGACATTGGTTAAACAAATGCAGTATTCCACCTTTATGGTTTCAGAAGGACCCCCTCTGTAAAGGTTTCTGGATAGGCCATATCAGATGCAAAGAAGTTGTTTTCCTGCTGGTCTTTGCTAATTTCCAAGATTTCCAGACAATTCCAGGTGTCACTGCACTGTTTGATTGACATCCTTTATCCATTGCTTTCTTAAAAAACAGAGAATCAGAGAATAACTGCATTGGAAGCGATATTTTCAGGTTCCTTCTTAGACCAGGTTTCTTCAGTTGGTCACTCTTGGGGGATAAGGCTTTGCAATGTACCAGTGCAAAGTAGTTGTGGGATTCAAAAAAAATTATTACTGGTTCTGTGGGCGTGCACTGGTGGGCATGGCAGGGGAATGATGTTGCAAAATCTCATTAACCTGCTTTCCAGCTCCGTTTTCCTGTTCAGGACAACAAAAGAAGACCCAGCCAATCAGTTGGGACTCGGGAGGCAGAGAATAGATGGGGCAGGGCCAGTCAGAGGTGTATTTGCCTGTTTTATCTTCCAAATCCTTTTTCATTATTTCAAGCAAAACCTTTGGCCCACTTATATATGGAGAACAATTTGGACCATTTCCTACATGCAAATGATTGGAAAATGTTGAAGTTTAAAATTCCTCTGTCTCACATTTCTACATTTATCCTGGTTGTAAGCTTCTCCTTTGTATTCTGGTCTGGCCTCAGGATGATAATGTAGTGCTCAGGGATGAAGATGCAGCCCAGCAGCTTAGCTCTGGAGGCAAAGATGGAGAAGACCTGCACAGCCACCATGTACTTCCTTTGGTGTTCATGTAGTTGGGCACAAAACTCTCCCAGACACTGCAAAAGAGCAGCATGCTGAAGGTGACCAGCCTGGTTTCATTGAAGGCCCCAAGAATATTCCTGGATTCAAAAGCGTATCTAGAAAGATTAATTAATTCATTATTAACCTCTAATACTGTAGATTCTGCCCATTAACATTAAATCCTAAGATTTCCCAAATTCCATAGATCATACTCCCATAAATGAATGAATAAATAAATTATTTATTGGCCAAGTGTGATTAGACACACAAGGAATTTGACTTGGTGCACATGCTTTCAGTGTACATAAAAGAAAAGATACATTTGTCAAGAATCATAAGGTACAACACTTAGTCATAGGGTACAAATAAGCAACCAAATCATACAAGGAAACAGTCAATATAAATCAAATGTATACAAGCAACAAAGTCATACAGGCATGAGTGGGAAGATATTGGGGAAAGGAAGGATGGAGGAGTAATAGTAATATTAATGCAGACTTGGTAAAGAGTTGGACAGTGTTGAGGGAATTATCTGTTTAGCAGAGTAATGGCATTCGGGAAAAAACTGTCCTTATGTCTAGTTGTTCTGATGTGTGCAGTACTCTATAGTGTTGTTTTGAGGGTAGAAGTTTTAACAATTTATATCCAGGATGTGAGGGGTCTGTAAATATTTTCACAGCCCTCTTTTTGACTCATGCAGTATACAGGTCCTCAATGGAAGGTAGGTTAGTAGTAATTTTCTCCAGTTCAAATACAGGTGTATGTGAGTGTGTATGTGTATCTATGAAAATGGTACTTTTATTGTCTTATGTTGAGGTGAACTTAAAACATGCATTTGGGAAAATGTTCTTGGTATCCGAAGTTATTTTTTAAATTGTGAATGGAGAGGTTGTTAAAAAAATCCTTTTGGTATTGTCAGATATGGAAAAATGCAGCAAGTGTCCACCCGATCAATATCCAAATGAGGACCGAATACAATGTATCCCCAAAATTATAACCTTCCTGTCTTATGAAGAGTATCTGGGCATCATCTTGATCTCCTTTGCCCTAATCTTATTCCTAACCACAGGCCTTGTTTTAATCATATTCATGAAATACCTAGAAACTCCCATTGTCAAAGCCAACAATCGGGACCTCTCTTACATCCTCCTGGTCTCCCTCCTGCTTTGCTTCTTGTCTTCTTTCCTTTTCATTGGTCAACCAAGAACAGCCACCTGCCTTCTTCGACAAACAGTGTTCAGCATTGTCTTCTCAGTTGCCATTTCTTCACTCTTGGCCAAAATAATCACAGTGGTGCTGGCTTTTCTGGCTACAAAACCAGGAAACCGGGTGAAGAGATGGTTAGGGAAGGGCTTGGCCAACTCCATCATCCTTTCTTGTTCTGCTGTCCAAATTATCATCTGCTCCATTTGGCTGGGAATTTCTCCCCCATTCCCTGATTTTGACCTCCACTCCCAGCCTGGAGAGATCATCCTGCAATGCAATGAAGGCTATGTTGTCATATTCTACATCACCCTCAGCTACATGGGCTACTATCTGCTTCACATTAGCTTTCCTAGCCAGGAATCTGCCTGGGGCCTTCAATGAAGCCAAGCTCATCACTTTCAGCATGCTGGTCTTCTGCAGTGTCTGGGTAACCTTTGTTCCTACCTACATGAGCACCAAAGGGAAATACATGGTGGCTGTGCAGATCTTCTCCATCTTGGCCTCCAGTGCTGCTCTGCTGGGCTGCATCTTCATCCCAAGTGCTACATTATCATTCTGAGGCCAGATCTGAATACCAAGGAGCATCTTGCAACCAGAAAAAATGTAGAAATGTGAGACAGAGGAATTTTACGTCTTAATCTTTTTCAACAGTCTATACCAAGAAAATTATGAAGCTGTTTTCCATACATAAGTGGGTCAATGATTTTGCTTAATAAGTTTAAAGGGTGTTTGAAAGATACAACTGGAAAAAGACTGAGTTTTTTTAATGTATAAGGGCAGAATATTTGCCAGTGACCTTAGCCTATTTGAAGCCTGAGATTCCACAGTTAGGATTTTTTTTTAAATCATGGCATGTGCAATTAGAATATTGTTGTTGTGCCAGAAATATTATATGTTATGGGAGTGGAGTGGGTAAAATATTATTATTTTGGTAATGCTTTTTAGGTATAACAGCCTTTCTATCATCTCCTGGGGGAAGGTCCAAGACATCTTTCTATGGCTATCTTGTCCAGCCTTCCTCTGAAAATTGATATATAGAATAATAAATATGAAATGCTTTATCTACAAACTGTATAATGGAAATGGAAAGAGCTTGAATGTCACTGAATTATGTTCTTCCAAAACAGAGCTGACATGAAAAATAATGAAAAGATGACATTAACAGTATGCAATAGTGTGAGCTGATTTTTTTCAAAAATAAAGAACATTATTATAAATGTGATGGTTGTTATGAAGAAGCAAGTGATTTGTTCTGTTGGAGATGATAGAAAATTCAGTACAGGGAATCCATATCTCCTTATCTTGCTTAGATATTCCACTGTTTCTATTAACCTCTACAGCATGGGAAGTAGGCTTCAGAACATTAACTATATACCTCTTGGATTTTGTAGGAAGACAACATGGTGGCAATCTGAGAGGAGATGTCACTTTTAACCCCTTCAAAGACAATGAAAATGTCATTTTACCTTCCATAATTTTAGTCAGGGACACTGACCTAAATAGATGATCAAACAGCTTCTCCTTCTCCTTTGCCATGCCCCTGTTGGAATCTGATTCTGAGGGGGATGTTGAGCAGCTGACAGGGAGTGGGAGTGTGGCTCCTGTGGCTGTGCAGAAAACTGGGGAAGGGCGCAGTCCGGCTGGGCATTCAGAGGAAGACCCAGGCCCACCCCCTCTGCATTCCAGGGTATGAAGGGAGGAATGGATAAGGGAGCAATGTGGGTTATAGGGGAGAAAAAGGCCCTGATTCCCTTCATTAGCTGCAGCTGGGGAAACAGGATAAAGAGGGTGTTTGCACACAGAACCTTGCTGGAAGCAAAGCATGCATTATCTTTGTTTGTCAAGTCCTATCTGGGTTCTGGCATCCTCCCAACTGTATGTGTTTTGTTATCTTTTGAGTTCAGCAATTCCTTATCCTGCCCTGTCTTGTTAATTGCTACAGCATGGTTTGTGTTGGTTTTTATTTATAATTTATATGTACTTTTGGTTTGGACTAAATTTCTTCCCTTTAAAAACTGTTTTTGGGAGAGTTTTTTCTCCAGCCGATGATTACTGGACATGGGGGGCAAGTTGGAGGAATTAAAGGGACTTTACCTACTTTTGTGACATTGTTGCTTTTGTGCCGCATCCTGGGTCATCACATCCTTTTCCTTCCATATGTAGTTATGAAAACCTTTGAAAGACTAGTGCTGGCCCACCTGAAAATCATCAGAAATCTGTTGTTAGACCTCCTGCAATTTGCCTACTGAGCAAATAGATCAACAGATGGTTTTTTATTTCACCTTTATCTGGTCATTAAGTTTGGATGTATTGCTTTATTTTGAAGACTATTTTTAAGTACGTTTTATCTCCAACTGAGAATTATTGAACAGTGGGGCCAAGTTGGAGGCATTAAAGGACATTTATTTATGTTTTGCATTTTTTTACATTTGTGTTACACTCTGTGTCATCACAGTTCTGTTCTATTCTATTCTATTCTATTCTATTCTATTCTATTCCTCTTCCTCCTCCTCCCCCTTCCCCTCATTAACTAGAGTTGTGCTTTGTGCTGGTGACTTTCTATTGATACAACTACAAATTCTGTCAACAAAATAGGCAGAAGTAAAGTAGAATTGCTGTTTGGTAGAAAGATTTCCCATCTCTCTAGCTTGTCAGCCAGCATTACAGCTTACAGCCATATCAACTGCAGCATAGGAAAAACACCTCCTGAACTTCCTCCAAAGAGAAAGAGGAACAGTAATTGGCCCACGTGGAGAGACCTAGGAATTTGGAAGGACCAGAATTTTACCAATACAGCATTAGTCAGATTAGCTGTCTGCTATAACATTCCTGCCTGTCAACGAGTTCTTCAACTTCAATCACAATAATACACAGGCAAACAACCAATACAAACTCAAGGTAAAGCACTCAAAACTCAATTGCAGCAAATGCGACTTCAGCAACAGAGTGGTCAATGCCTGGAACACCCTACCAGACTCTGTTGTTATAGCCTCAACCCCTCACAGCTTCAACCTCAAACTGTCTATCGTAGACCTCACCTCATTCCTAAGAGATCCTTAAAGAGGGCATGCATAAGCGCACCAGATGCCTACTCTCCCTGTCTTACTGTCCCCATTTACTTCCTTTTTAAAAAAAGTATTTACTTCCTTTCTTCTTGTTTAAGTTCATACCTACACTTGTTAACTTGTATATGTTTGACAAACAAACAAACAAGCTAATAATTAAATAAATACTTTCAAATAATGAACCTGGGATGTGGGCCATGTGAGGCACAGGAGAAGACCAAGCAACCATTTCTGTATCAGAGTTAAATACGATCCTTATATGATGACGTCTTTTGCGAATAGGATTTACTTGCGAAATGTCTATGGAGATTCTGTCATTTAGGTCATATTGTCTCAAAGGTGCTTTTTTCAAGAGACAACTAGATTTTCTTTTTTTTCCCCTTTGAAAATGTTTTGCTTCTCACCCAAGAAGCTTTTTCAGCTCTGACTGGATGGTGGGGAATGGAAGGATTTATCCTTCTTGCAGACAGCTGGTCATTTGCATTCTTTTCAAGCATCACTGAGGCCACTTGAAGGTTTTTCTGTGTCGTCAGTGTCACCCGAGTAGTGCAAATTGGTGTGGAGCCTTCTTGGAACTGTTGAAAGGACTGTGTTGTACAGTTCAAAGTCCAGTTGCCTCTTGAAAAAGCATATTTGGGATTTATTTGAAACTTAAATTTAAAGAAATAAGAACAGGTCTTCTGGATCAAGCCAAGGCCCATTCTCATGTCAAAATGACTACCCAGATACCACTGGAGTGTCCACAAGTGGAAAATGTATGGATTATCCCAAATTCTAACTGGGTGTTTATGCTCAATCTCAGCTATCTTCCTTACATCACATCCATGGGATAGTCCATCATGCTATTCTGTAGGAATTTTTTTCTCAGAATTTATGAGGTTGCATTTTAGCTCCTCTCTTATTTAAATTCTACATAATAATTTAGTTAACCACTTAGATCATCCAGATTATCCTTACCATAATTTATCTTGAGGTGTTCCTCTCCTCTCCTTTTGCTGATGAAGTTGAGATGTTTTGTGCAATATTGCAATGAACCACAACAGCACATGCACTATCATACAATTAAAATAATCACATTTTACAGCCCCCTTGAAATTATACAGTTATTTCTGGCATATCAACTAGATTCCATTTGCACAAGTGTTATGTTTAAAATATCTTGATATGGCGTTTCATAGCTCATCCAAGGACATAGGACACATATGATACCTTGAGTGCTCAAAAGAACCACCTTCCAATTCTAGAAGACAAGGAATGAGGACTATTATACCACTAGTCCTTAAATTATTTCAAGCAAAATCATTGGCCCACTAATGTATGGAGAACAGCTTGAACCATTTTCTAGGTGTGGACTGTTGAAAATTCCTCTGTCTCATATCTCTACATTTCTTCTGGTTGTAAGTTGCTTCTTTGTATTCAGATCTGGCCTCAGGATGATAATGTAGCACTTGGGGATGAAGATGCAGCCCAACAGACCAGCACTGGAGGATAAGATGGAGAAGACCTGAACAGCCACCATGTGTTTTCCTTTGGTGCTCAGGTAGGTAGGCACAAAGGTCACCCAGACAGTGCAGAAGACTAGCATGCTGAAGGTGATCAGTTTGGCTTTGTTGAATGTCCCAGGAAGATTCCTGGCCAGGAAAGCCACTGTGAAGCAGATGGCAGCCAGGAAGCCCAGGTAGCTGAGGGTGATGAAGAACATGACAATGGACCCTTCATTGCATTGCAGGATGATCATTCCAGGCTGGGAGTGGAAGTCAGAATCAGGGAATGGGGGAGAAATTCCAACCAGGTGGAGCAAATGATAATTTGGACAGCAGAAGAAGAAAGGATGATGCAGTTGGACAAGCTCTTCCCCAACCATCTCTTTACTCGATTTTCTGGTTTTGTGGCCAGGAAAGCAAGCACCACCATGATAGTTTTAGCCAAGAGGGAAGAAATGGCAACTGAGAAGATGATGCTGAAAACTGTTTGTCAGAGCAGGCAAGTGGTTTTCCTTGGTTGGCCAATGAAGAGAAGAGGACACAAGAAGCAAAGCTGAAGAGAAACTAAGAGGATGTTTGAAAGGTCCTGGTTGTTGGCTTTGACAATGGGAGTTTGTTGATATTTAATGAAAATGATTACACAAGGCTTGTGATTAGGAACAAGAGTAGGACAAAAGAGACCAAGAGGATGCCCAGATGTTCTTTATAAGACAGGAAGGTTATACCTTTGGGGATACAATGGATTCGGTCCTCATTTGGATATTTATTATCTGGACATTTGGTGCATTTCTCTGTATCTGAGAAAAACAAAAAACATTTTTTTAAAAATATTCTGCCCTTTTACATTTCAAGGAATACCTTGTTGAGACAATAACTAATACCTGGAAGTTTCAAAGATTCATTTCTTAACATCTTCACAGAAAAAATACCATTTTCATTTTAAAAAAGCTATATTTCTAATAGTATATGAAATAGGCAAAAGTCCTAGAATCACAATGAGTCCCATTGTAATGTAAATGTACATTATTGAAAGTAAATAATAATTAGTTAATCTTTCTAGAAAGTAAATAATAATTAGTTAATCTTTCTAGAATAATAACTGACACCTCTAGCTTTTTCACAGAAAAAAATGTTAACAGTAGACCAAAAACAAAATTAAGAATGTATCTATCTCTCTATCTCTACTGCTAAGTGGAGGAAGTCCTAGGACACAAATGATTTCCTCTATAATGTGTTGAACCTTCATAGAAACTACATTATTAGAAGTAAAAATGAATTAATTAATGTTTCTAGGGAAATTTTCTGAGTCATGACAGATGTTATTTGTTAGTTTATGAGGATCAGATGATGTTTTTCTTATAAAATGTGCTGGCTTTCCTGGCCACAATGCCAGGAAATTGAAGTGAGGAGATGGTTGGGGAAAACCTTGGATAACTTCATTGAATGCCCCAGGAAGATTCCTTCTCTTTAGATAAGAAATCAGGCATTTTGAAAGTAAACTAAAAACCATCAGCTCTTTCAAATGCCAAAGATGCATGTAAAAATGTGTTGTTTAACTTGCACTTTAATCAAAATGTTCTGGATAAATCAAGTTCTATAACATTTTCCCTTTCCTCTGATGTCATCTACCTTCCTGAGTGGAGATGGTCCCCTCTGGACAAGGAATGCAGTCATAGCAGCAAACTGGCTCTCCTTCTTGTGCCCTCTTGAAAAATCCAGGATGACAATTTTCCACACACTTGGATTGAGGAAGAGACTAAGAAGAAAAACAAGGTATATTAGGTAAACACTACTTAATATATTCTACTTAATGGTCTATAGGGATGGGATTGAGAAAAGATTTAAGCATTAATTGACAACCAGTTGATCTCTCTTTATGGTTGTTTTAAAAATGATTATTTCATTCTTTGCATGCACCTGTGGTTTTAAAGTATCATGATCTGTTCATATTTAATTTGAAAATAAAATTTATTCAGTAAGTAAGATAGTCATTTTTTTCTGTGAACACACTAGCACACATCAAAAATGAAATGTTATTTCCCTGCTCCTAAAAGTATACACCAAGAGTTTCCAAACTTATCCACTTTAAGAGTTATGGACTTCAACTCCTAGAATTCCCTAGCCAGCATAGCTGGTTTGAAGGTTTGAAGAACCCTGGTATACACATACATAAACACATATAAACATGTTATATACATATATATATGTATACCCATACATATAAATGTTAATCACTGTCCACCTTGAATATATAATGGAAAGAGGAAGCTTGGGTGTTCACAAGACTGATATTATATGGAACAAAACTGTGACTGAATCTGGATGCTCTGCTTCACACACCATGAAGCCCCCTCACAGAAAGTAACAAAGAGAGCAGGTTGTGAAGAGGGTCCCCAGACAATACTGCGGACCCTGCTCAAGCAACGCTTATATGCTACAGTATATCCTGGATAGAAGGGAGTGAACTGCCAATAATCTTTTCTGCCTTTCTCACCACTCCCTGCACTTAATTCTCTAATGGCAGCTATATACAATAAATTGTAGAAATAAATATACTAGTAAACAAAGAACATCTTTAAAGTTAACACCCCCAATTCTACAGTAAATGTTCCTTTATAACTAATCCCAGTTGAGATGATTTTGGTGTCAGTCTTGAAAGCCATATTTTACTTGGAAGCTTCGACGCTGCCACATTTAGTGTCGCGTTGTCGCGGTTTGCTCGTTGTCCTTAGGTTCTCTGATCAGCCTGTAGAGCCCCCACAGGGGTGAAATTTAGAGGGACCCTCGCGAGGGTGAGTACTTAAGTACTAGAATCAATAATTGACACAGACACCATAGTTTCTCAAGGTGAGAGAGCACGTTGTGCCCGGGGTAGATGAAGAAGTCCCCCGATTGCAACGCACCACCCTCTTTTATTTTTCAGTTTTATCAGGGCGGGGGGAGCGAGACATATGTGAAGAGGAGCAAGGAAGTATAATTCTAATGGCGCCATGGCAGGATGCGACCACTGTTGTGTGCTAAGATAGCGTGATTATCTATTAACAAGATATTTGTGGTCAGCTAGTTCCTGTAACTATTTGCCTACGTGTCGTGCCAAGCTGAGCTTATCATGCAATTCCTAACTTGAGAAGGTCATTCTTACGGCCTTATGTCAAGAGGACTCTCGAGGTTTACTACAATTTAGTGCCTGGAAATTTGGGAGGAGGAATTTCATAGTGAGGTAGAAGATTAGACTCAACAACATTCTTTCACAGAGAGTCAAGGACATGTTGCTCTGCACCTGGACAGGAGTGTCTGGAAGGATGTCTCCATTTGGGATGACGATTTGATTGGGCCATGTGATGGACTGGTGGGTGCAGGGGATGGTCTTTGAATTTATATTGGGAAGGGAAAACCCGAACTCTCAGATTCAGGTTTTCCCAGATGTGCCAGTATGACAACTCTAATAAATTGGAACTTTGAAGAAATGCTTGTCTTGGAGTTTATTGAGTTGGAGTTGGTTAGTTGGAATGCTGACATTAACCCGAATCTGTCTGAAGTAGTAATGCTTCCAAACCAGACTGTCATGAATTATGACAGGATGCTCTCAATCGTCCCTCTATAGAAAGTGGTAAGGACAGGAGAAGGAAGCTGTACTTTTCTCATGTGGTGCAGAAAATTCAGGCACTGCTGTGCCCGCTTCACCCATGACTCACTGTTGAGCAACCAAGCCAGCCTATTAATTAGCCCTCTGCACACCCAGAAATTTGATGCTGATTTAATAAAATAGAATAAAATTGTGATGAGCAAAGATATTTCCAACCAGTAGGATCTTGAAAGAATTTCTTCTAGACATCCCCCGACATACAATTTCTCAATTAAGAAAAAAGCACAAATTACTAAAAAATTATGGTGGCCAATCCTAAAGAAAATGTACATTTTTATTTGTACATTTATTTTTGGAATTTATATGCTTGACATCCTGCTCAGTTAGGACTAATATTGATTCCATTTTTTTCTAGAAGTGTAATGATAAAAGATAGAGGTGAGGTTATGGGAACATATCCCTCAAAAAGGCTAAGTTGCCACTCTTTTGCTTCAGTAACTGGGACATAGATATGAGTTTTGTGTCAAAAAGTGATATTTCATAGGCCCAGCTAGATATCCAAGAAAAGTTCCTTTCTATTGAGGAACTACAATTCATGACACCAGCTGGCATAGAAAGACAGACCCACATTCATTATTAGTTAAATTTGGATTTTCCTTTTTGCCCAGGGAGATTTGATGTGGCTAATGATCAAGATGAACAAAGCATTCCAGGGTGTTGAAGTGAAGAATGTAAGTAGCATTTCCTTTGAGAGTAACTGTCATAACGTAGGTATCATGAAGGATTTTCTTTGCGACAAAGTCATCTTTCAATTCTGCAGTTTTCTGGTTCAGAGCATTATCTCCTAACAGACCAGTCATTATGATGTCATGCAGTGGTGGGTTTCCCAATTTTTTCCTACTGGTTCTATGCGTACGCACATTTTTTAGCTCAGCTGAGGCACAGCAATTTGTTGCATGAATCAGCTGAGCTACAAAACAAGGGAATATAGGAGAGTGGGGGCAGGTGAGCGGGGCCATCCAGAGGTAGTATTTTCTGGTTCTCTGAACTACTCAAAATTATTGCTACCAGTATGCCATAACCGGTCTGGACCAGCTGAATACCACCTCTGATGTCATGTGAACTGAAAGACTTGGACGTGCTTCCTAGGAGCAGGAGCAGAGGTTGTATTCATCAGGTTCTGATCAGTTCTGGAAAACCGGTAGCAGAAATTTTGAGTAGTTTGGAGAACCGGTGGTAATCTATCCACAGGAGTGGGGAGGGAATGGAGATTTTGCAGTATCCTTTCCCTGCCATGCCCATCAGGCCACACCCACCAAGTCATGCCATGCCTACCTAAGCCACACCCACAGAACCGCTAGTAACATTTTTTGAATCCCACCACTGAGCAAGAGGTCTATCACAGTTGAGGGAAAGAGAGGCATGGATAACTCTGGCCAGGTCTGAAATGCTTAATTACAGATTATGGGACATGCTCTCAAAGGACAATGCTCCTAACCAGAAGAAGCTGAATCACAAAGCTTATTTCCTACTAAGACAAAGAGGACCTCTATCTAGTGGTCACCAACTTTCATCAGATTCAATCAAAACCTGAATCGAGGAACTTGTCAGCAGAATTACCAACTTCTTTGTATTTGAAATCACTTGTTTAACATAGCTAAATCAATTTAAAACTGTGTTCCATATTGTAGCATCTGAAGGACACATCAATCAATAGTATTGAAACCTCCTCAGCAGTCT
This sequence comes from Bungarus multicinctus, assembly GCA_023653725.1. Lineage (NCBI taxonomy): Eukaryota > Metazoa > Chordata > Lepidosauria > Squamata > Elapidae > Bungarus > Bungarus multicinctus. The sequence goes on along the minus strand of CM042834.1, from coordinate 12,785,393 downwards.
AACAACACAATAAGGGTTCTGTTCACCACTTTCGATTCTCAGTGAAGGTCATTTACATTGGTGACTAGTCTTAGATCACATTCATTGGGACCTAAAGCTTTGGAAAACAGAGAAATGATGCCAATATTTTTCCCACCATATTGAGCAACTTTAACTCGGAAAGAGTATCATGGTTGATAATAAATCTCAGTCTTTCAAAACTACCCAGGCTCTCTTCAATGGGATCCTCCTCGGGAAGAATCCACCAGCTCATGATTATCAAATCTGCTGCTACATCTCCATTTTGGTCCAAGTACAGTTTCTCCAGGGAAAGATTGCATAATTCATTCTTCTTCAGAAATGGGTGGAACTAGAATGGAAATATAAAGGTATTTTAAAAACAGAAACCTTGGTTTCTTATCTCACATGGTTTTTTCATGATAAGCCATGATGGCACAGTGGTTAGAGTGCAGTACTGCAGGCTACTTCTGCTGATCACCAGCTGCGTGAAAATTGGCAATTCAAATCCCACCAGGTTCAAGGTTGACTCAGCCTTCCATCCTTCCAAGATGGATAAAATGAGGAGCCAAATTGTTGGGGGTCCATAGGCTGACTCTGTAAACTGCTTAGAGAGAGCTGTAAAGCACTGTAAAGTGGTATATAAGTCTGCTATTGCTATTTCATATCTTTCTTCTATGGTTGTCTAACTTGCAAATACACTTTGGTGGGAGAACACGTATCTTCAAAACTCAAGAACAATGGTTCAGCATAACTTCTCAATTATGCATTGACAATATGTATATTGACAAAATTATAGATATTGACAATACATAACTATATTTGTCAATGACTGTTTTCTAGTATGATTTGATTGTTATTGTACCCTATGACTATTATTAAGTGTTGTACCTGATGATTCTTGACTCTTGACAAATGTATCTTTTCTTTTATGTACACTGAGACCCTTTGCACCAAGACAAATTCCTTGTGTGTCCAACCACACTTGGCCAACAAAGAATAAAGAAAGAATGAAATAAAGAATAAAGAAAGAATATTTGTCAATTTTATGGAACATTCTAGGGAAGGTCAGCAATAAATTGATATACTTGAAATCAATAGAGTGATTGCTAGCAAGCAAGGATTTGTCAAGAAGAAAATTGCCAGGGAGAAAATTGTTCTCCCAGGAAGACCAGATGTGAAACAACCAGATGAGCTAATTCTTCTTCATTGTAAGTGTCAGGCCCCATTAGGGATGTACTGGTATCTTGCATTTTTTGAAGGTACAAATCTCTCACTAACTTTTTCAACAGTCTGAAAAATTAGGCTTTCCTACCTTATCTAATTGAACTGGTAGCATCCCTTTCCACTGTCCCCCAAGATCATTCTTACACAATTCCTTAATAGTTTGTGGGAACGCTGATGGTATAATTTGATTTCAGCAAAGTATTAACAAAATGCATCCTGATGTGATGACTAGAAACCTAGTCAAGTGAACTCTGGGTAGTATGATTATTAAGGGGATAAAATTGTTTTGAAAATTGTACTCAGCATTCACTCTTCATAAAAATAGGGACTTATGAATAACAATTAGTCCATGGTAATCTATTCTTCTATATTTTTATTAATAAAGGAACATGGAGTAGATAAATCTTGGTTTTCTGATGCAAGAATTATAATAACACTTAGACAAAGTTATTCTGATCTCTTTAAAAAAACGAATCCCATCTTTTATAAAAAAAATATATGATTTCCTGATAGAGATACATAAATAAAATCCAGTAGAAAAGTATATGATTTTTAGCAATTAGGACTTGACAACCTACTGCATGTTATATCAAATAAGAACAAATTGATGCTATAACATAGATCTTTCATTATGATTTCATTTGTATTTTCCCTCCCTCTCCCTCTCCCTCTCTCTCCTCCCTCTTTCTCTCCTCTCTCTCTCTCTCCTATTATGATTATAATAAATTCATAGTAGTAGTATTTTAATGATTTGGTAAAAGTCATATAATTAATTTGATGACAATGTCATTAATGATACAGAGGAAGAAGTATAAGGGATGGCAAACTTGACAGGAACATTTGTGAAAATGTTCAGGACACTAGCCAGATGAATTACCGGATGGATGCTGGGAGGCAGAGGCAGATTTTTTTTTTCTTGTTTTCCTTCTCTAGAGTTAATGTGCATCTTATAGTCCGGAAGCATCTTATAGTCCTATGTACACACACACACACACACACTAGCAATGTTTAATATCAAAATATATCTGTCATAGTGCACACCCTTTGGAACAATATTCCATGGGATATTAGATTGCTCATTTGCAGTAAATGAGACAGTTGCCCTCTTTCTCCTTTGGATTCCTTCTAAGGGGGAACTAGATTTGATAGATCGTTGTCAGGACCCCATACCTGCCATGCCAGCAACCTTTGAGCCCCCAAACTCTCTTTGCTCTCCTTTCTTCTCCTCCTAAATATGGAGGAATATGTAGCATTCAAGGCATGGACCAGAGTCTTAATGACAGTAGTTGCAATATCGATCAAGACATTGTTGTTTTTCTCTTGGGTCTCCAGTGGTGCTTTCTGGATGCATCTTCTCCGGCCTTTGACAGAAAAAATATGTTTTGAAAAAGAACAGTGAAAAGACTGCAGTTCAGATTGAGGATCCATGAAAACACTGGGTTCAAAAGTATAATACTTTGGGTTTTTTCTCCATTGAAAAGGAAAACTCCAAAACTCCAAAAACTATGGACATATTTGAAAAGTCTGTGCATTTCCACTGAACCTGCTCCCAAGAGTGTCATGATCCAGACTTTCCCTTCAATGTGGCCTGGCAAGCCATCAAGTGTCAAATGGAAAGGAAGATGTCTGTCCAAAATAGGAGCATATTCCATGAAGTGAACAAAGATATTGACTTGTCTCCACTTAGAGATGACATTGCTGAATGATGCTGTAGGTGTAGTTGTTGAGAATCGTTGTGATATAACAACACAAATTCCATTCCTGATGAGCATTGGAGTAAAAGTCCTCATGAAATTCTCTCCATTTTCTGTGTCTGAAGCAAAGAGACCAATCAAGGTCCATCTGAAATGGAGGAGAATTTGGACAATTCCAGGGTACTGGAACCCTTCTTTGGGGAACATCTGGTAGAAAAAGGGGAATTGACTTTTATCATTCAGAGCCTGCTGAAGCTATTTTCTCACTGATCTGAAAAGACAATGAAGAATACTGTGGGGCTCTACAAGTGCAAAATATTAGCTTGTATTAAATCCAAGTTAGTTGCCATGTACATATTAGAACAGTTGATTGCTCATTGTTTATTAGACCATATGAAGATACAGAACATAAAAGAAAGAATATCAAAAATAGAATAAAAGAAATTACAAAAAAAGAATAGGAATAAAGAATGCAAATTATATTTCACTGTCACCCTTACACCTTACTGCAATATGAATCCTGTATGTAAACCTCAACTGAACCATGTTATACATATTTTTTGAATTCTGACCACCCAGGAGATATGTTGTTGTAATATTAGATTCCACTATGTTTTTCACTTACCACTACCCAACTCAATTTATCGGATAAATACACATACGCACACACACACACACACACACCTGTGGGATTTTGTAGGTTCCCACCAATGTTGACATCTGCAAGGAGCTGTCCCTGGAAGCTCCATCAAGAAGAGCCAAAATGTTGTCCTTTCTTCCACAGCTGTAGTTGGGAACATTAGCCTCTCCAATAGAAAGTATGTCCAGCAAGGCATCTGAAGTGCCAAGTTCATTCAAATAGTTGTCATGGATGTTGTAGCCAAGAGTGAGATTATGCAAGAACTGGGGATATTTGTTGACCATTTAAATGGTGAAAATGAACCATAGGATTCTGTAGCAACCAGTAGGAAATATACTGTAAAAAAATTTCATATTGTCATCATCAACCATAAAATACTTTAAAAAAAATTCCTTGCCTTAATGGTAAATGTAATGATTCCCCTCGCACGTAGGTGGTAGTTGTTTGTGGCTCTAGGGGGCAATGCTCATTTCCATTACAAAGCCAAATTGCCAGCGCTGTCTGAAGATGTCTCCATGGTCATGTGGCTGGCCTGACTAAATGCCAAAGGTGCACGGAACACTGTTACCTTCCCACCAAAGTGGTCCCTATTTTTCTACTTGTATTTTTACATGCTTTTGAACTGCTAGGTTGGTAGAAGCTGGGACAAGTAATGGGAGCTCACTCTGTTATGTGGTGCTAGGGATTTGAACTGCTGAACTTGCCGACCTTTCTGATCGACAAGCTCAGTGTCTCAACCATTGAGCCACCATGCCCCTTGACTTCAGCCTTGTTCAGTCGCAAATTAATACCGAATCTAAACTAGAGATAAAAACACATAATCATTTGTTTATTTTTCAGAATATTGAGAATATGGGTTGGAGATAGTCCTCTGTCAGGATTAATTGTCATTTGTCCAAAATCATTCAATCATTGAAACAGAACTACCATAAATAGAAGAGGATGGTTCTTAGGTGACAGAGAAAAGCAACTCTTAAAAAAACTGGATCCCCTACTCATATAAGGATCACTTATTAAATATCAATGACCAGCTATAAACATATAGAAATGGCCTAGGCAGAGGCAACCATAATCATTTCAATCACTGCTTGAAATAAAAATTAATATGACTGGGAACTGGATGGAGACAGGAATATAAGCTGGATTTCTTTAAGTTCTTTTTTTCTGCCCCATCTTCATATTTGAGCCACAAAATAAGAAAAAAAAGGGAAGCCATTGAAAGCAAAGTGATTCAGGAAATTAGACAAGTTCTGCAATATAGTAGTATGTGAAATAAGAAGAGAAAAAGAAGAGTGTTAGAATTGAAAATAAAGGGAATGCAACTCCATCACATGAATGACTTACAATTGAGATTGATTATAAGGAGACATGTTGAAAGTCAACATTATCTGCGATATTTTTGTTGCAATGCTGACTATACTAATGAGGTGGTCTCCTGGCCTGTAATAGTTCCAAGGTTTTTTCCTATCCTGTTGCTCCAAATTTTGTGGGGACTTGATTCCAAGTTTCCCAGAGACTCGATGGGACACCTGTAGCATCTGAAGAAGAAGCAGGAGATACATAATTCCTAGGCTGAGTCAAATCCCTTCCTGTTTCTAAACAAAAACAAGGAGTTAGAAGAACTGAAAGCACTCTCAAAAAGTGGAAATGCCAGTGGCTTTCATTCACCTGGGAAGGAGAGAAAAGTGCATTCAAGTACACAGCCTGTCCCAAAATATCTGCCACACAGATTATGACCTGAGGTAGATATTCTTTTCTGATGTAAGGTTCTTTCTTCATTGCTTCACTCTGATGTTTATATCAAAGGCAGTCAGTGGAGAAATAACAGAAAACATCTCAAAGACCAGGTTGGTGGTAATTACAGTGAGAACTTAATTCTTCTATTGGGATCCTGACTTTTTTGGGGTTCCATGTGCAGAGGGGTGGCTGAAGTAAAATTACAGATATACTCCTGGGGACATTGTTCTGAAATGTTCTCCCCAATTCTGAACTTTTTCTGAGGGGGCTCTCTGTCTGTCTCTTTCGTGACTCCCTGGCCTTATTCAGGGCTTTCTGCATGTTTCCCCAAGCAGCTTTCAGAATCTCCATCCATTCAGCTACTGAGAAAGGAGGTTCACTTGGAAACTCTGGCATTGGTACAAATTCAACCACTGTGTCAGCATTCCAGAGAATCTCCACTCCAAACAATAACTCCAAGACAGACATCTTCTCAAAAGTTCTGTTTTATTTGGATAATAAACTGGCCCATTTGGGGAATCCCAAATCTGAAAGTTCCAGGTTTCCTTGCAATAAATAAAAATATTACAAATCCACCCTCCATACCCATCATCGCATCACATGCCCCAATCACCATCCATCCCAACTTGAGACTTCCCCTCACCCAGGTGCAGAAATAACATGACCTTGACTTAGGAGAAGAATGCTATTATGGCAATGGTGGGATTCAAAAGTTCCCATCACCAGTTCTGTGGGCGTGGCTTGATAAGCTTTGCGTGCATGTTAAAACAGTAAAAACTAAGCTACTGAGCCTCTCAGATGTTTAGCACAGCAATCCGCTCTGCTGCACCAAACAGCTGAGAGATTAAAAAGAACCTAGGAGCAGGAGTGGGTAGGTGGGCCCAACTGCAGAGCATCGGAGAGACTTGGAGCGAACCAGTTCTCTGCCAGCTGATCTTTGGCACTACTGGTATGCCAGAGTCGGGCTGAACCGGTAGAATACCACCACTGCCCTGCGGTTACTTTAAAAGGGGGGAATCCAGTACTGATATACTTCAAGTTATTATACTTCTGCAAAAGGTAGGAGTTCTGCCCAGTTGGTTTGCTGATAATTTACATAGCAACATAGGCATTGATCCATCGTTCCATTAATTTTTTTCTACCACCCCATTGGTGTTCAGATGGAACCCTGAACTAAGTCCCTGAGCTGACCCTATTTGCTTTAGGAACTCCCTCAAAACTTTGCTGTAAACTGGACCCCTTCTCTGGTCTGAAATGATGTACCTTGGGACTCCATGCACCCGGTAGATGTGCTACATGAATATTTTGGCCAACCTCCAGGCTGAGGAAAGCTTCAGGTATGTGATGAAGTGAGGTTGTTTTGAAAATAGATCAATCACAGCCCAGATTACGATGCCCCCATTACTGTCCAGCAGTTCCACTATGAAATTCATAACAGTTTCTTCCCATGGTCTGCTAGGGTTAGCCACCAACTTTAGCAACCCAGGAGTCTTCCCTGGCAATAGCTTCATAGATGTACAGACTGGACAGTTGGTTACATAGTTGTCATGCCCCTGTTGGAGTTTGAATCTGAGGAGGAAGATGAACATCTGACAGGGAGTAGGAGTGTGGCTCCATTGGCTGTGGAGGAAACTGGGGAAGGGCAAAGTCCAGCTGGGCAGAGCAGGGAAGAAGTAGAACAAGGGAGAGGGAATTCAGAGGAAGACACAGGCCCACTCCCTCTTCACCCTAGGGCATGCAGGGAGGAATGGAGAAGAGAGCATCGTGGGTTGCATGGCTTATGGAGGAGGAAAGGGCCCTGATTCTCTTCATTAGCCACAGCTGGGAATTTATTTATTTTGTTATTTATATATCTGTATATCTGTATATATATATATATATATATATATATATATATATATATATACCTGTATATATACAGTTTATATACCTGTACATATGTATATATATTTGTTATTTATTTATTGATTTTGTTATTTATATATATTTTGTTATTAAATGATAGTTTAAAAGAAATGCATGCTGAGTGCAACAGCTACTGGGAGCAAATGTGAGTTTATCTTGTGTTGACTTTGCTTATCTGTGTTCCTGGCGTCTTCCCAGATGTGTTGAGTTATTGCCATGCCTTCACATCTGGAATTCTTTCTCCTGCCTTGTTGGACTAATTACCTCATTTTGTCTTGATTGGACTTATAGTTACAGTTGCCCTGGGTCATCACAATAGTTCTTTATGTCCTTCTTCATCTTGGGCAACTAGAATTGTCTTTCAGCCAGGTGAAGTGTTTTTTCAAACCCAAAGTGTCCAACTGGCTTTACAACATGGGTCCTTTGTAGGATTTGTGTCCTCTGGCTGGCTCGCTCTTTTTAAAAAGATAATTTTTATTAAACAATTTTTTATATACAACATCATTTCAATTCATTACAATCCTTTTGTGATGATATACATACTTCTACATAAAACTTAACTATCTATAGTTAACTATCTATCTTAACTGTCTATGTTGCTTAATCTATCTTTGTCCACTGTATCTTTTACCTTATCTTATTCCTCTCTATTCAGCTCTACATCTATTAATTACTACATTTTACGTCAAATAATAATCTGTTTCCTCTCTTTCCTTTATCTCCATGAGCCTGCCCTAATCTTAATGGATTCCAAATGGGGAACAACAAGGCAAACCAATAAATGACAAACTCAATGTAAACCATATTCATTTTATTTTTGTTGTTTAACTTCATTTAGTTTCACTGATCAGAAAAATATATGCCTAAATATAATCATGCATGTTTCCGTTTTAATGTTTGAAGCTGTAAGGTGAAAAAAATTTGAATTGCAAATAAAGTACAAAGAAAAGATTAAGCAAAAATAAGCATAAATCTTAGGAATGAAAAACCAAAAGTCATTGTAACAGAGTAATATAATTTCAGGCCTATTTTTGTTTTTAAATCATTTTGGAAGAGAATTGTTCAGCCTTTATTGCAGTTTTATCACCATCCCCCAAACCAAACACGGAGTACTAGGGGAAAAGATTCAGGTGGAAGTTTTAAAATGTAAAATACAAAAAAGAAAATTGTTATTGTCACAAGGGGTCCTAACCAGTGGTGAGATTCAATTTTTTTTTACTACCAGTTCTGTAGGCATGGCCTGGTGGGTGTGGCAGGGGAAGGATACTGTAAAATCTCCAATCAGAAGTGGAATTTGCCAGTTCTCTAAACTACTCAAAATTTCCACTACCAAGTCAGAACCTGCTGAATACCACCACTGGTCCTAATGTATCAATTTAAAATACAAAAAAGGCATCCCTATGTTCTTATTCAACTTTTAATATGAGCTGCTCCTTTGTTTTGAGATCTGGCCTAAGGATAATAATATAGCATTTGGGGAGGAAGATGCAGCCTAGAAGACCAGCACTGGAGGCCAAGATGGAGAAGACCTGCACAGCCACCATGTGTTTCCCTTTGGTACTCAGGTAGGCAGGCACAAAACTCACCCAGACACTACAGAAAACCAGCGTGCTGAAAGTGATCAACTTGGCTTCATTGAAGGTCCCAGGCAGATTCCTGGCCAGGAAAGCCACTATGAAGCAGATGCCAGCAAGGAAGCCCATTTAGCCCAGGGCTCCATAGAACATAGCAACAGACCCTTCATTGCATTGCAGGATGATCTCTCCAGGCTGGGAGTGGAGGTCAGAGTCAGGGAAGGGGGGAGAGACTCCTAGCCAGATGGAACAAATGAGAGTTTGGGTCCCAGAACAAGAAAGAACAAGGAAGCTGGCCAGAGTCTTCCCCAGCCACTTCCTCATGGTGTTTCCTGGTTTTGTGGCCAGGAAGGCCAACACTACCGCGATTGTCTTGGCTAAGACAGAGGAGACAGCAGTTGAGAAGACAATGCTGAAAACAGTTTGACGGAGAAGACAAGTGGCTTTCCTTGGCTGGCCAATGAAGAGGAATGAGGTCATGAAGGAGAACAACAGGAAGAAGAGAAGGATATAAGAGATGTCTCGGTTGTTGGCCTTGACTAATGGAGTTTCCAAGTGCTTTATAAAGATTGCTAAAACAAGCATAGTGGCTACAGACAAGAAGAGGGCAAAGAAAGCCAGGATGACCCCCAGAAGTTCTCTGTAGGATAGGAAGGTTATGACTTTGGGGATGCACTGATCTCGTTTCCCATTTGGATGCTTGTTCTCTGAACATTTGGTGCACAGGTTTGCATCTGCAATAAGAGAGAGGAGAAAAAAAGAGATTTATCCAATTCCTGCAGTGTTAGCCTTTTCTCCATGTGTCCAACCTGCCCAACATTTTAATTTCTTTCATACATGCATCACGTAAAATTGGTCAATGTGCACAGAGGTGGGCTGCTGGGGGTTTGCAGTGGTTTGGGAGAGCCCCTAGCTAAGATTCTGTCCAGTTCGGAGAACCCCCAAATCCCATTCCTGGCTGGCCCCGCCCACCCCTCCCCTCCCCTCCCAGGGCTCCTCACACAGCCCATTTTGGATGCAGGCAAGTGCAGGGCACACACGGAGGCTCAGGCAGGGTGAAAAACAGGCCTTTTGGAAGTTCAGGAAGGCTGGAAATGGGCCTGTTTCCGGCTTCCAGAGAGCCTCCGGAGCCCGGGGAGGCCGTTTTCACTCTCTCGGAGGCTCGGGGAAAGCCTACAGAGCCCAGAGAGGGTGAAAATGCCCCACCTCTGTGGTGCAGGAGGCCAACTAGGCCATGTCCACCATGGCCACACCCACTGAGCAACCGGGCTGCTAACCCACTGCTAAAATTTTTGAAGCCCACCCCTGAATCTGCACCTTCCTGGGTGGAGATGGTCCCTTCCCCACAAGGAACACAGTCGTAGCAGCAAAGGGGCTCTCCTTCCCGAGGCAACTTGATGAATCCTGGATGGCAGCTCTCCATACATTTGGATTCAGGGAGTGGCTAGATGAAAATAGAAGGAAAATCAAGGACAATGTGTAGGAAATGTGTTGGGTATATCCTTGTTACCCCTGCTGATAACCCCCTGGTGATTCTGTCTAAGTTGATCCAGTCTTTGCTGGGCAGAGAGGAGTTATTATAGCACCATCTGCAGGACACCTGGCAGGAATTTCACATGTGGAAATATTATTTTCAAGGCAAAAGGTGTGAAACGTTTGTAAGTCAACAGCGAGAACATTTTCTATTTTCTAAAGCGCCTATATGCCAGACAAGGAATAATGGATGGAAGCTGAACAAGGAGAGATTTAACCTGGAAATAAGGAAAAACTTTCTGACAATGAGAACAATCAACTAATGGAACAGCTTGCCTTCGGAAGTTGTGTGAGCGTCATCACTTGAGACTTTCAAGAAGAGATTGGACTGCTATTTGTCAGAAATGATGTAGGGTCTCCCACTTGGGTGGGGGGGGGGTTGGACTGGATGACCTATAAGGTCCCTTCCAACTCTGATTATGTGTTATCTGTTAACATTTGGAAGTGGCTCAGGCAGATTCCTTAATTCAGTATTTTAGTATTTTTTTAGTATTTATTTTATTTGTCAATCACTTAAAAGATACAGGTATAAGAATAAATATAGTTTTGAATACATGAGATAGATACTTTTAAGAAAAATAAAAAGGAACAATAGGACAGGGATGGTAGGCACGATTGGTGCACTTATGCATGCCCCCTACAGGCCTCTTAAGAAGGGGGTAAGGTCAATAGTAGAAAGTCTAAAGTTAAAGTTTTTGGGGTTTCGGGAAGAAACCACAGAATCAGGTAGAGTATTCCAGACATTGACCACTCTGTCGATGAGGTCGTATTTTCTGCAGTCAAGTTTGATGCGATTAACCTTGAGTTTGTATCTATTGTGTGCTCTTGTATTATTATGGTTGAAGCTGAAGTATTCATTGACAGGTAGGACATTGCAATGTGTGATTTTATATACTATATTTAGATTGGACCGGAGGTGGCGTAGTTCTAGGTTTTCTAGGTCTAGAGTTTCAAGTCTGGTGGCATAAGGTATTTTGCAATGAGTAGAGGAGCGGAGAACTCTTCTTGTGAAATATTTCTTGACTTTTTCAATTGTGTTAATATCAGATACATGATATGGGTTCCAGACTGATGAGCTATATTCAAGTATAGGTCTAGCAAATGTTTTGTATGCTCTAGTTAGTAGTGTGATATTACCAGAGAAGAAGCTATGTAGGATTAGATTAACAACTCTTAATTCACTGGAGTGTAAGAAGGGGAGGCAGTGCAGATCAATCAGAACCCTGCAAGATTCTCTCATGAGAGCCAATCCCCCAAAAAACATTTCTAGCTTTCTTCTGGGATTGAAATAACAAAAAGCAAGAACAACACAGTTGGAAGGGACCTTGGAGGTCTTATAGTCCAACCCCCTGCTCAAGCAGGAGCCCCTATACCAGTGTTGGTGAACCTTTTCGGTACCAAGTACCAAAACGGAGGCAAGGGTATTTGCACAGTGGAGCACCAGAAACCAGAAGAGCAGCTCTCTGGTGTGTATGCATGTGCCAGGAAGCTGTACTTCTGGTTTCTGGCATGCATGCGCATGTGAAGACCAGTTGACCGGCACGCATGTGTACGGAGGAAACCAAAAGCTCACCTTCCCAGTGCACGCACGCATGCCAGGGAGCTGCTCTTCCAATTTCCAGCATTCTTGCACATGCGAAGATCATCTGGCTGGCATGCATGTGCACACCGGAACCCAGAGGAACAATAGGTGACAGCTAGTGTGCCCAGAGAGATGCTCTGCATGCCACTTCCAGCATGCATACCATAGGTTCGCCATCACGGCCATATACCATTTTAAAGGAATGGCTGTCCAGTCTCTTCTTAAAAACTTCCACACCCACAACTTCTGAAGGCAAATTGTTCCACTAATTAATTGTTCTCACGGTTAGGAAGTTTCTCCTGAATTCCAGATTGCTTCTCTCCTTGATTAGTTTCCATCCATTGCTTCTTGTCCTGCCTTCTGGTGCTTTGGAGAATGGGTTGATCCTCTCTTCTTTGTGACAGCCGATCAAATATTGGAACACTGTTATCATGTCATCCCTACTTCTTTTCACTAGACTAGCCAAACCCAATTCCCGCAACCGTTCTTCATATGTTTTCACCTCCAGCTAAAGATTTTATTTACCTGATTGAGATATTTGGAGAACACCATTGCATCCCGGTCAACAGTCAACTTGGCTTCTCCCAATCCCTGTCTTGCTAGGCTCCCAAATTTTGACTGAATAACTGACTTATTGGAAAACTGGACTGAACCTATGATGTCAAGATCAGCAGCCAGTTCTCCACTCTCATCCAAATATAATCCATCCAAGGAGTTATTATTAAGCTTGAAAAGGTTTTGCAGGAAATGGTGAAGCTAAAATAACAGAGAAAGAGGAAGAGAAACAAATATAGGAGTTCAGTAGTATAATTCTGAATAGTTCTACTACTCTGCAATTGTACTTCCCATAATGTTGACTTTTAACAGGTATTTTTATATTGACCCGGGGTGCAATGAACCCTATGCCTTCTCTAACTTAATTAAAATTGTTGTGAGTATCTTAACTGAGTACAACCCTGATAAATATTGGAGATCAGTATTCATGGACTATCAATGTTTTGATGGCATATGGGAATTCGTATACTGTATGAGTCAAAAAGAGGGCTGTGAAAATATTTACAGACCCCTCACATCCCAGACAATAACTGTTTCCACTCCTTCCCTCAAAACGACGTTATAGAGCACTGCACACCAAAACAACTAGACATAAGGACAATTTTCACCCAAAAGCCATCACTCTGCTAAACAAATAATTCCCTCAACACTGTTCAACTATTACAAAGTCTGCACTACTATTACTATTAATCCTCCCATTACTCCTTTTCAGCCATCCCCTCCCACATGTGACTGTATGACTGTAACTTTGTCACTTGTATCCTTACGATTTATATGGACTGTTTCCTAGTATGATTTGATTGCTTATTGTATCCTATGACAATCATTAAGTGTTGTACCTTATGATTCTTGACTCTTGACGAATGTATCTTTTCTTTTATGTACACTGACAGCGTATGCACCAAGACAAATTCCTTGTGTGTCCGATCACACTTGGCCAATAAAGAATTCTATTCTATTCTGTTCTGTTCTGTTCTACTCTATTCTACTCTACTCTACTCAATTGTAATCTATTTGTGATGGCACATGGGAAATTGTGATGATGATGGAAGTGTTCCCTCACATAAAAGAAGGGGATGGACTAAAACCAATGAGCGAAAATAATAAGTAATACTATATAAGTAATACTTCTGCTGATACCATGTGCTGCTTGTTCAACAAAGGAGAAGCTGTGAATATTATTCCAGAAGCAGAACTTTTAGAGAGACAGGAAGTCATGATGGTGGGAGATTTTATCTGAGGATAGAAGAAAACATAGCCAAACATGGCCCTTCTAAGAAATGCCTTGCTTCTTGATCACTTTCTCCTTCAGAAGGTGAGGAAGGAAGAAGAAGGTCATCTAATATTTGTCTGAAGTGGTGTAGAGTTTTCTGCCTAGGCAGGGGGTTGGACTAGAAGACCTCCAAGATCCTTTCCAACTCTGTTATTCTATTCTATTCTAATATGACTTGGTAGCAATCCATAGGGAAGTTGAAAAATTAGAGTCACATGAATATTAGGGGGGGGGGAATGACCTTATTATGTTGGAATTCTTAATTCTAGGTACAAACAGAGAACACAGTAAATACCTTGGAGTTTAAACAGCAAATACTAATAAACCCCATGGCATTGGTGAGAGAAGCTAAATAAATAAAAGAAACCTTATCTTATAAAGGAGAAGTCTGCAGGACTAACAAAGACCTCAGAATGTTTACATATTGATTGAATTCATTCCAAACCTGGATGAATTCAAATTCATATCTTGGATTTCAGTAAATTAATGGAGAAAAGAGCTCAAGGTGGATGATGCAATCTTGTTATTACCATAAAAATGTTAATATTATGGAATAGTAACAATAACAATGATAACTTAACAATTGTCGATAAGAAGGACAAAATCATCTGGATAATAGATGTGGCAGTACCTGCAGACAGCAGAATAGAAGAAAAAGAATTAGAGAAGATAACAAAATACGAAGACATACAAATAGAAATAGAATGACTATGGCAAAGTAAAGCAAGGGTAGTACCAATAGTAATAGGCGCCTTGGGTGCAATTCGAAAACAACTGGAGCACCACTGGAATACCATTGGCATTTACAAATTCACCATCAGTCAATTTCAGAAGGCAGCTTTACTTATATGACAATATTAAAAGAAAAACACAAATAACTCTAATAAGGAAAGTTTGGAGGAGTTAACTGTCTCTATTAAAAGGTTGATAAACATCTGGAAAATAAAAGGAGATGGAAAATATATAGTAGATGGAATAAATATAAATAGTAGATGGAATAAATATATATTATTATGACTTCATAGATAAGTTGACTGTTAAGAAACATTAAGAAAAATAGGGAAGAGTGGCATCTGGGAGTTATGTAGAGGGAATACCTGCCATGGCTGCAACTGCTGAACAGCTAACCAATTTTTACCATCCTTCACTTTCCTCTTGGATCTAGATGAATATGCAGCATTTAAGGCCCTGGCCACACTCCAGATGGAGCGATAAATGATGTAGCTGTCCAGAGACAGGATCCCTTCAATCTTCTCTTGGGGCACAGTTTCCTGGTCCTCTTTCTCTGCGCATCTTGTCCGGCCTTTCACAGATAAGCCATGCTTGGAATAGGAACAATGAAACCCTTTTTCCATAAAGCCTAGGATAGACTTGTGAATAGATTGAAAATCACAATTTTTGGCATTTCTGTCAGTCTGAATCAAGAAGGAAATGTAGTCATAGATGGAGGGACTAATCAGCGAGCTATACTCTAAATCCAAAGTAAAATCCCACAAAGTTGAAGTGATCCATACTCTTCCAGTTGTGGCTTTTGTGCAGATTTCAGTTATTTTCTGCATAATCATTATTCCTGTCATGAAGGAATCCATCTCCACAGAGTAGATGAAGACATGGACTTGTGTCCACTGGTAGAATGGGAAACAATCATACTTTACATGATGGGCAGCCACAGGGATTCTTTGGGATAAAACAACACAAATGCCATTCCTGACAAGCAGAGAGGTCAAGCTTTTCATGAATGTTTCTCCACCCTCAGAATCTGGTGCAACCAAACCGACCAAGGTCCACCTGAAACGGTGGAGCAGTTTGATAATGGCGGGGTACTGAACTTCTTCTTTGGGGACCATTTGGTAGAGAAAAGGGAAGAGAGATTTGTCACTAAGAGCCTGTGAAACAAAAGTAAAACTGACCTGGAAAAGAAAAGAAGTTTAGTTATGTTCTGACCAAGGCTTCCTGATACCGTAATTAATCATGCACTTAGTTTAAACAACTCTTGTTTTATTTCAGTGCTGAGAATTATGCTCATTCCCAGCTCGTAATGAGTCCCAAACAGTCCCTCAAGATAAACACTCACCTTTCTCTTCTTTGAATTGCTGCCAACAACTAAAGTGCCAAATTAACTGTAAAAAACCAACTGAAGTACAAAATCCACACAGAGCTTCAAGGTTTAATCCAAACAGAGTGAACGATGTTGCTTCCTGCAAATGTTTCTCTGTTTGCATTTTCTTTATATCTTAGGCAATCACCTCCAAGCCTTACTCCTGAGTCGCCCCTTTTGTCTCAACTGTTGCCTTCTAGCAGCTCTGTGCATGCGTGCACTGGGAACAGGCTCCCCTTGTTCCTCTGCCTCGTTGCTGGCAGACTCTGGAGGTTCCACAGTCAGCACACAACTCCCAGATGGTCCTGGCCCCATCTCTGCATTGGACATAGGATCCTCGTCCAAGTCCTCTCCAGACTCCTGGACTGGTCTCCATTCTTCCCATTGTCTGATTCTGCTGCCGTCTGCACAGGCTGCCAACGAACCACAACAAGTTATAGGCTGAGTCAAATCCAAGCCAAGATATTAGCAACTGAAATCTATGGTGAAAATGATGTTTTTCATATGATAGAAGAATCTCAAAATTTCTGGGAAGACTATTTTCAGGAGATTAGTCTGTCCATAGGCAACCATCTACCTAGCCTTGACTATGAGATGTTTCTTCCACAAATAGGAGGAATCTTAACTGGAATAGCGTTCTAGATCTACCATGACAGTTTTTAAATACACCATGGGCTTATCTGCATCTTCCATTGTGGCAAATATCTACATGGAGGAGGTAGAAAACAATATTCTAAACTCCTTCACAGGAATTTCATGCACTCATTGGCGTATGGATGTGGCTCAAAATTAAAACACAGCAACTGGAAGCTGTCTCCAAACACATCAACTTTGTGGACAGATACATTAGATTCACCTGGGAAGATGTAAAGGAAATCATTCTGGTCTTCTTGGATTGTGTAGTACATATTAACAAAGACAGAAGCCTTAAGACTGAAGTTTACAGAACTCTGCCTTACACACACACACACACACACACACATCAATATCTAGATTTTGATTCTCACCACCAACTGGAGCACAAAATGAGAGTCATCAGAACCCTACACCACCAGATTGAAAGGTTGCCTACCAGCAAAGATGGAAAAGAAAAAGAACTAAAACACATCCTGGAAGCCCTCAGAACTTATGGGCTATCCCAACTGGGCTTTCATCAAATTCCTCCTCACCACCACAAAAAAAATGACCCAGAAGGAGCTCTTCCATAACAGACAAAGACTAGAACAACAAATGAAGGAATATTGTCATTCCATATGTTGCCAGAATATCTGAAAAGCTCAGGAGGATTTTCAAGCAATATAATTTATTTATTTATTTATTTATTTATTTATTTGGTCTGTCAATTGTTTACAAGATAATAGGTATAAGTAAAAACATAGTTATGAATACATGGATACATATAAGAAGAATAAAAAAAAATAAAAGAAACAATAGGACAGGGATGGTAGGCACATTGGTGCGCTTATGCATGTTCCCTGCAGACCTCTTAGGAAAGGGGTGAGGTCAACAGTAGACAGTCTAAGGTTGAAGTTTTTGGGGTTTGGGGAAGAAACCACAGAGTCAGGTAGAGTATTCCAGACATTGACCACTCTGTTGCTGAAGTCGTATTTCCTGCAACTTACACCCCAAAATATACTAAGGCAAAAGCTTGTCCACCTCAAGGATAAAACATTCAGACACAAACTGAGCAATGCAATATAAGCAATACAATGCAGTGAGACATGCACAGATCTGTACATTGGAGAAACAAAACAACCACGTAACAAACGCATGGCACAACATAAGACAGTGATGGAGAACCTTTTTCTTGTAGTGTGCCGAAAGCATGTGTGCATGTGCCAGCACCCGCAATGCAATGCACGTTACCACCCCTGTGCATGTGTGCACAACACCCCCCCACCGCTGCCCCCCTTACCTGCACTGAGCATGTGTACACTCCCAGCTGATTTTTGGCTTTCATTTGAGGTCTTTTTCAGCTTTCCAGAGGCTTGAAGGAAGCCTCTGCAGCCTTTTTTTGCCTCCTGAAAAAGGCCTAAAATGGAAGCCAAAAATCAACTGGGAAACATGTACATGTGCAGTGCAGGTAAGCTTGGCTGTGGTTCGTGTGCCCACACAAATGGCTCTGCATGCTACCTGTGGCACAGGTGCCAAAGATTCACCATCACGGATATACAAGTACAAAATCATCAGGACAAAATTCAGGAGTCCATTTGCATTTGAAAGACAAAGTTTGTTTTTAAAATCCCAATTTGCACTTGGACTGTCCCCAGAAGTCTTGAGTCAAAAGAATTACAATTCAGACAAATGGCTGTCCAGCCTCTTCTTGAAAATTTCTGTTGATGGATCACTTTACTAACAATGTTTCCAGCCTACACCAATGCCATTGGACTCTAGATCAGGAACAACAAGGAGAACCAAGAAATGTCAAACACAATATGACCTACTTTCATTTTATTTATTAATTTTATTTTCCTTGTTTAATTTCATTTAGTTTTACTGATCAGACAAAAATGTCCAGATATTATCATGCATTCTTGTGTCCTGAAGCTGTAAGGTGAAAAGAGATTGTTGAATTGTAAATAAAGTAGAAAGAAAAGATTAAGGAAAAGTAAGCATAAGTGGGAATAAAAACCAAAATCATAATAATACATACTTTGAGGCCTATGTTTGCAAAACATCATTTGGAAGAGGCCTCTATTTTGTTTTTATAACCGTAACTCAAAACTAACCCAGAGTAGTAGCGAAAAAAGATGGTGGTTGAGTTTTTTAAATGGAAAATCCAAAATAAAATTGTTTTATTATGAAGAATACTAAATTATCATCTTAAAATACAAAAAAAAAAAAAATCCCCGGCATTCTTATTTTAATTTTAATATAAGCTGCTCCTTTGTGTTGAGATCTGGCCTCAGTATAATTATATAGCACTTAGGGATGAAAATGCAGCCCAACAGCCCCGCACTAGATGTCAAGATGGAGAAGATCTGCACAGCCACCATGTATTTCCCCTTGGTGCTCAAATAGGTGGGTACAAAAGAGACCCAGACACTGCAGAAGACCAGCATGCTGAAAGTGATCAGCTTGGCCTCGTTGAAGGTCCCGGGGAGATTCCTGGCCAGGAAAGCCACTATGAAGCAGATGCCAGCCAGGAAGCCCATGTAGCCCAGGGCTACATAAAACATGGTAACAGACCCTTCATTGCATTGCAGGATGATCTCTCCAGGCACAGAATGCAGGTCAGAGTCAGGGAAGGGTGGAGAGACTCCTAGCCAGATGGAGCAAATGAGAGTTTGAATCCCAGAACAAGAAAGAACAAGGGAGTTGGCCAGAGTCTTCCCCAGCCACCTCTTCATGGTGTTGCCTGGTTTTGTGGCCAGGAAGGCCAACACGACTGTGATTGTCTTGGCCAAGACTGTGGAGACAGCAGTTGAAAAGACAATGCTGAAAATAATTTGACGAAGAAGACAAGTCACTTTCCTTGGCTGGCCAATGAAGAGGAAGGAAGTCAAGAAGGAGAACAACAAGGAGATGAGGAGGATATATGAGAGGTTCCGGTTGTTGGCCTTGACTAGTGGAGTTTCCAAGTGTTTTATAAAGATTGTTAAGACAAGAAGTGTGGCTAAAGACAAGAAAAGGGCAAAGAAAGTCAGGATCATCCCCAGAAGTCCTTTGTAGGATAAAAAGGTTATGATCTTGAGAATGCATTGATCTTGTTTCTTATTTGGATGCTGATCTTCTGGACATTTGATGCACACTTTTGCATCTGCAAATAAAAGAGATGAGTTAAATATTATTTATCCACTTTCTGAAATGTTGGCTTTTTCTCCTTCTGTTTACCTTGTCCACCACCTCTCAGGATTCCAGCAATCACTCTAATTAAATCATGATTCTCAAGCCAGGTTTCAAAAAACTTCAAAGGATTCATTAGAGGCGACAAACTGGCACTGCCCTGTATGAAGCTAACTCTGGCACATGTAATTTACAGTCACCTGTGCCCTGTTTCCCCCCTCCCCCCTGGGTGTCTCATGAAACAGATTCTCCAATTGAGCACATTCACAGGCTGGGTGTTAATATTCACATTCTCCAATTAAATATATTCATGGGCAAACACTCTGGTATTTTAGTTATAGTCTTTTAAAGATAAGGGTTGGAATGTACTTTCGCTTTCAACTGCTCTTCCAGATTTCCTTCCTCCCCACCCTTCCCTATGGCAACTACTAACACAGGCACAGGAATGTTTTATGAGTTGACACCACCATCATCTCTTCCATATCATGTAAAATTGGTCAATTTCCTAGATTTTGTTTATTATATTTTCTGAGCAATCAATTTCATTCAGAGCTGCCTTTTCCTGAAAACCTTATCTACTTTAAAATATTCTTTTTCATGCAACTGTGTTTTAGCACTTTTCTCTAAATGTGCCTTCTTGAATTTGTGGACAAACCTTGCTGAAATAATATCAGCATTGAATGTGCATAGTTATATCCTTTTTCATGTAAAAGTCCTCATTTCTCTTTTAGCAATACTACAAAGGTGATCAAAGGAAAATGAGGGACTTGACTGGAGAGCTGTCTTGCTCCCAGATGATTTCTTACAATTTATTTTATGAAACTAGTTCTGGATCTTAAGGCAAGGAGGCTGAAAATGAAAGACCCCCAACTGAACAATCAGACTCTCCCACTGAACACCGTGAGAGACTACAGTGTCCACTGCCACTGGTGGACTTCACCTTCAGAGCGACTTACCTTCCTGAGTGGAGATGGTCGCTTCTCCACAAGGAACACAATCATAGCAGCAAAGAAGTTCCCCTTTCCGAGGTACCTTGACGAATCCTGGATGGCAACTATCCACACACTTGGATTCAGGGAAAGACTAAAGGAAAATAGAAGGAACATCAAAGACAATGTGTAGGAAATGTGTTGGGTTTATCCTTGTTACTTCTGATGGCTCTGGTAGCTCTGTCTAAGTTGACCTGGTCTTTGCTGGACAGAGATGAGTTATAATACCATCTGCAGAGCCCCTGGCAGGAATTAAAATGGAAATATGGTTCTCAAGGCAAAGGAGTCTGAAACATTTGTAAGTCCAGAGCAAGAACTCTTGGATTCAGGCACACCCCTCCGTACTTCATTTAAGTGTCAGAAGGGGAGGCAGATCAGCAGAATCAATCCTGATGTCAGCTTTGCAAGCCATATTAGTACCAGAAGCTTCCACGCTGCCCCATTCCTGTGCCTGGGAAAGTGGGAGGGGGAATTGTAGAGTGTTGGTAATTAGACAAAATAGCATTCTTCTTTTCGGTCAAGGTCATGTTATTCCTGCACTTGGAGGAGGAGTGGTTGAAGGGATTTCTCAAGTTGAAACAAATGGTGATTGGACTATGTGATAGACTGATAGACTGATGGGTGTAGGGGTTGGGTTCTGACTTTTGCTTCTTTACTAATGGAAAACCTGGAACTCTCACATTCTGTTTTTCCCAGATGTGCCAGTATACCTACTCTAATAAAAGGAAACTTTGAGAAAATGCATCTTGGGGTTTTTAATTGGAGTTGAGTTTTTCTGGAACCCTGACACTGAAAGGTATTGTCATTAGAGTCAAACTTCAAGAGAACAGTTTTGGCATTTCTGTGGAGTTTTAAAGAACTGGGGAAGAAAAATACACTTCACCTGGTTGAGCCATTTGGGGGACACCATTGCATCCTGGTCAACCGTAAACATGGCTTCTCCAGATCCTTGTCTTGCTAGGCTCCCAAATTTTGTCCAGAAAATTGACTTGTTGGGAAACTGGACTGAACTCATGATATCAAGATCAGCAGCCAGCTCTCCACTCTGATCCAGATATAATCTATCCAATGAGTTATTGTAAAGCTTGAAAAGGTTTTGCAGGAAATGATGAAGCTGAAATAACAAAGACGAGGGAAGAACACAAAAAACAGGACAGGAATTCTTAGAATAGAATAGAATAGAATTCTTTATTGGCCAAGTGTGATTGGACACACAAGGAATTTGTCTTTGGTGCATATACTCTCAATGTACATAAAAGAAAAGATACATTTGTCAAGAGTCATCAGGTACAACAATGATAGTCATAGGGTACAATAAGCAATCAAATCATATTAGGAAACAGTCCATAAAAATCGTAAGGATACAAGCAACAAAGTTACAGTCATACAGTCATAAGTGGGAGGAGATGTGTGAAAGGAAAGATGGGAGGATTAATAGTAATAGTAGTGCAGACTTTGTAAATAGTTGAACAGTATTGAGGGAATCATTTGTTTAGCAGAGTGATGGCGTTCCTTGTGTCTAGTTGTTCTGATGAGCAGTGCTTTATAGCGTCATTTTGAGGGAAGGAGTTGAAACAGTTTATGTCCAGGGTGTGAGAAGTCTGTAAATATTTTCACAGCCTTCTTTTGACTCGTGCAGTATATAGGTCCTCAATGGAAGGCAGGTTGGTAGTAATTGTTTTTTCTGCAGTCCTAATTACCCTCTGAAGTCTGTGTCTGACTTGTTGGATTGCAGAACCAAACCAGACAGTCATAGATGTGCAGATGACAGACTCAATAATTCTTCTGTAGAACTGTATCAGCAGCTGATACTGTAATTCTTAATAATTCCAAAGTTCCAGATAGATATTTAAAATAGTGCCTATTATTAGAAGGGATTTTTGTACGGGTGCAATTAACCCAATTAATGTCTTTATTCAGGTTATTTAAAATTATTATCTGGGATCCTAAACTAACTGCAACAGTCCTGACAAATGATGGAGGTCAGCACTTGTGGGACCATCAATCCTTCCAGAAAATGCCTCACTTGCTTCTTGAACACTTTCTCCTTCTGAAAACGGAGGAAAGAACCAATAAAGAAGAACAATGCATAAACTGATTTTATTTAAAAAAATCCATAGGGAAATTTAAAAATTAGTCACAGGAGTATTGGAGGGAAATGACCTTGTTATTTTGTCTCATTAACAAAAGAATACCTAACATAAAGGACACCAGACCCACACCCACGAGGGCCACACAAGAAACTACCACCACACTTCCACGCAGAAAGCAGACTCACACCCACACAGAAGATGAAACACGACCACGGACCAGAAGCCGTACCACAGCTGCATCACTACCTGCTTCAAACCCCCCCAACCCATACATGAAGGGAACTGATGCCCACCATGAAGATGTGGCACGACCACGAACGCGAAGCCAAACAATAGGATCACAGCTCACCAGCTCAAATCCCCCAGCAACTGAGACTAACCAGAGTACAACCAAACCCCCACCAGAACAGAACACACCCCCAGCCAATCAGAACACAGCCAACCCCCCAACCAATCAGAACACAGCCAAACCCCCAACCAATGAGAACACCCCCCCACCCAATCAGAACACAGCCAAGCTCCCACCCAATCAAGTCACACCCCCACTAGTAGTTAAAAGGAAGAAGCAGCTGCAAGCTCACATCACTCTGAGAAGCACAAGGCCAAAGACACAAGCCTGAAGATGATGAATGAGACTTCATCGAAATGTCGCCTAGATATTTCCAACTCTACAAGGGAGAAAACCCGAAGAACCAAAGATCCACATACAAATACCCGCGAAAATCTCCAAAAACATATATATATATATATATATATATATACATATATGGATCTTTGGTTCTTCGGGTTTTCTCCCGCGTAGAATTGGAAGTATCTAAGTGACGTTTCGATGAAGTCTCATTCATCATCTTCAGGCTTGCGTCTTCGGCCTTGTGCTTCTCGCAAGCCTGAAGATGATGAATGAGACTTCACCGAAACGTCGCCTAGATACTTCCAATTTTACGCGGGAGAAAACCCGAAGAACCAAAGATCCACATACAAATACCCGCGAAAACCTCCGAAAACAAATATATATATATATGTACTTAGTGTTAATATGATATTCTTTTTCTTCTTTGAACCATCGCCCTATATATATGAATTACTTTTGTATTAATATTATTAAGGCACTGTGAATTAGTATTACTAATACTATGAACAACTGTCAAGTATTAATTGTATGTACTGTACTTATTGTACCATCAAGAAAATGATGTTGAAAGGTATTGACACATTTTCTATTATAGGAATTTTTGTAAACTTTTTAATATTTTGAATTTTTGTAAACTTTTTCAATAAATAATTTTTTTAAAATGAAAAAAAAAAATTAACAAAGAGCTGAAATAATAGCTGGAAAGAGATAGCCAGAAAGGGGAAAATGCATTCAGTTAGTCCAGGACTAGAATCAGGACAGCTATTAATCTCTGAATAAAATAATGAACTTCCAGTTTTAAAAAAAAATGGAAAAGAGTGGTACCCCAGGGTTAAACAAAAGGGGATACCTGCCATGGCAGCAACTGCTGATCAGCCAACTGATCATTATTATCCTTCACTTTCCTCTTGGATCTGGATGAATATGCAGCATTTAAGGCTCTGGCCACACTCCAGATGGAGTGATGAATGATGTAGCTGTCTAGAGACAAGATCCCTTCAATCTTCTCTTGGGGCATAGCTTCTACATCCTTATTCTCTGGGCATCTTGTCCAGCCTTTCACAGACAAGCCATGCTTGGAATAGGAACAATGAAACACTTTGTCCATAAAGTCTATGGTAGAATAATAAATAGATCTATAATCATTATCTTTGGCATTTCTGCCATTCTGGATCGAGAAGGAAATATAGCTATAGATGAATGGAATCATCTGTGAATTATACTGTAAATCGAAAGTAATATCCCACATAGCTGAAGTGAGCCAGACCTTTCCAATTGTGGCTTTTGTGCAGAATTCAAATATCTTCTGAGTAATCATTATTCCCATTGTGAAAGTATCGATCGCTGCGAAGTAAACAAAGACATTGACTTGTGTCCATTTGCAGAATTGAAAAGGATCAATATGTACTTCATTGACAGCCACTGGGATTCTTTGGGATAAAACAACACAAATGCCATTCCTGACAAGCAGAGAGGTCAAGCTTTTCATGAACCTCTCTCCACCATCAGAGTCTGGTGCAATTAGGTTGACCATCGTCCACCTGAAATGCTGGAGCAGTTTGATAATTGTGGGATACTGAGCTCCTTCTTTGGGGACCACTCGGTAGAAAAAAGGGAAGCGAGATTTATCACTCTGAGCCTGTGAAAGGAAAGTATAACTGATCTGGAAGAACAAAAAAAGAAGTGGGTTATATGCTGAGTCAAATTCCAGCCAAAATAATAGCAGCTGAAATCTATGGTTAAAAAGGCAGGGTGTTTCTTATATAATAGTGGAAGGCACCTCAATATTTCTGGGTAGATTATTTTCAGGAGGTAGTTTGTATAGATAGTCTATTCATAGGTTGCACCTCCTCCCACACCACCCTGAGTTTGAGATCTTTGTTCAACAAATGCTCAAATGCCCAGTTCTCTTCATAAATGACTTAGATGAAGGTATAGAAAGAGAACTTACCATATTTGTGGATGATACTAAACTGACAGGAATTGCCAACACCATAGAAGATAGGCTCAAGATCCAGATGGACCTTGATAGGTTTGAACACTGGGCCCTATCTAACAAAATGAAATTCAATGTAGAGAAAAGTAAAGTCCTACACTTAGGCAAGAAAAACTAAAAGTACACATATAGACTAGGTGAAACCAGGCTCAATAGCAGTAACTGTGAAAAAGATCTTGGTCTTAGCGGACAACCAATTAAATATGAGCCAATAGTGTGCAGCAGCAGCCAAAAAAGCCAATGCAATCCTACGTTGCACTAACAGAGAGATACAATGAAGATTAAGTGAGGTACTAATACTACTCTATAAAGACTTAGTAAGATTACACCTAGAGTACGGCATCCAATTTTGGTCATCACACTACATAAAAAAAGTTTCAACTCTAGAAAAAGTGCAGAGAAAAGCAACTAAGATGATTAGGGGACTGGAGGCTAAAACATACGATGAATGGTTGCAAGAACTGAGCATGGCTAGTCTAGTGAAGAGAAGGACCAGGGGAGACATGATAGCAGTGTTCTAATATTTGAGGAGCTGCCACAGAGAGGGAAGGGTCAAGCTATTTTCCAAAGCTGCCTGTAGGCCAGACAAGGAATAATGGATGGAAACTGATCAAGGAGAGATTCAACCTGGAAATAAGGAGAAACTTTCTCACAGTGGGAACAATCAACCAATGGAACAGCTTTGTCTTCAGAAGTTGTTCATCTCTGGAAGTTTACAAGAAAAGACTGGGCTTGAAGTGGATGCACAAAAAAAATTGTAAATCAACCGACACACTGTATGTAAGTAAGTGGAAGATGGCTTGATGTTTTTATGTTGTGTTTGTGTATGTTTGTTTAAAAAATAATAAAATTTGTTTTTTTTTTTTTAAAGAAAAGACTGGGCTGCCATTTGTCAGAAATGGTGTAGGGTTTCCTGCTTGGGCAGGGAGATGAACTAAATGACCTACAAGATCCCTTCCAACTCTGTTAATCTGTCTATCTGTCTAAATAGAAGGGACCTAACTAGAAGAGTATTTTAGATCTGGCTGTCTTAACCCTTTGCTCTCTGTGTGATTCCAGAGCAACTCCAATTCCAGTAAGCTACATTTCCATGATCAAAAACTGAGGTTGAGATTCATGGAGGGTTCAAAGAAGATTTACATCACACAAACACACACGCACATTGAGAGACATATACATACCTGTGGAATTTTATAAATGCCCAGCATATTTGGTATCTGGATGGAGATATCAGCATTGGACCCATCCAAAACTACTAAGGGTCTTTTATATCTTCCACATCTGTAGTTTGGAATATTTGCCTCTCCCGTAGATAGCAAATCTAGCAAAGCATCTGAAGTCATGATTGGGTTGAAATGGTTGTCATGGAGGTTGTAGCCCAAGGAGATGTTGGGTAAGAGCTGGAGATCCTGATTGATCTCCCAGAAGGTAAAGAGGAAGGAGAGAATTTTCCAGAGAAACAGGGGTGCTTTTCTGCAAATATATACATTTTACACCGTCATTGATGATGAACCATTAAATATTTTTCTGCAGTAGCCCTTACTCTATGGAACATCCTCTCTTTGGAGATCAGAAGGGCCCCAACCCTATTAGCCACTTCCTGACTGTATTGCTAAGTAGTCAAGTATCTTGCTCCTTATGTACATTTAATCTACATGCTTCTATTATGTTGTTTTTAAGATTTTTTTTGTAATTGCAACAAATGAATGAATGAATGAGATCTCATGCTTTTACCTCTTTAGTTACATATGGTTTATTTGTCTGTCTGCAAATAAAGATCTTGCAAATCTCACCAGCCAATATGTGAAAACTTCATGTCTGCATATACAGTAGTAAATAATCAGCCCCATGGTTTAACATCGTCACAATCATCATTTCCCCAAAGCCTGTGTGAAATAGCTTTCTGAGTAAGAACAATGAAGGTACAAAGAATTATAAAAACAACAATGAAATAAAATGCAGTTTAGATAGTAAAGAGAATGTATTATAAAGCAGGGGAAGGGGAAATCCATTGCAATAGAGTTCTTTCAAATCCGAAAAGGTGCAATGGATCAGTGTTGGGACTTTCAGGCCTGGAATATCTTGAATTATCCTATAGTGACACCTAGAAACTGGTTATGTTCTCTGATGGAGAGGACAAGCAAGAAGTCAAGCCAGGGGCATCCAAGGATGATAGTCCTGGAGGATGTGATGCCAGGAGTGTTGAAGACAATAATTCCACTTTAGGTGAAGGGAAGAACTCCTTGCCTGCTTTTTGGATCCTGAAATTCACTCACCCATCCAATCCCAAGCAAGGGCAGGCTTTTAAGACTTAAAACAGCTGAGAACTGAGCTCTGTGCAGGCAGAGTTGCCAAAAAGGCAGCCCAGAAAAAGAGCTGACTCTAGTGTGTAACACATCTCAATTGTGTATTGGGATGGATTCACAGCTGGTTCTTTTTTGGCCTCCTCTCTGGGCAAAAACATTGAGAACAACTTCTCAAGTCTCAGCATTGCTGCATTTAGCTTCCTATTCCACACTTCTAAGCCTGGATTCCACCTAAGCAAATGTCTTGTCTCCATCCAATTACCCCTGACATTTTTTTGCTTGTCCACTGGAAGTCTGGTTTTGATTCAAGTTCATCTTGTTGACTACAGTTTCAGTCACTGTCTTGAGATACTGTCAAAAGCATCTCTCTCTCTCTCCCTCCCTCCCTCCCTCCCTCTCTCCCTCCCTCTCAAAAATCATCCTTATCACTAAACTGTGGCAGGTGTCCAGCTTACTTTATTCTCTGCAAGTCGTGGCACAGAAAAATCATAGATGACTTCTCAGATCCTTTCTTTTCCAGAAAGGATGGTGAAGGACATCTAATGGTTCAATGTCACATTTACAGCATAGGGTGGTGGGGGTGGGGGAAACCAGTTTATTTGACAGGTGCTAATCTAGATTTTGGTGAGCTACTACCAGGGAGGGAGGTCATCCCCTTCTGAGCTGTGAAATAGCTCCGCTGCCTCCAAAGCTGTCCTAGTGGTTGCATCTCTTTCTCTGTTGAAATGTCCACCTCTTGCTCCTAATCCTGCAAGTCTGGGCTGTCAGACACAGGGAAGCAGCTATCACCTTCTCTGTTCCAGAAGAAAAGGAAGTCCCTTTAAATCTCCCCCCACAGAATTTAGGGGCCAAATTGAGAATGTGTCCTATTTAACAATCAGAGAGCAAGAGAGACCTGCTCTGCTACCTCAGTTAAGATCTCTCTGTTCAGATTAGGCAAAAGTAAGAGGGTTTCAGTTCTGCACTTGACTAAAGGGAGATGGAACTCTGTCGCCTTTAAAACAAGACCTCCAAAACACAGGAGGCTATATAGGGCTGAAGACTTTGCATTGATGTATCCCAGACTCTTATCCCCCAAGAGTG
The DNA here is from genome assembly GCA_023653725.1 of Bungarus multicinctus. Taxonomy (NCBI): domain Eukaryota; kingdom Metazoa; phylum Chordata; class Lepidosauria; order Squamata; family Elapidae; genus Bungarus; species Bungarus multicinctus. The sequence continues at coordinate 12,756,694 of CM042834.1, read as the reverse complement.
ACCAACATGAGGAAACCTGATCTAAGAAGGAACCTGAAAATGGACATCAAAAGCATAGTTTCCAATGCTGTTATTCTCTGTTTCTCTGATTTTAAAACAGCAGTGGATGAAGCATGAGAATGAAACAGTGCAGTGACACCCAGAGTTGTCTGGAAGCCTGGAAATTAGCAAAGACCAGCAGAAAAACAAGTTTCACTGTATCTGATGTGACTTACCCAGAAACCTTTATAGAGGGGGTCCTGCTGAAATCGTAAGGGCGGAATACTGCATTCGTTACACCGAGGACCCCTCCCAGAAGGAGGTCTCCCCGCTTGTAATAATTCAGTGGGTTGACTTCATTCCTCTTCAGATTCAGGGGGCATTTCCAAGTGAGCTTCCCACTGACTGTGTGAGGAAGCAGTATGAGAAAGAGAAGCAGAAGGACCATTTGTCTGCCTGAATCAAAGCCCCGCCTTGCAGCTTTTTCCTTTTTTTCAATGGTAGCAGAAACCAACATCTTATTTGGGAGGATTGGAGAGTTTCCCCATTTTTCTAAGTCAAATGGGGTCCTGTGAATGTCTCATGTCCAAAGAGGACGAGGAAGCAATTCATTGGCACAGAACATGCTTGTTCTCCATCGTGGTTCTTTAGGCATTTCTTATCTAGTATTGAGCTCTTTTTTTAAGCTGATGTTTACGTCCATAACTCTCTTTGGGGGCCTTCCTTAAAGTCTGGCACAAGGGAATGAGCAAACAACTATGATTTTGATAATGTGAAGGAGAAGCATCACTATAAACTCTACACAACTCTATGGAGTTGGAAACTAATCAAGGAGAGAAGCAACTTAGAACTGAAGGAGAAATTTCCTGACAGTGAAAACAATTAATCAGTGGAACAACTTGCCTCCAGAAGTTGTAAATGCTCCAACACTGGAAGTTTTTAAAAAGATATTGGATAACCGTTTGTCTGAAGTGGTGTAGGGTTTCCTGCCCAGGCAGGGGGTTGGACTACAAGACCTCCAAGGTCCTTTCTAACTCTTGTTATTCTATTCTATTTTGCAGTACTAACAAAGCCATCCCAGGTTCCACTCTCTTGTACCATTTCCTTTTTCTTTTTAAATAAAGTTTTATTTGAGTTTTCACAAAAAACAACAACAATACAATTAAAACATATTTTTTGAGAATAGCATGGTCCCAGGTTATCACTTCTCTATACAGACAAAAACTCAATTTCATATTCATCTTTATATTCTATTCCATATCTTCTTACTATTTTAACTTTTTCTCCATAACTTTAATTTACTCAATATTCTTAATTATCGCATATCTAAATCCAATTATATATCTTTTTCTAAATTACAATGTCTTTCTACTCGTTGTATTTATACTTTATCTGCCTGTTCAAATTTCATGTCATCTTTTATCATTAAACAAATTTTAAAATATGACATCTTTATATGTCTTAAAATACACACTATATTCTTTAAACAAAAATATATATAACAATAGTAGATAAGATATTCATTCCCCTCCAATTTGATTCTATCATCAATATTAGTTTATTTCCAATTATCTCACATCCAAATTCAATTATATGTCTTTTTGCAAATCTTAATATCTTTCTATTCATCACATTTACCTTTTTAGCTGTCCTGTTTCGATTACATATTGTCTTTTCTCATTAAACAAATTTTCCCCTGTAATTACTAATTGGAGTATGACACCTTTATATCTTTAAATTTTATCCATTCAACTCTTATTTAAGCTTCAATTTATGCCTTTAGAGTTATAACATTCTGTATAATACATAATTTCCAATCGAATTCTGCTTGGTACATTCTTAAAATACACACTATGTTCTTTAAACTAAAGAAATAGATAATAAAAATAGAGCAATAATAGATACAACACTTATTCCCTTCCAATTCAATTCTATTAATATCAATTACAGTCATACTTCTTTGGGAACACGTATAAACAATTATCTCATATCTAAAATAAATTATATTTATACTTTTATCTATAAACTTTTCATGGTTAATCAAAGTGTTCCCCTCCTTTCCTAATTCCACTCTCTCTTATTCCATTTACTTATTAACGAACATTCCATTGCATTACAATAAGTATTTTATCCACCATTTTAATCACAAATTTTCTCATATTTTCTAAAAAATTATTTCTATTTCTAACATAACAGTATGTACCTTTGCAGAATCCTTTTTTCAATTAAATTCTCACCCATTATCTCTATATAGGCTTATTATTCCAAGTCTTATGCCTTTTCCCTATTTATCTATATCCTGTTTCTGTCTTTTATAGCTTCTTTCCCTTTCCTTCTTCCCCCTCATCTTCTCCCTCTCTTTTTTGCCCCCGTGTCTCTCTACTTCTAATTCTCTCTTCTGTAATCCTCTCTTCTGTTCCTTATTATTGTAATTATTTTTCAAACTATTCTTTTTTTGGGTTGTTTTTTTAAGTCCTAAACTTTCCACTCTCTTTCCCAACTTTCCTTTTTTCCCTCACACAAGGTTACTTGATCATTAAAGATGGCTTCCTCTTTGTCCCGATCTTCTTGCTCCACAAGTATTTCTTGTTGTTTCTCATAGTTCAGGATCTCCGTTTCTAAAAATTGAAATACGAAGCCAAAAGAACCCCTTCCTTCTAATGCATCTTCTTTGTATTTTTTAAGTTCCATTTTCAGAACTTCCCAGACTGTTGCCATTTTAAACACTTTTAAACAACCACCCAATTAATTTTAATCATTTAAATCCAATAGCCAAAAATGCAAAAATCACCAAATAATCCAAATAATCCAAAACTGTGTCTTCTTGCTTCTTTTTTCACTTTCTCTTCCTGAGGGCTCTATTATTTTGTTGCAAAGTTTCAGTTAGAATGTATTTTTTAGGAATTTTGTTAAAGTTTCGCTGTGAGTTCTTTTTAATTCCAGGCAGTCTCCTCCATTTTTCAGATCCTGCCTTATTCTTATTTTTGCTTTTTCTTTCCTTTTAAATATTTAAGTATCCAAGAATCTTTATCTTTTATCTCTTTGATATTTTATTTCCAGCTTAATTACCTATTAATGTCAAAGCGGATTTTTTTTTCACTTTCTCTTAACTGTCAGTATAAGGAAAGGAGGGAGAGAAAAAAAACCCAAATCCTTTCCCTTTCATCTCTCCTTCGCTGCTTCCAAATCTTCCTTGGGAACAAGTTAATTTTTTTATAGTTAAAATTCCAGGGTATCTTACGTTCTTGCTTTTCAATTCAACACGGTCAGCCAAAACTTTCTCTTCTTATCTTCCTCCTGTACTTTCTTTTCTGGTTGTGGCCATTTCTAGCCACCACTACAACCGCCTTCAGGAAAGGGAGTAAAGATCAGCTGGGGAGGGGAGATGCGGCTCTCCTCGACCCTGCTGACAGTCTCCCCCTTCTTCACCACCTCTACGGGGCGGCTTAGTGCCGAAACCAGCTGGCTCGGGATACTCAGCGGCGAGCACAGATAGAAACCACGCACGATCGCGGATTTCTGACTGTCTCTGAAGAAACTCAAACAGGAAGCCTCTTGTGCCATTTCCTTAAGACACTGGCATGGTAGATTTTCTTTTGGTTCAATGTCATATTTACAGCATAGGGTGAAAAAAAAGAGTTTATTTGACAGGTGCCAATCTAGGCTTTGCTGAGCTGCTACCAGGGAAGGAGGTCACCCCCTTCTGAGCTGTGAAATAGGTCCTCTGCTTCCAAAGATGTCCTAGTGGTTGCTTCTCCTTCTGCATTGAAATCAGAGGTGGAAAAAGCAGCTGCTCCTTACTCGGGAGTAAGGCTGCAAGGTGATGGCCCCTCTCTTAAGGGATAAAAGCCAGCCATTAGAGGTGAGGTTTTTTTTTGCAGGAAGCAAAGAGGTTCTTGTATTTCAATCTTGTGGAAGTTCGGACTATCCTGGTTTGTGTTTGGAGACTTTGGGTTTTGATTATTTCCTTGCAATTAACCATAGTATCTTGTTGCGACGGTTGGGGGGGTTGGGGATTGGTGGAACCGTCCTTCGATGGTTCTCCTCCTTCCTCTCCGACCGTTCGCAATTTGTTTTGGCGGGGGGGGGAGAGGTCCACCTCTAGGCCCCTGCTTTGTGGGGTGCCCCAGGGGTCGGTCCTCTCTCCCCTCTTGTTCAACATTTATATGAAGCCGCTGGGCGAGATCATCCATGGTCTTGGAGTAGGGTGTCATCTATATGCGGATGACACCCAGTTGTACATCTCTACTCCAGACCATCCCAACGATGCTGTGGGGGCTATGTCCAAGTACTTGGAGGCCGTGCGGGATTGGATGGGCGGGAACAGGCTTCGGCTCAACCCATCCAAGACCGAGTGGCTGTGGTTTCCGGCGCCCCGATATAGCCAGCTGACACCTTCGCTGGCTATCGGGGGGGAAGTTTTGCCCCCCGCAGAGAGGGCTCGCAACCTGGGTGTCCTCCTGGATGTACGGCTGTCACTTGAACATCACATCGCGGCCGTCTCCAGGGGGGCGTTTCACCAGATCCGTCGGATCTACCGGTTGCGGCCCTTCCTGGATCGGGACGCCTTGCGCACGGTCACTCAGGCCCTTGTCACCTCTCACCTGGACTATTGTAATGCCCTCTACATGGGGCTCCCCGCGGGGAGCATCCGGAGACTCCAGCTGGTGCAAAATGCAGCCGCGCGGGTGATTATGGGGGCGTCGCGTAGCGCCCATGTGACGCCTCTCCTGCGCGAGCTGCATTGGTTGCCGGTGGCTCTCCGGGTTCGCTTTAAGGTTCTAGTTTTGACCTTTAGGGCGACCCATGGCATGGGACCAGGTTACCTCCAGGACCGCATTCTGCCAGTGATCTCCAACAGGCCGGTGCGTTCCCACAGAGAGGGTCTGCTCCGGGTGCCGTCGGCCGCTATGTGTCGTCTGGCGGCGCGAGGGGTAGAGCCTTCTCTGTGGGTGCCCCCGCCCTCTGGAATACTCTGCCACCGGAGCTCCGTACCGGCATGGACCTGAGGGCCTTCAGGCGCACGTTGAAGACCTGGCTCTTTGAGCAGGCCGGCCTGGGCTGAGATAATGGTTTTGATTTGGTCTCCATAATATTTAATTTTAAATTGGGGTTTTAAGGGGGGTGTTTAGTCTCAGTAATCAGCCAATTAATTTAATAGTTTTTTAATTTTTGTATATTTGTGGGTTTTAGATGGGCTGTACACCGCCCTGAGTCCCTTGGGAGAAGGGCGGTATATAAATGTAAATAATAAATAAATAAATAAATAAATAAATCTTGTGTTCTTGGCAGCCTTGCAAAATCTTGGCAAGGCTTGTTCTTATCTGGGACAATTAGTTTTTAATAGTGTTTTATTTCACAGAGAAGCATTAAAAAGGTTTTGCTTTCATATCTGTTCGGTGTTTGTTTTTCTTTCTCTGCTCTCATAGCTGGCCACCAAAATTGCTGTTTCACCAGATGTAACATCTTCAAGAGTGGCCAGCCTGTTTAGCATCATGACACCCTTTTAGGACCATGCCTTGTAGTTTTGGAGGTACATATAGCTTTGTACCCCTCCAGGCAATTATGTCCTGAATTTCACATAGGGTGGGATTCTGTTGGATAACCATTTGTCTGAAGTGTTGTAGGATTTCCTGTCCAGGCAGGGGGTTGGACTAGAAGACCTCCAAAGTCCCTTCCAACTCTGTTATTCTATTCTATTTTGCAGTACTAACAAAACCACCGCAGGTTCCACTCTCTTGTGTCATTTCCTTATGACACTGGCATGGTCGATTTTCTTTTGGTTCAATGTCATGTTTACAGAATAGGATGAAAAAAAGAGTTTATTTGACAGGTGCTAATCTAGACTTCACTGAGCTTCTACCAGGGAGGGAGATCACCCCCTTCTGAGCTGTGAAATAGGTCCTCTGCTTCCAAAGATGTCCTAGTAGTTGCATCTCCTTCTCCATTGAAATCAGAGGTGGGTATTCAGCAGGTTCTGACCAGTTCTGGAGAACCAGTAGTGGAAATTTTGAGTAGTTCAGAACAGCAGTCACCAACTGCTTGAGAAAATTTTGGTGGGCCGCAGAGAAATCTCACTCCCAGAGCACCCTCCCAAAGCAATTAATCCAGGCCGTGCAGAAACACTAGGCTGCGCCGCCCACATGGCCCACAGGAATGCTTCCCGCCCACTCACTCCTTATTCGGAAAACTTGCCTGCTAAAATTGCTATTTTTCCTTTTTCTCACCATCATCTGTTCTGCTGTGCTGGGAGATTTAGACTAGCTAGGAAGCAGGAAATGGTTGGATTCCTTGCTTTCTAGCTAGTCTTTAGATCTTTGGCTCTGCTTCCCTTAGGACTAAAGGTTTGCTTGCAAGCAAATTCAGTGCAGACTCACAGCAAGCAAATTTGAGAGACTGAGCTAGCCGATGGCAGATAGATAGATCACTGAATGATTCTGTGAGCAACTCAGTCTGCCTGCTTTGCCTGATTTTGGGTAAAAATGTTTTTTTTTAATAAAAAAAATTCAATATTTACATACATGGTGTGTTGTGAGTTAATTTTGTGAGTTTGCTTGCAAGCCAATTTTATGTGACAGATTGAGCCAGCCAATGGCAGATAGATTTCTGAATGAATCTGTGATTCTGTGAGCAACTCAATCTGCCTGCCTGCTTTGCCTGATTTTGGGTAAAAGTTTTTTTTTAATAAAAAATTCAATATTCATATAAATATTTATAATATTTACATACAAGCCATGCCCAGCCAGTCACATGACCACCAAACCACACCCACAAATTAGGCCATGCCCACAGAACCGGTTAGTGGTCTCTGGGATCTAAAATTATGAGTTTGGTGGTCCCTGAGGTCCAAAAGGTTGGCGACCCCTGGTTCAGAGAACTGGCAAATACCACCTCTGATGGGCCCTGCCCCCATCTCTAACTCCTGAGTCCCAGCTGATCAGCTGGATCTTCTTTGGTTGCCCTGCACAGGAGAACGGAGCTGGAAAGCAGGTTAGTAGGGTAGGGAGGGGATGGGATTTTGCAGAAACTTTCCCCCAGGAGTGGGGAGGGAATGGGGATTTTACAGTATCCTTCCCCTACCATGCCCACCAAGCCATGCCCACATCGTAAAAAAAGTGTGATATTGATAATAATATAAGAATGATAGTCCTGGAGGAAGTGATGCCAGGAGTGTTGAAGATAAGGATTCCACTTTGGGTGAGGGGGATCCAGCACGTCCCCAGGACTCCTTGCCTCCTTCTTAGATCCTGAAGTTCACCCACCCATCCAATCCCAAGCAGGGACAGGCTTTTAAGACAGGCTTTTAAGACCCCCTCTATAAATGTAGGTCATATCAGATGCAAAGTAATTGTTTTCCTGCTGGTCTTTGCTAATTTCCAGGTTTCCAGACATTTCCAAGTGTCACCGCACTGTTTCATTGTCATCCTTTATCCATTGCTGTCTTAAAAATCAGAGAATCGGAGAATAACTGCATTGGAAGCGACATTTTTAGATTCCTTCTTAGACCAGGTTTCTTCAGTTGGTCATTCTTGGGGGATAAGACTTTGGGTTGCATCAGTGCAAAGTAGTGGTGGGATTAAAAAAATTTATTACCAGTTCTGTGGGCATGGCTTGGTGGACATGGTGTGGTTGGTGGGAGTGGCAGGGGAAGGATACTGCAAAATCTACATACCCATCCCACTCCAGAGGAAAAATATTGTAAAATCCCCATTCTCTCCCTACCCCATTAACCTGCTTTCCAACTCTGTTCTCCTGTGCAGGGCAACAAAAGAAGACTCAGCTGATCAGCTGGGACTCAGGAGGCAGAGAATAGATGGGGGAGAGGCCAGTCACAGATGGTATTTATTGGTTCTCTGAACTGTTCAAAATTTCTGCTACTGGTTCTCTGAATAACCTGCTGAATATCACCTCTGGATTAAACCTGAGTCTCTGAAGTCGTAATATAATACTTATATATACCTAATGTATTGCTTGGGCATTGACACTGTTTGCGAATGTTGGGTAATTTCCCCACCCAGTTGAGCTAATTTGGGATATACGTTCTGAAACATTTCAGACATACCATATGACAATTGTGGTTTGGAGGATATTTCAGGCTACTTTCAAGAGCATATACAGTTTCTGGGCAATGTATAAAACTGCCATAAATTATAATTTCAAAATGCATCGCAGTGACACACATGACAAGGCATGATGAGTCAGTTCGTCTCTTTCCATCTCAATCTCATTCCCTAAATCCAACTTCTCCTTTCTCAGTCTGCTTTCCATCTCATTTCCCAAGGACTCCTTTTCAAAACGGGAGGGGGGCACATGACTTGCAACCTCCAACATACTCTCCTTAATATTCAGACTCCTCAATCTCTCCTGAACACTTGTCACTCCAATACCAAATCCTCCACACTGTTTATCTTCCTCCCATCCAGTGGCAGTATTCACTTTTTTTTACTACTGGTTCTGTGGGTGTGTCTTGGTGGGTGTGGCGTGGATTGGTGGGCATGGCAGGGGCAGGATGCCGTAAAATCCCCATTCCCTCCCTACCCCACTAACTTGCTTTTCAGCTCCATTCTTCTGTGCAGGGCAACAAAAGAAGACCCAGCCGATCAGCTGGGACTCAGGAGGCAGAGAATAGATGGGGGTGGGGCCAACCAGAGGTGGCATCTACTGGTTCTCTGAACTACTCAAAATTTCCACTACCGGTTCTCCAGAACCTATCATAACTGACTGAATACTACCTCTGCTCCCATCTGATTCCTTTCATTTCTCCTTTGTGGGTGGCTCTTACAGATGGGGAGCTTTTCTTAACTTGAATCAAAGACTTTTCCATATATTTTTTTTAAAAAAAACTTTCCCCAGTCAACCACCAACCACAGGGCTTGTATTATTTTCATTAGAAACTAGGAATATCAGATAGGCTAGAGGGTGCTAGGGCAGTCAAATGAGAATTAACAAAGAATAACAGTAAGCCAGTCCTATCATGAAGGAACAGGCTATAAAAATGTCTGCTACAGAAGATTATTCACCAGAAGTCTGCTCAATGCCTCAGCCACAAAAGTTGGAATTGGAGACTAAGAAAGACTAAGCCACAAAGAAGATGGGGCTTGATTTTGGAGCTTAATTAAAAGGAAATTATTGAAAAAAAATACATCAGAAGAAAAAGCAGTTGCAATGACTTGTCATCCTCACTAAACCTTCTCTACAACTTGGGGGAATGAAAACACCAATTCCCAAAGTATTGTGAAGGAAATAAAGTTTTACTCCTTCCTAACTATCTTTGAAGTTACGGGCCACACTTGCAGCACTCCAAAGCCCAGGACATGGATCATATGTATCCCTTTTGGAAAAAGTTGCTTAAGCCAAATACTGGCTAACTTGTTGTCATTGTCGGAATCTGATTCAGAGGGGGAGGCCGAACAGCTGACAGGGAGTTGGAGTGTGGCTCCATTGGCTATGAAAGAAAGTGGGGAAGAGCAAAGTCCGGCTGGGCAGAGCAGGGGAGAGGTAGAGCAAGGGAGAGGGAATTCAAAGCCCATCCCCTCTTCATCCTACGCCATGGGTGGGGGAACAGAGAAGGGAGCAGCATGAACTGCATAGCTTACAAGGGAGGAAAGAGCCATGATTCCTTCATTAGCTGCGGCTGCAAACACAGTGTTTAAAAAGGGAAGCTGCACACAACAAACTGTTGGGAGCAAATCATGAATTTATCTAGCCTTGTCGTGGCTTATCTGTGTTCCTGGTGTCTTCCCAACTGTGTGAGTTTTGCCATGCTTTCAAGTCTGAAATTCCTTCTCCTGCCCTGTCAAGTTAATTACAGCAACAATGGTTTGTTTGGATTCTTAGTTACAGTCTGTATCAGTGGTGGGATTCAAAAATCCAGTTCTGTGAGCGTGGCTTGGTGGGTGTGGCAGGGAAAGGATACTGTAAAAGCTCCAGTCAGAAGCGGTATTTGCCAGTACTCCGAACTACTCAAAATTTCCGCTACCTATTCTCCAGAACTGGTCAGAACCTGCTAAATACCACCTCTGTTCTGTATGTATCTTGTTTTGGACTGAATTTTCTTCAGTTAAAGGCTGATCTTGGGAGACTTTTTCTCCAGCCAGAGGTAACCTGGACAATGGAGGCAAAGTTGGAGATAATAAAGGGACTCTTCTTGCTTATTTGACTGTGTTGCATTGTGCCATGCCCTGGGCCATCACACCTGTGTGCTGAGGAAAAGGAGAACTACCAACACTTTTTAAAATACAAATTAATTACTATTTCATTTATTATATTGTTAGATGGTTATCTTGGATTTTAATTTAATAAGTCTAACTCTCCTCATATCTCTCTTTCCTTTGGTTTTAAATAAACTACATTATTTAAAAATGCAAATGAAGAATATAAACCAATAATATCAGTCAATGAATAATTAAAGGTTGTGAGCCTAAGAAGCAACTTCATAATCAATTTCTTACTTTTACCATTAGATGTTCTTTGGTGTTTAGATCTGGCCTCAGAATGATAATGTAGCATTTTGGGAAGAAGATACAGCCCAACAGTCCAGCACTGGAGGCCAAGATGGAAAAGACCTGCACAGCCACCATGTATTTCCCCTTGGTGCTCAGGTAGGTGGGCAGGAAGGAGATCCAAACACTGCAGAAGACCAGCATGCTGAAGGTGATTAACTTGGCTTCATTGAAAGCCCCAGGGAGGTTCCTGGCCAGGAAAGCCACTGTGAAGCAGATGACAGCTAGGAAACCCATATAGCTTAGGACAACATAAAACATAGTGACAGAGCCTTCATTGCATTGCAGGATGATCTCTCCAGGCTGGGAGTGGAAGTCAGAGTCAGGGAATGGGGGAGAAACTCCCACCCACATGACACAGATTAACATTTGGATAGTAGAACAAGAAAGGATGATGGAGTTGGCCAAGCTTTTCCCGAACCATCTCTTCACCCTGTTTCCTGGTTTTGTGGCCAGAAAGGCCAGCACAACTGTGGTCGTTTTAGCCAACACAGAAGACACAGCTATTGAGAAGACAATGCTGAACATTGTTTGTCGGAGAAGACAGGTGGCTTTCCTTGGCTGTCCAATGAAGAGGAAAGTAGACAAGAAGCAAAGCAGGAGGGAGACCAGGAGGATGAAGGAGAGGTCCCGGTTGTTGGCTTTGACAATGGGCGTTTCTCGGTATTTAATAAATATGATGAAAACAAAGCCTGTGGTTAGGAAAAAGAGCAGGACCAAGCAAAGCAGGATGATGCCCAGATGTTCTTCATAAGACAGGAAAGTTATAACTTTGGGGATACATTGGACTCGATTCTCATTTGCATATTTATCATCCGGACAGTTGGTGCATTTTTCCATATCTGAGGAAAACAGACACCAATATTTGTTTAATATTATGTCTTTATACATTATACATTCTTCAGAGAACAGCTGACACTGAGAGATGGAAAGCCCCCAAATAAATAGTAAATAGAAAGTAAATAGTTAATAAAATGTTAAAAACAATTTCTTGACTATGAATAGACGTATTTGATTTGAACTTGGATCCCAAGCATCCATCTTTGCTTCTGTGCAGAAATAAAATACTGAACTCCAGTTCACTCTCAAGGGGACTTTTGGCTCAAATTGTTTTGTGTAAAACAGATCCAGTGTTGGGCTGGACTCACAAACTAACTAACTCCAAGGCAGTAGTGGAATTCAAAAGTTTTTACTTCCGGTTCTGTGGGCATGGCTTGGTGGGCGTGGCAGGGGAAGGTTACTGAAAAATCCCATTTCCTCCCCACCCTACTAACCTGCTTTCCAGCTCCGTTCTCCTGTGCAGGGCAACCAAAGAAGACTCAGCTGATCAGCTGGGACTCAATGGGAGGCACAGAATAGATGGGGGTGGGGCCAGTCAGAAGTGGTATTTACTGGTTCTGCAAACTACTCAAAACTTCCACTAGCAGTTCTCCAGAACTGGTCAGAGCCTGCTGAATACCACCTCTGCTCCAAGGTCAGAATTGCCTTGAGGCTTTCTGGTAATATCTTAAAATTTGTTTCTTTCAACAGGCCTGGGAATCTCCTAGTAATAAGGTCCTGTGTGCTGGTTTTATCATACATAAACATTTTCAAGTATTCCTTTCTCACGATCTTTGTTTTCAATCGTTGTTTAATCTAGCTTGACAAATGTTTTATTGTTGGTTGTAAGCCATCGAGAATTGCTTTATGTAAGATGAGTGGCCATGTAAATTTAATAAATAAATAAATAACTTTATTTTAAACAAGAAGATTTATTCCTGAAATAATTTAAGAAGTAATAATGAGCCTTTATCTGTTTCTGCAATGTATTTATTTAATTTTTAATAGATGATGTTGAAGCAATACATTTCCATTCTAGATTTGATAACAATTTTAAAGAGAGTGAATGAACTCTACAGTGATATAAATGGATCTTATGTAGATTTTGTTTTATTAATTCTCTTTTTGGCCTCCTTTATGCTAGGACTGATTCCTTCTAATCCCCAACAGTGCCTATAAGTCTCCCCTCCATTTCAGGAACATGATTACAGTATATTCCTATTTTGTTCATGTGGCAATTGTTTGTATTTACCTTTTCTTTAACAAACAAGAAAATTGGGAAGATTAGAAGAAGTGGGAAGGCCCAGCAGCAATCCTACCAAGGAATCCATGGTATTGGCTATGCTGAACCTGGGAATATTGAACTAGCCTACAAAATCATATTTTTCTTTTACTTTTGAAACTATAAAATGGAAAAATGGAGCTGTGGAAAGGGAAGAGGCAGGTTTTATTTCAAATTATGATAAATTATTTTCCCTTCCTCCTCCCACACTCCTATCACCTCAATGGATTTTATGTTGAGTCTTCTGATTGAATTTCTCTTGTCTCTTGAATCAAACCTTTCATCCTCCTTGGTCCTCCTATTCTGCCTATGTGGTTCTATAATCTCAAACATCAATGAATGATTGATTGATTTCAAAGTGATAAGCAAAAGAGAGATTTTTTTTTCTGCCAGAAGCATACTGAAGCTACTATATCATTCTATCTCTTCCGACCTCACCTATCAAGATCTTATTCCTCCCATTATGGAATAAATTTTGATAACAAACAACAATAAGAAAATAGTCAAGCTTAGATATACCATATTTTTTGGAGTATAAGACACATTTTTTTCCATTCCCCAAAATGGTGGAAATGTCTGTGCATCTTATAAAGTGAATGTTGCTGAAGGCCCACTCACCCACTGGCCCCCACCCTTTGGCCTCTGCCTCCCAGCAATTTGAATCCTTGTAGTAAACAGCAAACAGCCTGTTTCAGCTTCAGCGCAGCCTGGTTAGCACAAGCAGCTGGTTGACGATTGGATTGGCCTCCCGATGATCAGCTGTTTCAGGCTGCAGGGCTTGTCATTGCCTATTGCCACCTCCGTCTGCCTCATTTTTGGCCTCTGCATCCTGTTTTCGGCCTCAGTGCACCTCATTTTCTGCTCATTCTGATCCCCGCTGCTCAGAACAAGAGGAAAATGGGGTACATGGAGGCCAAAAATGGGGCATGCGGAGGATGAAAATGAGATGCAGAAGCTGAAAATGGGGCGCAAGGAGGCAGCAATAGATTATAGCAATCCCTGCAGCCTGAAACAGCTGATCATTGAGAGGCCGATCCAACCAACAATCAGCTGCTTGTGCTAATCAGGCTGTGCTGAATCTGAAGCTGAAACAGGCTGTTTGCTGAAAGGAGGCATATTGCTGGGAGGCAGAGGAGATTTTTCTTTCTTGTTTTATTCCCCAAAAGCTAGGTGCATCTTATACTTTGGAACATCTTATACTCCAAAAGATGCGGTATATCTTTTAAAGGCGTATTGATTGAAATGCTATGGATATATCCAGCAGCATTACTTCTTGCATCACGCACCTTCCTGAGTAGAGATGGTCCCCTCTGGGCAAGGAACGCAGTCATAGCAGCAAACTGGCTGTCCTTCCTGAGCCCGCTTGACAAATCCAGGATGACAACTTTCCACACATTTGGACTGAGGCAAAGACTAAGCAGAAAAAGAAAGAATGACCAAAAAAAAATGTGTTAGGACTCACCATCCATGGAAAATTGTGGTTAACAATTTATCTAATGAACATTAGACAGTGTCTCTGAGCTTCATGTAGGAAATTATGTAATCTCTGACATGTTTCAAACAGTTGCAAGAAATAGAACTATTGACAAATTCTTGGTTTAGTTCTTCCCTTTTGTTTGTGGCCTAATATTGCAAGAGATGATTTTTTTGGTACTTACTAAAGTCTGCAGCAATGGAATTGAGAAAAGAATTATGCTGTAAGTTACAACCATTGGGTTCCTCACCATGGTCGTATTAGTATGCATTCCTCTATTCTTCATATAGCCATGATTTTAAAGTATGAGGATCTATTCATATAAAAGTTAGAATAAAATTGATTCCAAAATATTTATTAATGTTTATTCCATTAGAATGGTTAAAATAGATTAAATTTATGATGAAGGAAGAAACCTCTGACCAGTATGATCTGGAAACGTTTCTTCTGGACTATATAATACATTGCAAAGCTATTGCCTTTTGAAGTAATCCAAAACCATCTCCAAATTAAGATATAAATAAAAAATTCCTTACAAATTAAGGCTGTCAACCTTAAAGAAAATGTTTTTGTTGTCATTGTCGTTTATTGGTAAGTTAATTTGTTTTAGTTTGTTTGACTGAAATGGTGGTGAAATGAAATGAAGAGTTTCTGCATTGTTTTCAGAGCTGTGATAAAATTTAGGTGGAGGTTAGGTGATGAAAACATGTCCTTCAAAAAGTCAGCCATCCCTTGTGCAGCAAATGGGACATGATTAAAAGCAGAAGTGGGTATTCAGCAGGTTCTGACCAGTTCTGGAGAACTGGTAGTGGAAATTTTGAGTAGTTCGAATCACCAGCAAATACCACTTCTGACTGGCTCCACCCCATCTATTCTCTGCCTCCCGAGTCCCAGCTAGTCAGCTGGGTCTTCTTTGGTAGTCCTGCACAGTAGAATGGAGTTGGAGCTGGAAAACAGGTTAGTGAGGTGGAGAGAGAATGGAGATTTTGCAGTAACCTTCCCCCAGAGTGGGGAGGGAATGGAGATTTTACAGTATCCTTCCCCTGACACGCCGACCAATTCATGCCCACCAAGCCACGCCCACTGAATTGATGGCAATTTTTTTTGAATCCCACCATTAATTAAAAACCCTGTGTAGAAAAGGGATATTTTTAAGACCTAGAAAAGTATCCAAGGAAAGGTTCTTTCTGTTTTTAAAATGAAGTGCCCTCTTGCAATTCAAAGGCAAACTCTAAGCAGCATTTTCTGTATCAAACTGTATCTCATTCCTTCAGATATCAGGAAGGGCTCCTTTGGATCAGAGTCATGTTTTAGTGGTTCAGTTTTCTGAGTCAAATATTATCTCACCTTGGACCTTGATTATGATTATGAATTCAATGCTTTGAACCTCCTCCTTAGGAGCAGAAGGCTGACTGCACTATCACAGTGGAGTGAAAGTAAGCCATGTCAGGTATGTTTAAAAACACTACAGACTATGGACAATTCTTTTCAGGAGACCCTCCCACCTACCAGGACAAGCTAAATACTGATGTCAGAGTTTATTTTTCACTTGGACAAAACAATCTCTATCCACTCTTGATTCACTTTCATTGGATTCAGTCCAAAACTGAACTCGGGCACTAGTCAACAGTATTTCTTTCTTCTTTATTAAATGTAGGGAGTCAACATTCCAGGAAAACAAACTCTAACATCAAAAATCCAAGATAGGCGTCTTCTCAAAGTTCCACTTTATTAAATTTGTCACACTGGCACATCTGGGAAAACCCAAATCTGAATGTTCCTGGTTTTTCCTTCAGTAATTACAAAAACACAAAATCCATCCCCTGCACCCATCACTTCATCACATGCCCCAATCACCATCCATTCCCATAGAGACATCCCTTCAACCACTCTTCATCCAGGTGCAGGAATAACATGACCTTGACTGTAAAGAAGAATGCTATTATGTCTAACTACATACACCCCATGAAACCCCTCTTCCCAGGGGTGGGATTTAAATTTCTTAACAACCAATTCTGTGGGCATGGCCTAATTTGTGGATGTGGCTTGGTGGTCCTGTGACTGGCTGGGCATGGCTTGTATGTAAATATTATTAATGTTTATGCAAATATTGATATTTTTATTAAAATAGAGCAACTTTTACCCAAAATCAGGCAAAGCAGACAGGCAGATTGAGTTCCTCACAGAATCACAGATTCATTCAGAGATCTATCTTTCTACAATCTGCTAGCTGAGTTTGCACTGAAAAATAGAAGCTTCAGTCCTAAGGAAGGTTCAGCTCTACTTTTAAATTAGCTAGAAAGCAAGAAATTTAACAATTTTCTGCTTTCTAGCTAATCTAAATTGGCACAGCAGAATAGCTGATGGAGGAAAAAAGAAAGAAAAATAACTTAGCAGGCAAGTTTGATGGAGCGCATACCAAGTAAGGAGTGAATGGGAGGGGAGGAGAGGGATAGGGCCTGCCAGTGGCATGATTTGCCACTTCTCTGAACTGTGCAGAATCGTAACAACTGGTTCTATAGAACCAGTCTGACTAGACAGAATCCATAATCAAGGAAACAGTCGGTCCACTAAAGAGAGACGGTGGCAAGGAAGTAACAAGTAACAGAGAGAAAGTAGAACCGCTCAACGCATTCTTTGCATCCGTCTTCACGCAAAAAGAATCTATAGCTCAACCCACCAAAAACATATCTGTAAAAGACAGATCAGAAATAAAAGTTAAAATAAGCAAAAAAAAAAAAAAAAGTAAGAGAACACGTGTCTGATCTTGATGAACACAAATCACTGGGGCCTGATGGATTACATCCCAGAGTTATATTTTTTTTATAAAAGTTTTTATTTTTAAGACAAACATATACAAACAAAACATAAACACATAAAACCATCTTCCATTTTATATACATACAGTGTGTCAGTTGGTTACAAATCTTTTGTGCTATCCTTTCGTAGTCATTACGCACAGTCTATACAAATTTTCACATTGTCAAATTAAGATATGCTTATATATTTATCAATTCTTAATCATCCATGACTAAACTATTTATTCCATCATTTTATACGAGATATTATTTATACAAACATCCCAGAGTTTTAAAGGAGCTGGCAGAGGTCATCTCAGAACCACTGTACCATATCTTTCAAAAATCCTGGAACACTGGGGAACTACCAGAGGACTGGAAAAGAGCTAATGTGGTTCCCATCTTCAAAAAAGGGGAAAAAACCAGTCCCAGGAAACTATAGATCCATCAGCCTCACATCAATACCCGGGAAGATACTGGAAAAGATAATAAAAAACAGATCTGCCAACTTCTAGAAACAAGTAAAGTAATAACTAGGAGTCAGCATGGGTTTGTTAAAAACAGATCATGTCAAACTAATCTTATTTCATTCTTCAATACAGTGACTAAATTAGAAGACCAGCAAAATACTGTGGACATAATATATTTAGATTATAGCAAAGCATTCGACTAAGTAGACCACAACCTACTTCTTATTAAACTAGAAACAAGTGGAATAGATAGGACTACCACTAGATGGACTCGCAACTGGCTGAGAAACCATACTCAATGAGTAGTCCTTAATAGGTCTAAGTCTACATGGAGGGAAGTAAGCAGTGGAGTGCCACAAGGTTCTGTCTTAGGCCCAGTACTCCTCAGTATCTTCATTAATAACTTAGATGAGGGAATAGAAAAGGAACTTACCAAATGTGCAGATGATACTAAGCTGGCAGGAATAGCTAACACCCAAGAAGATATGCTCAAGATCCAGATGGATCTTGACAGACTAGAACACTGGGCCATATATAACAAAATGAAATTCAATGTAGAGAAAAGTAAAGTCCTACACTTAGACAAGAAAAACCAAAAGTACACATATAGACTGGGTGAAACCAGGCTCAATAGCAGTAACTGTGAAAGGGATCTTGGAGTCTTAGTGGACAACCAGCTAAATATGAGCCAGCAGTGTGCAGCAGCACCCGAAAAAGCTAATGCAATCCTAAATTGTATTAACAGAGGGATACAATCAAGATCAAGGGAAGTACTAATACCACTGTATAAAGCCTTAGTAAGACCACACCTAAACTACTGCATCCAGTTTTGTTCACCACATTATAAAAAAGATGTTGAGACTCTAGAAAAAGTACAGAGAAGAGCAACCACAATGATTAGAGGAATGGAGACTAAAACATATGAAGAACAGTTATAGGAATTGGGCATTGCTAGTCTAGTGAAGAGAAGGACCAGGGGAGACATGATAGCAGTCTTCTAATATTTGAGGGGCTGCCACAGGGAGGAAGGGGTCAAGCTATTTTCCAAAGCACCTGAAGGCCAGACAAGGAATAATGGATGGAAACTGAACAAGGAGAGATTTAACCTGGAAATAAGGAGAAACTTTCTGATAGTGAGAACAATCAACCAATGGAACAGTTTGCCCTCGGAAGTTGTGAGAGTGCCATCACTTGAGACTTTCAAGAAGAGATTGGACTGCTATTTGTCAGAAATGGTGTAGGGTCTCCTGCTTGGGTGGGGGGTTGGACTAGATTACCTACAAGGTCCCTTCCACCTCTGATTATCTGTTATCTGTAATCCCACCCCTGCCCCCTCCCAATTTCCCAAGCACAGGAATGTGGTGGTATGGAAGTTTCTAGTGCTAATATGGATTCCAAAGCTGACAGTAGGCAAGTAACAAACAAACCTAAAGCTATCAGAACCACAATCCAAAGCACTTTAGGGACTCTGTCACCAGTTGTATAGAGATACCAGCTTGCAGAGGAGACACAAAAGGGCCATGATCTTTGTCTAAAAGTATTTAAAGTAAAGTCATCTAGCATCCCATGTTGGACAGGGTTGAATCAGAATAAAACAGTGTTCCATATTATAGCATCTGAAGAATACCTTTCTGAATCATACAGAAACTTCCCAAGACATCTAAGAAAAGCGTAAAGCTTCTACTCTCCACGCTGAATTCTCAATGAAAGGCATCCACTTGGTTGACTAGGAATAGCCAACTTAATATGGGTCTCAAGGCTTTGGTAAGTGAATGTCCAGCAAATTTTACTCACCTTGTTGAGAAACTTTAGCGGTGAAAGAGTATCTTGGTTGATAATAAGTCTCTGTCTTTCAAAACTCCCCAGCTGCACTAGGATTGGAACCTTCTTGTAGAGAACCACCTGGCTTATGATTTCCAGATCTGCTGCTACATCTCCATTTTGGTCCAAGTACATTTTCTTTTGAGAAAGATTGCAAAACTCATTCTTCTCGAGAAAAGGATGGAACTAGAATGGAAATATCCATGAATTTTAACAACAGAAATCTTGATCACTTGAAGGTGTTGTCAAGAGAACTTTGGTTTTATAGGTCACAGTCTGCATTATGTACATGAAGGGCTCTTGGAGAGTGATGGACTGCACCTCACAAGAACTGGAAAGACTACATTTAAAAAGGAGGGAGGAGGGTGATCAATCTTCCTGGCCAAATTCCAAACAAAAACCACTATATAGCCAATCAGATAAGGAGGTGGTGAGTAAAAAGAAAGAAGAAAAACTCAAATGCAAAGTAGGGGATGCAGGAGGAGTATTCAGGATCAGCCACAAAGAACTTATTTTATTTATTAATTTATTAATTTATTTATTATTATTTATTTATTAATCAATTTTATATACTGCCTCCCTCTCCCAACGGGACTCGGGGCGGTGTACAGCTGAATAAAAACAGAGATATAAATACAATATTTAAAATAGAATTTTAAAAAATTAAATAAATGGCTGGAGAATAAAACAATCAAAGGGATTAAAAGCTAAACACCATTTAAAATCAATTAAAAACCCTACAAGTAACTCTAGACCAGACCGGCTTAATAGGTCAGGGATAGTCCTAATCTCCAGGGGTAGTTCGTTCCAGAGGGAGGGTGCTCCCACAGAGAAGGCCCGCACCCTCAGGGCCACCAGCCAGCATCGTCCAGCTGACAGCACCCCGAGGAGGCCCATCCTATGGGAGCGCACTGACCGACGGGAGGCCGATGGTGGCATTAGGCGGACCCATAAGTACCCAGGTCCCAAGCCATGGAGCACTTTAAAGATGACCACTAACACCTTGAATCACACCCGGAAGGCCACCGGGAGCCAATGCAGCTCGCGCAAAAGTGGGGTAACATGGGAGCTCCGAGAAGCCCCCAAAACCACCCGTGCGGCTGCATTCTGCACCAGCTGGAGCCTCCGGGTGCTCTTCAAGGGGAGCCCCATATAGAGAGATTGCAATAGTCTAGGCAGGAGATGACGAGGGTGGATGTGACCGTATGAAGTGCATCCCGATCCCGAAAGGGCCACTACTGGTAGATCCTACAGACCTGACAGAAAGCCCCCCCTGGCGACAGCTGCTATATGATCTTCTAACGACAGCCGTACATCCAGGAGGACACCCAAATTGCGTGCCCTCTCCGTGGGGGCAAGAATTTCCTCCCCCACGACCAGCAATGGAGTTAGCTGGCTGTATTGGGGTGCCGGAAAACACAGCCACTCGGTTTTGGCCGGGTTGAACTGAAGTCTGTTTTGCCCCATCCAACCCCGCACAGCCTCTAGGCACCGGGTCATCACTTCCACGGCTTCGTCAGGGTGGCCTGGGGTACAAATGTACAGCTGAGTGTCATCAGCATACTGATGAAACTCTACCCCAAAGCCACGGATGATCTCACCCAGCGGCTTCACATAAATGTTGAACAGCAGGGGCAAGAGCACAGACCCTTGAGGTAACCCACAAATCAAGGGCCTCGGGGCCGACCTCTGCCCCCCTGCCAACACAAATTGTGAACGGTCAGAGAGGAAGGAGGAGAACCACTGTAACACAGTGCCTCCCACCCCCAATCCCCCCAGCTGCCGCAATAAGGTACTGTGGTCGACAGTATCAAAAGGTGTCGAGAAATCTAACAGGACCAGGACAGAGGAACAGCCCCTGTCACGGGCCCTCCAGAGATCATCCACCAACGCGACCAACGCCATCTCTGTGCTGTACCCAGGCCTGAAACCTGATTGGCATGCATCTAAATAGACAGCTTCATCCAGGTGCTGAGGGAGCTGTTGTGTCACCACACTCTCAACAGCCTTCGCCACGAAGCGAAGTTTGGAGACCAGACGGTAATTAAATAATAAAGTTGGGTCCAGGGATGGTTTCTTGAGGAGGGGTCTCACTACCGCCTCTTTCAAGGTGGCAGGCAGAAATCTCTCACTCAAGGAAGCATTAATAATACCCTGGAACCAACCTCGTGTCACCTCCCGAGTGGCCAATACCAGCCAGGAGGGACACGGATCTAGTAAACATGTGGTGGCATTAAGCCCACCCAGCATCCTGTCCATGTCCTTGAGGGTGACAGGATCGAACTCTCCCCAAATGACCTCCCCGAACTCCGCCCCCGCCCCCCCATCCAGAGTTGCCTAGTCAGAGTCCAGTCCATCCTGGATCTGAGTGATTTTGTCCTGCAGAAAATTCAAAAAATCCTCAGCTCACCCTTGTAAAGGATCTTCCCGCACTCCCACATCTAAAAGGGAGCAGGTCACCCTGAAAAGGGCAATTTTCTGCAGAAAAGTGAGAATGCTTTGCTGCCCTTATTGCCACTAAATAGGTCCTAATATGGGACCGCAATAGTGTTTGGTCAGATCCGGAGCGGGTGGCCATCCAACCACTCTCTAGGCGTCTTTTCTGGTGCTTCATCTTCCTCAGCTCCTCCGAAAACCATGGAGCTGAATGGGATCGGCACTGGGTCAGAGGCCACAAGGGCACGACCTGGTCAAGGGCCCCAGCTGCCACCCTATCCCAGGTGGCCACCAGGTCCCCAACCGAGTTGTGTGTGCGAGCATCGGGAAATGGCCCAAGCTCCATCAGGAACCTATCCGAGTCCATCAGGCACCTGGAGCGGAACCATCGTTTCGGTCCTGCCTCCCTGTGACAAGGGGGTGCGGCATGGAAGTCCAGCCTAAGGAGCAAATGATCAGACCATGACAGGGGCTCTACAACAACATCCCCTATACCTAGATCATCCTGCCACTGTCCAGAGACAAAAACCAGATCCAAGATGTGACCCCCCCCCCAATGTGAGTGGGGTCCCTAATTAGTTAGGTCAGATCCAAGGCTGTCATGGAAGCCATGAACTCCTGAGTAATCCCCGAGGTCCCATCAAGCCGGCTATGACCTCCAGGAGCTCAGGCAGGGCCGGTGTCACATAGCAGGGAGCCAGGTATGTGATCAATTGGCCCATCTTAACCCCGGAACTACACTTAACGAAGAGGGATTCACATCCAGTCGTCTGAGGAACAGTGGATTCCTAGGACACAGATCTTCCCTAATAATCACCGCAAACCCCCCCCCCCCCGGGCCCTCGGCCGATGAAAAACCTGAAACCCGGGTGGGCACATCTCCACCAAGGGAACAGCCTCTTCCTGGCCCAACCAGGTTTTGGTAACACCTGCCAGGTCCGCTCCCCCCTCCAAAATCAGATCATAAATGAGGGGGGCTTTATTAACTATGGACCTGGCGTTACACAACATCAACCGAAGGCCCGGGGCCCGATGATTCGGACAACCCAGGGAACGAGAAATGACCTTGAGGTCAGAGCGCACCACCACACACAAACAGTGGGGGCGGGCTCCTGAAACATGGTATGGCCCCCTGTCAGCGCCATATCTGCCTCTCCCGTTGACTGTGCCAATAGCCATCCTCTCTTCCTCCCGGAAGCCAACCCCCATCCTCAATCTAACCATCCCCGACCCCAGAACCTCCCAGTCATGCTTGACCCCCGATCTGGCCCTTGTCTCAGATGGGTTGTCTCCCAAACCCAGCCTGGTCATCCTCCCTAACCCCGCTAAAAATTTAAAAATAAATGAATACAATTGGATATTACTCTTACAGTGCTTCCCTTGGCTGTGCTATGCCACCTCTTGGGATCCCAGGATCTGTCCTTAAGGTAGGCCATAGAAAGGCCTGGGGGCCACCTCAAGGAAAGGGGTACATTTCCGAGGGCCCGCAATTCCGCCGACGAATAAGTAATTGGCCTGGTCACACGGTAACCAGCCGGTCGTGTCTCCAATGTCCAGGGGTGGAGGTGGGGGTGAGCGGACCCGTGGAGTCGGGACCGACCTGCCCAGGCGTTACAGTCAGCTGGACGCGACCTCTGTCTTCATTGCCACCATCGCTGCCGTCGATGAGGCCGAGATTGAGATCGAAATGGACCAGTCTTCCTCACTGCTACCGAAACCGCCGGAGCCCAGGCCCCCACCATCGGGACCGCCACTGCCAATGAGCCAGGCGCCCCCACCACTGCACCAGATGACACCAAGTCAGGTTGCCACCACTGCCGCCGTCGCCGCCATCAGCGAGGCCTCCAGGCCATCGTCGCTGCCATCGACACTGGCGGAGCCATCCAGGCCGAGGCCACCGCTGCCACCGCCGTCGGAGACCCTGCCATCAGAGCTGCCATCACCGCCAGGCCAGGCTCTCGCCCCTGCCGCCCAGGACGTTGTTGAGACTGCTGGGGTCTCCAGGTCACCCTCGATGCCACCGTTGCCACCGGTACCACCGACGGGGTCATCCAGGCCAGGGGCGCTGCCCCTGAAGCCAGCAGTTCCAACGAGTCAGGCAGTGTCGCCCTCATCGGCCCCAGCCGCCACCACCATTGCCACTGCCACCCAGGCCAACAAAGCCTAGGCTGCAAGTCCAGATGGAACCGGGACCAGGCCTTCACACCGCCATCAAATCACCACGGCCCCCAACTGGGGATGCCGAGGTCGGAAACACCGGCCCCACCCGGTTGGGCAGCGCTATTGCCAGCGCCACTCCAACAACACTGGGGGCACCAAACCAGGCCATTGCCATTGCAAAAGCCGAGGCGAGACAGGGCGGGATGGAGTCCGCGCTGTTTCCAACCATCCAGAGCAGGAGACCCGCCGAGAAACCCACCGAGCAGGGGCCCACCCAGAATTCGAGCTGACACTAAGCCAGGCCGAAAACCAAACCGTGGTGTAAAGGCTCATAAAATGAGGCACGAAGGGACGAGGCGAGCTAAAAGACACCATCAACCCCGAGCGCCGCCCAGGCCACCTATATGGCCACCCAGGCAACCCAGCCGCCCTCTCTAACACCCCTTCAGCCTCGCCAACTCCTCCCGGGCCCCTGTCACCTTCAGCAGAGGGCCCCAAGGGAGGAGAAGGCTCGGCCTAGGGTGCAGAGCGGTTGACGGAGCTTGTGAAGCCAGCATCTGGCCGCCATCTTAGCACATGCTTATACACTAACACTCAAAGTTTAGGGAACAAACAGGGTGAGCTTGAAATATTAGTAGAAGAGGACAAGTATGAAATAATTCAGGAAACTTGTTGGGAATGAAACTCATGACTGGAATGTATGGATAGAAGGAGACAAGACATCAGACACTATATGTTAAGGATCATTTCCTCTATACAGAGATGCTCACAACAAAAGATGAAGCCTTCTAAAATGCACATGGGTCAACAAAAATGGAAAAAAGAATAACATTGTCATTGTCAGGGCTCCAACAATCCAACCTCATTGAAATCATGAGTCTTTGCCCTTATCTCTGAGAAGAAAAAAAATGATTTATTAGGAGTGAATCATGTCAGTGCTACCTGGATACAGCTGAGTTTGAGACACATCATTCATTTCACTCTTAATCCTGGTCTTTCCCCATCCCCTGGATGTATATTCTCCAATGGGACACATCCACAGCCAAGAGTCTACCAGTTGCGGCCCTTTCTGGATCGGGATGCGGTTCGCACGGTCACATCTACCCTCGTCATCTCCCGCCTAGACTATGCCAATGCTCTCTACATGCGGCTCCCCTTGAAGAGCACCCGGAGGCTCCAGTTGGTGCAAATGCACCCGCGTGGGTGGTTTTGGGGGCTCCTCAGAGCTCCCATGTTAAACCACTTTTGTGTGAGCTGCATTGGCTCCAGGTGGTCTTCCGGGTGCGATTCAAGGTTTTAGTGACCATCTTTAAAGCGCTCCATGGCTTGGGACCTGGGTACTTACAGGACCGCCTACTGCCATTATCGGTCTCCCATCGGCCAGTGCACTCCCATAGGGTGGGCCTCCTCGGGGTGCCGCCGACTGGATGGCTGGTGCAGGCCTTCTCTTTGGGAGCACCTTCCCTCTGGAACGAAATACGCTCGGAGATGAGGATCATCCCTGACTTTTTGACCTTCCGGCGCTTTGAAAACCCACTTTTTCCACCAAGCCGGACTGGCCTAGAGTTCTGTGCAGGGTTTTTAATTGGTTTTAATAGGTTTTTAATTTTATAACTTTTAACTTTGATTGTTTTTATTTACTAGCTATTTATCAGCCACCTAATTTAATCTTTTTAAATTGCTTTTAAATATTGTATTGTATTTTCTATTTCATTTTATTCAGCTGTACACCGCCCTGAGCTGCGTCGGGAGAGGGGGCAGTATAAAAGACTAAATAAATAAATAAATAAATAAATAAATAAATAAATAAGAGTCATCAATCATGCCGTCCAGTAATAATCTTGTGCACTGGAAGCTTCGATTGCCTAGCAATTATCTGTGAAGCATTTCAGGGATTCCTACTTTCCCCACATCCTTTCTGCTGGCAATTCAAAAAACAACAGACAAGTATTTTTTTTAGTTGACATTCAGCTCCCCTCACTTCTTCAAGATGACCTGTACAACACAGAAAGAAAACCAATTTGTTGCAGGTATAGAACTTGTAGATGTATGGTTACAAGAATTGGCTACGTCTAGTCTAATGAAAAGAGGGACAATGGGAGACATGATTGTAGTGTTCCAATATTTGAGTGGCACCTACAAAGATGAGGGATCAAACTATTTTGTGAAGAATCAAAAGGCAAGATGAGAAACAATGGATGGAAACTAATCAAGGAGAGAAGCAACCTAGAACTAAGGAGAAATTACCTAACAATGGGAGCAATCAACCAATGAAATGGCTTGACATCAGATATTGTGGGTGCTCCATCATGGGAAGTTTTCAAGAAGAGACTGGATAGCCATTTTTCTGAAATGCTAGCATTCCTGCTTAGACCTCCTAGGTCCCTTCCAACTCATTCTATCATTCTATGACTCTTATCCCATCTTTCATATTTGAGTCTTTCTTGTACTGTTTTCTAACTTGCAAAGATCCTTAGTTTGGAGAACAGTTTAGTTTAGAGATATTCACTATTATCTCTAAAAGAGTAAAACAAAGTTTCAGCAAAATTTATCAATCATATGTTAATAAGCAAACTATATATTGACCAAATAAATAATTGACACAATTTGTCAATTATAAGGAACATGCTAGAGAAGGTCAAAGATAAATTGAACAAAAAATAAAATATAAGAATTATTCACACATTCAAAACAACACAGATAACAGATAAGAGATAATTGGAATTGGAAGGGATCTTGTAGGCCATCTAGTCCAACCCCCCGCCCAAGCGGGAGACCCTACACCATTTCTGACAAATGGCAGTCCAATCTCTTCTTGAAAGTCTCAAGTGATGGCGCTCCCACAACTTCTGAGGGCAACTTCTGTTCCATGGGTTGATTGTTCTCACTGTCAGAAAGTTTCTCCTTATTTCCAGGTTAAATCTCCCCTTGTTTAGTTTCCATCCATTATTTCTTGTCTGGCCTTCGACTGCTTTAGAAAATAGCTTGACCCCTTCCTCCCTGTGGTAGCCCCTTAAATACTGGAAGACTGCTATCCTGTCTCCCCTGGTCCTTCACTAGACTAGCCAAGCCCAGTTCCTGTAACTGTTCTTCATATGTTTTAATCTCCAGTTCTGTAATCATCCTGGTTGCTCTTCTCTGTACTTTTTCTAGAGTCTCAACATCTTTTTTATAGAGTGGTGACCAAATCTGGATGCAGTACTCTAGGTGTGGTCTTACTAAGGCTTTATAGAGTGGTATTAGTACCTCACTTGATCTCAATTGTATCCCTCTGTTAATGCAATTTAGGATTGGATTAGTAATTATTAGAAAGCATTGAGATGCCAAGAAGATATTGGCCAGGCCAATTTTCTCCCAGGTAGACCATAAACAAAACACGATCAGATCAGCTAATTCTATTTTATCGTAAAGTTAAATTAATAGAATCTTCCATGTTTGAAAGTACCAATGTCCAAGAACTGTCTTTACAGCCTGAAAAGTTAGGGAGGATCCCCTCTGAGTTTTTTTCTCTGCCCATTATGCAACAATGAGACACCCCCTCCCTTATCTGCTCATTCTGTAGGAAGCATCTCTTCCTGGTCACTCAAGCTCATTTCCACGTGTCATTATACTTTCATAATAGATTGGGGGAATGCAGGTGATATAACTTGATTTCAGCATTAAACATTTTTTTCTGAGCTGGCGATTAGGAGCCTACTTAACTTAGAGAAGTCTGTTATAATGATTAGGTAGAGGACAACTTTTTAAAATTCTTTGGTAATCTATTTTTCTGTATTTGAATTAATAGAGGTTGGTAGAGTTGATAAATCATTTTAAGAAGCAAGATTTTATACAAAGTCTTAGACAAAGCTATTTTAATCTCATTTAAAAAATAACAAGCTTCCAGGAAAATATTTATAATTTTCTGTAAGGAGAATTGTGTAAGTAGGATCCAGTAGAAAAATATCCGAATTTTAGCAACAAGGACTTAACAAAATATGGCATCTGTTATTAAAAGCAACAAATGGCAGATACAATGTAGCTCTTTAATTAAGATTTCATTTCTACTTTTTCTTATACATGTGCACAGAAACATATATGTATGCACACACAAACACATGCAGATTTACATATATATACATAGATATATACATAGATGTATGTGTATGTACAGAGATGACATGCTTACACAAAATTGGTAATAGGAATAAACTTTTGATAATGATATAATTAATTTGGTGACAATCTCATTAGCGATGCACTGGAAGAAGTTTGAGGAACACCAAACTTGACAAGAATTTTTATGAAAATAATCTCAAAATACTAGATGTTTGTAATCCAAATATGAGTTGGATATGTGATGATCATGCACAAAAGGCCAAGGCGCGCATAAGAATCTCAGGAGGTCAATTTTTTGTTCAAGCATTCTTGGACAAGACATTGCAGAAAATCTGGATCAGGTTTAGGGAAGGGCAATGAAGTCAAGAAAGGGATCAAAGGAGCTGCTCTTAGTTTTGAAGAAAGGTCAACAAGGAGAAGAGCCACATTGGAGTGGAAAACAAGAATGACTATGGGAGCACCTTTTTCAACAAGCACAATCATTTAGCTGAAGAAGGAAGGATTCAGGTCTCTTCAAATAACTGAAAGATTTTACAAAGAAGCTTAAGATCTGTTTAGTGTTATTCCCATTTGTCATAAATGAAGAAATAAATTCAATCACAAGAAGTTCTGGCTAATCAAAGGAAAAACCATTTCTAAGAGAAGGAGCAGTTTTAGAGCTGAGCCAGTGAACCAGAAAAGTTGAGTCTCCATTCACTGATAGTCTTAATGCAAAAATGGAACAGACATTGGACAGAAAAGAGTTAGATGAGATTCCTACAGGATGGATGGGTTGGGGTAGATCAGTGGTCCCCAACCTTTCTGACTTTGTGAAACGGTGGTAATGGGGAAGTGGAGAGGGGAAAGTTCCGTGCAAGCAGCAGCGATGCGTGTTAGCACCTGCATGCGATCCCCTTCCATTCATACAAATGGAGCTGTGTGAGGGAGAACACTTATCTGCTGCTTGTGTTGGCTCCAAATAGGCTGCAGCCAGAGGTGGGATTTGACCGATTAAGACCGGTTCGGGTGAGCTGGTAGTTCTGGTGAGCATTTGGCCCCACCCACCCCTGCTTTTTCCTGTGCTTTATTTTGTTGTTTTAGAGCACAGCTGATTCACGTGGCAAAGCAGTTTGCTGTGTGTCAGCTGTTTTCTTCACAGGGGTTGCTGTAGAAACTAAGTATTAGAGCTGTTTAAAACATAGACTGCGTGCACAAAGCACGCGTTCACTGAACCGATTGTTATACCCGTTGAATCGCACCCCTGGTTTCAACCCAGTACTGGGCTGCAGCTTAGGGTTTGGGAAACCCCGAGCTAGATAGTCTCAGGGTCTCCTTCAAATTCATGAATTTCAAATTTTATGATTCTAATCACGAACCAATGTATACATGGATTAAAACAGCAAACATCCCGTTTACAATTAGCAGTTTTTCATATCAAATTATATCTGTCATGGTGCCCACGGAAAATATA
Organism: Bungarus multicinctus; assembly: GCA_023653725.1. Classification (NCBI taxonomy): domain Eukaryota; kingdom Metazoa; phylum Chordata; class Lepidosauria; order Squamata; family Elapidae; genus Bungarus; species Bungarus multicinctus. The sequence goes on along the minus strand of CM042834.1, from coordinate 12,727,405 downwards.
TAAAACATTATCCTTCAAGAAATTAGATTGGCCAATCCTGTGGCCTTTTGTATCATAGGAAGGTTTAGCTGCCTTCTCCAAAGGAACTAAGATGGATGGATCCCTTACCTGCCATGGCTGCAACCTTGTAGTCCCCGACATCTCACTGCCCTCCTTCCTTCTCCTCCTGGATCTGGAGGAATATGCAGCATTCAAGGCATGAGCCAGAGTCTTAATGGCAGGATGAAGAAGGAGTTGACTTGGAATCCAGATCCCATTACTTTTCTCTTGGGTCTCCAATGGTGCTTTCTCAGTGCATCTTCTACGACCTTTGACAGAAAAAGCATTATTTGAAAAAGAACAGTGAAAAGACTGATCTACAAACTGGGGGGTCACAAAGAGATCAGGTTCAGGAGAATAATCTTTTGGCCTTTTTTCCTCCTGAAAATTAAAGAACCAAATACTATGGATGAATCTGTAAAAACTGCCAACTGTAATACTTGTCAATGTCCCCAAGGTGGTGGTGATCCAGACTTTCTCTTCAATGGGTCCTGGCAAACCTTCCAGTGTTGAATGGAAAAGAAGAATTCGGTCCGAAAGGGAAGTATATTCCATGAGGTGAACAAAGACATTGACTTGTCTCCACTTAAAGATGGCATCCCTGAGAGATTTTACATGTTCAGCTGTTGAAAACAGTTGTGATACAACAACACAAATTCCATTCTTGACAAGCTTTGGAGTAAAAGTTCTAATAAAATCTTTTCCCTTCTCTGTGTCTAAAACAAGAAGTCCAATCAAGGTCCATCTGAAATGGAGGAGCAGTTGGATAATTAGTGGGTACTGAATTCCTTCTTTGGGAAGCATTCGGTGGAAAAAAGGGAATTGCCTTTTATCACTCAGAGCTTCTGAAATAATTCCAAAAGTCATCTGAAAAAGTAGTAAATTCTATATTATAATTGAGGTTCTATCAAATATTACCTTTTAATGACTAGAAATTTGGTTCTTGTGAACATATTAGATTAGTTTATTGTGATTACAAAAACCAAATGAAGATAAGGAACACAAAATGCAGAACATTAACATTACTGAACCTAATCTTTGAATTAAAAATATATTACATAAAAACAAATAAGAATATGCAAATCATATTTCTGCATTACCCCTAAAGTTTACTGCAATCAGACAGATCTGAACTGAATTTTCTTTTTCAATTTTTTAAAAAATTCTGACCATATAGGAAATATGCTATTTTACTGTATGGATCTCAATAGGGCATTACATGGTCCTAAATATTGATCTCTCTCTGCCTTATACAATTGTCTTTCAAATAATAGATTTAATATATCTTTCATCTTCAGAGTTATGTCAATATAATGTTCATTATAAGGGCATAGACTTAATCTTCCATTTTTAACTATTGTGTCAAGCTGCTTAAATTGTGCTTGACTAATACTACCTTAAGATGTTTATTCATTTTTGTGTTGAAATTATTGGCAGTTTGGAAGGTCTCTTTATAGCAGCTTATCCATTTCAGTGAGTCAGACTTAGTGAGGATGGTTGTGTCTTTCTCTATTTTGATATCCTGGATTCCATTTTTGAAGCAACCTTTTCAGCTTGTTTTCCAGTTGTACAAGAGAGAGGGAGACTTACAGCTCCTTATGTACTTTGTTACTTGTACAATCCAAGAAGTCTTTAATTGAAATTTTGTTTGTTTTAATAGAAACAATATTTGGAGCCCATCAGTTTTGATAGCTTTATGTTTATGTCATGAATTATATGCCCTGATTATAGACAAAGAACTAATCGTATACATCCCCAATTTAGCCTTGAAGGCAGAAGCTGAAGTCCTTTTAACCACCCTCAAGATACCTCTCAGGTGCTGTCATTTTAAATGTCAGCTCCATATAAGTGTGTGGGTCTGTTGGGGTAACCTTGTCTTATAGAATTTATGAATTGAAGTTAAGGAAGTTGGAGATATATGTTTTTTTTTTGTTTGTTTGTTTCAGCAGGTCATTCATTTGGGCCCTTACTTGCTCTATTGGCTCACCATGGAATAGCGATCTATGGCTATCATGTCATTTGCTAAAAAATGGGAATTGAAACTGTGATTTATTAAGAATCACATAATTATTTTTTAATTTTAACAATTTTAATTTCCCCAAAAAGTTAATGAGAGCGGAAATCCTCAAAAAAACAAGAGAGGATGGATAGACATAGAGTATTTTTTTTACATGGTGGTTATTCAACTAAGTGTTAGGGAAAAAGAAGTAGAAAGTAGAAATTGGGAAAATAATATTATGTATACTGAAATATAATAGAACATATTATGATTACTGTGTACACACAAATGTTAAAAGTTGAAAAAGTATGGTTATATACATTTAAATGGTAATATCTCTATCGGAATTGTATGCAAAATATATCGACACAGATAATACACAGTACACTAAGCACTGATGGATATTAAAGAAAAAATATATAAATAACATTATTTAAAAAAAGAGTCACACAATTAAGTCAAGTCTTCTTTACTGTCTACAAAAACCAGTTTGTTTGCTTCTTTGCTGTCTACAAAAACCAGCAATAATGTCACATCATTAGTATATAGCAAGATGTTACAATCGGTATTTAACACTTTAACTATGTGTACTCCAGGATCCTTCATTAAGTCCTCATAAGTTAATAACCAGACCAAAAAAACATAGTTCAAGTATGTTCTTTTCTTTTAACCCTTGGTAAGTATCCCTCCTACTTGCCATGTCCCCACAAAGCCCCAAACTCATTCTCAAATCCAACCATTTGGGTTCCATTTTAAGTTTCCTCCATACTATTTCTATTTACCTGTCAGAAACAGCCCTGAAATCCATAAAGACAGCAAACTATTGCTTCCCCTGATTGACATACATACATACATACATACATACATACATACATACATGCACATATACATACTAATTTGAAGATTCAGTACAAAATAATTGTCAACAGTGGTTTCACTCTTCCTAAAGCCTGTTTTTATTTCTTCAAGGAAGCACTTTTCATTTACCCACTCTCAACTCAAGAGGAAATTAGTATTTACTTTAGCCACAATATCTATTAAATCAAAAGGCTTGTGATTCATCCATTCCTCTTTATTCCATTTTTTTTTTTTTTTTGTATATTGGAACTATTTTTGTCATCTTCCACCCAATAAGAATGTGGCAGCTATTACTGATACGTGTAAATCAACATCCCCACCAGTTGGGATATTGTTTGAATAATTCAGTGAATAGAAAAGCTTCTCCTGGGGCTCTATTGTTCTTCAATTCTCAATTAATGTTACGCGAACATTTCATGGTAAAAAGAAATAGTTAACATGTTGGCTAAAATGCTTGTCACTGTTTAATAAAGTGATTAAATAATGCTATTGGTTGATATGAGTATATAGTATACACAGTATATGTTTCATCAATAAGAGGAAATTCATTGGGATTCTTCCAACAAATCTGAGATATTATTGTTTTGGATAATGTCATGTATGAAATATTAGCTTCCCGTCACTGCTACACTTTCCTATTGTACAGAAGACCATTTCATTGGACACAGAGAGAATTGTGCTTCAGAAACCACCAAAACAATATATATCAGAAGATATGGCTGCTTTGATGTGCTAGCCCCTTCCCTACTCGATCCCCAACTATGACACCTACACAGGCCACCGCAAGAAGCAGCACTTGAGTTCCATAGAGAAGATATAGTTGGATCTATTGCTCACCCACCACCATCTCATTCATGCAACCTGATAGAGAAACACAGATAGCAACCTGTGGGACTTTGTAGGTGCCTACTAATGTTGACACCTGGATGGAGAAGTCCCTGTGAGCTGCATCAAGAATAGCCAAAATGTTGTCCTTCCTTCCACAGCTGTAGTTGGGAACATTGGCCTCTCCAGTAGAGAGAATATCCAGCAGCGCCTCTGAAGTGCCAATTGGGTCCAAATGGTTGTCATGGATGTTGTAGCCAAGTGTGAGATTTTGTAGGAGCTGGGGATTCTTGTTGGTGATTTGAATGGCAAAAATGAAGTGTAGGAGTCTTCTCATATTAACAGTTTCCCTAATATATATATATATATATATTAAAAAAAACCTGTGAAAGTTATCATCATTACCATCAACAAATTTAAAAAATATATATTTCTGTTTTTCTACACTATCCTGTTGAGTCTTATGGCATTATTGATCCAAAACCAGAGGTAAAAGGTTTTGGATCAATAATGCTTGGATCAATTTAATTTTAATGAATGGAAATATGGGCTGGAGATAGTCCTCCAATAGATTAAGAATCAGAAATATAGCATTATTTGTAGCAGCATCAATTTTCATCAGAACCATCATACAATGAAGAGGATATTACATCAGTAAACAAAAAAGAAGCCATTTTAAAAACAAGCATCCTCTATTTTTATGAAGATTCTGATACCGATGATCAGTTATAAAAAATATGGAAGTGAGGTGGGCGAGAGAATCTACAACAATCACTACTTTATCAGTATTAAAGTCATGAATTCAGGATTGGACACAAAGAGGAAAATCGTGTGGACGTTTTTCCCCAGTTTAATTTTCTGTCCCATCTTTGGATTTGAGTCTCTCCACAAAATATTCCAAGACAAAAGGGAGAAGTCATGGAAACAAAAATGATTCAATAAACTAACCAGATCCTGCAATATAAAGTTAAATAAAAAGGAAAGGAGGAAGAGTCTTAAAGCTACAAATGGAAGGAATGAAACTCCATCACACTGAATGACCTACCAGATAGTCTGACTGTAAGGAGCCATGTTGAAAGGAAATGTTCTATTGATTATCTTTGTTCCAGAGGTTATTATACTAATGAGATGGTCTCCTGGCTTGTAAAAGCTCCTTTGTTTCTTTCCATTGTGATGTTCCAAACTCAGCAGGCACCTCATTCTATATCTCCCAGAGACTGGTTGGGGAACCAGCAGCATCATAAGTAGGAGATACATAAATCATAGGGCTGAATCAATCCTCTTTATGTATCTAAACAAGATCAACAAAAAGAATTAGAAAGGGTACTTTTACAAGAAGGAAGCATCAGTGGTTTTCCTGATCCAGGCAGAGGCAAACTGAGTTCTTCCTGGAAAGGAGGGAAAGATACATTCAAGAGAATATCCCCTGCCTGTTCCAAAACTTGTGCCACAAGCAAGGCATTTATTCTTTTCAGATGAAAGATACTTTGCATATCGCTCCAGTTTGATGTTTACATCACAGGCAATCACTGGAGAAATAGCTGAAGAGGTCTCAAAGAACATAATGGGGATAATTACAATGAAAAGCAACTTCTCTCAGGATCCTGATGTTCTTTCGAGGTTCAATGTGCATAGGTGTAGTTGGAGAAAAGTCTACTTGTTGAAAGCCACCAATACACCACTGGGGGCACAACTCTGTGGTGGTTGTGGTCCTTGTCAGGACATGTCCCAAAAGTGATGCTGGAGGAAGATAGATCAACATCAAGGAAAATGATGTTTAGTATCAGATTGGCATCATATTACCATGGTCTCTTGTCTCCAGAGATTGCTGGGGAAAGTCACCCAGGGCTGTTGAGTTTGGTGCAAATCTAGCTTCTTGGCACTTAACTCTAGTTCTCCTTTTTCTAAGGCCAAGGAAGCAATCAGAACATTTAAACCTAATGTTTACCTAATTTTGGCATCTTGGGATTTTGTTTTCTATTAAGTCCCCATGTATTAATCTTAAATTGGAGCTGATTTAAAACTGATTTTGTCTATAGATAAATGTTATTTCCCTCTTTTCTAGAAATATCACTTCTTCCATAAAAGCTGACTAGCAGACAGGAAAGTGACAGCCTGTGGACTATATTATTGAGTTTATAGAAAGAAAGTTACAGAGTAATTTACACTCTGTCGCTGTGTTATCTTTCTTTATTCATTGAAGACAGTGAGGTCTTTATACACTGGTCAAAAAAATAAAGGGAACACAAAAAGAAGACATCCTAGATCTGAATGAATGAAATATTCTTATTAAATACTGTGTTCATTACATAGTTGAATGTGCTGACAACAAAATCACACAAAAATTATCAATGGAAATCAAATTTAGCAACCGATGGAGGTCTGGATTTGGAGTTACACTCAAAATTAAAGTGGAAAAAAACACTACAGGCTGATCCAACTTTGATGTAATGTCCTTAAAACAAATCAAAATAAGGCTCAGTAGTGTGTGTGGCCTCCATGGGCCTGTATGATTTCCCTACAATGCTGGGCATGCTCCTGATGAGGTGGCGGATGGTCTCCTCTGGGATCTCCTCCCACATCTGGACTAAAGCATCCCCCAACTTCTGGACAGTCTGTGGTGCAACGTGGAGTTGGTGGATGGAGCGAGACATGATGTCCCAGATGTGCTCAATTGGATTCAGGTCTGGGGAATGGGTGGGCCAGTCCATAGCATCAATGCCTTCATCTTGCAGGAATTGCTGACACACTCCAGCCACATGAGGTCTAGCACTGTCTTGCATTAGGAGGAACCCAGGGCCAACCGCACCAGCATATGGTCTCACAAGGGGTCAGAGGATCTCATCTAAGTACGTAATGGCAGTCAGGCTACCTCTGGAGAGCACATGGAGGGCTGTGCGGCCCCCTAAAGAAATGCCACCCCACACCATTACTGACCCACTGCCAAACTGCTCATGCTGGAGGATGTTGCAGGATGTTGGTGGAGGATGTAGCGGCCCTGATGCTGGGTTGTTGCCCTCCTACAGCCTCCTCCATGTCTCCTGATGTACTGGCCTGTCTCCTGGTAGCGGCTCCATGCTCTGGACACTACGCTGACAGACACAGCAAACCTTCTTGCCACAGCTCGCATTGATGTGCCATCCTGGATGAGCTGCACTACCTGAGCGCTTGTGTGGGTTGTAGACTCTGTCTCATGCTACCACTAGAGTGAAAGCACTGCCAGCATTCAAAAGTGACCAAACCATCAGCCAGAAAGCAAAGGAACTGAGAAGTGGTCTCTGGTCATCACCTGCAGAACCACTCCTTTATTGGGGATGTCGTGCTAACTGCCTATGCTTTCCACCTGTTGTCTATTCCATTTACACAACAGCATGTGCAATTGATTATCAATCAGTGTTGCTACCTAAGTGGACAGTTTGATTTCACAGAAGTGTAATTGACTTGGAGTTACATTGTGTTGTTTAAGTGTTCCCTTTATTTTTTTGAGCAGTGTATTTTGATGTTTCTTGGTCTATTAAATAAACAGTGGACTGTCCTGTCTGCAGCCAAGATAGTGTATTGGATGGCATAACCAGATTTCTTGCTATAACTACCCAGAAACCTGGTTGTCCCCCTTCATTTTCCGTGAATATGTTTAATGGGGTGGGACCACTTTGATATTCTCTTCTCTGAGGCTTTGTGAACCTTGCCAAAGACCTCCATGTGTCAGGGTTCCAACGATTGCCCTAATTAAATCATGAATCTCGAGCCAAGCTTCAAAAGAATTCAAAAGATCTATTAGGAGCAACAAGTCCGGCACTAACCCATATGAAACCAACTCTGGCACACATAATTTACTATCACCTATGACCCTGTTTTCCCGCACTCTCCTGGGTGTGACATAAATCAGATTCTCCAATGAAACACGCTCACAGGCTGGGTGTAATCAATCACACTTTCCCATAAAGGATTTTTGCGGGCAGAAGATCCAGTAACCTAGGCTACAATCCTTATACAATAAGCATGGAATGTATTGGTTTGAATTGCCGTACTGCTCCTTCAGTTCCCCCTCCTTCTTATGGCAACTTGGAAACAGGCATAGGAATGCTTTACGAGTTGATACCAAGTGCTTTGAAGGTGCAGTTGGTAGTCCCTGCATTTCTGGTTTATCTGAGTAGATTGTTGAGAGATTATGTTTCTTATCACAATGATGGTAAAGTAAAGGCCAAAGGGTCTGCAGGGACCACAAAGGACCCCCAGGATGCCCTTCCTCAGAGTCACAGAGGGTCCCTTCAGGGAAACCCCCACTTGCCTTTTCCTCTCAAGCAATGCAGGATCTCCCTTTGAAGACAAGGGAGACAGGAGCCTCCCCAGACATAAATCTTTCTTGGAAACACATGAAGACAAACCAGATGTGATGACCCAGGATAAGGCACAAAGGTCACACAGCCAGCTGAGAGTTCATACTCCCCTTTAATGCTCCAAATTTTCTCCCAAATGCTCCGACATTCTTGGATAGTCCCAGTGCAAAACGCACATGCGCACACGCACACAGAGCAGCCTCTAGCTGCACACAGTCCAGCAAAACAAAAAACAGGAAAATGAGTACATGGAGCAAGGAAGAAGCACTGAATCCACAAAGTAAGGAACAAGGCACTGAGTCCATGAAGCAAGGAAGAAGCAAGCAGCTCTGCAGACTCCAAACGTCTGTACCGGCACACCGAACTCTACAAATTCAGCATTTGTTCCCAATAGGTCCCCCTCTCCACAGCATCTCCTTAAATCTCAGTCCCCAGGAGTGCCCTGTGAAGAGCGGAGAGGCGCTCTCCACCCAAGTAGCCAGTTCAATTTCCACCGTTCCTGCCTTCATGCTTGGGGATCAGGAGGGGGAGGTCCTTGCTCATTGACTGAACTCAGTTGCTTCTCATTTCCACTGCTTGCCCTCTCTTGGGCATCCTGCCCCCATTTCTCCCTACTTACAATCCATCCCAATCCTGAGGGGTCCTAGGCTGCCCCTCCTGCTCCTCCCCACATTCCTCCAAAGCAACAAAGCTGCCCCTTCGGTCACCATTGGCTCCAGCTCTGGCTTGTCCTCCTCTACAGATTCAGGCTCTGGTGGGAGTATGACACTGGAGTTTAACAGGTGCCCATTGGCTGCCTCCCCCTAAAATGCAATCCCTGAAGTCCATAAACCAGGTTAGTCTTTTCCCAGAATGGGTGTGTGTGTGAAAAATTCCTGCAGATCCCCTCCTCCTTTCTGGGCCTTTTCTGTGGGCTTTGCTTTTCCCCTTCAGTGCCCTATGTATGAAAGTGAGTGGCAGTGGAACATGGGTCCCCTTCCCTCCCTTTTTTCTTTTCATGGGGTGAAAGGTAGCCTTTATTTCTCTAATTTTTCTCTCTCTCTTTCTCATTCTCTCATACTCTGTGCATGGGTGTGTGTTTTTTTTAACTGTTCAAAGTCCTGAAGACTAATTTTTGACTAACAGATTTTTTTTCTTGAAGCCAGGTCACACTACTGCATGAGTCTCTTTATGTTGGTGCCTTTCAGCATTAAATAATTAAATTTTGTCTCTAACTCAGTAGGAAGCAATTCCAGATCTGTGACATATTCAGGCATTAAGTAGTCCCTGAGGTTTTTTCCTTAACCGCTATGCCAACAAATATCAGATTTCTTTTTCTTCGGTCACAGGTGCCGTATATTCCCTCTGGGGCCAATTTCAAGCACAGAGCTTTCAAACCTCCCAATTCTTGATGAATGATTTAATTCCAGCTCTGCCCTATCATTATGAGCCATATGGGGATTGTTTCCCTTTTATTTCTCTCCAGAGAAATGGCCAACAATCTTTGAGTTGAATTAGTCAGTGACTTTTAGTGAGATAATTATCCTCAAAGTTTCAGCTCTGCTCTTTGGCTGAATCCCTCAAGTGAGACTTGGGGCAGACAGATGGAATCAGCTGCAGTTAGCTTCTCACACTGACCCAGAAGGCCCTAAATGGAAATCTTTCCTGGTGGGGAAGTTGGCTTTAGGCAAAAAGTGTCACCGGATGATTTTTAAACTTTGGTGCACTTATGCATGCCCCCTTTAAGGACCTCTTGGAATGGGGTGAGGTCCACAGTAGACAGTTTGTGGTTGAATCTGTGAGGGTTTGAGGCTGTAGCAATGGAGTTGGGAAGGGCATTCCGGACATTGCTCATTCTGTTGCTGAAGTCGTATTTTCTGCAATCAATGTTGGAGCTGTTTACCTTGAGTTTGTATCGCTTATTTGCCCATGTATTATTGTGGTTGAAGCTGAAGAAATCGTTGACAGGCAAGATGTTGTAGCAGACAATTTTGTGAACTATGCTTAGATAGGACTGTAGGCAGCGCAGTTCTAGATTGTCCAGGCCCAAAATTTCAAGCCTGGAGGAATAGGGAATTCTATTTTGAGTGGAGGAGTAGAGTACTTTTCTCGAGAAATACTTCTGAACTCGCTCAATTATGTTAATGTCTGATATAAAGTGCAGGTTCCAGGTGGACGAGCTGTATTCGAGAATTGGTCTGGCAAAGGTTTTGCATGCCCTAGTTAACAATTCCATGTTGCCGGATTTGCTAAATAATTTGCTAAATATAATGCATTTCTGAAACAGAATAGCAGATTAATTGTACCAACTGTCAGAAATTTTCTCCTTAGCTATAGATTAGTCCAAAATCTATAAGTTATTTACTTTTCAGAGAGTCAAAAAATAGAGAAAAGCAAGGAAGAAAGCAAAGAATTTTTTTTGCTCTGGCTGGCAATGATGATGTTCAATTCATAAAATAATTCTATGACCTTTTAGAGTTGCCAACAGAAGGGAAAACACAGAAGGAGAGTGGAGAATAAGAAGACCTGTTCCAGAAAATAGGAACTGCCGTTGCGGCTGCCATGGCCGCCCTGTAGCTGGGGGTTTTGCCGTAGCCCTGTACTTTACCAACCGCTCTATTACCATCTGCAGTGAGTCGGGCAGCCTTGTTTCGGCCACCGCAGTTATCGCGGACGGCGGGGGCCCCATCGTAGAGGATGTCATCCTCGTGGCATATAGGGACGGCCCCTCCGGTACGGGGACCCCACTGGTGATTACGGAGATGGCGTCTGTGCTGACTGGGAGACCCTTGTGGCCTCGGAGGAGATGCAGACGGCGGAGCGAACGACGACGCCGGTGGCGGCGGTGGCGGCAGCGACAGCTTGGCCCAGTGATGCCAGTGGTTTCAGCTGAGAGGGCTCTAATGGCGAAGAGGGCAGCCCCGATGGCATCAGCGGCGACGGTGGCTTTGCGGCCTTGACAACGACAGCGTCGGTGGTGGTCTGGTCAGGAGTCAGCCCATGGTTTAAGGACGGCGGTGCCTGGCCCAGCAGTGACGGTAGTGCCAGCGCGGTTGACTTGGCGCCTTGAGAGACCAATTAAATATACTTCAGTGGACTTACAGGCCCTGGGGAGGGTCCCCCTCTCCCTGAAGTGGCCCGCCAATCTATCACCTGCTTACCTCAAGGACGGTTCCTGGGATCCAGAGAGGTGGCATGGCCATCAGAAGAGAGGTTAAGGGTTTTTTTTAAATTGTGTCAATTTTTATTTAAAGTTTTATCGGGGTTAGGGAAGACGACCAAGATGGGGTTGGGGGACAACCCACCTGTGTCGGGGGCCAGACCGGGGGTCGAGTGCGGTTGGGAGGCTCTGGGGTCAAGTGGGCTCGGGTTGAGGATGGGGGGGTTCTTCCTGGGAGAGAGAGTCGAGGTCTATCTGCATGGTGAGCGGGAGAGGCAGATTTGGCAGGGATAGGGAGCCATATTATGTTAGGGGAGCACGCCCTCGCTATTTGCAAGTGGTGGCGCACTCTGACCCCCTAGTTATTTCCCGTTCCCTGGGCTGTCCAAATCATCGGGCCCTGGGCCTTCAGCTAATGTTATGCAATGCCAGGTCCGTGATTAACAAAGCCCCCCCTTATTCATGATTTGATCTGTGAGGGGGGAGTGGACCTGGCAGGCGTTACCGAAACCTGGCTGGGCCAAAAGGGCGGTGTCCCCCTTGTGGAGATGTGCCCACCCAGGTTTCGGGTTTTTCATCGACCGAGAGCCCAGGGGATGGGGGGGGGGGTGGCGGTGGTTATTAATGAAGATCTGTGTCCTAGGAAATCCACTGTTCCTCAGACGACCGAATGTGAATCCCTCTTTGTGAAGTGTGGTTCCGGGGTTCAGATGGGCCTGTTTATCACATACCTGGCTCCCTGCTATGTGACATCGGCCCTGCCTGAGCTCCTTGAGGTGATAGCCGGCTTGGCAGTTGAGACCCCCAGGCTTATGGTCTTGGGGGATTTCAACCTACCCTCTGCCGGTGGGACCTCGGGGATTGCTCAGGAGTTCATGGCTTCCACGACAGCCTTGGGCCTGACCCAATTAATTAGGGATCCCATCACATAGGGGGTTACATCTTGGATTTGGTTTTTGTCTCTGGTCAGTGGCAGAATGATCTAGGTCTAGGGGATGTTTTGATTGAGCCCCTGTCATGGTCGGATCATTTGCTCCTTAGGCTGGACTTCCATTCTGCACCCCCTTGTCGCAGGGAGGCGGGACCAATTAAATGGTACTGCCCCAGGCACCTGATGGACCCAGATAGGTTCCTGACGGAGCTTGGGCCGCTTCCCGAGACTCTTACACATGACTCGGCTGAGGACCTGGTGGCCGCCTGGGATAGGGTGGCGACCGGGGCCTTTGACTGGGTCGTGCCCTTGCAGCCTCTGACCCGGTGCCAATCCCATGTGGCTCCCTGGTTTTCCGAGGAGCTGAGGGAGATGAAGCACCGGAAAAGATGCCTAGAGAGTGGTTGGAGGGCCAGCCATTCCGTATCTGACTGAACACTATTGCGATCATATGTTAGGACCTATTTAGTGGCAATAAGGGTGGCAAAGCGATTGTACTTTTCCACCCTTATTGCATCCGCAGAAAATCGCCCGGCTGCCCTTTTTAGGGTGACCCGTTCCCTTTTAGATGAAGGAGCGCGGGAGGACCCCTTGCAAGGACAGGCCGAGGATTTTTCTATTTTTCTGCAGGACAAAATCGCTCAGATCCGGGATAGCTTGGACTCTGTCTGGGCAACTCTGGGTGGGAGGGTGGGGGCGGATTTTGGTGAGGTCATTTGGGGGGAGTTCGATCCTGTGACCCTGGATGACATGGACAGGATGTTGGGCGGGCTTAATGCTACCACATGTTTATTGGACCAGTGTCCCTCCTGGTTGGTTGTGGCCACCCGTGAGGTTACGTGAGGTTGGTTCCAGGGTGTTATCAATGCTTCCTTGAGTGAAGGGTTTTTGCCAGCCGCCTTGAAAGAGGCGATGGTGAGGCCCCTCCTCAAGAAACCGTCCCTGGATCCAACGTTGTTGTCAAATTATCGTCCGGTCTCCAACCTTTGCTTTGTGGTGAAGGTTGTTGAGAGTGTGGTGGTACGGCAGTTCCCTCACCACCTGGAGGAAGTTGTATACTTAGATCTCCTCCAATCGGGTTTCAGGCCTGGGTGCAGCACGGAGACAGCGTTGGTTGCATTGGTGCATGATCTCTGGAGGGCTCGGGACAGGGGTTGTTCCTCTGTCCTGGTCCTATTAGATCTCTCAGCGGCTTTTGATACTGTCGACTGCAGTATCCTATTGTGGCGGTTGGGGGGGTTGGGAGTGGGAGGCACCATGCTCCGGTGGTTCTCGTCCTTTCTCTCCGACCGCTCGCAATTTTTGTTGGCAGGGGGGCAGAGATCGACCTCGAGGCCCTTGTGTTGTGTGGTGCCTCAGGGGTCCGTGCTCTCGCCCCTGCTGTTCAACATTTATGTATAGCCGGTGGGCAAGATCATCCGTGGCTTCGGGGTGGAGTTTCATCAGTATGCTGATGCCACCCCGACGAAGCTGTTGAAGTGATGACCTGGTACCTGGAAGCCATGTGGATTTGGATGGGGGTCAACAGGCTTTGCCTCTACCCGACCAAAACAGAGTGGCTGTGGTTCCCTGCACCCAGATACAGTCAGCTCATTCCATCGCTGACCGTGGGAGATGAAATTTTGGCTCCCATGGAGAGGGCGTGCAATCTGGGAGTGCTCCTGGATGGATGGCTGTCATTGGATGATCATATATCAGCCATCACCAGGAGGGCTTTTTATCAGGTCCATAGGATCTACCAGTTGCGGCCCTTTCTGGATCGGGGTGCATTGCGCACAGTCACTTCTGCTCTCGTTACCTCCCGCCTAGATTATTGCAATGCTCTCTACATGGGGCTCCCCTTGAAGAGCATCCGGAGGCTTCAACTGGTGCAGAGTGTGGCTGCACGGGTGATCTTGGGGGCTTCCCGGAGCTCCCATATTACACTGCTCTTGCGCGAGCTGCACTGGCTTCCGGTGGCCTTCCAGGTGCGATTCAAGGTGCTAGTGACCATCTTTAAAGCGCTCCAAGGCTTGGGACCCGGGTACTTGCGGGACCGCCTGCTGCCACCATCGGCCTCCCGCCGGCCGGTGCGCTCCCACAGGGTTGGCCTCCTCAGGGTGCCGCCGGCTGGTCGATGTCGGTTGGCACCCCCGAGGGTGCGGGTCTTCTCTGTGGGAGCACCCTCCCTTTGGAACGAATTACCGGTGGAAATGCGAGCCATTACTGACCTATGGGCCTTCCGACGAGCACTTAAGACCCACCTTTTCCAAACAGGCCGGTCTGGTGTAACGTTATGAGTAGGGTTTTTAATTCGATTTTAATTTTTTATGGGTTTTATTGGTCTTAGCCATGTATTTAATTAATTTTTAAACTCTTTTTAACTTTTCTATTTGTATGTTTTTACTGTGGCTGTTCACTGCCCCGAGTCCCTTTTTGGGAGAGGGGGCGGTATACAAATCGAAGAAATAAATAAACAAACAAACAAATAAATAAATTCCAACAATGGAGTACGAGATAGTGAAAAATGTAATCTACAAACTAAACAAAACTAAAGTAGAAAAACATGGGATAGACAGCATCACTACCAGATGTATTTGTAACTGGCTGACAAACTATATTCAATGAATAGTTTTTAATGGTACTACATCCGGGTTTCCGGTTTCCAAGATGGCGGACGGCTGCTTTCGCCGGAGTTTCCTCCGACCCGGGGGTCTTCGATGCGAGCCCCCATGCCCCCTGGGCCCCCTCGCCAGTGGCAGAGGTGGGGGAAGACCAGGGGAGACCAGCGGTTTCCAGCAGGAGCTGGTTGGGGGCTTGCCGGAGCCATGGGGCTGGAGGGAACGATAGCGCTAGCGCGGCGGCCCCGGCGGCCTCGGAGCGGCCTCGGAGGCTTCGGTTTCAGCTTCGGAGGCTTCGGAGGCTTCGGAGGCCTCGACTCAGCTGCAGGGGTCCCGGAGCAGTTTGTGGGTGGCCTCGGTGGCCTCGGGAGTGATGGTGTCGGTGCGGAGCGGCCCTGGTGGACTCACGGTGACGGATCCAGCACGACCAACGCGGAGTTCCGCCGCCGCTCTCTCCGGCCTGGACGGCCTCAGCTATGGCCCCCCTTGTCCCCTGGGCCCCCCCGCCGGTGGCAGAGGCGGGGGAGGATCGGGGGAGACCAGTCGGGACATCTGAAAACTGGCCGGGGGTCGGCTGGAGCCGCGGGACCGGTGTGGAGGGCGGCGTGGTCGCGACGGCCCCGGCGGCTCCGGGCTGATTCTGGAGGCCTCAGAGGCCTTCTCCGGCGGTCAGCGGAGCGGGGCGGCTGCGGACGGGCGCTCGGCGGTGATGGACGGGTGCTCGGCGGCGGCGGCCCTTCCCGGCGGTCGGCGGAGCGGGGAGGCCGCAGACGGGTGTTCGGCGGCGGCGGCAGTGGCAGCCGCGGCCTCCGGACTTGCTGTGACGGCGCTCCCTGTGTCCTGTGTGCCGGCGGCCTTGGTGTGGGCTCGGCGGCCTTGTTCGGGCCGCGGCGGTCGTGGGAGGCCCCAGTTGGTTCTGATACGGGCCTGCTGTGGTCAGGGCGGCCCTGGAGCGGACCTGGGGCACCCTTGATAGCCCCGAAGATGGCGTGGAGGCTGGGAGACCCACGGAGGGGCTCGGCTGAAGAGTGGTGGTGCCGATGCCCCCATGGGCCGCTTGGACGGAGCTATGGTGTCCCTTCCTTTCCTGGGGCCCCCACCGGTGGCAGAGGTGGTGGGCCTGGGGGAGGGTCTGGCTCTGCCTGTGACTCTTTCCCCCCCGGGGGTCCCACCGGTGGCAGAGGTGGGACGACCGGGGGGAGGCGGCATATACCCCAGCCTGACTGGACTTCAACATCCGCGGCCAGAGGACAGCAGAGACCGCAGACGCTCCGGGACTGTAGAGATGAGGCGGCCGGGTCCACGGATGTACCCGAGGGCAGAGCTTTGGGCCCTGAGGGATGCCCCCCTCTCCCTTAGGTGGCCTTCGAAGCTCTCTAAGACCTTCTGTAATGATGGATCCTGGGATCCGGAGCGATGGTGGGGCCGGGGAAACCGGGGAAAGCACTGTAAACCTGGGGTCATCAAATTTTTAATGGGGTTTTTTAAGGGGGAAAGGTCCAGGGCGGGTGGGGGAGACAGCCCGCATGGAATTGGGGGCAGCTGGGCCGGCTTGCGCGCCTGGGGGGCCTCGGGGGTCTCCGTGTCGGGGTGGCAGACAGAGGGTGGGCAGCCGGGGACCAATTCTATTAGCACGGTGACTGGGAGAGGTAGGTATGCGGGGGGTAGAGGGCCATATCCGGTTAGGGGATCGCGCTCCCGATGTTTACAAGCGGTAGCGCGCTCCGACCCTCCTTACCCATCCTGTAGTCCTGGTTGTCCGGAATCTCAGGCCCTGAATACCCGGCTGCTGTTGTGCAATGCCAGGTCCGTGGTTAATAAGGCTCCCATGATCTTTGAGTTGGTTCAGGAGGAGGCCGCGGACCTGGTAGGTGTCACCGAAACCTGGTTGGGCCCAGAGGGAGGTGTCTCTCTGGTTGAGATGTGCCCACCAGGTTTCCTTGCATTTCACCAGCCTAGGGCTCAGGGAAGGGGTGGCGGGGTGGCGGTGCTTATAAAGGAAGTCCTTTGTCCTAGGGAGGCCACTGTCCCTCAGACGGCTGGCTGTGAATCTCTTTTTGTGAAGTGGGGGCAAGGGGTTCAGATGGGCCTTTTGTTGATGTACCTGGCTCCCTGCCACGTCTCATCAGCCCTGCCCGGACTCCTAGAGGTAATAGCCGGGCTGGCGGTTGAG
Source organism: Bungarus multicinctus (assembly GCA_023653725.1). Lineage (NCBI taxonomy): Eukaryota > Metazoa > Chordata > Lepidosauria > Squamata > Elapidae > Bungarus > Bungarus multicinctus. The sequence goes on along the minus strand of CM042834.1, from coordinate 12,710,501 downwards.
ACCCCCAGGCTTTTAGTCATGGGGGATTTCAACCTGCCATCGCTCGGTGAAACCTCGGGGTTGGTCCGGGAGTTCTTGGCTTCCATGACGGCCATGGACCTGACCCAGTTAGTTTCTGCTCCCACTCACATAGGAGGACACACGCTGGACCTGATTTGGGTCTCTGGGCAGTGGTTGAATGACTGTAAGTGCGGGGATTTAGTCATCACTCCCTTGTCATGGACAGATCATTCCCTCCTTAGACTGGACTTCTGCTCCGCCACCCCCCACCGCAGGGAGGCGGAGCCACTTAGATGGTTCCGCCCCAGGCGCCTAATGGACCCGGAGCGGTTCCAGAGGGAGCTTGGGCCATTTCCTGAGTCTCTGGCTCTCAGCTCGCCTGGAGACCTGGTGGCCACCTGGGATGGGCTGGCCGCCGGGGCTCTAGACCGAGTTGTGCCTCTGCGACCTCTGACCCGGCACAGATCCCATTTGGCTCCGTGGTTTACGGAGGAGCTACGGGAGATGAAGTGCCGGAAAAGACGTCTAGAGGGCATTTGGAGGGCGACTCGTTCTGAATCTGACCGAACACAGGTGAGATCTCATATTAAGACTTACCTTGTGGCGATGGGGGCGGCGAAATCTTCGTATTTCTCCGCCCTTATTGCGTCGGCAGGAAATCGGCCTGCCGCCCTGTTTAGAGTGACCCGCTCTCTACTCGAACCGAGAGCGCGGGATGACCGCTTGCAGGGTAGAGCAGAGGAGTTTTCTCGATTCCTGCATGATAAAATCGCTCAGATCCGGGAGGGGCTTAACTCCAATTGGATGGTCCCGGGGGAGGTGTCCGGGGCAGGTCTTGTGAATGTTATCTGGGGGGAGTTCGATCCTGTGACCGCCGAGGGTGTGGACAGGTTGCTGGGGAGTCTGAATGCCACCACCTGTTTATTGGACCCGTGCCCTTCCTGGCTGGTTTCGGCCGCCAGGGAGACGACACGAGGCTGGCTCCAGGGGATTATCAATGCTTCTCTGAGAGAGGGGTCGCTCCCGACCGCCCTGAAGATGGCGGTGGTGCGGCCCCTCCTCAAGAAGCCTTCCCTGGATCCAGCTGTTTTAAATAACTTCCGTCCAGTCTCCAACCTGCCCTTTGAGGCGAAGGTTGTTGAGAGTGTGGTGGCACGTCAGCTTCCTCAGTACCTGGAGGAAACAACTTACCTCGATCCATTCCAATCGGGCTTCAGGCCTGGGCATAGCACTGAGACGGCATTGGTCGCGTTGGTTGATGATCTCTGGAGGGCTCGTGACAGAGGGTTCTCCTCTGTCCTGGTCCTATTAGATCTCTCGGCGGCTTTTGATACTATCGACCATAGTATCCTGTTGCGACGGTTGGAGGGGTTGGGAATTGGGGGAACCGTCTTTCGATGGTTCTCCTCCTTCCTCTCCGACCATTCGCAATTTGTGTTGGCGGGAGGGGAGAGGTCCACCTCTAGGCCCCTGGTTTGTGGGGTGCCTCAGGGGTCGGTTCTCTCCCCTCTCTTGTTCAACATCTATATGAAACCGCTGGGCGAGATCATCCGTGGTCTTGGGGTGAAGTGTCATCTCTATGCAGATGACACTCAGTTATACATCTCCACCCCGGACCACCCCAACGATGCTGTGGGGGCTATGTCCAGGTGCCTGGAGGCCGTGCGGGATTGGATGGGCGGGAACAGGCTCCAGCTCAACCCATCCAAGACCGAGTGGCTGTGGTTCCCGGCGCTCCGATATAGCCAGTTGACTCCGTCGCTGGCTATTGGGGGGGAAATTTTGCCCCCCACAGAGAGGGCTCGCAATCTGGGAGTCCTCCTGGATGTGTGGCTGTCGCTTGAACACCATGTCGCGGCCGTCTCCAGGGGGGCATTTCATCAGATCCGTCGGATCTACCGGTTGCGGCCCTTTCTGGATCGGGACGCCCTGCGCACGGTCACTCAGGCCCTTGTCACCTCTCGCCTGGACTATTGTAATGCCCTCTACATGGGGCTCCCTGCGGGGAGCACCCGGAGACTCCAACTGGTGCAGAATGCGGCCACGCGGGTGATCATGGGGGCGTCACGTAGCGCCCACGTGACGCCTCTCCTGCGCGAGCTGCATTGGCTGCCGGTGGCTTTCCGGGTTCGCTTTAAGGTTCTGGTTCTGACCTTTAGGGCGATCCATGGCATTGGACCAGGTTACCTACAGGACCGCATCCTACCGGTGATCTCCAGCAGGCCAGTGCGTGCACACAGGGAGGGCCTTCTCCGGGTTCCGTCGGCTGCCATGTGTCGCCTGGCGGTCCCGAGGGGTAGGGCCTTCTCTGTGGCGGCCCCTGCCCTCTGGAATACTCTGCCACCGGAACTGCGTACCGGCATGGACCTGAGGTCCTTCAGGCGCGCGCTGAAGACCTGGCTTTTCGAGCAGGCCGGCCTGGGCTGAGAGAGGGTTTTAATTTGTCTCCATTTGCTTTTTAGTAATTTTAATTTGGGGGTTTTAAGGGGGTGGGGTGGGCTTTTATATTCAGCCAAATATTCAATTTAATCTTTTTTTAACTTTTGTATCATTGTCGGGGTTTTGGATTGGCTGTACACCGCCCTGAGTCCCTAGGGAGAAGGGCGGTATAAAAATTTTATAAATAAATAAATTATAAATAAATAAATCTACATGGAAGGAAGGAAGCAGTGGGGTATCACAAGGTTCCATCTTAGGGCTATTCAATGTCTTTGTAAATGACTTAGATAAGGGAATAGAAAGGGACCTCATCAAATTTGCAGATGACACTAAGCTGGCAGGAATAGTGAACACCCCAGAAGACAAATCAGGATCTTGACGGACTTGAACAATGGGCTCTATCCAACAACATGCAATTTAATGTGGAGAAAAGGCAGGAAAAAATCAAAGGTACAAAGACAGATTATGTGAAACCTGGCTGTAAAACAGTAACTGAGAGAGGGACTTTGTAGTCCTAGTGGACAATCACTTAAACACAAGTCAACAGTGTGTGGCAGCAGCCAAAAAAGCTAAATTGATCCTTGGTTGTATAAACAGAGGCATAGAATCAAAATCATGTGAAGTATTAGTACTGATTTATAAAGCCTAATAAATCATGCCTGGAATATGGCATCCAGCTTTGGTCACCACATTACAAAAATAAATATATATATATTGAGACTTTGGAAAAAGTGCAAAAAAAAGCAACTAACATGTTTTAGGGCTGGGAGATAAAAACATATGAAGAACAGTTGCAGGATTTGGGTATGGCCAGTCTATAGGAAAGAAGGACTAAGGGTGACATGATAGCAATATCCCAGTATTTGAGGGGCTGATACAAAGAACTGATTTTCCAAAGCACCAGAAGGCAGGATAAGGAACAATGGATGCAGAGGTTGTATTCAGCCAGTTTGGACCGGTTCTGACATATCGGTAGTGTAACTTCTGACTAGTTCAGAGAACTGGCAAATGTCACCTCTGGCTGGCCAGCTGCCCCTGCCCTTTCCTGTCATATATTCCCTTGTTTTCTAGCTTGCTCTCATAGAACCGGTAGGAACAAAGTTGGAATCCCACCACTGAATGGATGGAAACTAATTGAGGAGAAAAGCAACCTGGAATTTAGGAGAAGGTTGTAGGTGCTTCATCACTGGAGGAAAGACTAGACAGTCACCCACTGGTGTGAAACGATATAGGGTCTCCTGCTTGAGCAGGATTTGGAATGGAGACCTCCAAAGTCCCTTCCAACTCTATTCTGTTTGATTGATAGACTGAATGATTGATAGACTGATTGATTGATTGATTGACAGATAGATTGATAGAATTCGCAGAAATGTAAAATTATATGTTGAAAACAAGGTGGGAAGTCAAGTATTTTTTTCCTTTTTTTAATAAGGAATGTAGCCTTGCAGCTCCTAGTGACTGAAGATGCAAATATTTCTTATATCTAAGACTTTTCTTTGCAGATAACACAAGGGCAAGAAGTTACCTGATATTTATTATGCTGTTATTTATAAATATGGATGGATCATTCATCACTCCTCTTTTATGTCCTATGGGAGGGGCCAATCATCTCCGAGGTGTGGCCTTACTCCTGAGTCAACCCTGTTTTCTCAATTGTTCTTGTCTTTTGGATAAGACTGCACTTCGAATACATGTTTTTTTTCTTTTTAGTAATTTAGTATTACCAGAGGAGAAACTTCTTAAGATTAGATTTATAACTCTTGGAGTTTTTTTGGCAATGTTGTTACAGTGAGCTCTGGTGCTTAAGTCATTTGATATGAGTACTCTAAGGTCCTTGACAGAGTGAGGGTCATCAACGAGGTCATATCCACCTAGTTTGTATTTGGTGTACTGATTTTTTTTACCAATATGTAGGACAGAGCATTTGTTGGTCGAGATTTGGAGTTGCCAATTGTTTGACACATAATCAAGGTCACTTTGAAGAACAGTAGCATTGTTGGTGGCGTTGAATAGTTTTATGTAATCCGCGAAGAGGACGCAGTTGCTTATAAGGTGATCGCAAAGGTCATTTATGTAGAGTATAAAGAGAGTGGGTCCTAGAACACTGCCTTGGGGGACACCGCTGTTTACTGGTGCAGGGTTTGATCAGGTGTTTTGGTTGCTATATGCTGAGGCTTCTAGGCCTGCCAGAATTAAAAGCAATTAATCAAACCTTTTATTTCTGTTTCTTGGTTTTGGAGAATTGGACCCGTGACACTTACCAGAATGGCCTCCGGCAAGAGTTTTACTTAAAGTAAACTGTGAAACCACAGAAATACAGACAGAGGCAGTTCTTTCTTTTGCTTTTAGCTAAGGCCGTCAGGATTAATAAAATAGGCACACCAAAACTCATTTCCACCCCCACCCCCCAGTGGCTAAGATTAACCTCTTCCTCCCTGAATGATCAAGCCTGAAGAAATTATCCCATCAGAAAGAACGCCATCAGACCCCTATTGAAATATCTGAATCTCAAAAGCTAGAAAAGGTATTGTCAGCTTTGGAAGCCATATTAGCACCAGAAGCTTCCATGCTGCCACATTTTTGAGCTTGGGGATTTGGGAGGGGAGATTTTATAGAGCATTTGTATATTATATAGACATAATAGCATTCTTCTTTAGAGTCAATGTCATGTTATTTCTGCACCTGGATGAGTAGTGGTTGAAGGGAGGTCTCAAGTTGGAATGGATGGTGATTGGGGCATGTGATGGAAAGATGAGCGTAGGGGATGGATTTGTAATTTTTAATTATTGGAGGAGAACCCAGAACTTTCAGATTCAGGTTTTTCCACATGTGCCAGTATGACAGCTCAAATAAAATGGAACTTTGAGAAAATGCCTGTCTCGGAGTTTTGCTGTCAGAGTTTGTTTTTCTGGAATGCTGACAGGTATAAAAACTCCAGTAACTGTTTCACTGGTCAGCTAGCTAGACCAGAACCCATCACGGAATTGTCACTTGTTCTCCGGCTTCCGAAATTAAACTTCTTCCTGGCAGCTTGCTTCCTTGTCTATTTGTCCTCAAGCACTGATGGCTCTATCCTGGCTGGAAGAACGAACCCAGGATGAGCTTTTCTTCCCACATTGGGTCCCTTTTTTTCTTTTTTCTTTTGTACACAAATGTTTTTTTTTTCTTTTTTGTTGTTGTTAGTGCTGGATGTATTTTTTTTCCTGTTCTGTGTTTTATTTTTTAATGATAAAACAAAATATATGTGTTTAACATATTGTTTAATAAACACTGCAGTGAAGTCTGATTCTTTGCTTTGGGTCCTGTGCTTTGATTCCAGAGAAACTGGTGTCAGAGTGGGATTCCACAATTATTGATCTGTGACCAGGGATAACAGATCATACATATGTGTTCTGGTGAGCTTGATCCCATGTCCTTTCCTGCTTTCAAAAACCCAAAACCATTTAGGAATGTATTTAAGGAAACACTCTGTGTGTAAATGTTTATTTTGATCAGGAAGGCTGGTTAAATGTCTGTGGCCCCCTTTTTATTCCAATTCTCAGCCTCCCCTGGCCTTGAATAAAATTCTCTAAATGGATATAAAGTCCATATCATCCAGACTTTAAATGAAAATTATCAAAAGTTTTCTCTGTATATAAGAAGATTAACACAGTTTGTTTTTCAGTATCTTGTTGTAAATATTGTATTACATTCAATTTAACACTCACATTGTCTTTTATCTTTTATGTAACAATAGACTTTGATCTTTATGAATAGACTCTTGAAAAATATTGTTTAATCTATCAGCCAAAACTAATATAAATAGTTTATAATCACCATTCAATAGCAAAATTGGTTTATAATATATAACTATAAGAGCATTTCTTGGAAGCTTAGGCTTCATGATTAGGATTTTAAAATGTGATTGTCAGGGTTCCGACAAATGATCTAATCAAATCATAAACTTTGAGCCAAACTTCAAAAGAAATGTATACATGTACAGTACTGCATTCTAACCATTGCACCACAGTGGCTCTAAAGACAGATATACTGTCTGGAGAATTCAAAAAAGCTCAGTGGACATTTTGGAATTTTACTATACATGGCTGGGGACATCTCCATTCATTATTTCGAAAGCCTTTTAATTATTTCAAGCACAATCACTGGCCCACTTATGAATGGAAAACAGTTTGACCACTTCCTATGTGTGGAGGGTTGGAAAACGTTGAGGCTTAAAATTCCTCTAACTCATATTTATATATTTCTCCTGGTTGTAAGATGCTCCTTTGTATTGAAGTCTGGCCTCAGAATTATAATGTAGCACTTGGGGATGAAAACGCAGACCAGCAGACCAGCACTGGAGGCCAAGATGGAGAAGACCTGCACAGCCACCATGTATTTCCCTTTGGTGCTCAGATAGGTGGGCAGGAAGGAAACCCAGACACTGCAGAAGACCAGCATGCTGAAGGTGATCAGCTTGGCTTCGTTGAATGCCCCAGGGAGATTCCTGGCCAAGAAAGCCACCGTGAAACAGATGGCAGCCAGGAAACCTAGGTAGCCGAGGGTGATGTAGAACATGAGAACAGCCCCTTCGTTGCATTGCAAGATGATCTCTCCAGGCTTGGAGTGGAAGTCGGAGTCAGGGAATGGGGGAGAAACTCCCAGCCAGATAGAACAGATGAAAATTTGGACAGCAGAACAAGAAAGAATGATGGAGTTGGCCAAGCTCTTCCCCAACCATCTCTTCACTCTGTTTCCTGGTTTTGTGGCCAGGAAAGCCAGCACCACTGTGATTGTTTTGGCCAAGAGAGAAGAAATGGCAACTGAGAAGATGATGGTGAAAAATGTTTGCCGGAGAAGACAAGTAGCTTTCCTTGGTTGACCAATGAAGAGCAAAGGAGACAAGAAACAAAACAGGAGGGAGAGTAGGAGGATGTAAGAGAGATCCCGATTGTTGACTTTGACAATGGGAGTTTCTTGGTATTTGATGAATATGATTAACACGAAGCCTGTAGTTATAAATAAGAGTAGCACGAAAGAGACTAGGATGATGCCCAAATATTCTTCATAAGACAGGAAGGATATCATTTTGGGGATACATTGAATTTGGTCCTGATTTGGATATTTATCATCCAGACACTTGGTACATATTTCTGTATCTGAGAAAACCAGAAAAGCAACATATATATTTTAAATATTTATTTATTTATTTATTTATTGAATTTTTATACCGCCCCCTCTCCCAAAAAGGGACTCGGGGCAGTGTACAGCCTACTAAAAACGAACAATATATACAATTAAAAACAGATTAAACAAATTAATCCAGCCAAAATCCAATTTAAATACAAAAATATAACTAATAAATTTAAAACCTAGTTAATTTAAAACCCCAAAAAAACCGTTTACTGGGCCAGGCCGGCCTGTTGAAAGAACAGGGTCTTTACTGCACGCCGGAAGTTCTGGATGTCGGTAATGGCCCGTATCTCCGGGGGCAGGTCATTCCACAGGGAGGGGGCCCCCACAGAGAAAGCCCGCACCCTCGGGGTCGCCAGCCGGCAACGATCAGGCGGCGGAACCCCGAGGAGGGCAACCCTATGGGAGCGCACTGGGCGGCGGGAGGCTGTTGATGGCAGCAGGCAGTCCCGTAAGTACCCAGGTTCCAAGCCATGGAGCGCTTTGAAAATGATCAATACCACCTTGAATCGGATCCGGAAGGCCACAGGAAGCCAATGCAGCCTGCGGAGAAGTGGTGTTACATGGGAGCTCCGAGGGGCTCCCAAGATCACCCACTGCGGCCGCATTCTGGACCAACTGCAGCCTCCGGACACTCTTCAAGGGGAGCCCCATGTAGAGAGCGTTGCAATAGTCCAAGCGGGAGATGACGAGGGCGGAGGTGACTGTGTGAAGTGCGTCCAGATCCAGAAAGGGCCGCAACTGGTAAATCAGACGAATCTGACAAAAGGCCCCCCTAGCGACGGCCGTGATGTGATCTTCTAAAGACAGCCGTACGTCCAGGACACCTAGATTGCGGGCCCTTTCCATGGGGGTCAAAATTTCTCCCCCCACGGCCAGCGACGGAACAAGCTGGCTGTATCTGGGTGCAGGAAACCACAGCCTCTCGGTTTTGGTCGGGTTAAGACGAAGCCTGTTAAGACCCATCCAACTCCGCACGGCCTCCATATTAAGAGCCATTGTGGCCCAATGGTTAGAATTTAGTACTGCAGGCTAATTCTGCTGACTGCCAGCAGTTCAATCCTCACTGGTTCAAGACTGACTCAGCCTTCCATCCTTTTGAGGTTGGTAAAATGGGGACTCAAATTGTTGGGGACAATATGCAAATAATGCTGATATTGTGAATTGCTCAGAGAGTACTGCAAAGCACTGTGAAGTGGTATATAAGTCTAAGTGCTATAAGCTATAGCTATTAATATTCCACCTTTTTACCTTTCAATATATACTTTATTTAGACTAGAATATTTTTCAAGATGCATTTCCTAAAATCTCCTGAGAAAGAAGGTAAGAAGAATATCATTTTCTAAACAAGTATCAATATTTCAAATATGTACACTATGAAATTGGGAGAAGCGCTAGATTTCCTGTGTAATTTTTGAAAGGAACCTAAATTATTAGAAATAAATAATGAATCGGTTAACCTTTCTAGGCAAACATCCAGTAGCTGGTTTCTTAATACACTGGACTCAGAGTATGTCTGCAATCTAGTTGTCTGACACACACACAAAAAGTCCTCAAATAATCTTGAATGGCTACTGGAACCAATGGTAATATTGGAGTAATGAGTTGCACCCTTAATTGTCCCCATATTGTGAATCAGTGATATCTTCTCAGTGATCCTCAAATGGACCCCCATGTACAACACATTGCAATAATCCTTCTGGGAAGTGGACCTAAAACAATTGCTCAAATTTTACAGAACTCAAGTGTTCCTAGAGAAATAACAATGGAATGCAACACCCAAAGAACAACGCAGAAGAGATATGTTTTCTGGCAGAAGTAAAAGTTACCCAATCTGCCATACCCTTCTACCTCATTTTTCCATTCTTCCTTTTAAATAAGAAATTGTGCATTTTGAAAATAATCAAGAGAACAGTTAATTGTCAATGTGCCTTTCAATGTGTAGTTTCACCAAAGTATTCTGGATAGATTGACTTCCACAAGGTTGTTCATTTTCTTCAGTGTTACCCGCCTTCCTGAGTGGAGATGGTCCCTTCTGGACAAGGAACACAGTCATAGCAGCAAACTGGTTCTCCTTCTCTAGCCTGCTTGACAAATCCAGGATGACAACTTTCCACACATTTGGACTGAGGCAGGGACTAAACAGAAAAACAAGGAATTCCAAAGAAAACACTCAGTATCCATGGAAAATGGGGGTTGAGATGAAGATTAGCCAAGTAGTATCTAAGCTTCACTTAGGTAAATATGAAATCAGTGACTCATTCCAAACAAATGTAGAAGATATAACTATTGGCATATTCTTTTTTAGTTCCTCCATTTGCTTCTGAGATATCTCATTGTAATAAAGGACTTTTCTACTTAATAAAGTTTGGAGGAAGTAATTGAGAAAAGATTTAAGCACTAAGAGACAACCCATGTTTTTCCTCATGGTTTTATTAACATGCACTCCTCTGTTCTTCATATAGTCATGATTTAAAAGTAGGAAGTTCTATTCATTTTAAAATAGTTAATTTATTCATTGTAAAACAGTTATTGCTTTTTTATTTTATTATCTTTCTTAATAAATGACCTTTGTGATTATATTAAAAGCAACTGCGTTCGTTTTGCTGATGATGTAAAACTATTCAACACCGACAATACTGCGACTCTTCACTCTCATAGATGACCCCCACCCTGCCAAGGACCTTGGAGTATTCATCTCTAATGATCTAAGTGCTAGAGCCCATTGTAACAACATTGCCAAAAAGGCATTAATATTTGTTAACCTATTCCTCATAGCTTTTTCTCCAGTAATATTGTACTAACTAGAGCATACAAAACATTTGTGAGACCAATTCTTGAATACAGCTCATCTATCTGGAACCCACACTGTATATCAGACTAATACAATTGAGAGAGTCCAGAGATATTTCATGAGGGTTTTTAGTTTATTAATCAGCCGATATTAATTTAATATTTTTTTTAACTTTTGTATTTTTGTGGGGTTTTAGATGGGCTGTACACCGCCCTGAGTCCCTCAGGAGAAGGGCGGTATATAAATTGAATTAATAAAATAAATAAATAAATAAATAAAATAAAATAAATGAGAAGAGTCCTCCACCAGAAGTGGTATTTGGCTGGCTCTGACCAGTTCTGGAGAACCACTAGCAGAAATTTTGAGTAGTTCAGAGAACCGGCAAATACCACATCTGACTGGCCCCGCCCCCATCTCTTCTTTGCCTCCTGAGTCCCAACTGATCGGCTGGGTCTTCTTTTGTTGCCCTGCACAGGAGAACGGAACTGGAAAGCAGGTTAGTGGGGTGGGGAGGGAATGGAGATTTTGCAGTAACCTTCCCTCAGGAGGGAGGGAGGGAAAGGGGGTTTTGCAGTATGCTTCCCCTGCCACACCCACCAAGCCACGCCTACAGAACTGGTAGTTAAAAAATTTGAATCCCACTACTGCCTTCCACCCTTTCTCCTTGGTCCCTTCGCTCCAGGCTGTGTCAGCTCTGAAGCTGTGAGAAGAAACCACACCAAACTTGATTGCAGGAAATACGACTTCAGCAACAGAGTGGTCAATGTCTGGAATACTCTACCTGACTCTGTGTTTTCTTCCCCAAACCCCAAAAACTTTAACCTTAGACTGTCTACTATTGACCACACCCCTTTCCTGTAGGGGACGTGCATAAGCACACCAATGTGCCTACCATCCCTGTCCTATCATTTCTTTCTTTCTTATTCATATCCATTTCATGTATTCATAACCATGTTTACACTTAAAGTAATCTAATTACTTTATCTTATAATCATTTGACAAAATAAAAAAAAAAATAAGAAAACTCCCTAAAGGAAAGCTACCAAAAAAATGGCCACAGTTCGGCCAATTTCAGTGTTGACAGGAAGTTAGGCATCTTTGCTGCAGGTTGTGGGTGTCACCATATATTCATGAACTGGAATAGGGCATGATAACAAGATCAGCTAATGAATAGGCGTAACAACTAAATCAGCCAATGTGAACTGTTTGGAAACTGAAATAAGAAGTAGCCTAGGCATGGCTCTATATTAAGCTCTGCAGCTATGTTAAGCTCTGAGTCTGTCTATTGAAAATGAAACTGCTTCTCTCCTCTGCTGTGTGTCTTGCTTGCCTGCAGAACAAAAGTGAAACTGTTTCTGAGCTCTTGAGTTGCTGTTCTGCTCTGAATCTGTAACATGTTTGCTTCTGTTTGAGCTTGCTCCATGTTGGAGAAATCTACAACTGGTATTGTAAAATTTACTTTATAGATTTATAAAGAAGTTAAATGAAGCCTCAGACATCTGTGTTTATTTTTCTGGTGCTGAATTTATGCTGCAATAGTCTGAACAGTGGGCTATGAGGATGAACTCTCTGTCAGAAAAGGATATTTCTAAGACTCAGCTAGGTGTCCAAGAAAAAGTCCTTTCTGGTAAAGAACTATGATTAGATGACATCAGCTGGCATGGAAAGGAAGACTCAAATTTATTATTTGTTAAATTTGCAGACTTCCTTTTCCCCCAAAGAGACAAAAGATAGCTAACAATCAAGATAAACAAGGGGTTTACAGATGAAATGCCTTCTTAATAGAAAAAAAACAATTTCAAGTAGCATTTCCTTTCAAATTCTCCCTTGTTACTGCCAATATGAGGAAGGACTTTTCTTTGGATCAAAATCTTGTTTCATTGCTTCAGTTTCCTAGGTCAAGTAATGGTGATTTCATGGTGAACTGAAAGCCTTGGGCCTCATTCCTAGGAGAAGAAGTTCTATTGCTCTATCCCAGTGAGGTGAAAGAGAGGCATGGATAACATTGACCTGGTCTGGTCTCCTTAAGAACATCACAAACTATGGACCTGCCCTTTTAGAAAAGACTTTGCCTAAGCAGGACAATATAAAACCTATGTCCCAATAGGACCAACAAGACTTCCATCAAATAATGATTCAATTTCATCTGTTTCAGTCTGTAGAAAGTTAGCACCCACCCCTCTCCTAGAAGAATGAAATATTCTACGAAATATTAAAAAGGCAGAATATTTCCCCTAAAAGAGAAATAAAAAAACCTTAAAAGAAACAGTAACAAAAGACCCCAGCTCCCTGCCCCCCCCCCCCCCCCCCCCGATATTTTGGTGCCAGCTTACCTACAAAACAAAAGACTGGGCCAGTCTATCTAGAAAACAAAAGACCTCAGCTCCAGGATGATGGGATTATCCTTCAGGGCAAAGCCATTCAGTCACAATAGGAAATTGCCCTTCATTGCATCACCCAGCAAGATTCAACCAAGCCTGGGACACAGACAACTTCAGCTATGACTGCATAGCTCCATGGGAGTCTGACAGCAACCAGTAGGATACATGCCCTTGCCACAGGAACAGGAAACTCAAATTCAAAGCCCAAGAGAGGGTATAAATCTCTGTTTCTCGCTCTCTCTCTTCCATGTGGTCAGCTACCCAGAATCACACATGCTTGGTGGTTCTGCTTCACCATTAAACTATCTTTCCAAGCAGCCTCCATGTTTCCAGTGTCTTTCTTCCCACTTGAAACTGTACCCAGATGGATATTTCTTCCAACAAGTCCAAACCTGAATTCAGGCACTGGTCAATAGCATTGCCTTCTTCTATGCTATTTGTTTACAAGGAAAAAAGAAACCTGAAGCTAGTAAGAACACATTACTCAGCACTTGCAGTTTCTCAGAAGTTTGATGGAGATATTAAATTGTAAATGGTAAAATGGAATAGCACTGAACTTTCCCAAGCAGCCTAAGAAAACTATAAGGTTTCTACTCTTCATGTTTAATTCTCTGTGAAGCTCAACAACTTTGGTGATTAGCCCAGTTGAAATGGGTCCTAAACTTTAGAAAAAAGAGGAAAGATAGCAATGTTTCACCCACCTTGTTGAGCAACTTTAGCCATGACAGAACACCTTGGTTGATGAAAAGTCTCTGTCTTTCAAAAATCACCAATTTCTTTTTTATGAAATCCTTCTTGGGGAAAACCAGCCAGCTTATGAAGTTCAGATCAGCTGCTATTTCTCCATTTTGGTCCAAGTACATTTTCCATGGGGAAAGATTGAAAAACTCATTTTTCTCCAGAAAGGGGTGGAACTAGAATGAAAAAAAAAAACCCAACAATTTAAAAGCAGAAACCTTGGTTTCTTATTGTTATTCCCCATTTGAATCTTTAGAATTCTTGCAACTAGGACTTAACAAACTGTCAGGGTTCCAAGTAATAGAGCCATCGCCCAGCAATAACTCAGAGGCAGGTAGATTCCCCAAAGAATAGCTTTATTGGAAATATCATATTGGCACATATCTGGAGGAAACTGACTCTGAGGGACCCTTGGTTTTCATCTAATTAAAAGTAGACATTTTCCCCTCAATCCCCAAACAATTAGTCACATGGCCCAATCAAAGCAGTGTCCGCTGGACTGGTGAATCACTCTTCCTTTCTCCGGCTAGGTGTGAGGACCTCCTTGATTCCAAGAGGAAAGTATTTTCTTTTGACTACACAACCCAATCTATCTCTAATTCCCACTCCCTATCCCTCACTCCAGTGTGGCAACACTAAAGCTCCAAGATGGGTTGACACAAACTATGTGATCATGTATAGGAGCAAACAGATGTTATCTACAATTTAGAGCTTTCTTTTTCTTTTCTCAACTTTTATGTTATTCAGAAAATTAAAATACAAAATAAATAAGAAATTAACAAAATGAAAGTAAACAAAAATAATTAAAAAGTGTATTTAAAAGAACAAAAGAGAAAAACACATATTATCCCCCTAGTTGAAAACTAACACAACTTTTGTAACAACAATACCCTCTTGCAAAACAGAGCCAAAATTTATAAGCTTCTACATCTATTTGCAACCTAGTTGCAAATATACATTAGTTATTTAAAAAAAATGAGTTAGTGGGTTAAAGAACAGCAAATTTAAAGTTCAAGCCTGTTATTGTAATTTATTTGTAGAAAGTCTACACATTTTCTTAATTACCACAAATCACCCCAATCATTATCTCTGATCTGTCCAGGATCAAATACCCTCATTTAGTTTGAAATCTTTCCTTAAGTTTTTAATTGGGAACTTTCCCAACAATTGCATCTCATCTCTAAAGTTCACACTCTGTTATAAATATCTATGCAACATCCGTTGTTGAAAAATTATCCTTAACAACACAACATTCCTCTTGCCCAAAAATGCAGTCTGTCCTTCATCAATTCCATTATCTCAGAATTTCTTATTTTCCTATTCCTTTCAATCTTTTCTGGCAGATCTATACTTTTCAAAGCAAGTACTTACTTCTTCACGTGTGACAGCAACAGACCAGGTTCCAATTTATCAAGTTGCAAATTAAGTCCAACTGTTATTTCCTGCTTTTGGATATTATTTTGAGTTTGAACAACTGTTATTGACTCACCACATTTTTCTTTATATTTTCAAATAAAACCTTTAAGTTAAAAAGCATTCTTTTTCAAATGCTTCCCAGAAACACATTGTTCATTCTTCAGGGACAAGAGAAGCAGATAAGTCATAGCCCAGTGTCCACAAGGAAATGTGTTTTTCCCCTCAAAATTAAAGATGGTTAAAGAAAGATGGCTTTTTCCATTATTGTTTTTTTTAAAGTCTTTAAAAAAAACTAGAAAGAGCAAAACTTGTAATATAATCCTGTGTAAATGCAACATAGGTGGGATTCCCACATTTTTACTACTGGTTCTGTGGGTGTGGCTTGGTGGTCGTGACATGACTTGATGGGCATGGCAGGGGAGGAATACTGCAAAATCTCCATTCCCTCTGTTGAATATTCAGTGGGGAAAGCCTCTTACTCAGACCCATACTTAACACCCTCCCCACTCCTGGGGGAAGGATGCTGTAAAATCCCCATTCTCTCCCCACTCCACTAACCTGCTTTCCAGCTCCATTCTCCTGTGCAGGACAACAAAAGAAGACCCAGCCAATCAGCTGGGACTCTGGAGGCAGAGAATAGATGGGGGCGTGGCCTGTCAAAGTAATTTGTAAAAGTTCAGCAATGGGTTATAAAATAGGTCAGAAGTAAAATCAAGAGACAGTGAAGCTTCCAAAAGTGCAGTTAAAATCTAGGTGTGCTCATGAAAAATGAACAGCTGAAGAGACCAGACCTTCCAATTGCTCCTTAATGAGAAGTACAGGCATTAAGAACCTCATTTCTCCATAAGAGTATAATCATCCAAAGGTCATCTTGTGTCCTTCCTAATCTCCCCTTGAAAAATCACGGAGCAGAGCCACCAAATTTACCTACTTCTTGGCAAACTAAAAAAAAAAGAACATACTCAATATCATATTCAATGAGTAGTCCTTAATGATACTACATCTACATCAGAGGTGGTATTCAGCAGGTTCTCATCAGTTCTGGAGAACCGGTAGCAGAAATTTTGAGTAGTTCAGAATACCACCTCTGATTGGCCCCGCCGCCATCTAGTCTCTGCCTTTCAAGTTCCAGCTGATCAGCTGGGTCTTCTTTTGTTGCCCTGCACAGGAGAATGGAGCTGGAAAGCAGCTTAGTATGTGGGGAGAGAATAGGGATTTTACAGTATCCTTCTCCTGGAGTGGGTTGGAAATGGAGATTTTATAGTAGCCTACCCCTGCCATGCCCACCAAGCCACACCCACCAAGCCGTACTACACCCACCAAACCACATCCACAGAACCGGTAGTAGAAATTTTTGAATCCCACCACTGATCTACATGGAGGGAATTAAGCAGTGGGGTACCATAAGGTTCTGTCTTGGGCCAGAACTTTTCAATATTTTCATAAACGACTTAGATGAGGGAATAGAAGGGGAACTCATCAAATTTGCAGGTGACACCCAGCTGGTAGGGTGTCATCCCAGAAGACAAGCTCAGGATCCAAAACGATCTTGACAGACAATGGGCTCTATTCAACAATGTGAAATTTAATATGGAGAAATCCAAGGTTTTTCAACTAGGCAGGAAATCTTATGAAGCTCTGGAAATATTGTATTGCTAACTAGGGCATACAAAACCTTTGCTAGACTAATACTTGAATATAGCTCATCTGTCTGGAATCCACACTGTATATCAGACATTAATACAATTGAGCGAGTCCAGAAGTATTTCACGAGAAGAGTACTACACTCCTCTGCTTGCAACAGAATACCCTATACCACCAGACTTGAAATTTTGGGCTTGGACAACCTTGAATTACACCGCCTCTGGTTGGACTTAAGTGTAGCACACAAAATTATCTGCTACAATGTCCTACTAGTCAATGACTACTTCAGTTTCAACCACAACAATACAAGAGCACACAACAGATAGAAACGCAATGTTAATCGCTCCAAACTTGATTGCAGAAAGTACATCTTCAACAACAGAGTGGTCAATGCCTGGAATGCACTACCTGACTCTGTTGTTACATCTTCAAACCCCCACTCCTTTAACCTCAAACTATCCACTATTGACGTCACCCCATTCCTAAGAGGTCTGTAAGGAGCGTGCATAAGTGCACCATCGTGGCTCCTGTCCCTGTCTTATTGTCCCCATTTAATCATACATGTACCTATTTTCTGTATTCTTACTCACTTATACCTATTATTTTGTAAGCGATTGACAAATCAAATAAATAAAATAAAATAAATAAATAAAAACCAAAGGTACAAATACAGTTTAGGTAAAACCTGGCTTAAAAACCGTACCTGGGAGAGGCACCTTGGAGCCCCAGTGGATGATCACTTAAACATGAGCCAGCAGTATGTGGCATCAGCCAAAAAACCCAACACATTCCTTAGTTGTATAAACAGAGGCATAGAATCAAAATCATGTGAAGTATTAGTACCACTGTATGAATCCTTAGTAAGACCACACCTGGAATACTGCATCAAGTTTTGGTCACCACATTACAAAAAAAATTGAGAATTTAAAAAAAGTGAACAGAGGAGAGGAGAGGAGAAGAGAAGAATAACTTTATTGTCAATTTGAATGTATACTAATCAGCATACATTAAAATGAAATTTTGTTGCACAGAGCTCTCAAACGGCCACCACCTCCAATATATACTACATAAATATGGCTAAATAAATAAATGAATAAATATAAAATTATGTATACATCCACATATATTATGTGATACAGAGAAACAGCACAGTCTAGTTCAGATGTAGCATATCAATAGCACTTAGATTTATATACTGCTTTACAGTGCTTTACAACCCTCTCTAAGCAGTTTACAAAGCCAGCCTATTGCCCCCAACAATCTGGGTCCTCATTTTACCCATCTCAGAAGGATGGAAAGCTGAGTCAACCTTGAGGCTTTGGAAACTTGAACTGCCAAATTGCAGTCAGCTGGCAGTCAGCAGAAGTAGCCTGCAGTACTGCACTCTAACCATTGTACCGCCATGGTTCATGTACATGGCAAGAAAAATTAATCTTGCGAGTTTACTAGACAAATAGCATAGGGAACAAAGCTGTTACAGAATCTGGTACCCCTGCTAGAAATACTTTGAAACCTCGTCCCAGCGGGGAACAACAGAAACAGACCATGAAGTGGGTGTGTGGGGTCTTTAACAATGCTTTGAGCTCTTAGCACAGAGCACTTATAAGCAGTATCCTGAGTAATAGGAAGCGAGCTTCCTATAATCTTCTCAGCTGTCCTTACTACTCTCTGTAGGGACTTTCTATCTGAGGCATTGCTGCCATCAAACCAAACAGTGATGCAGTTTATTAAAAAAAAAAACCTCTCAAGCGTGCCTCTGTAAAAAGTAGCCAGGACAGAAGGAGAAAGATGTGTTCTCCTCATCTGACGCAGGAAATGCAGACGCTGGTTTGCACGCTTTACTAAGGATGATGTGTGGAGCAAAAAGAAGAGCAACTAAAATGATTAAGGGCCTGGAGACAAAAACATATGAAGAATCATTGCAGGAATTGGGTATGTCTAGTCTAGAGAAAAGAAGGTCTGGGGGGGACACACATGATTCCAGTATTTGAGGGGCTGCCACAAAGTTTATTTTCCAAAGCACCTGAGGGCAGGACAAGAAACAATGGATGGAAACTAATCAAGGAAAGAAGCAACCTGGAATTAAGGAGAAGCTTCCCAAGAATTAGAATAATTAACCAGTGAAACAGCTTGCCCTCAGAAGTTGTGGGTGCTTCATCTCTGGAGGTTTTTAAGAAAACAGCTACTTGTCTGAAATGCTATAATGTCCCCTTTTATGTTCTGATTGAAATAATACATATATCCATTATAAAATTAGCAGTTTAATACCAAATTAAATCTCTCATAGTTCCTGTTCCTATTAATATTATTGATCAATGAGACCTAAAATGGACACCTAACATCAAAAATGTCATCAAAAAAGTACAACAAAGAATGTTCTTTCTGCACCAACTCAGAAAGCTCAAACTGCCCAAGGAGCTGCTGATACAATTCTACAGAGGAATTATTGAATCTGTCCTCTGCACCTCTATAACTGTCTGGTTTGGTTCTGCAACCCAATGAGACAAACACAGACTTCAGTGAGTAATTAGGGCTGCAGAAAAAAATAATTATTACCAACCTCCCTTCCATCGAGGACCTGTATACTGCATGAGTCAAAAAGAGGGCTGTGAAAATATTTACAGACCCCTCACATCCCAGACATAAACTGTTTCAACTCCCTCCCTCAAAACGATGCTATAGAGCACTGCACATCAGAAAAAACTAGACACAAGGACAGTTTTTCCCCGAACTCTGCTAAACCAATAATTCCCTCAACACTGTCCAACTATTTACAAAATCTGCACTACTATTACTATTAATCTCCTCATCATTCCTTATCACCCATTCCCTCCCACTTGTAACTGTATGACTGTAACTTTGTTGCTTGTATCCTTATGATTTATATGGACTGTTTCCTAATATGATTTGATTGCTATGACTATTATTAAGTATTGTACCTTATGATTCTTGACTCTTGACGAATGTATCTTTTCTTTTATGTATGAGAGCATTTGCACCAAGACAAATTCCTTGTGTGTCCAATCATACTTGGCCAAAATAAAGAATTCTATTCTATTCAGTTCTATGATTATATTGGCCAAACTTGTTGGCCATTTGTAGAACAAGCACAAAAGTAGATTGATATACTTCACCTCCTCCTCTTCTGGATTCTAAGAAGCTACATTGGTTGGATCCTTGTTGGGAGCTCTTACCTGCCACAGCTGCAGCCTTGGAGCTTCCAACTTTGCTTTGTCCTCTTTCAATCTCTTCCTGGATCTGGAGGCATATGCAGAAATCAAGGCATGGGCCAGAGTCTTAATGACACTGTAAAAATGGGGAAAATTAACAACCTCAATCATGTTTCTTTTCATTTGGGTTTCCAATGGTATTTTCTGGGTGCATCTTTTCCGGCCCTTGGCAGAAAAGGCATGCTTTGAAAAAGAGCACAGAAATGACTGATCTCCAAAAGGTGGCTCAAGAAAGAATTTGGATCGGAAGGCATGATTTATTGGCCATTTTTTTTCCTGAAAACCGACCGTCCAGATACTATTCACATATCTGAGACGTCTGTCATTTTTCAGTGGAAATAGTCCAATGAGTGTTGTGATCCAGACTTTCCCTTCAATGGGTCCTGGCAAATGCATAAATGTTAAATGGAAAGGAATAATTCTGTCCAAAACGGCACCATATTCTATGTAGTGCAGAAAGACATTGATTTGTCTCCACTTAGAGAGGGTACCCCTGAGGAGTGCTGTAGGTTCACTTTTTGATAACTGTTGTGATATAACAACACAGATTCCATTCCTGAGAAGCAAAGGAGTAAAAGTCCTCATGAAATTATCTCCATTTTCTGTGTCTGAAGCAAAGAGACCAACCAGGGTCCATCTGAAATGGAGGAGCACTTGGACAATCCCTGGGTAGAGGATGGCATTTTTGGGGAAAAGCCGATGATAAAAGGGCAATTGGCTTTTATCATGCAATGAATCTGAAAATAATTCAAAACTGATCTGAAAAAGCAAAGAAGAATGCTGTTTTATATCTGGGATCAGATCTATTCCAAAATATTAGCTTCAAAAAAATCCAGTTTGGTTTTCTGATAAACACATTGAATAGTTCATTGTTGATTAGTCATTAACGCAGATGAAAATAAAGAATAAAAATACACAACAATAATAAGACTGTATATAACAATAGTATAAAAGAAAGTAAAGTTTAAAAGAATAAGAATAAAGAATGCAAATCACATTTCTGTATCACCTCCACTAACTGACCACAAGAAGACCTGCATATGCAGATTTAAATTAAAAAGTTTTGTTCAAATAAATAGCATATTGTATTTTTTTTAATGACTAAATTGTTTTACTATAAGGATCCAAAAAGATTATTCATCTAATCTGTGATCCAAGATACTGGTCTGTTTCTTATACAATTGACTTTCAAATAATAATGCGCTTTGTCTGTCTCTGGAGCTAGCAAATGCAAGTCTGTTCAATATAAGGGTCTTAATCTTCCTTATTTAACATTTGTGTTCTGTGCTCAAATCTTGCTTGAGTAAATACCATCTTTAGATTTTAGGCATTGCTGCATTAAAATAATTGCCAATTTGAAAATACTTTATAATGGCTCTTCCACTTCAATGTGTCATCCTTACCAAGGATGGCTGTATCTTTTTCTGCTTCAATAATGGAATTCTTTGTGCAGCAATGTTTTAAGCTGCTTTTCCAATTACACAAGAAACAGGAAGACCACAACTCCTAATATAATTTGTCAGCTGTACAATTCAAGAAGCCTTTAATTGAATTGTTGTCTGTTCTAAAAGACAGAATTTTGGGAGTCTGTACTTTCATTGATTTAATATAACACCAATAGTTGGGCTCTGGGCCTAATGCAGATCTTGAGGTACTACACTGCATGTAGATTTAGTTCCTTTGAAGATGACACACTAAGTGCTTTTGGTCAGGCAAAACTCTGTCTAAAGCCTGCTTGTTCTTCAGCAAGACATTATTTGTTTATCTACCTTCTCACAACTCTACTCAAGAGGATCCTAACATATATTTTAGCCACAATATCGATTAGACCAATGGGTCTATAATTGTCAGGGTCCTTTTTATTTTGGTTTCAATATATAGAGGCTATTATTGCCATCTTCTATTGCAAGTGGACCAAGGCAGTCATAGAATGGATTCCACTTGATTAAAAAGTGTCCATGAAAGACAATTAGAGCAAGATGGATCAATGATATTTGCAAGTATTGTGAGCCCAACTGGCAAAAGCAAACTCAGGACTGTATTGGTTGGAACATGTGGAAGAGACCTTCATCCTGCAATGAATAGACCATGGCTAAAATGATGACAATTTTCATCTTCAACCCAACTGGATATGATAGGAATTATTGATATGTGTAAATGAGCCTGCCAGTAGAGGATACTATCATTGGAGATACTTTTTGAATAGTAAATATGGTAGAAAGAGCTTTATTGCTCTTCAAGTCATTTACAATAAATTTCTTCATAAACATTTTAGAGTAAAAATAGTTGATTTATTGGCTAATATCCTTGAAAATTTGTGTCTTATGAATTAATAGTGACCACTATCTTTAATTAACTATTTAATTAATGATAGCAGTCACTATTAATTCATAAGACACGTGTGTGATCAGGTCTAGGTGACAATCTGTGTTCTTAGGATTCTGGGATTTGTTTATCATTCAAAAACTTTTAAAATATTATATTTAAAAAATTGATTTCCCCACTCTGCTGCACCTTTCTTTTGTACGGAAGACTTTTTGATTGAACACTGCCTTCTAAATGTAAAGCAGAAGGCTCAAAACAGTGATAATAATGTTATGAGAGGATATCATTGCTTTGAGCATATCCCCTCCACATTGCGGATCCCAATCCCTAACTATGATAACTACAATGGCCTTGATGAAAAGCAATTCTTCAGTTCCTAAGTGAAGATATGTTTGGATCTATCACATAATAACCCATACCCCATTCATTTAGCTACAGAAAAACACATGCACAAACCTGAGGGACTTTATAGATGCCTCCTAATGTTGATATCTGGATGGAGATGTCATCCATCGCTCCATCGACAAGAACCAAAATGTTGTCCTTCCTTCCACAACTATAGTTGGGAACATTGGCTTCTCCAGTAGAGAGCATGTCCAGCAAGGCGTCTGAAGTCACTAAGCGTGTTCAAATAGTTGTCATGGATGTTGTAGCCAAGTGTGAGATTTTGCATAAGCCAGGGTGCCTTGTTGACCACTTGAATATTAAAAATGTAGCGTAGAATTCTTAACTTATCAAAAGCTAAACTAATGTAAAAAATATTAAAATTAGCAGCAGCAGCAGCAACATTAACAGCAATAACAAAATAATTTTTCAATGTAGTCCTCCTTGTCTCCACAAGCTTTCTGAATCTTAAGCCAATACGGATCCAAAACCAGAGGCAAATAATATTTTAATGAATGTTGAAGAGATGGGATGGAGATAGTTTTGCACTAATATTCAGAATCACAAATAAACCTGTTTGTCAATTCACTAAATATTCCTATGGTCTTTTTAGAGTTGCCAACAGAAAGGCAGGGGGGAACAATGTGGCAGCGCATTCCGTAAGTAGTTTTCAAAGATAGTAACTAGGTGACTAAAGTTTCTGCCATGCAAAATTCTAACTAGAGAACATGACTGATGATTCTTGGGTATGGATGTGTCTCATTGGAGAATATGAATGGGGTGTGGGGGGAAAACCAGGGTCAAGAGTAACAATGAATGATGTGAGCTACACCCAGATAGTGCCAGACATGTTAACTCCCAATAAATCCTTTTGAAGTTTTGGAAGTTTGGCTCGAGACTCATGATTTAATTGGGGTAACTGCCAGAATCCTGACACCATTATTTGTAGCAGTAGTAAATTTCATTGCCAAGTAACCAGGATTAAAAATCACTCAATCATTCAAATAAAATCATCATGATAGGAAGATGATATTTCACAAATGACCCAGAAAAGCAGTTCTAAAATCAAGTCATTCTCTCTTCCTATAAGGATCAGGCACTGAATATGATTGACTGGTTATAAAAATATGGAAATGGGCCAGGCAGAGGCAACTACAGCTGATTCAGTAACTACTTTAAACTAAAGGTGGTATTGAAGTGATAACTCAGGATTGGACTGGGAAAGGTAATCTTGGACTTTTTTCAAGTTTTTTTTCTACCCCATCTTTGGATTTGAGTCTATTCTAGAAAATAAGGCAAAAGAAAGGAGCAATGGAAATCAAAAGATTCAAGAGATTAGACAGATACTGCAATATAGGCATACATGAAACAGGAAAAGAATGAGAGGGTTAGAATTGAAAATAGAGGGAATTCAACTCCATCAAAATGAATGACTTACGACTCAAATTGACAATAAGGAGCCATGTTGAAAAGGAACAGTGTTGTCTGCAGTATTTTTGTTCCAGTGGTGATCATATTGATGAGATGATCCCCTGGCCAGTAATAGCTCCATGGTTTTTTTTCATCCCGATGTTTGAAATTCAGTGGACACTTCATTCTAAGATTCCCAGAGACTGGCTGGGACATCAACAGTATCAGAAGCAGAATGAGGAGGTTCATAATTCATAGAACTGAATCAGTTCCCTTCCTGTTTTTCAACAAGAACAACCAAAAGAGGTAGAAAGTACTCTTGCAAGAAGGAAATACTAGTGACTTTCCTGATTCAGACAGAGACTAACTAAATATGCTCTGGAAAAGAGAGAAAGGCACATTCAAAAGCACAGCATCTACCGATCCCAAAACTTGTGTCTCACAGAGTGTGATCTGGGCATTTATCCTTTTTTGCTGCAAGATCTCTTCCGTGTTGCTCCAGTCTTGTTTACATGAAAGATAGAGAAGTAGCAGAAGAGGTCTCAAAGACCAGAACTGTGAAAATTACAGTGAGAAGAAACTTCTCCTCTTGGGATCGTGAATTTCTCTGGTGCTTCATCTACAGAGGATTAGCAGGAGAAAAACATCCTAATAAAAAGAAAATCACAAATCTACCCTTCGGGCACTGTCCTATTGTGGTTGTGGCCCTTCCTATCAGGGCATAACCTGAAAATAATGGTGGGAGGTATTATTTCAGCACCCAAGTAATGTTTGCCATCCTTTAAATGTAGTAACTTGTCTCCAGAGACCACTGAGACAATATCAGTCGGAGCTATTGAATTTGGTGACATTTTAGATTGATGATTCTTAACTCCAGTGCTGTCTGCCTTCTAAGGCCAAGAAAGCAGTTATCATCCACGGACACTGTCTTATGCATGCCCCTTTTAAGGACCTCTTAGGAATGGGGTGAGGTTCATGGTAGACAGTTTGAAGTTGAGGATGTTGAGGCTATAAGAACGGAGTTGAGTAGGGCGTTCCAGGCGTTGACCACTCTGTTACTGAAGTCATATTTTCTGCAATTGAGTTTTCCTCTTATTCCTAAAACTGCTTCTATTTGTTTCACTTTATATTTCTAGAGAAACCAATAACAATACACTAGGTCTTATTTTTAATCATAATACTATTGGTAAAATCAGTTTCTAAATGAATGAGACTGCCTCATAGGCAAATGGAGACATAAGGAATGTAGTCAAACAGAACTTTTTAAAGCTTGAACTGACCAAATGAACTAATTGCTTCCTGCAAAAGCTCACATCCTGTTCGCTCCTCTTTTATGTCCTATGGGAGGGGGCAATCATCTCCGAGGTCTGGCCTTACTACTGAGTCGACCCTGCATTCTCAATTGTTCTTGTCTTCTGGTAGCTCTGTGCATGCACAGGCTGGGAACCGGTTCCAGAAACTCCCCCACATCACTGCTGTCTGAGTCTGAAGGCAGCTGATGACTGCCAGCCTGCTCTGGCCACATCTCTGCCTCTGACGCAGAGCCCTCGTCCGAGCCTTTCTCAGCCTCCAAGATTGGCCCAGGTTCCTCTCCAACCTCCTTACTACTGTCCGACTCTGCTGCCAGATCCGTCAGCTGCCGTCGATCCACAAACAGGATGTGAGTGTATGATATAGGTACACCTGTTTGTTTGAAGGAGTTTCTCTCTAATCTTTTGGAGAAGATTGCACTCCCAGTACATGTTTTTTTTCTTTCTTCCAGCATGTTTTTTTTTAATACTTGTGATAAAAGAAAAAGCAACTCACCCCCTCACCAAGGAAATAGGAAAACATAACATAACAAAATAATAATCATTTCCACAGAAACCAACCCCAGGGCACAAAAGCCTCAGAGTAAAAGGTCCTTGAGAAGGAGAAAGAAATTATTGAAACTCAAGATTATTGTCAATTCTTGATACGATAAGCCTCTAGTGGACCATTTCGGGGTTGCCATTCAGGGGGGGAAGCAGAGGTGGTATTCAGCAGGTTCTGGCCAGTTC
Source organism: Bungarus multicinctus (assembly GCA_023653725.1). Lineage (NCBI taxonomy): Eukaryota > Metazoa > Chordata > Lepidosauria > Squamata > Elapidae > Bungarus > Bungarus multicinctus. Next base: position 12,684,529 of record CM042834.1, on the reverse strand, counting down.
TGGAGAATCAGTATTGGAAATTTTGAGTAATTCAGAGAACCGATGGCAGAAATGTTGAGTAGTTCAGAATACCATCTCTGACTGGCCCCGCCCCCCATCTATTCTCTGCCTCCTGAGTCCCAGCTGATCGGCTGGGTCTTCTTTTGTTGCCCTGCACAGGAGAACGGAGCTGGAAAGCAGGTTAGTGGGGTGGGGAGGGAATGGGATTTTGCAGTATCCTTCCCCTATCGTGCCCACCAAGCCACACCATAACCACCAAGCCAGGCCCACAGAACTGGTAGTAAAAAAATTGAATCCCACCACTGGGGGGAAGGCTTACAGAGACAATGTGGGAGGTGGACAATGAAGAAGCAGCTGGCCGACAATCAGCTGGAGAGCAGGCCAGCAGCAGAAGAAAGAACTAGATCCAAAAGAAAGATTCCAGGCCTCTCTAGATTGATTGGTAGTACATTAAAGGAGATTGTTTTATAAACTATGCTTAAATCAAACTGTAGGCGCCACAGTTCTGGGTTGTCCAAATTCAAAATCTCAAGCCTGGTGGTGTAGGGTATTCTGTTGTGAACAGAGGAGTGTAGTACTCTTCTTGTGAAATACTTCTGGACACGCTCAATTGTATTAATGTCCGATATACAGTGTGAATTCCAGAAATCCAAGCTGCATTCAAATATTGCAAAGGTTTTGTATGCCCTAGTTAGCAATTCAGTATTACCACAGAGAAGAAACTTCTTAAGATTAGATTTACAACTCTCGAAGCTTTGTTAGCAATGCGGTTGCAATGAGCTCTAGCACTTAGGTTGTTTGATATGAGTACTCCAAGGTCCTTGACAGAGTGAGGATCGTCAACAAGGTCATATCTGCCTAGCTTGTATTTATTTTATTTATTTATTTGGTTTGTCAATTGCTTACAAGATAATAGGTATAAGTAAAAACATAATTATGAATACATGGCTACATATAAGAAAAATAAAAGAAACAATAGGACAGGGACAGTAGGCATGTTGGTGCGCTTATGCACGCCCCCTACAGACCTCTTAGGAAAGGAGTGAGGTCAATAGTAGAAAGTTTAAGGTTAAAGTTTTTGGGGTTTGGGGAAGAAACCTACAGAGTCAGATAGAGTAATCCAGACATTGATCATTCTGTTGCTGAAGTCGTATTTCCTGCAATCAAGTTTGGTGCGATTAACCTTGAGTTTGTATCTATTGTGTGCTCTTGTATTGTTATGGTTGAAGTTGAAGTATTCATTGACAGGTAGGACATTGCAATGTATGATTTTATATACTATAATTAGACTGCATCGAAGGCAGCTTAGTTCTAGGTTTTCTAGGTCTGGAATTCTAGGTCTGGTGGCATAAGGTATTCTGCAACAAGTAGAGAAGTGGAGAACTCTTTTTGTGAAATATTTCTGGACTTTCTCAACTGTGTTAATATCAGATACATAATGTGGGTTCCAGACTGATGAGCTGTATTCAAGTATTGGTCTAGCAAATGTTTTGTATGCTCTAGATGGTAGTGTGATATTACTAGAGAAAAAGCTACGTAGGATTAGGTTAACAACTCTTAATACCTTTTTGGCTATGTAGTTACAATTGGCTCTAGCACTTAGATCATTAAAGATGAGTACTCCAATGTCCTTGACAGAGTTTGGATCATCAACAAGATCTTGACTATTCAGCCTGTATTTTATTTTCTGATATTTTTTTTGCCAATATGTAAGACAGAATATTTGTTTGTTGAGATTTGAAGTTGTTATTTGTTTGACCATTCTGATACATAGTCAAGGTCTTTTTGAAGGGTAGCAGTATTTTCTGTGGTGTTGAATAGCTTTACATCGTCAGCGAAGAGGACGCAATTGCTCTTAATATGATCACAGAGGTCATTTATATAGAGTATGAAGAGGGTTGGTCCTAGAATACTGCTTTGGGGGACACCATGGTTGACAGGTACAGAATTTGATAGGATGCTCCCAATTTTGACTATTTGTTGTCTATTTGACAGGAATGCAGGTGTCCAGAGATACCATAAGATTTTAGGTTTAGGAATAGTTTGTTGTGTACCACTGAATCAAAGGCTTTATAGAAGTCTATTTAGATTGCGTCTATTGCTTTGCCTTGATCGAGTTGTGTAGTCCATATGTTTTTGCAGTGTAAGAGTTGCAGATTACAGGATAGTTTTTTCTGAAACCAAATTGCTTATTAGAGAGTAGGTTGTTTGTCTCTAAGTGGAGGATAATGGATTGGTTAATAATTGATTCCATGACTTTACAGCTGACGCAGCATAAAGAGATAGGTCTGTAATTTTCAACTAGGTTGGGGTCTCCCTTTTTGAAGATGGGAATGACCGTGGCTTGTGACCATAATTTTGGCAAGGAGCTGGTCCTGAAAGATTTTTCAAAGATTATGCTTAGAGGTTCTGCTATGGCAGTGGATAGCTTTTTAAAGAAGTAGACACATATTCCATCTGGTCCAATAGAAAGAGATGGTTTTAGATTGCGTAGTGCTATTTCAACATTGTCTTCTGTAAAATCGATATGTATTAGATCATTGTAATTATCTGTGGTTTGACTAGGAAATACTGGGCATGATCCTTTGCTGTTTACAAATACTAAGCCAAAGAATGTGTTAAAGAGGTTGGCTTTAATGGTGTCATCATTGCAATCTTTACCATTAGGTCCTTTCAGGGGTGGGATGGGTGAAAGTGTGAAAGTGTTTAGAAAGTGTGGGTGGAATTGGTGCGTAGAAGGTTTTCCTCTTGTTTAATGTGATAATTGGTGCATTCAGTCTTTATCTGGTGGCATAAATTTTTGTATCGGCTTTTTTTGAAATTTTTGAAGTTGGCAATGTGACCAGATTTGTTTTTCCGCCAAAGTGATCTCTTTTTGGGTTGAAGCTTCATTATTGTTTTGGGTAATCTGTTCTTTCTGTTTTTTGGAGTTGTTATTGGTACATATTTGGTGTACTGATTTTTCTTACTGCTGTGTAGGACAGAGCATTTGTTGGTCGAGATGTGGAGTTGCCAATTATTTGATCATTCAGTGATCACAAAGGTCATTTATGTAGAGTATAAAGAGAGTGGGTCCTAGAACGCTGCCTTGGGGGATACCTCTGTTAACTGATGCAGGGTGTGATAGGGTGTTTTGGTTGCTATGTGCTGAGGCTTCTAGGCCTGCCAGAATTAAAAGCAATTAATCAAACCTTTTATTTCTGTTTCTTGGTTTTGGAGAATTGGACCTGTGACACTTACCAGAATGGCCTCCGGCAAGAGTTTTACTTAAAGTAAACTGTGAAACCACAGAAATACAGACAGAGGCAGTTCTTTCTTTTGCTTTTAGCTAAGGCCGTCAGGATTAACAAAATAGGCACACCAAAACTCATTTCCACCCCCACTCCCCAGTGGCTAAGATTAACCTCTTCCTCCCTGAATGATCAAGCCTGAAGAAATTATCCCATCAGAAAGAACGCCATCAGACCCCTATTGAAATATCTGAATTTCAAAAGCTAGAAAAAGTATTGTCAGCTTTGGAAGCCATATTAGTACCAGCAGCTTCCATGCTGCCACATTCCTGAGCTTGGGGATTTGGGAGGGGAGATTTTATGGAACATTTGTGGTTGGACATAATAGCATTCTTCTTTAGAGTCAATGTCATGTTATTTCTGCACCTGGATGAGGAGTGGTTGAAGGGAGGTCTCAAGTTGGAACGGATGGTGATTGGGGCATGTGATGGAAAGATGAGTGCAGGGGATGGATTTGTAATTTTTAATTATTGGAGGAGAACCCAGAACTTTCAGATTCAGGTTTTCCCACATGTGCCAGTATGACAGCTCAAATAAAATGGAACTTTGAGAAAATGCCTGTCTCGGAGTTTTGCTGTCAGAGTTTGTTTTTCTGGAATGCTGACAGGTATAAAAACTCCAGTAACTGTTTCACTGGTCAGCTAGCTAGACCAGAACCCATCACTGAATTGTCACTTGTTCTCCGGCTTCCGAAATTAAACTTCTTTCTGGCAGTTTGTTTCCTTGTCTATTTGTCCTCAAGCACAGGCAGATCTATTCTGTCTTCAGGAACGAACGTGGGATGAACCTCGTTCTTCCTACACTTGGGTCACTTTTTTTCTTTTGTACACAAATGTTTTTTTTTCTTTTTTGTTGTTGTTGGTGTTGGATGTATTTTTTTTTCCTGTTCTATATTATATTTTTTAATGATAAAACAAAACATATGTATTTAACATATTCTTTAATAAACACTGCAGTGAGGTCTGATTCTTTGCTTTGTGTCCTGTGTTTTGATTCCAGAGAAACTGGTGTCAGAAGTGGGATTCACAATTATTGATCTGTGACCAGGGATAACAGATCATATGTATGTGTTGTGGTGAGCTTGATCCCATGTCCTTTCCTGCTTTCAAAAACGCAAAACCATTTAGGAATATATTTAAGGCAACAGTCTGTGTCTAAATGTTTATTTTGATCAGGGAGGTTGGTTAAATGTCTGTGGCCCCTTTTTCATTCCAATTCTCAGCCTCCCCTGGCCTTGAATATAATTCTCTAAATATAATTCTCTTTATATGGATATAAAGTCCATATCATCCAGACTTTAAATGAAAATTATCAAAAATTTTCTCTGTATCTAAGAAGATTAACACAGTTTGTTTTTCAGTATTGTTCTAGACCTTACAACCACTATCTGATTATAAAGCAGACAGATTAAACTCTACAAAGGCATCTATACAAAGTCTTTTTACTGGGTCATCAGGCATCCTCAAGATAATTCATGGTTATGTTGAGATATATCTCAAAGTCCAACTCTTTGCATAGCTGTCTTTCTGGTGTAAAAGGATAGTAATCTTTCATCCCCAAAATGAAAGAGCAAGGGGTGAGGCAGCAGCATGTTGCTGGGTTTCAGGCAAGAGTGAACGAAACTCCCCCAACCCACCAACGGTCAATTCAGTGACCAATCAGGATGACAGATGTGGTCCACATGACATGGACTACATTTCCCAGGATACCTTAAATACATTTACCATGAGGCATTCCCTTAAGGGGACAGCTCCCAATTCCTAACTAACTATACCAATTCCCCATTAACTATATACTGTCTGGACAGCACAAGTATCTTGTTGTAAATATTGTATTACATCCAATTCAACTCTCATATTGTCTTTTATCTTTTATGTAACAATAGACTTTGGTCTTCATGAATAAACTCTTGAGAAATATTGTTTTATCTATCATCCAAAACTAATATAAACAGTTTATAATCTCCATTAAATAGGAAAATTGGTCTATAATATATAACTATAAGAGCATTTCCTGGAAGCTTAGGTTAAATTATTAGGATTTCAAAATGTGATTGTCAGGGTTCCAACAAATGATCTAATCAAATCATGAGCCTCGAGCCAAACTTCAAAAGAAGTATAATTATAGCACTGTATTAACAGTAATGCACTCAAAACATTGCACCACAGTGACTCATCAGACAGATAAACTGCTTGGAGAATTCAAAAAAGCTCAGTGGACATTTTGGAATTTTACTATACACAGCTGGGGAATGGAGAGCAGTTTGATCACTTCCTATGCATGGAGGGTTGGAAAATGTTGAGGCTTAAAATTCCCTAAATCAGATTTATACATTTCTCCTGGTTGTAAGATGCTCCTTTGTATTGAAGTCTGGCCTCAGAATGATAATGTAACACTTGGGGATGAAGACGCAGACCATCAGACCAGCACTGGAGGCCAAGATGGAGAAGACCTGCACAGCCACCATGTATTTCCCTTTGGTGCTCAGATAGGTGGGCAGGAAGGAGACCCAGACACTGCAGAAGACCAGCATGCTGAAGGTGATCAGCTTGGCTTCGTTAAAGGCCCCAGGGAGATTCCTGGCCAGAAAAGCCACTGTGAAGCAGATGGCAGCCAGGAAGCCCATGTAGCTGAAGGTGAGGTAGAACATGACAACAGAGCCTTCGCTGCATTGCAGGATGATCTCTCCAGACTGGGAGTGGAGGTCAGAATCAGGAAAAGGAGGAGAAAACCACAGCCAGATGGAGCAGATGATAATTTGGCCAGCAGAACAAGAAAGGATGATACAGTTGGCCAAGCTCTTCCCCAGCCATCTCTTCACTCGGTTTCCTGGTTTTGTGGCCAGGAAAGCCAGCACCACTGTAATTGTTTTGGCCAAGAGAGAAGAAATGGCAACTGAGAAGACGGTGCTGAACACTGCTTGTCGGAGAAGACAGGAGGCTTTCCTTGGCTGACCAATGAAGAGAAAAGAAGATAAGAAGCAAAGCAGGAGGGAAACCAGGAGGATGTAAGAGAGGTCCCGATTGTTGGCTTTGACAATGGGAGTTTCTCGGTATTTAATGAATATGATTAAAATAAGGGCTGTCGTTAAGAACAAGAATAGGGCAAAAGACACAAGGATGATGCCCAGATTTTCTTCATAAAACAGGAAGCTTATAATTTTGGGGATACATTGGACTCGGTCCTCATTTGGATATTGATCAGGTGGACACTTGGTGCATTTTTCTGTATCTGAGAATACCAAAAGATTAATTTTTTTAACAATCTCTCCATTCTCCCATTCACATTTAAAGAAGTAGTTTCTTGGGACAAAATCTGATACCAGAAACATTTCCCCAAACACATGTTTTAACATCTCTTCAGAATAATGTTAATGGGAATACAATTTTCTATATATCAATATTGGACATAGCTAAGATCTATGGAATTTGGGGAAATCTTGGGAACTGAAAGATTTCATGTTTAATGTACAGAACTTCCATAGGAACCTACAGTATTGGAAATCCATAATGAATCAGGTAACCTTTCTAGATACACTTCCTGAATCCTGCAGGATGACAATTCTTAATATTCTGGAATCGGTATATTATTATTATATATCTATCTTGTGAAATTTAGTAAAATAGCAGAAAAAGTTAGTCCTGCAAATAATCTGGAATGGCTAATGGAAGCTTTGGTAATACCAATAGAATGAGGGCTTCCCATACCTTAACACAACACAAATTGAGGATCAGCAATACCTTCACCGTGAGCCCATAATGAATATTTATTTTTATTTATTTATTTATTGAATTTATATTGCCGCCTGTTTGCCCATGGCGACACGAGGAGGCTTACAGAATGTAAAACCATATTAAAAAAAAACAATAAAAACTAATAAAAAGAATCAAATAAACTAATAAAGAATAATAGACCAAAATCTGGAAAGAAATAACCCCCCCAACTGCCACCCCTCACCCCGAAAACAGCAGATCACATGCGCCATTTGATGGGTTCCCCAGGCCCCCTGGCAGAACTAGGTCTTCAGTGCCTTCCAGAAGAGTATTAGAGAGACAGACATTCTAATCTCTGGGGGAACGATGTTCCAGAGAGAGGGAGCCACCATGGAGAAGGCCCTTCTTCTGCGTTCCACCAGGTGTATCTCCCTCAGGGATGGGATTCACAACATTCCCTGCCTCCCCGCTCTGATGGGTTGGGTAGATGAGATCAGCAAGAGAAGGTCCCTCAGATAACCTGGTCCCAAGCCATGAAGGGCTTTAAAGGTGACAACCAGCCCCTTGAATTGCACCTGGAAGCAAATCGGCAACCAATGCTGCTCCTGAAGGAGAGGTGAAACATGTGCACACTGGGACTGCACAAAACCATGTGGGTACATTTTGCACCAAATGGAGCTTCTGGATGCTCTTCAAGGGCAGCTCCATGTAGAGCATGTTACAATAATCAAGACATGAAGTGATTAGGGCATGAGTGATTGTGAGTAGGGACTGTTGGTCCAGGAAAGGGCATAACTGGTGCACAACCCGCAGTTGCACAAAGGCTCTCCTGGCCATGACTGCCACCTGCTCTTCGAACAATATATATAATAGTGAGAACAATTATCCAGTGAAATGGCTTGTCTTCAGAGGTCATGGGCACTCCATTACTGGAGGCTGGACAGCCACTTGCCTGGAATGGTATCGGGTCTGTTTCCTGAGCAGGGGGTTGGAATAGATGACCTCCAAGATCCTGTTATTCTTTTCTGTTCTTTTTAGCAGATAAGCGCAAATTTAAAAAAAAAAAAACTGGCAGTAGTAAATCTTGCCCAATCTGCCAAACCCTACTATCTAGCTCCTTTCTTTTTTTTTTGAACTATTACGATCTGGCAGATGGTACAGAATAAAAAAAGCAAGAACAAATAGGCTGAAAAACAGCTTCTATCCCAGGGCAGTAGCTCTTTTGAATTCTGCTGTATAGTGCAGTGTTGGTGTGGTGTTGGGGGTTTCCGGTTCAATGTGTGAAGGGCAAAGGATGGTTGTTTGTGTTTATTTTCATGGTCATGGTCATGATGTGCACTGAAGATGGTGTTTGATTTCGTTGTACGAGGTCCAATGACAATAAACTAAATTAAACTAAACTTTTCCAAGTTCTTTTTGCTATCCCTTCCTTTGGATAATCAACTGAGCAATTAGAAGATGAACAAGGAAAACAGTTGAGGTTCAATTTGTCTTTAAACTTGCACTTCCATGAAAATGCTCTCAATGAATTCACTTCCACAAGGCCCACTCTTTTCTATGGTGTGACTCACCTTCCTGAGAGGAGATGGTCCCCTCTGGACAAGGAATGCAGTTGTAGCAGCAAACTGGCTCTCCTTCTCGAGCCCTCTTGACAAATCCAGGGTGACAATTTTCCACACATTTGGACTGAGGAAGAGACTAAGCAGAAGAACCAGCAATGCCAAAAAGATATGTTAGCACTCACCATCCATGGAAAATAAAGATCAAATGAATATTAGCCAAAGAGTCTCTAGCCTTCACTTAGATGAGTCTGAACTCTCTAACTATTTCCAAATAGTTGCAGGAGATACAACTACTGAGAGATTCTTCATTTATTTCATCCCTTTTATCTCAAAGGTGCTTTTTCCAAGAGGCAAATTCCAGTTGCCTCTTGGAAAAAGCACCTTTGGGACATCCACGACCTGGAGGACTGAGAATCTCCATAAGCATTCATCCCTTTTGCTTTTGGAATGTCTCATTGAAATAAGGGACTTTTCTACTTAATAAACCTAGGAGGTGTGGAATTAATTTATTTATTGCTAATTAAGAAAAGATTTAAGCATTAAGTGACAACCAGTGCTTTTCTTCTCATGGCTGTATTAAAATTTATTTCTCCATTCTTCATATATCCATGATTTTAAGATAGGATGGTGTTTGTTGACCAAGGGTGTGTCTTGTTTCCACATCATTTGATTCAGTCCAAACCTGACTAGGGAACTGTTTAACAGAATTGCTTCTCCTTTGCTATTTTAGAACAAGGAACAAGAAAAATTGAATCTATCGGTACCATAATCATCAGTACTTGAGGGCCCCTCTCATCACTTTTATGGAAATATCAGATTGTTTAGGATGCACAAAAGGGGCCATGATCTGTGTGCTGAAAATTTGTCATCCAGCATCTTATGTTGAACAGTGCAGAATCAGCTTAAAACAATATTCAGTATTTTAGCATGAAAAGGACACCTGTCTTCCAAGCAGTCTAAAAAAAACGTGTGAGATTTCTACTCTCCACATTCAATACTCTGTGAAGGTCAACCACCTTGTTGATTAGGCTAAGCCAACTTGAAATTGATGCTCAGGCTTTGGATAGATAGAGAATGGACACCAATATTTATCCTACCTTGTTGAAAAAGTTTAGCAATGACAGAGTATCTTTATTGACTGTAAATCTCTGCCTTTCAAAACTCCCCAGTTGCTCATCAATGGGATCCAACCCAGGAATAAAAATCCAGGTTATGATTTTCAGATCTGCTGTTACATCTCCATTTTGGTCCAAGTACAAATTCCAATGGGAAATATTGCAAAATTCATTCTTCTCCAGAAATGGATGGAACTAGAACAGAAACATCCAGGAATTTTAAAATCAGAGACTTTGGTTTCTTATCCTTGGTGGTCTTTTCATTTTTGAAACTTTTGTCTACAGTTGTCAAAGTTGCAAATATAGTGAGTTTGGAGAACAAATGTTACCACTTTCTTCAAAAGTAAAAAAGGCTCAGATAAATTGTTCAATCCTATACTGAAAAAAATATGTACTGACAAAATATGTCAAAATTTACCTTTTAAAGGAAAGCTTTTAGATAAATTGAATATACAATTAATGAGATTATTCATAAATGTCTTGGGGGGGAAAAAAGCATGGAGTTATCATAAGAAAGTTGCCAGACTAATCTTCTCCCAAGTAGACCAGATGGGAAACAACCGAGACTCTTGTCATTTCTTCAGTGAAAGAAGAAAAAGGGGGGAGACTGCTAAAGAAATCCTTTCTTGATGTAACCTGAATATATTCAATCTTATATCAAATTGGTATAACCCACACATAATACAATGGAGAGAGGAATCCCAGATGGCCAGACCCTATCACCTCTGAGAGGCACTGCCAGGAGATGAGAAGATCATAAAAATTCCACAGTGAGATGTATGCTTGGGAAACTGTAGAAAAGATCATTCCTACAGAAGGGGTGGGGGTGGGAATAAACATACTGGCATTTGTTTCATTAAATACACATTGAGAGAAGGGGAGGGGTTCTAAATTCCCTTATCTATCCCGGTATGATGAGAGATATTAGACGCTGCTTTAAACTCCTACATGAATTGTCCCATCTCAATAAAGGATTCCTTTTGATACGTTTGGGTTTCAGAAGTTCATTCTTGTAAATTGAATGGGAAAAAGTTCTGTAGCCTGACACCAGAAATGAATGGAACTAGACAGAAACATCCAGGAATTTTAAAAGCAGAAACCTTCGTTTCTTATCCCAGGTGGTCTTTTCATTTTTGAAACTTTATCTACAGTAGTCAAAGTTGCAAATATAGTGAGTTGGGAGAACAAGTGTTACCACTTTCTTCAAAAATGAAAAAGGCTCAGATAAATTGTTCAATGCTATATTGAAAAAATATGTACTGACAAAATATAATTATCAAAATTTGCCCTTTTAAGTGGAAGCTTTTAGATAAATTGAATAAAGAAACAAATAATATGATTATTCATAAATGTGTTGGGGAAAAAAGAAAGCATGCAGTTATCAAAAAGAAAGTTGCCAGACTGATCTCCTAAATATACCAGATGGGAAACAACCACACGGGCTAATTCTATATTATTGTAAAAAGGTACATTAAGAGATTCTTACAAGTCTTACAGTACAAATCTCCTAACAACACATTTGTATGTTTTCTCATACTATTTCTTAAAGATTTACTAAAATGGTCTGAAAAGAAATCTGAATGGAATGTAAGAGAGAGACTAGGGCAAACTCTACATTTTGAAGAAGTAAAACTCAAGGTAAATTGCTCCAAACTCGATTGCAGAAAATACGATTTCAGGAACAGTGTGGTCAATGCCTGGAACACCCTCTGTTGTTACAGCCTCAACCCCTCATGGCTTCAACCTCAAACTGTCTACTGTGGACCTCACCCCATTCCTAAGAGGTCCTTAAAGGGGGTGTGCATAAGCACGCCAGCGTGCCTATCATCCCTGTCTTACTGTCCCCATTTATCTGTATTTACGTCCTTTGTTCCTGTTATATTCATACCTATGCTTGTTATCTTGTACATGTTTGACAAACAAACAAATACATAAATAAATAAAAATGCAAAAAGAAGAATGAGGGATGCCAAACATGGAAAGAATACTTGTAAACTCAAAATAGTAATTGATTGCAAGCTGAATGTAAGTCAGCAGTTTGATGTGCATAAAAATCTCAGAAAGTGAATGAAAGAGACTTCAACTCAAGTACTAGGTCCTCTTGCAGTAGACATCGCACAAAACCTGGATAAGTTTTAGGGAAGTGCAATGAAGCCAATGAAGAGATCACAGGAAGTTTTTCCTAGCCTTGGTCAGTTTCCCTTCATTGAGTATCTTAATGCAACAACTGAGAAGGCATCCAGAGAATCAAAAGGCAAGACAACAAGGAGAAGAGCCATGTTGGATTATAGGAGCTAGAATTGAAAAAGAAACACTTAATAGAATAGATTAGAACAACAGAGTTTGAAAGGACCTTGGAGGTCTTCTAATCCAACTCCCTGCTCAATCAGCAGACCCTGTACCATTCTGGACAAATGGCCATGCAATCTCTTCTTAAATATCTGGAGCAGCTACAACTTCTGCAAAGAAATTCTTCTACCAGTTAATGTGTCTCACTGTCATGTTAGTTTCCATCCATTGCATATTGTCTTGCCTTTGAAAATGAATTGGCCCCCTCTTCTTTTCTGGCACCGCTCAAATATTGGAATACCGATATCATACCTTCACTAGTCCTGCTTTTTTAAAAGTAAACATACCTAATTCCTGCAACCGTTCTTCATATGTTTTAGCCTCTAGTCCCCTTCTGTATCTGTGTTGCTCTTTTCGGCAAAATCTCTACATCTTTTTTATAATTTGATGACCAAAACAGGATGCAGTATTCTAAGTATGGTCTTACTAAGGATTTATAAAATGGTACTAATACTTCATGTGATCTTGATTCTATTCCTCTATTAATGCAGCCTAGAACATTGCTACACAGTGCTGGCTGATATGTAAGTGATTGTCCACTAGGACTGCAAGATCCCTCTCACAATTACAAAATCTTTTGGTTGGTAAAAGAACTACTCTTCCAGTAGCAATAGCACATAGATTTACATATTGCTTCACAGTGCTTTAAAGCTGCCTCTAAGTGGTTTATAGAGTCAGCATATTGCCCTCAACAATCTGGGTCCTCATCGGTGGTAGGATTCAAAAAGTTTTACTACCGGTTCTGTGGGCATGGCTTGGTGGGCATGACAAGGAAGGATACTGTGAAATCTGCATTCCCTCTCCATTCCTGGGGGAAAGTAACTGCAAATCCCCGATCCCCTGCCCACTAACCTGCTTCCCAGCTCCATTCTTCTGTGCAGGGCAACCAAAGAAGACCCAGCCAATCGGCTGGGACTCAGGAGGCAGAGAGTAGATGGGACCAGGGCCAGTCAGAGGTGGCATTTCCCGGTTCTCTGAACTATTCAAAATTTCTGCTACCAGTTCAACTGGTCAGAATACCACCCCTGCTGGATCCTCATTTTACTGATCTTGGAAGGATGGAAGACTGAATCAACCTTGAGCCGATCATAATCAAACTGCTGGCAGTCAGCAGAATTAGCATGCAATAGTACATTCTAACCACTATGCCACCAGGGCTCTTACTTACAGTAACTAAAACACGTTACACAGAGACTTAAGATCTGTGTACTTTTCATTCCAGAGCATCATAAATGCAAAAATACTGATTTACAATAGAAGAGATTGTGGATGAATGAGAGGAAAAATCCTAAAAGGAGTAGAACTTTTAGAGCTGGGTCGGTGAACCCGAAAAGGTCAGTCTTCATTGCTTATCTTAATGCAACAACTGAGAAGGCATCCAGAGCATCAAAAGGCAAGACAAGAAACAATGGTTGGAAACTAACTGAGGAGGGAAGCAACCTAGAACTAAAGAGAAATTCTGTAACAATGAGAAGATCAACTAATAGAATAGCTTCCCTTCAGAAGTTGTGGGAGCTCCATCACTGAAGGCTTTGAAAAAGAGACTGGACAATCATTTGCCTTCTGCTTGAGCAGGGATTGGATTAGAAGACTTCTTAGATTCCTTCCAACTCTATTATTCTAGGTGGTACATTCAAGGACACAGTAATTTGGACTCCTACAGAGAGAATGTTAAGCTGTATGACCCCATGGTGTCCCTCAAATGGATCAATGTAGAATTCTACAATGTTAATCATAGTATCTTACATGCAGCAATTTATTTAAACATGTATGCATTGCTTCAGAATTAACAGTTTTAACACCAATATATGTGCCATAGTTCCCACTCATTTGAATTTCCTTCCTTCCTTCCTTCCTTCCTTCCTTCCTTCCTTCCTTCCTTCCTTCCTTCCTTCCTTCCTTCCTTCCTTCCTTCCTTCCTTCCTTCCTTCCTTCCTTCCTTCCTTCCTTCCTTCTTGTTGTTGGTTTGAGCTTCCAGCATGGCAACTTACCAACAGCATAACTACCAATCCCTTTCTTTCTTTTTATCTATCATATTTATTTGCCACACATCTCACCATGAGTTGAGTCTAGGCCTCATACAACATTAAAGGAAATAAAACATAAATAATACATGTTTCTAATCACAGTAAAATTATAATTAAAAGGATGAGGAGGAAGGGAGCAAGATGTGAAGTGGGAGAGAAGGGATACTCTCTTAGGCCATGAACCACTTCCAGTGTCACATTCTTGATCCAGAGAAGTGGGCAACTGGCATACAACAAAAAGTTATGCAACTGCTCTTTGAACCAGAATTTGAGAGTTCAGGAAAACACCAAAGTTGTGGATCATGCAACTCCATCTAGAACTAAATTTCCAGATCTTGAAGATCCATGCAACTGAAGCCATTTGGTCTTGTCAGGGTTCAGCCACAGCTTCTTGTCCCCCATCCTTGCAATTTTATTCCCTGAAGGATTAAATTGGCCAAGGAGTTGGCCCTTTATACCAAACGTAGGTTGAGAAGGTTCCTCTCCTTTCTTTCTTTCCTGGATCCTCGTAGGGACTCCCTACCTGCCATGGCTGCAGCCTTAGGACTCCCAACTTCTGTTGTCTCTTCTTGCTTCTCCTTCTGGATCTGGAAGAATATGCAGCTTTCAAGGCATAGGCCAGAGTCCTGATAACGTTGTGCAAATGGAGGTGAAAGGGGATCCATATACTCCTCCTTTCCTCTCCAGGCTCTAGTGGTGCTTTCTGAGTGCATCTTTTCTGACCTTTGACAGAAGAAGTGTGCTTTGAATAGGAACATTGAAAAGACCGATCTGCAAATTTCTGTTCCACAAATAGATTGGGTTCAGAATCTTCTGGCCTTGCTTTTTCCTGAAAAGCAAAGCTCCAAATACTATGGACATAGTTGTAAAGATCCTCCCGTCCCATTACCAAATATTCAACGCTTTCCACGATCCACACTTTCCCTTCAATTGGTCCTAGCACACCTTCAAATGTTAACTGCAAAGTATGGATTCTCTCCCAAACGTTAACAGTTTCTATGTAGTTCACAAAGACATTGACTTGTCTCCATTTAGAGATGGCATCCCGGAGGGGTGTTGTATGTCCAGTCACTGAGAACTGTTGTGATATAACCACACAAATCCCAGTCCTGACAAGCATAGGAGTAAAAGTCCTCATGAAACTCTCTCCCTCTTCTGTGTCTGAAGTAAAGAGCCCAATCAAGGTCCATCTGAAATGGAGGAGCAGTTGGATAATTGCTGGATACGTGACCCCTTTTTTGGGCAGAATCCGGTGGAAAAAAGGGAATTGACTTTTATCATTGAGAGCTTCTGAAACAATTGCATCACTGATCTGCAAAAGTAATTAAGAATGTTATGCTACATTTGGGGTCAAATCAAATCCAAAATACTAGATTTTAATAAATCCTATTGCTACTCATGTACACATGTATGTTATTCATGGATTCACCTTTAAAATTTCTAAAGGTGACTTTGGCAATATATAATAAGCAAGAAGCTAGAATATTGGTAAATTGGGAAACAACAAATAAATTCAAAATACAAAAAGGAACAAGGCAGGGATGTCCACTATCACCGCTTTTGTTTATTTTGACTCTAGTGGTTTTAACGAGAATAATTATGAAGGAAACAGAAATAAAAGGGCTAAAAATAAAAAAGGAAGAATTCAAATTGCAAGCCTTTGCCGATTATTTAGTTTTCATTTTAGAAGAGCCACAAAATTAGGGACCAAAACTTATAGAAAATTTAGAAGAATTTGGAAAAGTTGCAGGGCTAAAAATTAATAGGGAGAAAACAAAAATAATTACAAAAAATATACAAATAATACTAAAATAGACAAATAAACAAAAGGAAACACAAGCTGCGATAATAGACATCCAAATAGTAGATAAAGTAAAATATTTAGGGATTAGGATCTTGGCGAGATATACAACACTCAAAAATGATAACTATAATCCATTAATTAAATGAATAGCAGAAGATTTGGAAAAATGGGACAAATTAAGATTATTTTTATGGGTAGAATAGCGACCGTAAAAATGAACATATTACCTAATTTTTATTTTTTTTTCATAATGCTCCAATAAAATTGGAAAACTTTTTTTTTGATGATCTGAATAAATTGACATTGAGATTCATATGGCAAAAGAAAAAAATCAAGAATCAAATTAAATTTGTTGAAAAATGCCACAGAAAGGGGTGGATTTGGCCTACCTGACTGGGAATTGTATTATAGAGCTGCAACTCTAATATGGGTTAACAATTGGATAATCACAAGAATAAAAGAATATTAACACTAGAAGGTTACAATTTACAGGCAGAATGGCATGCCTTTTTATGGCAGGACAAGCAAGCAGGCCATAGATACTTTCAAAGACATAAAATTAGGCAGATCTTGTTAACTGCGTGGAACAAAACTAAAAAACAAATCTACGTAGAAACACCAATATGGCTATCTAAATTAGAAGCTTTATTTAGACAAGGGAAAATTATTACCTATGAGGACATTTTAAATGATAGACGGGAATTACAATCAAGGCAAGACTTGAATGGAAGAGACATAGAATAGTGGGCTTACTTACAACTCCAATTGAGACATGGGAAAGATATGAAAGAGTGGGGAATTAGCAGGCGCAAAACACAATTAGATGAAGTATTGTTGGGAACTGATGAGAAATTGATAAACAAAATTTATAAAGTCTTATTGGAATGTAAATTAGAGGAAGAAAAAGTAAAAGAAATGATGGTGGCATGGATGAAGAATTTTAGACATAGTATAAATTTGGATGATTGGCAAATTTTATGGGAATGAAACAAAAAAATGAC
Organism: Bungarus multicinctus; assembly: GCA_023653725.1. Taxonomy (NCBI): domain Eukaryota; kingdom Metazoa; phylum Chordata; class Lepidosauria; order Squamata; family Elapidae; genus Bungarus; species Bungarus multicinctus. Next base: position 12,667,668 of record CM042834.1, on the reverse strand, counting down.
TTTGGCCACACCGTTTAAAGAAAATTTATATAAATTGTTTTATATATGGCATATGCCGCCATCAAAATTGGCAAAAAATGTATCCAAATCTTTCCCCTGTATGTTGGATGTGTGATAAGGAAAATGGAACATATTATCATTTATGGTGGAATTGCAAAGAAGCCCAAAAGTTTCGGCAAAAAATTCCAAAATGGTTAGAAGAGATGTGTAAAATTAAAATAGAACACAGACCTGAATTTTTCTTATTAGGAATTAATGTGGGAAAATATGACAAAGATATTATATACCTAATAATTCATCTAATCACAGCTGCAAGATTGGTCTTGCAGAACAATTGCAATTGCAGAACAATGGAAATGTAAAGAAACTCCAAGTGAAATAGAAATAATTAGGAAAATTTGGATGTGTGCAGAAATGGACAAATTGACAAAAGAACTAAAAAATAAGGATGAATCGGATTATTACTAAGTATGGGATAAGTTTTATTGCTGGTTAGAAAAGAGGAAGGATCAAGAAAATAAAAAATGATTTTATGTATATATTATATACTATGTATATAGAATGTAAATATGTACTATTTTTATATGACTTAACAATGTAAGACAATTATGTGGGTTAGGATGATTGCACCATGTCCATTGTTTTTAATGACCTTTTATTATTTACATTATTTCTTCTATATCTGGAGCTATGCAAATATAATCATATTCTATACAGAGATTAATTAAATCTCCTCTAACTAACCATTGAATCTTGTTTGAGTAAATACCATGCTAACATACTTTTGCACCAAAACTCTTGGCAATTTGGAAGGTCCATTTGTAGTGGCTCATCAATTTCAGTGTGTCAACTGTCAACTCATAAAATATTTCTATTGTATTTTTAGAATTGCCAACAGAAAGGGAGGGGGGAGCAGTGTGGCAGCTTGCAAACCAAAAGTGCATTCCATAAATGTTTTCAAAGATAGTACTAGGTGACTAAAGTTTCTGCCATGCAAAATTCTAACTGGAGAGCATGGCTGATGACGTTGGCTATGGATGAGTCCCATTGGAGAACATGAATTATGATACACCCAGGGGGTGTGGGACAACCAGGGTCAAGGGTGACAATGAATTATGTGTCTCAGGGTCAGTATCATCCAGGCAGTGCTGGACATGTTAACTCCCAATAAATCCTTTTTAAGTTTTGGAAGTTTGGCTTGAGACTCATGATTTAAATGGGGGTAACTGCCAGAATCCTGACATCAACCTTAATGAGGATGGCCATATCTTTCTCTACTTTGAAATCCAGAATTCTTTCTGCAGGTATCTTGTTAGCTCATTCTCCAGTTGTGCAAAAGACAGGGAGACCAACCATCCTGATACAGTTTGTCAGTTGAAGAAACCAAGAGGTATTTAATTAAAATTTTGTTTGTTCTGAAAAGGAATTTGGGGGTTCTCTCATTTTCCATAGTTTTAATTTTAGACTACTAAATATATTTCCTGATTTTAGAAAAAGAAAAAGGTGCATGAAATCAGAAACCAGCTTTGTGGCAGCAGCTGAGGTCCTTTAAGATACTTTTAAGATGCTGTGATTTTATTTGTTCTAGCAGTGATATATTTTAAGTACTAAATGTCAGGTCTACATATGAGCATTTCAGTAATCTTGGGATTATAGACTAATACATTGCGATAAGGAAGCTGAAAAGTTTGGATTTTCCTTTTAATATTATGCAGTAAATTTTCATACCTTGTTCTAAATCAGGTCCTTTGATGAAGAGGGAGCTTAGACCTAGTCTCAGAGAAACTTATCCCTAGATAAGAAAAGATGTTAATATTAAAGCTGAAGGAAGAATTTGAATCAGGTTATGTTTGCCATTGGTTTGCTTATTGTCAGAGTATATTCATGAACTGGAATGGAGCTTAGTAACAACGTCAGCCAATGAGAGCTGAATTGAGGGCTGAAAATTAAAGAGAGAATCTGGGCATGGTTTATCTCTGTTCTGTGCTCAGCTCTAAAGTAAAGGAGAAAACTAATTGTTTGCTTATTTGCTGAAGACTGGAGCTCTGCTCTGAACCTGTAACATGTCTGCTTCTGTTTGAGTTTGCTTCATGTTGGAGAAATCTACAACTGGTATTGTAAAATTTACTTCAAGTATTTATAAAGAAGTTAAATGAAGCCTCAGCCATCTGTGTTTGCTTTTCGGGTGTTGAATTTATGCTCCAAAACTCTGAATATTTATCAACACCTAAAAGAAAGACTTAAACTGGATAAAAAGCACTATGGATTTGACTTTGTTAAAAATGAATTGGAAAAGTTAGTATGTGAAAATGATGGACACATTATTGCTAAGATCTATAAAATGTTATTGAAATTGAATTTGGAAAATCAACTTGTAAAACTCAATAAAAATATTAACGTGAAGAAAATATATTAATTCACTCTATTGGCTCATCATCAAATAACCATCTATGGCTATGATGTCATTTCCAAAGACAATCCATTTGAGATGTATTTATTAATAATCTCAAAATTAATGGAGAAGAATAGTTACAGCTCAGTCTTGAAGTGCAAGTTCCTAGGTACTTTCTGAGCTTAGTTATTTTCTTGCAGACATTTCATTACCTAATTAGATAACTTCATCAGTACTAGTAGGGAGTGGGGTTTGCTCACATATTTTGTTTATTCTGGGTGCTTGCTCAGTGTGGGTGGAAGTGGTTCATTCATTGGATATAATTTAGACAAATGTCAACTAAAAATATTCCTTTGGTCTTTTTAGTTGCCAGCAGAAAGGGACTGGCAGCCCAAAGCTGTCGCCGTGCAAGAATATTACTGGAGAGCACGATTGATGACACTTGGCTATGGATATGTCCCATTGGAGAATATACATGCAGTGGGTGGGGGCAAGACCCGGGACAAGGGGGAAATGAATGACGTATTTTAGTGTCGGCTGCACCCAGCTAACACCAACATGGCCACTTCTAATCTTTTTTTTTACTGTGAGAGATGCGACTAGAGACTGATGATTTGAATGGGGGTGGATTTATTGGAGCTCTGACAACAGCACACTGCAGCAACACTGAACATCACAAAAAGGAAACAGATCATCTATACAACATTTTCCAGCATAATATATATCTACACAATTTTATTAAAAAGTGCCTAACCAGCAACCTAATATAGCACAACTAACATAAGCTGTGAAAAAATAAGACTGCCGTACATCAAAAACATCTCAGAAACCACCAACAAACTATTACAACTACATGGTGTCGTTGTAGCACACAAAGCATGTAGACCCTCCAACATATCATACTGTAAGTAAATCAAAAGATCCAGCAGCCCCAGAATGGGAAAAAAACCAGGAATCCTGTACAACATAGACTGCAACAGACACTACATAGGACAAATAGGCAGAAGACAGGCAAAGCACATCGATGAACACCAACTTGCAATCAGAATACACTTCACAGACCCCCTCCTCATCTTCACAAGTGTGCAGCAGAAGCCCACAAAGCAACGGGGATGGTGTTATAAGAAAATATGTCCATAGCCATGGCAGATGGAAAGCAATTCTTAAACCCCATAGACAAAATATGTTTGGTTCTATCACTCACTTTACCACATAGAGAAAACAAACACACAAACCTGTGGGACTTTGTAGGTCCCTACTAAAGTTGACATCTGAATGGAGATTTCCCTCTTAGTTCCATCAACAACAGTCAAAAGGTTTTCCTGCCTTCCACAGCTGTAGTTGGGAACATTGGCTTGTCCAGTAGAGAGAATGTCCAGCAAAGCATCTGAAGTGCCAAGGGTGTGGGCATAGTTGTCAGTGGATGTTGTAGCCAAGGGTGAGATTGTACAGAAACTGGGGGTTGTTGTTGACCATTTGAATGGCAAAAATCAGGATTAGCTGTTTAAAATAATTTGTCCTACTGTAAAAAAAATATTCATGTTATTACCATCAGCAGCAGCAGAAACAACACAATTATTTTGTTCAGTTTAATCCTCTTTGTCTTCACAAGCTTACTGTGTCTTATGCCAATATAGATCCAAAGCCAAAGATCAATAATAGGTACCCATCAGCAGGTACTTTTTATGGGCATTGAGAGGATGGGATGGAGATTGTCCTCCAACATAGTTAAGAATCAGAAATACATCATTATTTCTGCCAGTTCTAATATTTATCTGCCTATTAACCTGTATACAAAATCATTCAATCATTGAAGTAGAACTACCATAAAATGAATAGGAAGTTTTATAAGTGACCCAGAAAAGCAACTGCAAAAAGAACTAATCCTCTATTCTTTTAAGGATCAGGCATTGAATAGTATGTCAATTAATGGTTATATAAATATGAAAATGAGGCAGGCTAAAGAATCTGCAACTCTTTCAGTCACTATGTTAAACCAAACTTAGTATTCGAGTGATGAAGTCAGTATTGAATGAGAATAGATAAATAATCAGAACTTGTTTCAAGTTTTGTTTGCCTCATGAATGGATTTGAATCTCTTCCACAATAGAAGACAAAAAAGGAAAGCCATGGGAGTCAGAATGATTCTAGAAATTAGACAGGTCCTGCAATATCAGGACCTGCCTAATTAATAACTAAGGAGTAAATGAAATCAAAAGAAAAGAAGAGTGCTAGAACTGCAAATGGAGGGTATGAAACTCCATCACATTGAAAAACTTACGAGCGAGATTGACTAGAAGGGGCTGTGTTGAAAGGCAACATTCTAGATGATGTTGTTGTTTCAGTCGTGACTATGCCAATGAAATGGTCTCCTGGCCTGTAATAGTTCCATGGTTTTTTCTCATCTTGGTTCTCAAAATTCAATGGGCATTTCATTTTAAGGTTCACAGAAACTGCCTGAGACACCAGCATAATCAGAAGCAGAAGATCCATAACTTATAGGGCTGAATCTATCCCCTTCCTGTTTCTAAACATGAACAAGAAGAGTTAGAAGAATTCAAAGCACCTTCACTTTCCTGATTCACACAGAAACAAACAAATCTTCACATGGAAAAAAGAGAAAGGTACATTCAAAAGCACCATCTCTGCTTTCCCTTAACTTGTACCAAATATGTGGAATTTTACCTTTTCTGATGCAAGATCCTTTTCATCTTTCTTCAGTCTGATATTTGTATCAAAGGCAAGATGTAGCAGAAGAAGTCTCAAACACCAGAATTATGAAAATTACAATGAGAAGAAACTTCTTCTCTTGGGATTCTGAACGCCTTCTAGGGCTCCATGTTGTAAAGCTTGCAGAATCTTAGCATCTTAGCGAAAAATCATCAATCTACCCCTGGGGGGCAATGATCCCTAGTGGTTGTGGTTCTTCCAGTAAGGACATGTCCAGAAAGTGATGCTGGAGGAAGGTAGTTCAAGACTTCTGCTGTCCTTCAATGTGGGATCTTGTCTCCAGAGAGCACTGGAGATGTCAGCAAGAGCTATGGAGTTTGTGACATTCTAGGTTGTTGGCACTAATACCTATTAAGTACCCTTGAACCCTCTCCAATGTTAAGAGTTGGACCTGTTTGTGATTTTCTTTTCTGTTATATCTCCATATAATCATCATCAGCACCACCATCATCATCATGGCCACTATCTATCCACTGCAGGATGAAGGCCTCTTCTGCATGTTTCCAACCAATATGTTCCTCAGCTTTCTTTTGCCAATTGGGTCCACAATACTTGCTGATGTTGTCCATCCATCTTGTTTTAGGTCTCTTTCGTGGTTGGTTTTAATTAAGTTGAAAGAACTGCTATATAGGAATCCTAAGTTGGAAATGATTTTAAAATTGCTTGGGATTGAGGTGAATGTCAGCCCAATGTCATCTGTTGGCTGCCATTCAGGGGGGCTGGCTGGCTGTGGACATTGTTACGAAGCCTTGTGACTCCCGATCATTTAGCTGCTGTGAGCCTACAGATGTAATTCGAGCAATGGCAGAAGAGCTGAGAGGGAAATCCTGAAGTCGCTGCAAAACAGCTAATTGGGAGGCATACAAGCAGCTATTGGGGCAGGCACATAGGATTGACAGCTGGGGGCCAACTCCTCTCGGGAAGACTAACTAAGGGTGTACCTGCCAATTGGGATGTGCCAGGATAATTGGTTGGAGTGTGCCGGGATAATTGGGGCGGGGCACTTTGGGTGTATAAAGGTGGTGGGATAGACTAAATAATTAGCCCTGATTTTAAACTCTATTAGCTTGCGGAGTCTAGCTGTTGGTCAGTTAAGTCCTGGCACACTCCAGAGGAAGATAAACTGCTTATATCAAATTCTGTTGTGGCTGTTGTGCTTTCTTTCAGTCGTATGACAGAACCTGACAGTGAAATTTTTATTTCCATTGTTTTCTAGAAATACTGAATTTTTGGATGAGAGGTGACTAAGAACAAGAAAATGTCAGACGGTGGACCGTACCATTTAGTTAATAGGGAGAAACTTTTAGAGTGGACAGAACATTAAATATTTTGTCCCTAATGCTATCGTTTTTATCTTTCCATATTTGTGTAAGACATTGGGATTCTTTATATTTTGAAATATCTTAGTTTGTTAAATAAATAGTGGGCTATCAAATCTGCCACTGTGATAGTGGTAGTTCCCATAGCATGGTGGATACTGTGACCTTATTTTTTGCACCACCCTCCCAGAATTGTGGTTTTGGGGGAAATTGAAGCAGCAAAATTGGGTTGCTTAGAAAATGAATCAATCACAATCCAAATCACTGTGAGCCCACCCACTACTTTCAGGAAGGTCCACTATAAAGTCCATGGTGACCTCTTCCTAGGGGCAACAGGGTTTGGCTGGGAGTCTTCCCTGGTTTCAATTTCATAGTGGCACAAATGGCACAACTTTTTACACAGTCCTCTAAATCTGTTTTTGTTTTTGGCCACCAAACCTACCTCTGAGCCAAGTTGCAGAGTATTTAGGAATCCAAAATGGCCAGCCAGACGAGAGTCATGACTCTGCTGAAGTATCATTAGCCTCAAACTAATGTACTGACATACATAGAGATTGGATCTTTTCCATATTCCAATCTCTCTCTCATGGTTAGAGTTTTCTATTTTTCCATGAACCAAGGGTTAGTTAGTTGTGCCACCTTAAGGTCTGTTGTTAGCTTTCCTTCAAGAGGGCCAGTTTGGCATCTGGCTTGGCTTCTAGTGGTGGCTTGAGCTGCACTTTGTGTGTTCAGTACCATGGTGTGGATGACCTCCTCTTATTGACGGGCATATTGGGGTTTCCTTGACAGAGTGTCAGCTAAGAGGTTCTTCTCCCCAGGATGTAATTGTGTTGGAAATAAAAGCATTTGAAGTATTGAGCCCAGCGAACTTGCTTAGGGGAAAGCTTTGGGGGAATTTTCAGGGCTTCAAAGTTTTTTGGTCAGTCGAAACCTCAAAAGGCACCCAGGAAGTGTCTCCATGATAGGAGAGCCTACCAGACTGCAAAAGCCTCCTTCTCCCAAACTGCCTAGTGCCACTCTGTGTCACTCAGTTTCTTAGACACATATGCACACAGCAACAATTGACCTTGAGGGTTCTCCTGGAGGAGCATGGCTGTTACCGCCACATCACTGGCATTGGCTTGAACAATAAATTATCTGTCAGGGTCTGGATGTTGGAGGATAGGCACTTCCATGAATAGGCACTTCAATTTCTTGAACGCTTTTTGACAGTTCACTGTCCAAGCTAATGACTGAATTGGAGCCAGTTTCATGGGAGGGACCCCTGTATTCAGTAACTGGGTTAAGGGAAGGGATACCTCTGCGAATGCAGGAATAAATTGCCTACATAAGTTGGCAAACCCCAAGAACCTCTGTAGCTGTTGGCGTGTGTGAGGTGGCTGCCAGTCTAGCATGGCTTTCACTTTCTCTGGATCCATTTCAATCCCTTCATGTGACACTCGGTAGCCCAGGTAGTCTAGGGAAATCTTATGGAACTTGCACTTGGACAGCTTTGCATAGAGTTTTGTGGCTAGGAATTTCTTCAATACCTACCGCTCCAGTTTAACATGTTCTTCTTGCATTTCGCTGAAGATGAGAATGTCGATCAAATAAATTAGGACTCCATTATATAAGTGCTCATGTAACATTTCATTTATTAATTGCATAAAGATTGCAGGGGCCCCTTGTAGCCCAAAAGGCATCACTCAGAATTGGAGAATTCCAAGCAGGCAGTTAAAAGCAGTTTTCCACTCATCCCCCTCTCATGTGTGTACTCTGTAATATGCTTTTCTTCTCAGACTTGGGTCACTTTTTTTTCTTTTGTACACCATTCTTTTTTGTTGTTGTTAGTGTTGGATGTATATTTCTTTCCGTTCTGTACTTTACTTTTTTATGATAAAACAAAATAAATATGTTTAACGTACTCTTTAATAAACACTGCAATGAAGTCTGATTCTTTGCTTTGGGTCCAGTGTTTTGATTCCAGAAACTGGTGTCAGAAATTGGATTCAAAATTTTTGATCTGTGAGCAGGGATAACAGATCATATGTATGTGTTGTGCAGTGGTGGGATTCAAAAATGTTTACTACCAATTTTGTGTGTGTGGCTTGGTGGACATGGCAGGGGAAAGATACTGTAAAATCTCCAGACAGAGGTGGTATATACCAGTTCTCTGAACTACTCAAAATTTCTGCTACCGGTTCTCCAGAACTGGTCAGAACCTGCTAAATACCATCTCTGGTGTTGTGGTGAGCTTGATCCCATGTCATTTCTTGTTTTCAAAATCCAAAAACCATTTAGGAATGTGTTTAAGGCAACATTCTGTGTCTAAAAGTATATTTTCATCAAGGAGGTTGGTTAAATGTCTTTGGCCCATTCTTCATTGCAATTCTCAGCCTCCCCTAGCCTTGAATAAAATTCTCTAAATGGATATAAAGTCCATAACATCCAGACATTAAATGAAACTTATCAAAAAGTTTCTCTGCATCTAAGAAGATTAACACAGCTTGTTTTCAATTCTCAGATAGTCTTTTGTCTTTTATGTAACAATAGACTTTGATCTTCATGAATAAACTCTTGAAAAATATTGTTTAATCAATCTGCCAAAACTAATATAAACAGTTTATAATCACCATTCAATAGGAAAATTAGTCTATAATTTATAAGCATAAGAGCATTTCCTGGAAGCTTAGGCTTTATGATTAGGACTTTAAAATGTAATTCTCAGGGTTCCAACAAAAGATTTAATCAAATCATGAGTCTCGAGCCAAACTTCAAAATAAATCTATATATGTGGAGAATGGAGAGCAGTTTGACCACTTCCTATGTGTGGAGGGTTAGAAAATGTTGGGTCTTAAATTCCCCCTAACTCACATTTATACATTTCTCCTGGTTGTAAGATGCTCCTTTGTATTGAAGTCTGGCCTCAGAATGATAATGTAACACTTGGGGATGAAGACGCAGACCATCAGACCAGCACTGGAGGCCAAGATGGAGAACACCTGCACAGCCACCATGTATTTCCCTTTGGTGCTCAGATAGGTGGGCAGGAAGGAGACCCAGACACTACAGAAAACCAGCATGCTGAAGGTGATCAACCTGGCTTCATTGAAGGCCCCAGGGAGGTTCCTGGCCAGAAAAGCCACTGTGAAGCAGATGGCAGCCAGGAAGCCCATGTAGCTGAGGGTGAGGTAGAACATGGCAACAGAGCCTTCGTTGCATTGCAGGATGATCTCTCCAGACTGGGAGTGGAGGTCAGAATCAGGAAAAGGAGGAGAAAACCACAGCCAGATGGAGCAGATGATAATTTGGCCAGCAGAACAAGAAAGGATGATACAGTTGGCCAAGCTCTTCCCCAGCCATCTCTTCACTCGATTTCCAGGTTTTGTGGCCAGGAAAGCCAGCACCACTGTAATTGTTTTGGCCAGGAGAGAAGAAATGGCAACTGAGAAGACGGTGCTGAACACTGCTTGTCGGAGAAGACAGGAGGCTTTCCTTGGCTGACCAATGAAGAGAAAAGAAGACAAGAAGCAAAGCAGGAGGGAAACCAGGAGGATGTAAGAGAGATCCCGGTTGTTGGCTTTGACAATGGGAGTTTCTCGGTATTTAATGAATATGATTAAAATAAGGGCTGTGATTAAGAACAAAAATAGGGCAAAAGACACAAGGATGATGCCCAGATTTTCGTCATAAAACAGGAAGGTTATAATTTTGGGGATACATTGGACTCGGTCCTCATTTGGATATTGATCAGGTGGACACTTGGTGCATTTTTCTGTATCTGAGAATACCAAAAGATTAGTTTTTTTAACAATCTCTCCATTCACCCATTCACATTTAAAGAAGTAGCTTCTTGGGACAACATTTGATACCTGGAACATTTCCCCAAATGCATGTTTTAACATCTCTTCAGAATAACATTAATCGGAATACAATTTTCTATATATCAATATTGTACATAGCTAAGATCTATGGAATTTGGGCAAATCTTGGGAAAAATTTCATGTTTAATGTACAGAACTTCCAAATGTTCATGTTTAATGTACAGAACTTCCAAAAGAAAGTATAGTATTAGAAATTCATAATGAATCAGTTAACCTTTCTAGATACACTTCCTGAATCCTGCAGGATGACAATTCTTAATATTCTGGAATCTGTATATTATTACTATATATCTATCTTGTGAAATTTAGTAAAATAGAAAAAGCTAGTCCTGCAAATAATCTGGAATGGGTAATGGAAGTGCTGGTAATACCAATGGAATAAGGGCTTCCCATACCTTAACACAACGTAAATTGTGGCTCAGCAATACCTTCCCAGTGAGCCCATAATATATATTTATTTCTTTTTATTTATTTATTGAATTTATATTGCTGCCTATTCACCCATGGCGACTCGCGGAGGCTTACAGAATTTTTTAAAAAACAAAAAAAACTAATAAAAAGAATCAAATAAACTAATAAAGTATAATAGAACAAAATCTGGAAAAAAATCACCACCCAATTGCCACCTCCCCACCCCCAAATACAGCAGATCACATGAGCCATTTGATGGGTTCCCCAGGCCTGCTGGCAGAACCAGGTCTTCAGTGCCTTCCAGAAGAGTATTAGAGAGGGGGGCATTCTAAACTCTGGGGAATGATGTTCCAGAGAGAGGGAATCACCACAGAGAAGGCCCTTCTTCTGGGTTCCACCAAGTATATATCCCTCAGGGACGGGACCCACAACATTCCCTGCCTCCAAGCTCTAATGGGTTGTGTAGATGTGACTGGCAAGAGACGGTCCCTCAGCTAACCTGGTCCCAAGTCATGAAGATCTTTAAAGGGTGACAACCAGCACCTTGAATTGCACCTGGAAGCAAATCAGCAACCAAGGCAGTTCCTGCAGGTGAGGTGACAAATGTGCACACCAGGGTCTGCACAAAACCATGCAGGTTGCTGCATTTTGCACCAACTGGAGCTTCCAGATGTTCTTTAAGGGTAGCCCCATGTAGAGTGCATTGCAATAATCAAGACAGGAAGTGACTAGGGCATGAGTGGCTGTTAATAGGGACTGTTGGTCCAGAAAAGGATGTAACTGGTGCACAACCCACAGTTGCGCAAAGGCCCTCCTGGCCATGACTGCAACCTGGTCTTCGAGCAATACATATTGTAATATATTTCAATGATACTTTCAAAAATTACCTTAACATAATTTCTCAAGTTTCAAAGATATCTGATGATGTTCCTAGAACTTAAAATATAGAAGGAAACCATAACTGGCTGACAAACTGCCCTCAACCTGTAGCTTAATGTTCCAATATTTGAGGGATTGCTGCAAAAAAGAAGGGCTCAAGCTATTTTCCAGAGCACCATAAGGCAAGACAAGGAACAATGAATGTAAACTACTCAAGGAAAAAAACAAGCTAGAACCAAAGAGAAATTTCCTAACAGTGAGAACAAATAACCAGTGAAATGGTTTGTCTTCAGAGGTCATGGGTAGTTCATTACTGGAGGCTTTGAAGAAGAGACTGGACAGCCACTTGCCTGGAATGGTATCGGGTCTGCTCCCTGAGTAGGGGGTTGGACTAGATGACCTCCAAGGTCCCTTCCAACTCTGTTATTCTTTTCTGTTCTTTTCAGCAGATAAACACAATTTAAAAAAAAAAACTGGCAGTAGTAAAGCTTGCCCAATCTGCCAAACCCTACTATCTACTAGCTCCTTTTCCAAGTTCTTTTTGATATCCCTTCCCTTAGATAATCAATTGACCAATTAGAAGATGAACAAGAAAACTGTTGAGCTTCAACTTGTCTTTTAACTTGCACTTCCATGAAAATGCTCTTAATGAATTCACTTCCACAAGGCCCGCCCTTTTCTATGGTGTGACGCACCTTCCTGAGTGGAGATGGTCCCCTCTGGACAAGGAATGCAGTTGTAGCAGCAAACTGGCTCTCCTTCCCGAGCCCTTTTGACAAATCCAGGGTGACAATTTTCCACGCATTTGGACTGAGGAAGAGACTAAGCAGAAAAACGAGCAATGCCAAAAAGATATGTTAGCACTCACCATCCATGGTAAATAAAGCTCAAAATGACTATTAACCAAAGAGTCTCTAACCTTCACTTAGATAAGTCTGAATTCTCTAACCTATTTCCAAATAGTTGTAGGAGATACAACTACTGAAAGATTCTTCATTTATTTCATCCCTTTTATCCCAAAGGTGCTTTTTCCAAGAGGCAAATTCCAGTTGCCTCTTGGAAAAAGCACCTTTGGGACATCCATCACCTGCAGGACTGAGAATTTCCACAGGCATTCATTCCTTTTGCTTTTTGAATGTCTCATTGAAATAAAGGACTTTTCTACTTAATAAAGTTAGGAATTGTGGAATTACGAAAAGATTTAAGCATTAAGTGAAAACCAGTGCTTTTCTTTGCATGTCTATATTAAAATTTATTTCTCATTCTTCATATATCCATGATTTTAAAGTAGGATGGTGTATTTGTATTAAATTAGAGAATCAATCCTTCTAAAACATTCGCTAAAGTTTTATTCTACTAGATTTGTAAAAAAATAGAATAAAACTGGGATAAAGAAAGAAGCTTACCACTATGCAAAGTTTTCTTCTAGACTACACAAAACATTGCAAAGCTGCTTCCCTTTGAAAGTGATCTAAAATATTATCCCGGTTAAGATAGATAGGAAACTATCCTTAAAATTAGAGTTGTCAACCTTAAAACAAGAGGGCCATTGTTTATTTGTACATTTTATTTTAATTTATATGGCTGCCCTCTTAGTTATATTAGACTGAAACCAGGTACCTAGTACCTAAAGTATATTTAGATGACCTAGAGATAAGGTCATGAGTACATGTCCCTCAAAATGTCAAGCATCCTTTTCTGCAGGTGATTAACATGAATATGAGCTCTTTGTTGGAAAAAGTTACAGCAGGGCTAATATTGGGCACACATCTAAAAATCAAGCTAGGGCTTATTTTTGGGATAGGTCTTATTTCCAGGAAAACACGGTATCAATCTGTCTGTCTACGTATCCATTAATTTATATTTCTGCCATCTTGATTAAATTAGATTAAAACCAAGTAGGTAGTTTCTAGAACTATAGATAGATGACAAAGATAAAGTCATGACTTGAGACTTTAGACAGAGATAAAGTCAACACTGCCCAACTATTTACAAAGTCTGCACTACTATTACTATAAATCTTCTCATCACACCTTATCGCCCATCCCTTCTCACTTGTGACTGTATGACTGTAACATTGTCACTTGTATCCTTATGATTTATATGGATTGTTTCCTAATATGATTTGATTGCTTATCTATGACTATTATTGATTGTTTACCTATTATATTTGATTGCTTTCCTATGACTATTATTAAGTTTTGTACCTCATGATTCTTGACTCTCAACAAATGTATATTTTCTTTTATGTATACAGAGGTCATTTGCACCAAGTCAAATTCCTTGTGTGTCCAATCACACTTGGCCAATAAAAGAATAATTAAAAAATATATATTCTATTCTATATTTCCTTCAAAAACTCAAGCAGCTTTTGAAGCAGAAGATAAACCTGAATATGAATGCTTTGTTCCACAAGGTTATTTAAAAGGCCCAGCTAGACATCCAAGACAAGGTCCTTTCTGTTGAAGAATTACAATGAGGTGACACCAACAGGCATGGAAAGAGAGTCACATTTATTATTAGATAAATTTGAAGCCTCTTTTCTGCTCAGCAAGACTTAATCTAGGAAGCAATCATGAGAAACAATGTCATTCAATGCCCAAGCCAAAAGCCAAATCTAAGTAACATTTCCTTTCAAATTATCCCTTGTTATTTCCAATATTTTTTATCAATCAAAGTCCTATTTCACTTCTCCAGTTTTCTGGGGCAGGGCATTATCTCACATCGGACCAGTTATTGTGATTTCAAATGAATTCCTTACCTTGGGCTTCTTTCCAATGGCCAGAAGACCTAGTGCTCTATCCCACTGGGGTGAAAGGAAACCATGGATAATTATGGCCACATCTGTCCTGCTTAAAAAGTTACTGACTATGGTTCTTTTTTTTTAAGGGACATAGGTGCGAAGCCAAGACAATCTGAATCCCAAGGCATGTTTGTTGACCAAGGGTATGTCTTGTTTCCACTTCATTCGATTCAGTCCAAACCTGAACTCGGAAATTGTTTAACAGAATTGCCTTCTCGTTTGCTATTTTAGAACAAGGAACAAGAAAAATTGAATCTATCAGCACCATGATCATCAGTACTTTAGGGCCTCTCTCATCAGTTTTATGGAAATACCAGATTGTCTAGGATGCACAAGAGGAGCCATGATCTGTGTGCTGAAAATTTGTCATCCAGCATCTTATGTTGAGCAGTGCAGAATCAGCTTAAAACAATATTCCATATTTTAGCATAAAAAAGACACCTGCCTTCCAAGCAGTGTTTTAAAAAGTTTGAGATTTCTACTCTCCACATTGATTAGGCTAAACCAATTTGAAATGAGTGCTCAGGATTTGGATAGATAGAGATTGGATACCAATATTTCTCCCACCTGGTTGCGAAGCTTTAGCAATGACAGAGTATCTTTATTGACTGTAAATCTCTGCCTTTCAAAACTTCCCAGTAGCTCATCAATAGGATCCAACCAGGGAATAAAAACCCAGTTTATGACATTGAGATCTGCTGTTACATCTCCATTTTGGTCCAAGTACAATTTCCGATGGGAAATATTGCAAAACTCATTCTTCTCCAGAAATGGATGGAACTAGAACAGAAACATCCAGGAATTTTAAAAGCAGAAATCTTGGTTTTTTATCCCAGATGGTCTTTTCACTTTGGAAACTTTTGTCTACAGTTGTCAAAGTTGCAAATATAGTGAGTTTGGAGAACAAATGTTACCACTTTCTTCAAAAGTGAAAGAGGCTCTCACAAATTGGTTAATCATATATTGAAAAACAATGTAATTGACCAATTTTGCCTTTTAAAGGGAAGCTTTTAGCGCTCATCAGAAATAAATTGAATAAAGAAACAAATAATGAGATTATTCATAAATGTCTTGGGGGAAAAAAGAAAGCATGGAGTTCTCAAAAAGAAAGTTGCCAGACTGATCTTCTCCCAAGTAGACCAGATGGGAAACAACCACACAAGCTAATTCTACATTATTGTAAAAAGGTATATTAAGAGATTATTACAAGTCTTGTAGTACAAATCTCCTAACAACACATTTGTATGTTTTCTCATACTATTTCTTAAAGATTTACTAAAATGGTCTGAAAATAATCTGAATGGAATGTAAAAGACAAACCAGGGCAGTGATGGCTAACTAGCTCCATTCTTCTGTGCAGGGCAACAAAAGAAGACCCAGCCAATCAGCTGGGACTCAGGAGGCAGAGAATAGATAGGGGCAGAGCCAGTCAGAGGTAGCATTTCCAGTTTCCCTGAACTACTCAAAATTTCTGCTACCGATTCTCCTGAACAGGTCAGTACCTGCTGAATACCACCCCTGCTGGCTCCTCATTTTACTGACCTCGGAAGGATGGAAGTCTGAGCCAGTCATAATCAAACTGCTGGCAGTCAGCAGAATTAGCATGCAATAGTACATTCTAACCACTATGCCACCAGGGCTCTTACTTACAGTAACTAAAACACGTTACACAGAGACTTAAGATCTGTGTACTTTTATTCCAGAGCATCATAAATGCAAAAATACTGATTTACAATAGAAGAGATTGTGGATGAATGAGAGGAAAAATCCTAAAAGGAGTAGAACTTTTAGAGCTGGGTCAGTGAACCAGAAAAGGTCAGTCTCCCGTTCATTGCTTATCTTAATGCAACAACTGAGAAGGCATCCAGAGCATCAAAAAGCAAGACAAGAAACAATGTTTGGAAACTAACTGAGGAAGGAAGCAACCTAGAACTAAAGAGAAAAATTTTAATAGTGAGAAGATCAACCAATAAAATAGCTTCCCTTCAGAAGTTGTGGGTGCTCCATCACTGAAGGCTTTGAAAAAGAAACTGGACAATCATTTGCCTTCTGCTTGAGCAGGGATTGGATTAGAAGACTTCTGAGGTTCCTTCCAACTCTATTATTCTATGTTGTAAGTTCAGGGACATAATAATTGGGACTCCTGCAGAGAGAATGTTAGGCTGTATGACCCCATGGTGTCCCTCAAATGGATCAATGTAAAATTCTACAATGTTACTCATAATATCCTACATACAGCAATTTATTTAAAAATGTATGCATTGTTTCAAAATTAACAGTTTTGACACCAATATATGTGTCATAGTTCTCACTCTTTTGAATTTTCTTTCTTTCTTTCTTTCTTTCTTTCTTTCTTTCTTTCTTTCTTTCTTTCTTTCTTTCTTTCTTTCTTTCTTTCTTTCTTTCTTTCTTTCTTTCTTAACAGATAACAGATAATCAGAGTTGGAAGGAACCTTGTAGGTCATCTAGTCCAATCCCCTTCCCAAGCAGGAGACCTTACACCATTTCTGACAGATGGCAGCCCAATCTCTTCCTGAAAGTCTCAAGTGATGAAGCTCCCACAGCTTCTGAGGGAACTTCTGTTTCATGGGTTGATTGTTCTCCCTGTCAGAAAGTTTCTCCTTATTTCCAGGTTGAATCTCTCCTTGTTCAGTTTCCATCCATTATTCCTTGTCTGGCCTTGGGGTGCTTTAGAAAATAGCTTGACCCTCCCTCTCCTCCTCTATGTGGCAGCCCCTCAAATATTGGAAGACTGCTATCATGGTCCTTCTCTTCATTAGACTAGCCATGCCCAGTTCCTGTAACTGTTCTTCATATGTTTTGGCTTCCAGTCCTCTAATCATCCTTCCTTCCTTCCTTCCTTCCTTCCTTCCTTCCTTCCTTCCTTCCTTCCTTCCTTCCTTCCTTCCTTCCTTCCTTCCTTCCTTCCTTCCTGTTGTTGGTTTGAGCTTTGAGCATGGCAACTTGCCAACAACATAACTACCAACCCTTTCTTTCTTTTTATCGTTCATATTTTTTTGCCACCCATCTCACCATGGAGTGAGTCTAGGCTTTATACAACATTAAAGCCAATAAATCATAAAGAATACACGTTTCTAACCACAATAAAATTATAATTAAAAGGATGAGGAGGAAGGGAGCAAGATGTGAAGTGGGAGAGAAGGGAATACTCTCTTAAGCCATGAACCATTTCAAGTGTCACACTCTTGATCCAGAAAAGGGGACAACTGGCACACAACAAGAAGTTGTGCAACTGCTCTTTGAACAGAAGTTGAGAGTTCAGGAGAGCACCAAGTTGTGGATCATGTCTTTCAAGGGTAGTGCAACCCTATCTAGAACTAAATTTCCAGATCCTGAAGATCCATGCAGCTGAAGCCATTTAGTCTTGCCAGGGTTCAGCCAAAGCCTCTTGTCGCCCATCCTTGCAATTTTATTCCCTGAAGGATTAAATTGGCCAAGTGGTTGGCCCCTTATAGTAAAAGTAGGTTGAGAAGGTTCCTCTCCTTTTCTTTCTTTCCTGGATCCTCATAGGAACTCCCTACCTGCCATGGCTGCAGCCTCAGGACTTCCAACTTCTCTTGGCTCTTCTTGCTTCTCCTTCTGGATCTGGAAGAATATGCAGCTTTCAAGGCATAAGCCAGAGTCCTAATAACGCTGTGCAAATGGAGGTGAAATGGGATCCATATACTCCTGCTTTCCACTCCACGCTCCAGTGGTGCTTTCTGAGTGCATCTTTTCCGACCTTTGACAGAAGAAATGTGCTTTGAATAGGAACATTGAAAAAACTGATCTGCAAATGTATGTTCCACAAATAGATTGGATTCAGAATCTTCTGGCCTTGCTTTTTCCTGAAAAGCAAAGCTCCAAATACTATGGACATAGTTGTAAAGATCCTCCCGTCCCATTACCAAATATTCAACGCTTTCCACGATCCACACTTTCCCTTCAATTGGTCCTGGCACACCTTCAAATGTTAACTGCAAAGTATGGATTCTGTCCCAGACGTTAACAGTTTCTATGTAGTTCACAAAGACATTGACTTGTCTCCACTTAGAGATGGCATTCCGGAGTGGTGCTGTATGTCCAGTTGCTGAGAACTGTTGTGATATAACAACACAAATTCCATTCCTGACAAGCATAGGAGTAAAAGTCCTCATGAAACTCTCTCCCTCCTCTGTGTCTGAAGTAAAAAGCCCAATCAAAGTCCATCTGAAATGGAGAAGCAGTTGGACAATTGCTGGATATGTGACCCCTTTTTTGGGGAGAATCCGGTGGAAAAAAGGAAAATGATTTTTGTCACTGAGTGCCTCTGCAACAATTGCATCACTGATCTGCAAAAGCAATGAAGAATGCTATGCTATATTTGCGGGCAAATTTGAGTCCAAAAATATAGATTTTAAAATAGATTTTAATATATCCAACTTGCTACTCATGAATTTCTTAGAATGATTCATTATTAATTATGCACTAAACCATGTCAAGTTACAGGATGTAAAGCATAGAATGATAGCAAGACTGTACATAAAAATAAAGAAAAAAAACCAACTTAAGTTAAAAACAATAAATATATTTCTACATCATGTTACTGGTAAAAGGAAACCAGGCTGTCAAGGAACTTGGTGGCTAGACACCATCAACATTGACATCAGACAGAAATTAGAGCAACTGAAAGAAGCAGTACAAGATCAAAAGATATGATGAAATCTGGTCCATAGAATCACCAAGAATCCGACACAACTGAATGGATATTATCATCATCATATCATTGACCTACAATGCAGATCTCAACTGAACTATTTTGTTCAGATAAATATCTTTAGTATATGTTTTTTTTTAATTCTGACTACACAGGAAATGTAGGTTTATTTTAATGCAAGGATCATAATAGGACATTATGTTTTTGCCCAATTGTACAGTCCAAGATATTTATCTCTCTCTTCCTTATACAACTGAAGAATGAATAAGAATGTTATTTTTTTTTAACTCTGGAGCTCTGCAAATGTAACAGGGATTTTGTGATGACCCGGAGTGTATCAAAAATATAACAAAAACCAAAACGTAAATAAAGGTCCTTTTATGCCTTCAACTTGGCTTCACTGTTTAATTGTTCACAGTTGAAGATTAAAATATTTTCAAAATAACATTCCAAATGAAAGAAATACAGTTCAAATTCAAAGAGCAGATAACGAAGCAAAATACAAAAATAAACTGCACTGAAGAAAGTTCCATGAGAGACCAGGATAAATAATTACAAACTTCAGGAAGATAACCAGATACAGTCCATTGGAAGAACGTCAACCAAGATAAACCTCATGCAGGAATAAAACATTAATTTGTCTCCAGCGTTTGTTAGCATACAGGTCCAAACTCTTATGCAGATCTCACACCTACAACTCATGAAGAGGATCATGGCCTCTCCTTTGGAGTAGACCACATTTTTCCCTGATCCTCTCCTCCCTGTGTGCCCTAGGATGGATAGGGGATGGGCCTGGGTCCTCCTCTGACTGCTCAGCTGGCCTCTGCCCTTCTCCAGCCTCCTCCACCACCTCTAGAGCCACACTTCCATTCCCTGTTGGCTGTTCCTCCTCTCCCTCAGAGTCAGTCTCCACCAGGGGCATGACAGATTTGGTTAAATCTTCCCTAACTAATCATTGTGTCCAATTGCTCAAATCTTGAATAAATATCATCCTAAAAGATTTTTGCATTGAAATACTTGGCAATTTGGAAGGTCCATTTGTAGAAGCTCACCAATTTCAATGTCCCAATCTTAATGAGGATGACCATATCTTTCTCTAGTTTGATATCTGGATTCTTTGGCAGTAATCTTTTTAGCTCATTCTGCAGTTGTGAAAAATGCAAATATACCAAAACTCCTGATACAATTGGTCAGTTGTGTTTAATTAAATTTTTGTTTGCTCTACAAGACAGGATTTTGGCATTCTCTCCTTTTCCATAGCTTTAATTTTAGACTACTAAATATGCTTCTGGATTTTAGACAAAGAACAAAGTACATACATTCTGAAATCAACTCTGAGAACAAAAGCTGAAGTTCTTTGATCCACCTATAAGATACATTTCAGATTTTGTGATTTTGGTCTAGCAGTGATACATTTTAAGTACTAAATATCAGCTCTACATAAGAGCATTTTGGTAACCTTGGCATTATAGACTGTAATAAAATGGGATATGTTATGGTTTTTAAAAAAAAATTAAGCAGCAAATTCACTTAAGCTCTTGTTCTAAATCAGCTCTTTTGATGAAGAGAGAAGTTAGATCCAGTCTCAGAGAAAACTACTCCTAGATAAGAAAACATGTTAATTTATTCTACTGGCTGATCATGAAACAGACATTTATGGTTACGATGTCATTTCCAAAGAACAAAAAATTGAGTTTTATTTATTAATAATCTTAGAACTGATAGAGGAGAATATTTCTAGCTCAAAGTGGAAATGTGAGGTACTTGGTGTTCTCTGACCTTGATTGTTCTCTTGTAGATATTTCATTTCCAAACTAGGTAATTTCATCTATGCTAGTAGGGAGTGAGGTTTGTTCACATTCTTTTATTCTTATTCAGTGTGGGTGGAAGTAGTCTTGCTAGTTGCTTGGTTGGACATTATTTTGACAAGTACAAACACACTACAGCAACCCTGGACACTGGGGGCCACGTTTTGTGACTTAGTTGTTTTTGTGCCAAGCCCCGGGTCATCACTGGCTCTCCTCACCTTCACAAGTGTACAGCAGAAGACCCCGAAGCAATGGAGATGGTATCCTAAGAGGATACCATCCCCTCTCCCCAGAGTGTACCCCAATCCATGGCCATGATACCAATACAGATCATAGTGAAAAGCAGCTCTTGAATTACATAGACAAAATATAGCTGGATTTATCACTCACCCACCCAATCCTCTTTATCAGATAGAGAAACATACACACAAACCTGTGGGATTTTGTAGGTACCTACTAATGTTGACATCTGAACGGAGGTTTCCCTCTTAGCTGCATCAACAAGAGCCAAAAGGTTTTCCTTCCTTCCACAGCTGTAGTTGGGAACATTGGCTTCTCCGGTAGAGAGGATGTCAATCAAGGCTTCTGAAGTAGCAAGGGTGCTGACATAGTTGTCATGGATGTTGTAGCCAAGTGTGAGATTGGGTAAGAGCTGGGGATTCTCATTAACCATTTGAATGGCGAAAACCATGATTAGCAGTTTAAAATAACGTCCTGTACTGTAAAATATGTTAATGTTATTGCCATCATTACCAACAGAACAACAAAATCATTTTTTAATTTAATCCTCTCATTTTCCACAAGCCTCCTGTGTCTTGTGGCATTACATATCAAAAGGCATAAATAAATGATAGCCACCCATTAAACAGGTAACTTTTATGAACACTGAGAAGATGGAATGGAGATAGTCCTCCACCATAGTGAAGAATTACAAGTACACCATTATTTCTACCAGTCTTAATATTCATCTGCCCAGTAACCTGTATTCAGAATCATTCAATCATTGAAGCAGAACCATCATATAATGAAGAGGATCATCATAAGTGACTAAGAAAAGCAATTCATCCTCTATTCTTTTAATTCTTTTTACACATATCTTTAATTCTTTTAAACCTAGAGTACTGCATCCAGTTTTGTTCACCACAAACTTTTTAAAAAAAAATTTTTTTAAAAAAAATTTTTTAACAACTTTTTTAAGATGTTGAGACTCTAGAAAAAGTAGAGAGAAGAGCAACCAGGATGATTAGGGGACTGGAGGCTAAAACATACAATGAACGGTTGCAGGATCTGGGCTTGTCTAGTCTAGTAAAGAGAAGGACCAGGGGAGACAAGATAGTGGTCTTCCAATATTTGAGGTGCTGCCATAGGGAGGAAGGGGTCAAACTATTTTCTAAAGAGCCTGTAGGCCAGACAAGGAATAATGAATGGAAACTGAACAAGGAGAGATTTTACTTGGAAATAAGGAGAAACTTTCTGACAGTGAGAACAATCGACCAATGGAACAGAGGTTGCCCTCAGAAGTTGAGGGAGCGCCATCACTTGACACTTTCAAGAAGAGATTGGACTGCCATTTGTCAGAAATGGTGTAGGGTCTCCCACTTGGGGGGGTTGAACTAGATGACCTAAAAGGTCCCTTCCAACTCTGATTATCTGTTATCTGTTGTCTGTTAAGGATCAGACATTGAATATTGTGTCAATATGCAAATGATGTGGGCAGAAGAATCTGCAACCCTACTTTAAACCAAACCTAATATTCAAGTAGTAAACTCAGTATTGAATGAGAATGGATAAATAATCTGGGTTTCTATTTGCCTCATGTTTGGATTTGAGTCTCTTCCACAATAGAAGACAAAAAAAGGAAAGCCATGGGTGTCAAAATGATTCACAAGTAATTAGACAGGTCCTGCAATATCAGTAAGGAGTAACTGAAATCAAAACAAAAGAAGTGTATTAGAACTGCAAATGGGTGGAATGCAACTCCATCACATTGAGTAACTTACGAGCGAGACTGACTAGAAGGAGCCATATTGAAAGGCAACATTCTAGATGATGATGTTGTTTCAGTGGTGACTATGCCAATGAAATGATCTCCTGGCCTGTAATAATTCCATGGTTTTTCCTCATCCTGGATCTCAAAATTCAGCGGGCATTTCATTCTAAGCTTCTCCGAGACTGCCAGAGATACCAGCAGCATCAGAAGCAGAAGATCCATAATTTACAGGGCTGAATCAATCTCCTTCCTGTTTCTAAACATGAACAACAAGAAGAGTTAGAAGAAATCAAAGCACCTTCACTTTCCTGTTTCAGACAGAAACAAACCAATCTTCACATGGAAAAAAGAGAAAGGTACATTCAAGAGCACATCTCTAACCCTTAATTTGTGTCATACAGCATGATCTGTGGAATTTTATCTTTTCTGATGCAAGATCCTTTTCATCTTTCTTCAGTCTGATATTTGTATCAAAGGCAAGATGTAGCAGAAGAGGTCTCAAACACCAGAATTATGAAAATTACAATGAGAAGAAACTTCTTCTCTTGGGATTCTGAACGCCTTCTAGGGCTCCATGTTGTAAAGCTTGCAGAATCTTAGCATCTTAGTGAAAAATCATCAATCCACCCCTGGGGGGCAGTGATCCCTAGTGGTTGTGGTTCTTCCAGTCAGGACATGTCCAGAAAGTGAAGCTGGAGAAAGGTAGTTCAAGACTTCTGCTGTCCTTCAATGTGGGATCTTGTCTCCAGAGAGCACTGGAGATGTCAGCAAGAGCTATGGAGTTTATGACATTCTAGGTTGTTGGCACTAATACCTATTAAGTACCCTTGAACCCTCTCCAATGTTAAGAGTTGGACCTGTTTGTGATTTTCTTTTCTATTATATCTCCATATCATCATCATCATCATTATCATCATCATCATCATTATCATGGCCACTATCTATTCACTGCAGGATGAAGGCCTCTTCTGTATGTTTCCAACAAATATGGTGTTCGGCTTTCTTTTGCCAATTGGTTCCACAATATTGGCTGATGTTGTTCATCTATCTTATTTTAGTTCTCTTTCATGGTGTTTTTTATTAAGTTGAAAGACCTCCTATATAGGAATCCTAAGTTGGAGACGATTTTAAAATTGCTTGGGACTGAGGTGAATGTCAGCCCAATGTCATCGGTGGACTGCCATTCGGGGGGGCTGGCTGGCCATGGACATTGCTACGAAGCCTTGTGACTCCTGATCATTTAGTTGCCGTGAGCCTACAGACGTAACTCGAGTGATGGCAGAAGAGCTGAGAGGAAAATCCTGAATTTGCCACAAAACAGCTGATTGGGAAGCATACAAGCAGCTATTGGGGCAGGCACATAGGACCAACAGCTGGGGGCGAGCTCCTCTCGGGAAGACTAACTGAGTGTGTACCTGGCAGTTGGGACGTGCCAGGATAAAAGGTTGGGGTGTGCCAGGATAATTGGGGCGGGGCACATTGGGTGTATAAAGGTGGTGGGATAGACTAAATAATTAGCCCTGATTTTAAACTCTATTAGCTTGCGGAGTCTAGCTGTTGGTCAATTAAGTCCTGGCACACTCCAGAGGAAGATAAGCTGCTTACATCAAATCCTGTTGTGGTTGTTGTGCTTTCTTTTGGTCGTGGAACAGAACCTGACAGCGAAATTTTTATTTCCAATGTTTTCTAGAAATACTGAATTTTTGGATGAGAGCTGACTAAGAACAGGAAAATGTCAGACGGTGGACTGTACCATTTGGTTAATAGGGAGAAACTTTTAAAGTGGATAGAACATTTAATATTTTGCTCTCTTTTTATCTTTCCTGGTCTCAATGTCATAATGGCACAAATGGCACAACTTTTAAAATAATCCTCTATATCTGCTGTCATTTTTGGCCACCAAAACTGCCTCCTAACCAAGTGGAGAGTATTTAGGAATCCAAAATGGCCAGCAAGATGAGAGTCATGACTCCGCTGAAGTATCATTAGCCTCAAACTAACGTACTAACATTCATAGAGCTTGCATCCTTTCCATACCAATCCTTCTCTCATGGTTAGAGATGCCCATTTTTCCATGAACCACGGGTCAGTTAGCTGTGCCACCTTAAGGTCTGTTGTTAGCTTTTCTTCAAGTGGGCCAGTTTGGCACCAGGCTTGACCTACACTTTGTAGTGATCAGTACCATGGTGTGGATGTCTTCCTCTTGTCAGCTGTCATATTGGGGTTTCCTTGACAGAGCATCAGCTCTGTCAAGGGCTGTATTTGTGTTGGAAATAGAAGTGTTTGAAGTATTGAGCCTATGTGAACTTGCTTAGGGGAAAGCTTCGGGGGAATTTTCAGGGCTTCAAAGTTTTTGTGGTCAGTCCAAACCTCAAAAGGCACCCTGGAAGTGCTTCCATGAAAGAAGAGTCTCCCAGACTGAAAAAGCCTCCTTTTCCCAAACTGCCTAGTGCCACTCTGTGTCACTCAATTTCTTAGACACATATGCACAAGGCAACAATTAACCCTGAGGGTTCTCCTGGAGGAGCATGGCTGTTACCGCCACATCACTGGCATTGGCTTGAACAATAAATTGTCTGTCATGGTTTGGATGTTGGAGGATAGGCTCTTACAGGACTGGGTGCTTTAATTTCTTTTTGAAAGTTGATTGTCCAAGCTAATGGCTGAATTGGAGTCAGTTTCATGGGAGGGACCCCTGTATTCAGTAACTGGGTTAAGGGAAGGGATACCTCTGCGAATGCAGGAATAAATTGCCTACATAAGTTGGCAAACCCCAAGAACCTCTGTAGCTGTTGGCGTGTGTGAGGTGGCTACCAGTCTAGCATGGCTTTCACTTTCTCTGAATCCATTTCAATCCCTTCATTTGACACTCGGTAGCCCAGGTAGTCTAGGGAGATCTTATGGAACTTGCACTTGGACAGCTTTGCATAGAGTTTTGTGGCTAGGAGTTTCTTCAATACCTACCGCTCCAGTTTATGTTCTTCTAGCATTTCGCTGAAGATGAGACTGTCGAACAAATAAACTAGGACTCCATTATATAAGTGCTCATGTAACATTTCATTTATTAATTGCATAAAGATTGCAGGGGCCCCTTGTAGCCCAAAAGGCATCACTCAGAATTGGAGAATTCCAAGCAGGCAGTTAAAAGCAGTTTTCCACTCATCCCCCTCTCATGTGTGTACTCTGTAATATGCTTTTCTTCTCAGACTTGGGTCACTTTTTTTTCTTTTGTACACATTCTTTTTTGTTGTTGTTAGTGTTGGATGTATATTTCTTTCCGTTCTGTACTTTACTTTTTTATGATAAAACAAAATAAATATGTTTAACGTACTCTTTAATAAACACTGCAGTGAGGTCTGATTCTTTGCTTTGGGTCCAGTGTTTTGATTCCAGAAACTGGTGTCAGAAATTGGATTCACAATTTTTTATCTGTGAGCAGGGATAACAGATCATATGTATGTGTTGTGCAGTGGTGGGATTAAAAAATGTTTACTACCGATTTTGTGGGTGTGGCTTGGTGGACATGGCAGGGGAAAGATACTGTAAAATCTCCAGACAAAGGTGGTATATGCCAGTTCTCTGAACTACTCAAAATTTCTGCTATCGGTTCTCCAGAACTGGTCAGAAGCTGCTAAATACCATCTCTGGTGTTGTGGTGAGCTTGATCCCATGTCATTTCCTGTTTTCAAAATCCAAAAACCATTTAGGAATGTGTTTAAGGCAACATTATGTGTCTAAAAGTATATTTTCATCAAGGAGGTTGGTTAAATGTCTTTGGCCCATTCTTCATTGCAATTTTCAGCCTCCCCTGGCCTTGAATAAAGTTCTCTAAATGGATATAAAGTCCATAACATCCAGACATTAAATGAAACTTATCAAAAAGTTTCTCTGCATCTAAGAAGATTAACACAGCTTGTTTTCAATTCTCAGATAGTCTTTTGTCTTTTATGTAACAATAGACTTTGATCTTCATGAATAAACTCTTGAAAAATATTGTTTAATCAATCTGCCAAAACTAATATAAAAAGTTTATAATCACCATTCAATAGGAAAATTGGTCTATAATTTATAAGCATAAGAGCATTTCCTGGAAGCTTAGGCTTCATGATTAGGACTTTAAAATGTAATTCTCAGGGTTCCAACAAAGGATTTAATCAAATCATGAGTCTCGAGCCAAACTTCAAAATAAATCTATATATGTAGCACTATATATACAGTACTGCATTCTATCCATTGTACCACAGTGGCTCATTAGACAGATATACTGCCTGGAGAATTCAAAAAAGCTTAGTGGATGTTTTGGAATTTTACTATAGCTGGGGACACCTTCATTCATCATTCCAAATGCCTTTTAATTATTTCAAACATAATCACTAGCACACTTATGAATGGAGAGCAGTTTGACCACTTCCTATGTGTGGAGGGTTAGAAAATGTTGGGTCTTAAAATCCCTCTAACTCACATTTATACATTTCTCCTGGTTGTAAGATGCTCCTTTGTATTCAAGACTGGCCTCAGAATGATAATGTAACACTTGGGGATGAAGACGCAGACCATCAGACCAGCACTGGAGGCCAAGATGGAGAAGACTTGCACAGCCACCATGTATTTCCCTTTGGTGCTCAGATAGGTGGGCAGGAAGGAGACCCAGACACTGCAGAAAACCAGCATGCTGAAGGTAATCAGCTTGGCTTCATTGAAGGCCCCAGGGAGGTTCCTGGCCAGAAAAGCCACTGTGAAGCAGATGGCAGCCAGGAAGCCCATGTAGCTGAAGGTGAGGTAAAACATGACAACAGAGCCTTCGCTGCATTGCAGGATGATCTCTCCAGACTGGGAGTGGAGGTCAGAATCAGGAAAAGGAGGAGAAAACCACAGCCAAATGGAGCAGATGATAATTTGGCCAGCAGAACAAGAAAGGATGATAGAGTTGGCCAAGCTCTTTCCCAGCCATCTCTTCACTCGGTTTCCTGGTTTTGTGGCCAGAAAAGCCAGCACCACTGTAATTGTTTTGGCCAAGAGAGAAGAAATGGCAACTGAGAAGACGGTGCTGAACACTGCTTGTCGGAGAAGACAGGAGGCTTTCCTTGGTTGACCAATGAAGAGAAAAGAAGACAAGAAGCAAAGCAGGAGGGAAACCAGGAGGATGTAAGAGAGATCCCGGTTGTTGGCTTTGACAATGGGAGTTTCTCGGTATTTAATGAATATGATTAAAATAAGGGCTGTCGTTAAGAATAAGAATAGGGCAAAAGACACAAGGATGATGCCCAGATTTTCTTCATAAAACAAGAAGCTTATAATTTTGGGGATACATTGGACTCGGTCCTCATTTGGATATTGATCAGGTGGACACTTGGTGCATTTTTCTGTATCTGAGAATACCAAAAGATTAATTTTTTTAACAATCTCTCCATTCACCCATTCACATTTAAAGAAATAGTTTCTTGGGACAACATCTGATACCAGAACCATTTCCCCAAACACAGGTTTTAACATCTCTTCAGAATAATGTTAATGGGAATACAATTTTCTATATCAATATTGGACATAGCTAAGATCTATGGAATTTGGGGAAATCTTGGGAAAAGAAAGATTTCATGTTTAATGTACAGAACTTCCATAGGAACCTACAGTATTGGAAATTCATAATGAATCAGGTAACCTTTCTAGATACACTTCCTGAATCCTGCAGGATGACGATTCTTAATATTCTGGAATCGGTATATTATTATTATATATCTATCTTGTGAAATTTAGTAAAATAGCAAAAAAAGTTAGTCCTGCAAATAATCTGGAATAGCTAATGGAAGCTTTGGTAATACCAGTAGAATGAGGGCTTCCCATACCTTAACACAACACAAATTGAGGATCAGCAATACCTTCACAGTGAGCCCATAATGAATATTTATTTTTATTTATTTATTTATTGTACTTATATTGCTGCCCATGGTGACTCAAGGAGGCTTACAGAATGTAAAACCATATAAAAAAAACAATAAGAACTAATAAAAAGAATCAAATAAACTAATAAAGAATAATAGAACAAAATATGGAAAGAAATAACCCCCCCCCCAAGTGCCACCCCTCACCCCGAAAACAGCAGACCACATGCGCCATTTGATGGGTTCCCCAGGCCCCCTGGTAGAACTAAGTCTTCAGTGCCTTCCAGAAGAGTATTAGAGAGACAGACATTCTAATCTCTGGGGGAACGATGTTCCAGAGAGAGGGAGCCACCATGGAGAAGGCCTTTCTTCTGGGATCCACCAGGTGCCTCTCCCTCAGGGATGGGACCCACAACATTCTCTGCCTCCCCGCTCTGATGGGTTGGGTAGAAGTGACCAGCAAGAGAAGGTCCCTCAGATAACCTGGTCCCAAGCCATGAAGGGCTTTAAAGATGACAACCAGCCCCTTGAATTACACCCGGAAGCAAATCGGCAACCAATGCTGCTCCTGAAGGAGAGGTGAAACATGTGTACACTGGGACTGCACAAAACCATGTGGGTGCATTTTGCACCAAATGGAGCTTCTGGATGCTCTTCAAGGACAGCTCCATGTAGAGCATGTTACAATAATCAAGACAGGAAGTGATTAGGGCATGAGTGATTGTGAGTAGGGACTGTTGGTCCAGGAAACGGCATAACTGGTGCACAACCCGCAGTTGCACAAAGGCCCTCCTGGCCATGACTACCACCTGCTCTTCAAACAATATATATAATAGTGAGAACAATTATCCAGTGAAATGGCTTGTCTTCAGAGGTCATGGGCACTCCATTACTGGAGACTGGACAGCCACTTGCCTGGAATGGTATCGGGTCTGCTTCCTGAGCAGGGGGTTGGAATAGATGACCTCCAAGATCTGTTATTCTTTTTTGTCCTGTTTAGCAGATAAGCGCAAATTTAAAAAAAAAAAAACTGGCAGTAGTAAATCTTGCCCAATCTGCTAAACCCTACTATCTAGCTCCTTTCCTTTTTTTGAACTATTACGATCTGGCAGATGGTACAGAATAATAAAAGCAAGAACAAATAGGCTGAAAAACAGCTTCTATCCCAGGGCAGTAGCTCTTTTGAATTCTGCTGTATAGTGCAGTGTTAGTGTGGTGTTGGGGATTTCCGGTTCAATGTGTGAAGGGCAAAGGATGTTCATTTGTGTTTATTTTCATGGTCATGGTCATGATGTGCACTGAAGATGATGTTTGATTTTGTTATACGAGGTCCAATGACAATAAACTAAACTAAACTAAACTTTTCCAAGTTCTTTTTGCTATCCCTTCCCTTGGATAATCAACTGAGCAATTAGAAGATGAACAAGGAAAACAGTTGAGGTTCAACTTGTCTTTTAACTTGCACTTCCATGAAAATGCTCTCAATGAATTCACTTCCACAAGGCCCACCCTTTTCTATGGTGTGACTCACCTTCCTGAGAGGAGATGGTCCCCTCTGGACAAGGAATGCAGTTGTAGCAGCAAACTGGCTCTCCTTCTCGAGCCCTCTTGACAAATCCAGGGTGACAATTTTCCACACATTTGGACTGAGGAAGAGACTAAGCAGAAAAACCAGCAATGCCAAAAAGATATGTTAGCACTCACCATCCATGGAAAATAAAGATCAAATGAATATTAGCCAAAGAGTCTCTAGCCTTCACTTAGATGAGTCTGAACTCTCTAACTATTTCCAAATAGTTGCAGGAGATACAACTACTGAGAGATTCTTCATTTATTTCATCCCTTTTATCTCAAAGGTGCTTTTTCCAAGAGGCAAATTCCAGTTGCCTCTTGGAAAAAGCACCTTTGGGACATCCACGACCTGGAGGACTGAGAATCTCCATAAGCATTCATCCCTTTTGCTTTTGGAATGTCTCATTGAAATAAGGGACTTTTCTACTTAATAAACCTAGGAGGGGTGGAATTAATTTATTTATTGCTAATTAAGAAAAGATTTAAGCATTAAGTGACAACCAGTGCTTTTCTTCTCATGGCTGTATTAAAATTTATTTCTCCATTCTTCATATATCCATGATTTTAAGATAGGATGGTGTTTGTTGACCAAGGGTGTGTCTTGTTTCCACATCATTTGATTCAGTCCAAACCTGACTAGGGAACTGTTTAACAGAATTGCTTCTCCTTTGCTATTTTAGAACAAGGAACAAGAAAAATTGAATCTATCGGTACCATAATCATCAGTACTTGAGGGCCCCTCTCATCACTTTTATGGAAATATCAGATTGTTTAGGATGCACAAAAGGGGCCATGATCTGTGTGCTGAAAATTTGTCATCCAGCATCTTATGTTGAACAGTGCAGAATCAGCTTAAAACAATATTCAGTATTTTAGCATGAAAAGGACACCTGTCTTCCAAGCAGTCTAAAAAAAACGTGTGAGATTTTTACTCTCCACATTCAATTCTCTGTGAAGGTCAACCACCTTGTTGATTAGGCTAAGCCAACTTGAAATTGATGCTCAGGCTTTGGATAGATAGAGAATGGACACCAATATTTATCCTACCTTGTTGAAAAAGTTTAGCAATGACAGAGTATCTTTATTGACTGTAAATCTCTGCCTTTCAAAACTCCCCAGTTGCTCATCAATGGGATCCAACCCAGGAATAAAAATCCAGGTTATGACTTTCAGATCTGCTGTTACATCTCCATTTTGGTCCAAGTACAAATTCCAATGGGAAATATTGCAAAATTCATTCTTCTCCAGAAATGGATGGAACTAGAACAGAAACATCCAGGAAATTTAAAATCAGAGACTTTGGTTTCTTATCCTTGGTGGTCTTTTCATTTTTGAAACTTTTGTCTACAGTTGTCAAAGTTGCAAATATAGTGAGTTGGGAGAACAAGCGTTACCACTTTCTTCAAAAGTAAAAAAGGCTCAGATAAATTGTTCAATCCTATATTGAAAAAAATATGTATTGACAAAATATGTCAAAATTTACCTTTTAAAGGAAAGCTTTTAGATAAATTGAATATACAATTAATGAGATTATTCATAAATGTCTTGGGGGGAAAAAAAAGCATGGAGTTATCAAAAGAAAGTTGCCAGACTAATCTTCTCCCAAGTAGACCAGATGGTAAACAACCGAGACTCTTGTCATTTCTTCAGTGAAAGAAGAAAAAGGGGGGAGACTGCTAAAGAAATCCTTTCTTGATGTAACCTGAATATATTCAATCTTATATCAAATTGGTATAACCTACACATGATACAATGGAGAGAGGAATCCCAGATGGCCAGACCCTATCACTTCTGAGAGGCACTGCCAGGAGATGAGAAGATCATAAAAATTCCACAGTGAGATGTATGCTTGGGAAACTGTGGAAAAGATCATTCCTATAGAAGGGGTGGGGGTGGGAATAAACATACTGGCATTTGTTTCATTAAATACACATTGAGAGAAGGGGAGGGGTTCTAAACTCCCTTATCTATCCCGGTATGATGAGAGATATTAGACGCTGCTTTAAACTCTTACATGTATTGTCCCATCTCAATAAAGGATTCCTTTTGATACTTTTGGGTTTCAGAAGTTCATTCTTGTAAATTGAATGGGAAAAAGTTCTGTAGCCTGACACCAGAAATGGATGGAACTAGACAGAAACATCCAGGAATTTTAAAAGCAGAAACCTTCGTTTCTTATCCCAGGTGGTCTTTTCATTTTTGAAACTTTATCTACAGTTGTCAAAGTTGCAAATATAGTGAGTTGGGAGAACAAGTGTTACCATTTTCTTCAAAAATGAAAAAGGCTCAGATAAATTGTTCAATGCTATATTGAAAAAATATGTACTGACAAAATATAATTATCAAAATTTGCCCTTTTAAGTGGAAGCTTTTAGATAAATTGAATAAAGAAACAAATAATATGATTATTCATAAATGTGTTGGGGAAAAAAGAAAGCATGCAGTTATCAAAAAGAAAGTTGCCAGACTGATCTCCTAAATATACCAGATGGGAAACAACCACACGAGCTAATTCTACATTATTGTAAAAAGGTACATTAAGAGACTCTTATAAGTCTTACAGTACAAATCTTCTAACAACACATTTGTATGTTTTCTCATACTATTTCTTAAAGATTTACTAAAATGGTCTGAAAAGAAATCTGAATGGAATGTAAGAGAGAGACTAGGGCAAAGCTCTACATTTCGAAGAAGTAAAACTCAAGGTAAATTGCTCCAAACTCGATTGCAGAAAATACGACTTCAGGAACAGTGTGGTCAATGCCTGGAACACCCTCTGTTGTTACAGCCTCAACCCCTCATGGCTTCAACCTCAAACTGTCTACTGTGGACCTCACCCCATTCCTAAGAGGTCCTTAAAGGGGGTGTGCATAAGTGCACCAGCGTGCCTCTCATCCCTGTCTTACTGTCCCCATTTATCTGTATTTACATCCTTGGTTCCTGTTATGTTCATACCTATGCTTGTTATCTTGTACATGTTTGACAAACAAACAAATACATAAATAAATAAAAATGCAACAAGAAGAATGAGGGATGCCAAACATGGAAAGAATACTTGTAAACTCAAAATAGTAATTGATTGCAAGCTGAATGTAAGTCAGCAGTTTGATGTGCATAAAAATCTCAGGAAGTGAATGAAAGAGACTTCAACTCAAGTACTAGGTCCTCTTGCAGTAGACATCGCACAAAACCTGGATAAGTTTTAGGGAAGTGCAATGAAGCCAATGAAGAGATCACAGGAAGTTTTTCCTAGCCTTGGTCAGTTTCCCTTCATTGAGTATCTTAATGCAACAACTGAGAAGGCATCCAGAGCATCAAAAGGCAAGACAACAAGGAGAAGAGCCATGTTGGATTATGGGAGCTGGAATTGAAAAAGAAACACTTAATAGAATAGATTAGAACAACAGCAGACCCTGTACCATTCTGGACAAATGGCCATGCAATCTCTTCTTAAATATCTGGAGCAGCTACAACTTCTGCAAAGAAATTCTTCTACCAGTTAATTTGTCTCACTGTCATGTTAGTTTCCATCCATTGCATATTGTCTTGCCTTTGAAAATGAATTGCCCCCCTCTTCTTTTCTGGCACCGCTCAAATATTGGAATACCGATATCATACCTTCACTAGTCCTGCTTTTTTAAAAGTAAACATACCTAATTCCTGCAACCGTTCTTCATATGTTTTAGCCTCTAGTCCCCTTCTGTATCTGTGTTGCTCTTTTCGGCAAAATCTCTACATCTTTTTTATAATTTGGTGACCAAAACAGGATGCAGTATTCTAAGTATGGTCTTACTAAGGATTTATAAAATGGTACTAATACTTCATGTGATCTTGATTCTATTCCTCTATTAATGCAGCCTAGAACATTGTTGTTTTTTGGCCACTTGCTACACAGTGCTGGCTGATATGTAAGTGATTGTCCACTAGGACTGCAAGATCCCTCTCACAATTACAAAATCTTTTGGTTGGTAAAAGAACCAGTCTTCCAGTAGCAATAGCACATAGATTTACATATTGCTTCACAGTGCTTTAAAGCTGCCTCTAAGTGGTTTATAGAGTCAGCATATTGCCCTCAACAATCTGGGTCCTCATCGGTGGTAGGATTCAAAAAGTTTTAATACCAGTTCTGTGGGCATGGCTTGGTGGGCATGACAGGGAAGGATACTGTGAAATCTAAATTCCCTCTCCATTCCTGTGGGAAAGTAACTGCAAAACCCCGATCCCCTCCCCACTAACCTGCTTCCCAGCTTCATTCTTCTGTGCAGGGCAACCAAAGAAGACCCAGCCAATCAGCTGGGACTCAGGAGGCAGAGAGTAGATGGGACCAGAGCCAGTCAGAGGTGGCATTTCCCGGTTCTCTGAACTATTCAAAATTTCTGCTACCAGTTCAACTGGTCAGAATACCACCCCTGCTGGATCCTCATTTTACTGATCTTGGAAGGATGGAAGACTGAGTCAACCTTGAGCCGATCATAATCGAACTGCTGGCAGTCAGCAAAATTAGCATGCAATACTGCATTCTGACCATTGTGCCACCAGGGCTCTTATTTATAGTAACTAAAACGTGTTACACAGAAACTTTAGATCGGTGTACTTTTATTCCAGAGCATCATAAATGCAAAAATACTGATTTACAATAGAAGAGATTGTGGATGAATGAGAGGAAAAATCCTAAAAGGAGTATAACTTTTAGAGCTGGGTCAGTGAACCGGAAAAGGTCAGTCTCCCCTTCATTGCTTATCTTAATGCAACAACTGAGAAGGCATCCAGAGCATCAAAAAGCAAGACAAGAAACAATGTTTGGAAACTAACTGAGGAAGGAAGCAACCTAGAACTAAAGAGAAAAATTTTAATAGTGAGAAGATCAACCAATAGAACAGTTTCCCTTCAGAAGTTGTGGGTGCTCCATCACTGAAGGCTTTGAAAAAGAAACTGGACAATCATTTGCCTTCTGCTTGAGCAGGGATTGGATTAGAAGACTTCTTAGGTTCCTTCCAACTCTATTATTCTATGTTGTACATTCAGGGACACAGTAATTTGGACTCCTGCAGAGAGAATGTTAAGCTGTATGACCCCATGGTGTCCCTCAAATGGATCAATGTAGAATTGTACAATGTTAATCATAATATCTTACATACAGCAATTTATTCAAACATGTATGCATTGCTTCAAAATTAACAGTTTTAACACCAATATATGTGTCATAGTTCCCAATTTCCTTCCTTCCTTCCTTCCTTCCTTCCTTCCTTCCTTCCTTCCTTCCTTCCTTCCTTCCTTCCTTCCTTCCTTCTTTCCTTCCTGTTGTTGGTTTGAGCTTCCAGCATGGCAACTTACCAACAGCATAACTACCAACTCTTTCTTTCTTTTTATCTATCATATTTATTTGCCACCCATCTCACCATGAGTTGAGTCTAGGCCTCATACAACATTAAAGGAAATAAAACATAAATAATACATGTTTCTAATCACAATAAAATTATAATTAAAAGGATGAGGAGGAAGGGAGCAAGATGTGAAGTGGGAGAGAAGGAATACTCTCTTAGACCATGATCCACTTCCAGTGTCACATTCTTGATCCAGAGAAGTGGGCAACTGGCACACAACAAAAAGTTATGCAATTGCTCTTTGAACCAGAATTTGAGAGTTCAGGAAAACACCAAAGTTGTGGATCATGCAACCCCATCTAGAACTAAATTTCCAGATCCTGAAGATCCATGCAACTGAAGCCATTTGGTCTTGTCAGGGTTCAGCCACAGCTTCTTGTCCCCCAACCTTGCAATTTTATTCCCTGAAGGATTAAATTGGCCAAGTAGTTGGCCCTTTATAGCAAACATAGGTTGAGAAGGTTCCTCTCCTTTTCTTTCTTTCCTGGATCCTCATAGGGACTCCCTACCTGCCATGGCTGTAGCCTTGGGATCCCCAACTTCTGTTGGCTCTTCTTGCTTCTCCTTCTGGATCTGGAAGAATATGCAGCTTTCAAGGCATAGGCCAGAGTCCTGATAACATTGTGCAAATGGAGGTGAAAGGGGATCCATATACTCCTCCTTTCCTCTCCAGGCTCTAGTGGTGCTTTCTGAATGCATCTTTTCTGACCTTTGACAGAAGAAATGTGCTTTGAATATGAACATTGAAAAGACCGATCTGCAAATTTATGTTCCACAAATAGATTGGGTTCAGAATCTTCTGGCCTTGCTTTTTCCTGAAAAGCAAAGCTCCAAACACTATGGACATAGTTGTAAAGATCCTCCCGTCCCACTACCAAATGTTCGATGCTTTCTAATATCCAGACTTTCCCTTCAACAGGTCCTGGAACACCTTCAAATGTTAACTGCAAAGTATGGATTCTGTTCCAGACGTTAACAGTTTCTATGTAGTTCACAAAGACATTGACTTGTCTCCATTTAGAGACGGAATCCCGGAGGGGTGTTGTATGTCCAGTCACTGAGAACTGTTGTGATATAACCACACAAATTCCAGTCCTGACAAGCATAGGAATAAAAGTCCTCATGAAACTCTCTCCCTCCTCTGTGTCTGAAGTAAAGAGCCCAATCAAGGTCCACCTGAAATGGAGGAGCAGTTGGATAATTGCTGGATACGTGACCCCTTTTTTGGGCAGAATCCGGTGGAAAAAAGGGAATTGACTTTTATCATTGAGAGCTTCTGAAACAATTGCATCACTGATCTGCAAAAGTAATTAAGAATGTTATGCTACATTTGGGGTCAAATCAAGTCCAAAATACTAGATTTTAATAAATCCTATTGCTACTCATGTACACATTAGAATAGTATGTTGTTCATGGATTCACCTTTAAAATTTCTAAAGGTGACTTTGGCAATATATAATAAGCAAGAAGCTAGAAGCTAAATGGGGAAACAACAAATAAATTCAAAATACAAAAAGGAACAAGGCAGGGATGTCCACTATCACCGCTTTTGTTTATTTTGACTCTAGTGGTTTTAACGAGAATAATTATGAAGGAAACAGAAATAAAAGGGCTAAAAATAATAAAGGAAGAATTCAAATTGCAAGCCTTTGCCGGTTATTTAGTTTTCATTTTAGAAGAGCCACAAAATTAGGGACCAAAACTTATAGAAAATTTAGAAGAATTTGGAAAAGTTGCAGGGCTAAAAATTAATAGGGAGAAAACAAAAATAATTACAAATATATACAAATAATACTAAAATAGACAAATAAACAAAAGGAAACACAAGCTGCGATAATAGACATCCAAATAGTAGATAAAGTAAAATATTTAGGGATTAGGATCTTGGCGAGATATACAACACTCAAAAATGATAACTATAATCCAGTAATTAAATGAATAGCAGAAGATTTGGAAAAATGGGACAAATTAAGATTATTTTTATGGGTAGAGTAGCGACCGTAAAAATGAACATCTTACCTAATTTTTTTTTTTTCATAATGCTCCAATAAAATTGGAAAACTTTTTTTTTTGATGATCTGAATAAATTGACATTGAGATTCATATGGCAAAAGAAAAAAATCAAGAATCAAATTAAATTTGTTGAAAAATGCCACAGAAAGGGGTGGATTTGGCCTACCTGACTGGGAATTGTATTATAGAGCTGCAACTCTAACATGGGTTAAAGATTGGATAAATCACAAGAATAAAAGAATATTAACACTAGAAGGTTACAATTTACAGGCAGAATGGCATGCCTTCTTATGGCAGGACAAGCAAGCAGGCCATAGATACTTTCAAAGACATAAAATTAGGCAGATCTTGTTAACTGCGTGGAACAAAACTAAAAAACAAATCTACATAAAAACACCAATATGGCTATCTAAATTAGAAGCTTTATTTAGACAAGGGAAAATTATTACCTATGAGGACATTTTAAATGATAGACGGGAATTACAATCAAGGCAAGACTTGAATGGAAGAGACATAGAATAGTGGGCTTACTTACAACTCCAATTGAGACATGGGAAAGATATGAAAGAGTGGGAAATTAGCAGGCGCAAAACACAATTAGATGAAGTACTGTTGGGAACTGATGAGAAATTGATAAACAAAATTTATAAAGTCTTATTGGAATGTAAATTAGAGGAAGAAAAAGTAAAAGAAACGATGGTGGCATGGATGAAGAATTTTAGGCATAGTATAAATTTAGATGATTAGCAAATTTTATGGGAATGAAACAAAAAAATGATCTTTGGCCACACCATTTAAAGAAAAGTTATATAAATTGTTTTATATATGGCATATGCCGCCATCAAAATTGGCAAAAAATGTATCCAAATCTTTCCCCTGTATGTTGGATGTGTGATAAGGAAAATGGAACATATTATCATTTATGGTGGAATTGCAAAGAAGCCCAAAAGTTTTGGCAGAAAATTCCAAAATGGTTAGAAGAGATGTGTAAAATTAAAATAGAACACAGACCTGAATTTTTCTTATTAGGAATTAATGTGGGAAAATATGACAAAGATATTATATACCTAATAATTCATCTAATCACAGCTGCAAGATTGGTCTTGCAGAACAATTGCAATTGCAGAACAATGGAAATGTAAAGAAACTCCAAGTGAAATAGAAATAATTAGGAAAATTTGGATGTGTGCAGAAATGGACAAATTGACAAAAGAACTAAAAAATAAGGATGAATCGGATTATTATAAGTATGGGATAAGTTGTATTGCTGGTTAGAAAAGAGGAAGGATCAAGAAAATAAAAAATGATTTTATGTATATATTATATACTATGTATATAGAATGTAAATATGTACTATTTTTATATGACTTAACAATGTAAGACAATTATGTGGGTTAGGATGATTGCACCATGTCCATTGTTTTTAATGACCTTTTATTATTTACATTATTTCTTCTATATCTGGAGCTATGCAAATATAATCATATTCTATACAGAGATTAATTAAATCTCCTCTAACTAACCATTGAATCTTGTTTGAGTAAATACCATGCTAACATACTTTTACACGAAAACTCTTGGCAATTTGGAAGGTCCATTTGTAGTGGCTCATCAATTTCAGTGTGTCAACTATCAACTCATAAAATATTTCTATTGTATTTTTAGAATTGCCAACAGAAATGGAGGGGGGAGCAGTGTGGCAGCTTGCAAACCAAAAGTGCATTCCATAAATGTTTTCAAAGATAGTACTAGGTGACTAAAGTTTCTGCCATGCAAAATTCTAACTGGAGAGCATGGCTGATGACTTTGGCTATGGATGAGTCCCACTGGAGAATATGAATTATGATACACCCAGGGGGTGTGGGACAGCCAGGGTCAAGGATGACAATGAATTATGTGTCTCAGGGTCAGTATCATCCAGGCAGTGCTGGACATGTTAACTCCCAATAAATCCTTTTTAAGTTTTGGAAGTTTGGCTCGAGACTCATGATTTAAATGGAGGTAATTGCCAGAATCCTGACATCAACCTTAATGAGGATGGCCATATCTTTCTCTACTTTGAAATCCAGAATTCTTTCTGCAGGTATCTTGTTAGCTCATTCTCCAGTTGTGCAAAAGACAGGGAGACCAACCATCCTGATACAGTTTGTCAGTTGAAGAAACCAAGAGGTGTTTAATTAAAATTTTGTTTGTTCTGAAAGAGAATTTTGGGGTTCTCTCATTTTCCATAGTTTTAATTTTAGACTACTAAATATATTTCCTGATTTTAGAAAAAGAAAAAGGTGCATGAAATCAGAAACCAGCTTTGTGGCAGCAGCTGAGGTCCTTTAAGATACTTTTAAGATGCTGTGATTTTATTTGTTCTAGCAGTGATATATTTTAAGTACTAAATGTCAGTTCTACATACGAGCATTTCAGTAACCTTGGGATTATAGACTGTAATACATTGCGATAAGGAAGCTGAAAAGTTTGGATTTTCTTTTTAATTTTATGCAGTAAATTTTCATACCCTTGTTCTAAATCAGGTCCTTTGATGAAGAGGGAGCTTAGACCTAGTCTCAGAGAAACTTATCCCTAGATAAGAAAAGATGTTAATATTAAAGCTGAAGGAAGAATTTGAATCAGGTTTTGTTTGTCATTGGTTTGCTTATTGTCAGAGTATATTCATGAACTGGAATGGAGCTTAGTAACAACGTCAGCCAATGAGAGCTGAATTGAGGGCTGAAAATTAAAGAGAGAATCTGGGCATGGTTTATCTCTGTTCTGTGCTCAGCTCTAAAGTAAAGGAGAAAACTAATTGTTTGCTTATTTGCTGAAGACTGGAGCTCTGCTCTGAACCTGTAACATGTCTGCTTCTGTTTGAGTTTGCTTCATGTTGGAGAAATCTACAACTGGTATTGTAAAATTTACTTCAAGTATTTATAAAGAAGTTAAATGAAGCCTCAGCCATCTGTGTTTGCTTTTCGGGTGTTGAATTTATGCTCCAAAACTCTGAATATTTATCAACACCTAAAAGAAAGATTTAAACTGGATAAAAAGCACTATGGATTTGACTTTGTTAAAAATGAATTGGAAAAGTTAGTATGTGAAAATGATGGACACGTTATTGCTAAGATCTATAAAATGTTATAGAAATTGAATTGGGAAAAAGAACCTGTAAAACTCAATAAAAATATTAACGTGAAGAAAATATATTAATTCACTCTATTGGCTCATCATCAAATACCCATCTATGGCTATGATGTCATTTCCAAAGACAATCCATTTTAGATGTATTTATGAATAATCTCAGAATTAATGGAGAAGAATAGTTACAGTTCAGTCTTGAAGTGCAAGTTCCTAGGTACTTTCTGAGCTTAGTTATTTTCTTGCAGACATTTCATTACCTAATTAGATAACTTCATCAGTACTAGTAGGGAGTGGGGTTTGCTCACATATTTTGTTTATTCTGGGTGCTTGCTCAGTGTGGGTGGAAGTGGTTCATTCATTGGATATAATTTAGACAAATGTCAACTAAAAATATTCCTTTGGTCTTTTTAGTTGCCAGCAGAAAGGGACTGGCAGCCCAAGGCTTTCGCCGTGCAAGAATATTACTGGAGAGCACGACTGATGACTCTTGGCTATGGATATGTCCCATTGGAGAATATACATGCAGGGGGTGGGGGCAAGACCCGGGACAAGGGGGAAATGAATGACGTATTTTAGTGTCGGCTGCACCCAGCTAACACCGACATGGCACTTATAATGAATCTTTTTTTTTACTGTGAGAGATGCGACTAGAGACTGATGATTTGAATGGGAGTGGATTTATTGGAGCTCTGACAACAGCACACTGCAGCAACACTGAACATCACGAAAAGGAAACAGATCATCTATACAACATTTTCCAGCATAATATATATCTACACAATTTTATTAAAAAGTGCCTAACCACCAACCTAATATAGCACAACTAACATAAACTGAAAAAAAAAGACTACCATACATCAAAAACATCTCAGAAACCACCAACAAACTATTACAACTACATGGTATCATTGTAGCACACAAATCATGTAAACCCTCCAACATATCATACTGTACATAAATCAAACGATCCAGCAGCCCCAGAATGGGAAAAAAACCAGGAATCCTGTACAACATAGACTGCAACAGACACTACATAGGACAAATAGGCAGAAGACAGGCAAAGCACATCGATGAACACCAACTTGCAATCAGAATACACTTCACAGACCCCCTCCTCATCTTCACAAGTGTGCAGCAGAAGCCCACAAAGCAACGGGGATGGTGTTATAAGAAAATATGTCCATAGCCATGGCAGATGGAAAGCAATTCTTAAACCCCATAGACAAAATATGTTTGGTTCTATCACTCACTTTACCACATAGAGAAAACAAACACACAAACCTGTGGGACTTTGTAGGTCCCTAGTAAAGTTGACATCTGAATGGAGATTTCCCTCTTAGTTCCATCAACAACAGTCAAAAGGTTTTCCTGCCTTCCACAGCTGTAGTTGGGAACATTGGCTTGTCCAGTAGAGAGAATGTCCAGCAAAGCATCTGAAGTGCCAAGGGTGTGGGCATAGTTGTCATGGATGTTGTAGCCAAGGGTGAGATTGTACAGAAACTGGGGGTTGTTGTTGACCATTTGAATGGCAAAAATCAGGATTAGCTGTTTAAAATAATTTGTCCTACTGTAAAAAAAAATATTCATGTTATTACCAACAGCAGCAGCAGAAACAACACAATTAATTTGTTCAGTTTAATCCTCTTTGTCTTCACAAGCTTACTGTGTCTTATGCCAATATAGATCCAAAGCCAAAGATCAATAAAAGGCACCCATCAGCAGGTACTTTTTATGGGCATTGAGAAGATGGGATGGAGATTGTCGTCCAACAAAGTTAAGAATCAGAAATACATCATTATTTCTACCAGTTCTAATATTCATCTGCCTATTAACCTGTATACAAAATCATTCAATCATTGAAGTAGAACTACCATAAAATGAATAGGAAGTTTTATAAGTGACCCAGAAAAGCAACTGCAAAAAGAACTAATCCTCTATTCTTTTAAGGATCAGGCATTGAATATTGTGTCAATTAATGGTTATATAAATATGAAAATGAGGCAGGCTAAAG
Organism: Bungarus multicinctus; assembly: GCA_023653725.1. NCBI lineage: Eukaryota > Metazoa > Chordata > Lepidosauria > Squamata > Elapidae > Bungarus > Bungarus multicinctus. The sequence goes on along the minus strand of CM042834.1, from coordinate 12,624,789 downwards.
AATCTGCAACTCTTTCAGTCACTATGTTAAACCAAACTTAGTATTCGAGTGATGAAGTCAGTATTGAATGAGAATAGATAAAGAATCAGAACTTGTTTCAAGTTTTGTTTGCCTCATGATTGGATTTGAGTCGCTTCCACAATAGAAGACAAAAAAGGAAAGCCATGGGAGTCAGAATGATTCTAGAAATTAGACAGGTCCTGCAATATCAGCAAGGAGTAACTGAAATCAAACAAAAGAAGCGTGTTAGAACTGCAAATGGGTGGAATGCAACTCCATCACATTGAGTAACTTACGAGCGAGACTGACTAGAAGGAGCCATATTGAAAGGCAACATTCTAGATGATGATGTTGTTTCAGTGGTGACTATGCCAATGAAATGGTCTCCTGGCCTGTAATAGTTCCATGGTTTTTTCTCATCTTGGTTCTCAAAATTCAATGGGCATTTCATTTTAAGGTTCACAGAAACTGCCTGAGACACCAGCATCATCAGAAGCAGAAGATCCATAACTTATAGAGCTGAATCAATCCCCTTCCTGTTTCTAAACATGAACAAGAAGAGTTAGAAGAATTCAAAGCACCTTCACTTTCCTGATTCACACAGAAACAAACAAATCTTCACATGGAAAAAAGAGAAAGGTACATTCAAAAGCACCATCTCTGCTTTCCCTTAACTTGTACCAAATATGTGGAATTTTACCTTTTCTGATGCAAGATCCTTTTCATCTTTCTTCAGTCTGATATTTGTATCAAAGGCAAGATGTAGCAGAAGAGGTCTCAAACACCAGAATTATGAAAATTACAATGAGAAGAAACTTCTTCTCTTGGGATTCTGAACGCCTTCTAGGGCTCCATGTTGTAAAGCTTGCAGAATCTTAGCATCTTAGTGAAAAATCATCAATCCACCCCTGGGGGGCAGTGATCCCTAGTGGTTGTGGTTCTTCCAGTCAGGACATGTCCAGAAAGTGATGCTGGAGGAAGATAGTTCAAGACTTCTGCTGTCCTTCAATGTGGGATCTTGTCTCCAGAGAGCACTGGAGATGTCAGCAAGAGCTATGGAGTTTATGACATTCTAGGTTGTTGGCACTAATACCTATTAAGTAGCCTTGAACCCTCTCCAATGTTAAGAGTTGGACCTGTTTGTGATTTTCTTTTCTATTATATCTCCATATAATCATCATCAGCACCATCATCATCATCATGGCCACTATCTATCCACTGCAGGATGAAGGCCTCTTCTGCATGTTTCCAACCAATATGTTCCTCAGCTTTCTTTTGCCAATTGGGTCCACAATACTTGCTGTCCATCCATCTTGTTTTAGGTCTCTTTCATGGTTGGTTTTAATTAAATTGAAAGAACTGCTATATAGGAATCCTAAGTTGGAGATGATTTTAAAATTGCTTGGGACTGAGGTGAATGTCAGCCCAATGTCATCTGTTGGCTGCCATTCAGGGGGGCTGGCTGGCCGTGGACATTGTTACGAAGCCTTGAGACTCCCGATCATTTAGCTGCTGTGAGCCTATAGATGTAATTCGAGCAATGGCAGAAGAGCTGAGAGGGAAATCCTGAAGTCGCTGCAAAACAGCTAATTGGGAGGCACATCAGCAGCTATTGGGCAGGCACATAGAACCGATAGCTGGGGGCCAACTCCTCTCGGGAAGACTAACTGAGGGTGTACCTGCCAATTGGGATGTGCCAGGATAATTGGTTGGGGTGTGCCGGGATAATTGGGGCGGGGCACATTGGGTGTATAAAGGTGGTGGGATAGACTAAATAATTAGCCCTGATTTTAAACTCTATTAGCTTGAGGAGTCTAGCTGTTGGTCAGTTAAGTCCTGGCACACTCCAGAGGAAGATATGCTGCTTATATCAAATCCTGTTGTGGCTGTTGTGCTTTCTTTCAGTCGTATGACAGAACCTGACAGTGAAATTTTTATTTCCATTGTTTTCTAGAAATACTGCATTTTTGGATGAGAGCTGACTAAGAACAAGAAAATGTCAGACGGTGGACCGTACCATTTGGTTAATAGGGAGAAACTTTTAGAGTGGACAGAACATTAAATATTTTGTCTCTAATGCTATCGTTTTTATCTTTCCATATTTGTGTAAGACATTGAGATTCTTTATATTTTGAAGTATCTTAGTTTGTTAAATAAATAGTGGGCTATCAATTCTGCCGCTGTGATAGTGGTAGTCCCCATAGCATGGTGGATACTGTGACCTTATTTTTTGCCCCACCCTCCCAAAATTGTGGTTTTGGGGAAAATTGAAGCAGTAAAATTGGGTTGCTTAGAAAATGAATCAACCACAGTCCAAATCACTGTGAGCCCGCCCACTACTTTCAGGAAGGTCCACTATAAAGTCCATGGCGACCTCTTCCTAGGGGCAACAGGGCTTGGATGGGAGTCTTCCCTGGTCTCAATTTCATAGTGGCACAAATGGCAAAACTTTTTACACAGTCCTCTAAATCTGTTTTTGTTTTTGGCCACCAAAACTACCTCTGAGCCAAGTTGCAGAGTATTTAGGAATCCAAAATGGCCAGCCAGACAAGAGTCATGACTCTGCTGAAGTATCATTAGCCTCAAACTAATGTACTGATATACATAGAGATTGGATCTTTTCCATGCTCCAATCTCTCTCTCATGGTTAGAGTCTTCTATTTTTCCATGAACCAAGGGTTAGTTAGTTGTGCCACCTTAAGGTCTGTTGTTAGCTTTCCTTCAAGAGGGCCAGTTTGGCATCTGGCTTGGCTTCTAGTGGAGGCTTGAGCTGCACTTTGTGTGTTCAGTACCATGGTGTGGATGACCTCCTCTTATTGACGGGCATATTGGGGTTTCCTTGACAGAGTGTCAGCTAACAGGTTCTTCCCCCCAGGATGTAATTGTGTTGGAAATAAAAGCATTTGAAGTATTGAGCCCAGCGAACTTGCTTAAGGGAAAGCTTCGGGGGAATTTTCAGGGCTTCAAAGTTTTTTAGTCAGTCCAAACCTCAAAAGGCACCCAGGAAGTGTCTCCATGATAGGAGAGCCTACCAGACTGCAAAAGCCTCCTTCTCCCAAACTGCCTAGTGCCACTCTGTGTCACTCAGTTTCTTAGACACATATGCACACAGCAACAATTGACCTTGAGGGTTCTCCTGGAGGAGCATGGCTGTTACTGCCACATCACTGGCATTGGCTTGAAAAATAAATTGTCTGTCAGGGTCTGGATGTTGGAGGATAGGCACTTCCATGAATAGCCACTTCAATTTCTTGAACGCTTTTTGACAGTTCACTGTCCAAGCTGGGGCCCCTGTATTCAGTAACTGGGTTAAGGGAAGGGATACCTCTGCGAATGCAGGAATAAATTGCCTACATAAGTTGGCAAACCCCAAGAACCTCTGTAGCTGTTGGCGTGTGTGAGGTGGCTACCAGTCTAGCATGGCTTTCACTTTCTCTGAATCCATTTCAATCCCTTCATTTGACACTCGGTAGCCCAGGTAGTCTAGGGAGAACTTATGGAACTTGCACTTGGACAGCTTTGCATAGAGTTTTGTGGCTAGGAATTTCTTCAATACCTACCGCTCCAGTTTAACATGTTCTTCTTGCATTTCGCTGAAGATGAGAATGTTGATCAAATAAATTAGGAGTCCATTATATAAGTGCTCATGTAACATTTCATTTATTAATTGCATAAAGATTGCAGGGGCCCCTTGTAGCCCAAAAGGCATCACTCAGAATTGGAGAATTCCAAGCAGGCAGTTAAAAGCAGTTTTCCACTCATCCCCCTCTCATGTGTGTACTCTGTAATATGCTTTTCTTCTCAGACTTAGGTCACTTTTTTTTCTTTTGTACACCATTCTTTTTTGTTGTTGTTAGTGTTGGATGTATATTTCTTTCTGTTCTATATTTTATTTTTTTATGATAAAACAAAATAAATAGGTTTAACATACTCTTTAATAAACACTGCAATGAGGTCTGATTCTTTGCTTTGGGTCCAGTGTTTTGATTCCAGAAACTGGTGTCAGAAATTGGATTCACAATTTTTTATCTGTGAGCAGGGATAACAGATCATATGTATGTGTTGTGCAGTGGTGGGATTCAAAAATGTTTACTACCAATTTTGTGTGTGTGGCTTGGTGGACATGGCAGGGGAAAGATACTGTAAAATCTCCAGACAGAGGTGGTATATGCCAGTTCTCTGAACTACTCAAAATTTCTGCTACCGGTTCTCCAGAACTGGTCAGAACCTGCTAAATACCATCTCTGGTGTTGTGGTGAGCTTGATCCCATGTCATTTCTTGTTTTCAAAATCCAAAAACCATTTAGGAATGTGTTTAAAGCAACATTCTGTGTCTAAAACTATATTTTCATCAAGGAGGTTGGTTAAATGTCTTTGGCCCATTCTTCATTGCAATTCTCAGCCTCCCCTAGCCTTGAATAAAATTCTCTAAATGGATATAAAGTCCATAATATCCAGACATTAAATGAAACTTATCAAAAAGTTTCTCTGCATCTAAGAAGATTAACACAGCTTGTTTTCAATTCTCAGATAGTCTTTTGTCTTTTATGTAACAATAGACTTTGATCTTCATGAATAAATTTTTGAAAAATATTGTTTAATCAATCAGCCAAAACTAATATAAACAGTTTTTAATCACCATTCAGTAGGAAAACTGGTCTATAATATATAAGCAAAAGAGCATTTCCTGGAAGCTTAGGCTTCATGATTAGGACTTTAAAATGTGATTCTCTGGGTTCCAACAAATAATCTAATGAAATCATGAGCCTCAAGCCAAACATCAAAAGAAATCTATATATGTAGCACTATATATACAGTACTGCACTGTATCCATTGCACCACAGTGGCTCATTAGACAGATATATTGCCTGGAGAATTCAAAAAAGCTTAGTGGATGTTTTGGAATTTTACTATACATGGCTGGGGACACCTCCATTCATTATTCCAAATACCTTTTAAATATTTCAAGCACAAACACTAGCACACTTATGAATGGAGAGCAGTTTGACCACTTCCTATGTGTGGAGGGTTGGAAAATGTTGAGGCTTAAAATTCCCCTAACTCACATTTATACATTTCTCCTGGTTGTAAGATGCTCCTTTGTATTGAAGTCTGGCCTCAGAATGATAATGTAACACTTGGGGATGAAGACGCAGACCATCAGACCAGCACTGGAGGCCAAGATGGAGAAGACCTGCACAGCCACCATGTATTTCCCTTTGGTGCTCAGATAGGTGGGCAGGAAGGAGACCCAGACACTGCAGAAGACCAGCATGCTGAAGGTGATCAGCTTGGCTTCATTGAAGGCCCCAGGGAGATTCCTGGCCAGAAAAGCCACTGTGAAGCAGATGGCAGCCAGGAAGCCCATGTAGCTGAGGGTGAGGTAGAACATGACAACAGAGCCCTCATTGCATTGCAGGATGATCTCTCCAGACTGGGAGTGGAGGTCAGAATCAGGAAAAGGAGGAGAAAACCACAGCCAGATGGAGCAGATGATAATTTGGCCAGCAGAACAAGAAAGAATGATAGAGTTGGCCAAGCTCTTCCCTAGCCATCTCTTCACTCGATTTCCAGGTTTTGTGGCCAGGAAAGCCAGCACCACTGTAATTGTTTTGGCCAGGAGAGAAGAAATGGCAACTGAGAAGACGGTGCTGAACACTGCTTGTCGGAGAAGACAGGAGGCTTTCCTTGGTTGACCAATGAAGAGAAAAGAAGACAAGAAGCAAAGCAGGAGGGAAACCAGGAGGATATAAGAGAGATCCCGGTTGTTGGCTTTGACAATGGGAGTTTCTCGGTATTTAATGAATATGATTAAAATAAGAGCTGTGGTTAAGAACAAGAATAGGGCAAAAGACATAAGGATGATGCCCAGATTTTCGTCATAAAACAGGAAGCTTATAATTTTGGGGATACATTGGACTCGGTCCTCATTTGGATATTGATCAGGTGGACACTTGGTGCATTTTTCTGTATCTGAGAATACCAAAAGATTATTTTTTTTAACAATCTCTCCATTCACCCATTCACATTTAAAGAAGTAGCTTCTTGGGACAAAATTTGATACCTGGAACATTTCCCCAAATGCATTTTTTAACATCTCTTCAGAATAAAGTTAATAGGAATACAATTTTCTATATATAAATATTGTACAGAGCTAAGATCTATGGAATTTGGGCAAATCTTGGGAAAAGAAAGATTTCATGTTTAATGTACAGAACTTCCAAAAGAAAGTATAGTATTGGAGATTCATAATGAATCAGTTAACCTTTCTAGATATACTTCCTGAATCCTGCAGGATGACAATTCTTAATATTCTGGAATTGGTATATTATTATTATATATCTATCTTGTGAAATTTAGTAAATTAGTAGAAAAAGATATCCTGCAAATAATCTGGAATAGCTAATGGAAGTATTGGTAATACCAATAGAATGAGGGTTTCCTATACCTTAATACAACACAAATTGAGGATGAGCAATACCTTCACAGTGAGCCCATAATGAATATTTGTATATTTACTGAATTTATATTGCTGCCTGTTTGCCCATGGCAACTCGAGGAAGCTTACAGAATGTAAAATCATATTTTTTAAAAAAACCAATAAAAACTAATAAAAAGAATCAAATAAACTAATAAAGTACAATAGAACAAAATCTGGAAAAAATCACCACCCAAATTCCAACTCCCCCCTGCCATGAAGACAGCAGATCACATGAGACATTTGATGGGTTCCCCAGGCCCACTGGCAGAACCAGCCTTCAGTGCCTTCCAGAAGAGTTCTAGAGAGGGGGCCATTCTAATCTCTGGGGGAATGATGTTCCAGAGAGAGGGAGCCACCATGGAGAAGGCCCTTCTTCTGGGTTCCACCAGGTGTATCTCCCTCATGGTTGGAACCCGCAACATTCCCTGCCTTCGCACTCTATTGGGTTGGGTACATGTGACCGGCAAGAGACGGTCTTTCAGCTAACCTGGTCCCAAGTCATGAAGGTCTTTAAAGGGTGACAACCAGCACCTTGAATTGCACCTGGAAGCAAATCAGCAACCAAGGCAGTTCCTGCAGGTGAGGTGACACATGTGCACACCGGGGTCTGCACAAAACCATGCAGGTTGCTGCATTTTGCACCAACTGGAGCTTCCAGATGTTCTTTAAGGGTAGCCCCATGTAGAGTGCATTGCAATAATCAAGACAGGAAGTGACTAAGGCATGAGTGACTGTGAGTAGGGACTGTTGGTCCAGGAAAGGGCATAAATGTTGCAAAACCCGCAGTTGCACATAGGCCCTCCTGGCCATGACTGCCACCTGCTCTTCGAGCAATACATATTGCAATATATTGCAATAATACTTCCAAAAATTACCCTAACATAATTTCTCAAGTTTCAAAGATATCTGATGATCCTAGAACTTAAAATATAGAAGGAAACTATAACTGGCTGACAAACTGCCTGCAACCTGTAGCTTAATGTTCCAATATTTGAGGGACTGCCACAAAGAACAAGGGCTCAAGCTATTTTCCAAAGCACCATAAGGCAAGACAAAGAACAATGAATGTAAACTACTCAAGCAAAGAAACAAGCTAGAATCAAAGAGAAATTTCCTAATAGTGAGGACAAATAACTAGTGAAATGACTTGTCTTCTGAGGTCATGGGTAATTCATTACTGGAGGCTTTTCAGAAGAGACTGGACAGCCACTTGCCTGCAATTGTATAAGGTCTGCTGCCTGAGCAGAGGGTTGGACTAGATGACCTTCAAGTCATTTCCAACTCTGTTATTCTTTTCTGTTCTGTTCAGTAGATAAACACAATTTTAAAAAATGGCAGTAGTAAAGCTTGCCCAATTTGCCAAACCCTACTATCTCTAACTAGGTTCTTTTCCAACTTCTTTTTGCTATCCCTTCCCTTAGATAATCAATTGAGAAATTAGAAGACGAACAAGAAAACTGTTGAGCTTCAACTTGTCTTTTAACTTGCACTTCCATGAAAATGCTCTCAATGAATTCACTTCCACAAGGCCCACCCTTTTCTATGGTGTGACTCACCTTCCTGAGTGGAGATGGTCCCCTCTGGACAAGGAATGCAGTTGTAGCAGCAAACTGGCTCTCCTTCCCGAGCCCTCTTGACAAATCCAGGGTGACAATTTTCCACGCATTTGGACTGAGGCAGAGACTAAGCATAAAAACCAGCAATGCCAAATAAAGTATGTAAGCACTCACCATACATTGAAAATAAAGGTCAAATGAATATTAGCCAAAGAGTCTGTAGCCTTTTGGAATGTCTCATTGCAATAACTTTTCTACTTAATAAACTTAGGAGGTGTGGAATTAAGAAAAGTTTTAAGCATTAAGTGACAACCAGTGCTTTTCTTTTCAAGGCTGTATTAAAATTTATTTCTCCATTCTTCATATATCCATGATTTTAAAGTAGGATGGTGTATTTGTATTAAAATAGAGAATCAATCCTTCTAAAACATTCGCTAAAGTTTTATTCTACTACATTTGTAAAAAAAATAGAATAAAACTGTGATGAAAAAAGAAGCTTATCACTATGCAAAGGTTTCTTCAAGACTACATAAAACATCGCAAAGCTGCTTCCCTTTGAAAGTGATCTAAAATATTCTCCCGGTTAATACTCCAGGATACATAGGAAAAGGTCCTTACAATTAGAGGTGTCAACCTTAAAACAAGAGGGCTGTTGTTTATTTGTACATTTTATTTTAATTTATATGGCTGCCCTCTTAGTTATATTAGACTGAAACCAGGTTCCTAGTACCTAAAGTATAGTTAGATGACCTAGAAGTAAGGTCATGAGTACATGCCCCTCAAAATGTCAAGCATCCTTTTCTGCAGGTGATTAATATGAATATGAGCCCTTTGTTGGAAAAAGTTACAGCAGGGCTAATATTGGGCACACATCTAAAAATCAAGCTAGGGCTTATTTGGGGGATAGGTCTTATTTCCAGGGAAACACGGTATCTATCTGTCTGTCTGTCTATCTATCCATTAATTTATATTTCTGCCATCTTGATTAAATTAGATTAAAACCAAGTAGGTAGTTTCTAGAACTATAGATAGATGAGAAAGATAAAGTCATGACAATTCCTTCAACATTGTGTAACTATTTACAAAGTCTCCACTATTATTACTGTTAATCTTCTCATCACTCCTTATCGCCCATCCTTTCCAACTTGTGACTGTATGACTAACTTTGTCACTTGTGTCCTTTATATGGACTGTTTCCAATTTTTTGATTGCTTATCTATGACTATTATTGATTGTTTACCTATTATATTTGATTGCTTTCCTATGACTATTAAATTTTATACCTCATGATTCTTGACTCAACAAAAGTATCTTTTCTTTTATGTATACAGAGAGCATTTGCACCAAGTCAAATTCCTTGTGTGTCCAATCACACTTGGCCAATAAAAGAATAACAATAAAAAAAAAAATTCTATTCTATATTTCCCTCAAAAACTCAAGCATCTTTTGCAGCAGGAGATAAACCGGAATATGAATACTTTGATCGACAAGGTTATTTAAAAGGCCCAGCTAGACATCCAAGACAAAGTCCTTTCTGTTGAAGAATTACAATGAGGTGACACCAACAGGAATGGAAAGAGAGAGTCACATTTATTATTCAATAAATTTGGAGCCCCATTTCTGCTCAGCAAGACCTAACGTAGGAAGCAATCATGATAAACAATGTCATTCAAGGGTTATCAGATGAAATGCCCTCTTACAAGCCAAAAACCAAATCTAAGTATCATTTCTTTTCAAGTTATCCCTTGTTATTTCCAATATTTTTTATCAATCAAAGTCCTGTTTCACTGTTCCAGTTTTCTGGGGCAGGGCATTATCTCACATCAGACCAGTCATTGTGATTTCAAGTGAATTCAATACCTTGAGCTTCCATCCAATGGCCATAAGACCTAGTGCCACTGGAGAGAAAGGAAACCATGGATAATTATGGCCACATCTGGCCTGCTTATTTTTTATTTTTTTACTGACTATGGTTCTTCCTTTTTAAGGGACATTGGTGCGAAGCCAAGACAATCTGAATGTCAAGGCATGTTTGTTGACCAAGGGCATGTCTTGTTTCAATTCATTCGATTCAATCCAAACCTGAACTTGGGAACTGTTTAACAAAATTGCCTTCTCCTTTGCTATTTTAGAACAAGGAACAAGAAAAATTGAATCTATCAGCACCATGATCATCAGTACTTGAGGGCCTCTCTCATCAGTTTTCTGGAAATACCAGATTGTCAAGAATGCACAAGAGGGGCCATGATCTGTGTTCTGAAAATTTGTCATCCAGCATCTTATGTTGAGCAGTGCAGAATCAGCTTAAAACAATATCCCATATTTTAGCATGAAAAGGACACCTGCCTTCCAAGCAGTCTTTTAAAAAGTGTGAGATTTCTACTCTCCACATTCAATTCCCCACATTCAAGTGAAGGTCAGCCACCTTGTTGATTAGGCTAAGACAACTTGAAATGGGTGTTCAGGTTTTGGACAGATAGAGAATGGATACCAATATTTCTCCCACCTGGTTGCGAAGCTTTAGCAATGACAGAGTATCTTTATTGACTGTAAATCTCTGCCTTTCAAAACTTCCCAGTTGCTCATCAATAGGGTCCATCCAGGGAATAAAAACCCAGTTTATGACATTCAGATCTGCTGTTACGTCTCCATTTTGGTCCAAGTACAATTTCCGATGGGAAATATTGCAAAATTCATTCTTCTCCAGAAATGGATGGAACTAGAACAGAAACATCCAGGAATTTTAAAAGCAGAAACCTTCATTTCTTATCCCAGATGGTCTTTTCATTTTTGAAACTTTTGTCTACAGTTGTCAAAGTTGCAAACATAGTGAGTTGGGAGAACAAGTGTTACCACTTTCTTCAAAAGTGAAAGAGGCTCTCACAAATTGGTTAATCATATATTGAAAAAAATGTATTGACAAAATGTAATTGACCAAATTTGCATTTTGAAGGGAAGCTTTTAGAGCTCATCAGAAATAAATTGAATAAAGAAACAAATAATGAGATTATTCATAAATGTCTTGGGGGGAAAATGAAAGCATGGAGTTCTCAAAAAGAAAGTTGCCAGACTGATCTTCTCCCAAGTAGACCAGTTGGGAAACAACCACACAAGCTAATTCTACATTATTGTAAAAAGGTACATTAAGAGATTATTACAAGTCTTGTAGTACAAATCTCCTAACAACACATTTGTATGTTTTCTCATACTATTTCTTAAATATTTAATAAATTGGTCTGAAAATAATCTGAATGGAATGTAAGGGAGAGGCCAGGGCAGTGATGGCTAACCAGCTCCATTCTTCTGTGCAGGGCAACAAAAGAAGACCCAGCCAATCAACTGGGACTCAGGAGGCAGAGAATAGATGGGGGCGGTGCCAGTCAGAGGCAGTGTTTCCCGGTTCTCTGAACTACTCAAAATTTCCACTCTGATTCTCCAGAACTGGTCAGTACCTGCTGAATACCACCCCTGCTGGCTCCTCATTTTACTGACCTCGGAAGGATGGAAGTCTGAGTCAACCCTGAGCCAGTCATAATCAAACTGCTGGCAGTCAGCAGAATTAACATGCAATAGTACATTCTAACCACTGTACCACCAGGGCTCTTACTTACAGTAACTAAAACATGTTACACAGAGACTTAAGATCTGTGTACTTTTATTCCAGAGCATCATCAATGCAAGAATACTGATTTACAATAGAAGAGATTGTGGATGAATGAGTGGAAAAATGCTAAAAGGAGTAGAACTTTTAAAGCTGGGTCAGTGAACCAGAAAAGGTCAGTCTCCCCTTCATTGCTTATCTTAATGCAACAACTGAGAAGGCATCCAGAGCATCAAAAGGCAAGACAAGAAACAATGGCTGGAAACTAACTGAGGAGGGAAGCAATCTAGAACTAAAGAGAAATTTCATAACAGTGAGAAGATCAACCAATAGAACAGCTTCCCTTCAGAAGTTGAGGGTGCTCCATCACTGAAGGCTTTGAAAAAGAGACTGGACAATCATTTGCCTTCTGCTTGAGCAGGGATTGGATTAGAAGACTTCTGAGGTTCCTTCCAACTCTATTATTCTATGTTGTAAGTTCAGGGACATAATAATTGGGACTCCTGCAGAGAGAATGTTAGGCTGCATGACCCCATGGTGTCCCTCAAATGGAAATTCTACAATGTTACTCATAATATCCTACATACAGCAATTTATTTAAAAATGAATGCATTGTTTCAAAATTAACAGTGTTGACACCAAAATATATGGTCATAGTTCCCACTCTTTTGAATTTTCTTTCTTTCTTTCTTTCTTTCTTTCTTTCTTTCTTTCTTTCTTTCTTTCTTTCTTTCTTTCTTTCTTTCTTTCTTTCTTTCTTTCTTTCTTTCTTTCTTTCTTTCTTTCTTTCTTTCTTTCTTAACAGATAACAGATAATCAGAGTTGGAAGGAACCTTGTAGGTCATCTAGTCCAATCCCCTGCCCAAACAGGAGACCCTACACCATTTCTGACAGATGGCAATCCAATCTCTTCCTGAAAGTCTCAAGTGATGAAGCTCCCACAACTTTCGAGGCCAAGCTGTTCCATTGGTTGATTGTTCTCACTGTCAGAAAATTTCTCCTTATTTTCAGTTTAAATCTCTCCTTGTTTAGTTTCCATCCATTGTTCCTTATCTGGCCTATAGGCGCTTTAGAAAATAGCTTGATCCCTTCCTCTCTGTGGCAGGCCCTGAAATATTGGAAGACTGCTATCATGGTCCTTCTCTTCATTAGACTAGCCATGCCCAGTTCCTGTAACTGTTCTTCATATGTTTTGGCTTCCAGTCCTCTAATCATCCTTCCTTCCTTCCTTCCTTCCTTCCTTCCTTCCTTCCTTCCTTCCTTCCTTCCTTCCTTCCTTCCTTCCTTCCTTCCTTCCTTCCTTCCTTCCTTCCTTCCTTCCTTCCTTCCTGTTGTTAGTTTGAGCTTTGAGCATGGCAACTCGCCAAGAACATAACTACCAACCCTTTCTTTCTTTTTATCTATCATATTTGTTTGCCACCCATCTCACCATGGAGTGAGTCTAGGCTTTATACAACATTAAAGCCAATAAATCATAAAGAATACACGTTTCTAACCACAATAAAATTATAATTAAAAGGATGAGGAGGAAGGGAGCAAGATGTGAAGTGGGAGAGAAGGAAATATTCTCTTAGGCCATGAACCACTTCCAGTGTCACACTCTTGATCCAGAAAAGTGGGCAACTGACACACAACACAAAGTTGTGCAACTGCTCTTTGAAAAGAAATTGAGAGTTCAGGAGAACACCAAAGTTGTGGATCATGCAACCCCATCTAGAACTAAATTTCCAGATCCTGAAGATCCATGCAACTGAAGCCATTTGGTCTTGTTAAGGTTCAGCCAATGCCTCTTGTCCCCCATCCCTGCAATGTTATTCCCTGAAGGATTAAATTGGCCAAGTGGTTGGCCCCTTATAGTAAACATAGGTTGAGAAGGTTCCTCTCCTTTTCTTTCTTTCTTTCCTGGATCCTCATAGGGACTCCCTACCTGCCATGGCTGTAGCCTTGGGACTCCCAACTTCTGTTGGCTCTTCTTGCTTCTCCTTCTGGATCTGGAAGAATATGCAGCTTTCAAGGCATAGGCCAGAGTCCTGATAACGCTGTGCAAATGGAGGTGAAAGGGGATCCATATACTCCTGCTTTCCACTCCACGCTTCAGTGGTGCTTTCTGAGTGCATCTTTTCTGACCTTTGACAGAAGAAATGTGCTTTAAATAGGAACACTGAAAAAACCGATCTGCAAATGTATGTTCCACAAATAGATTGGATTCAGAATCTTCTGGCCTTGCTTTTTCCTGAAAAGCAAAGCTCCAAATACTATGGACATAGTTGTAAAGATCCTCCCGTCCCATTACCAAGTATTCAATGCTTTCCACGATCCACACTTTCCCTTCAATTGGTCCGGGCACACCTTCAAATGTTAACTGCAAAGTATGGATTCTCTCCCAAACGTTAAGCGTTTCTATGTAGTTCACAAAGACATTGACTTGTCTCCATTTAGAGACGGCATCCCGGAGGGGTGTTGTATGTCCAGTCGCTGAGAATCGTCGTGATATAACCACACAAATCCCGTTCCTGACAAGCATAGGAGTAAATGTCCTCATGAAATTCTCTCCCTCCTCTGTGTCTGAAGTAAAGAGTCCAATCAAGGTCCATCTGAAATGGAGGAGCAGCTGGACAATTGCTGGATACGTGACCCCTTTTTTGGGCAGAATCCGGTGGAAAAAAGGGAATTGACTTTTATCATTGAGAGCTTCTGAAACAATTGTGTCACTGATCTGAAAAAGTAATTAAGAATGCTATGCTACATTTGGGGTCAAAAAGTCCAAAATACTAGATTTTAATAAATCTATTTGCTATTTGTGTACACATTAGAATAGCATGTTGTTGATTAATCAAACCATTTCAAGATACAACATACAAAATACAGAACATTAGCAAAACTGTAGATAAAAGTAAAATAAAAAGAAGCTAAAAGGAAAAAAGAACAAATGAAAATCCTATTTCTGTACCACATTAGCCTTAAAAGGAAACCAGGCCACCAAAGAACAAAGTGACTGGACACCATCAAACTGACACAGACAAAGCATAGAACAGCTCAAAGAATTAGTGCAAGATCAGAAGATGTGGAGAAATCCACCCCATAGAATAACCAAGAGATGGACACAACTAAATGGTTAGCATTACCACCAACATCTTCGACCCACACGTGCAGATTGCACCTGAACTGTTTTGTTCAAATAAATGCCTCTATTATATATTGTTTTTTTTTAATTCTGAGCACGCAGGAAATGTGGGTTTTATTACAATGTAAGGATCAGAATATGGCTTTGGTCTATCGTACAGTCCAAGATATTTATTATCTCTCTTCTTTTTTACAAGTGAAGAATTGAGAAGAATGTTACTTCTTCTATCTTTGGAGCAATGCAAATATAAGCATGTTCTATAAAAGAGATTGTGGCAGCAATGAATAAGGTTCCCTGGAACGCTGACAGATTGGTTAAATCTCCTCTTACTAACCATTGCGTCTTCTTTGAGTAAATACCATGCTAACATACTTTTGCACCAAAATTCTTGGCAATTTGGTAGGTCCATTTGTAGTAGCTCATCAATTTCAATGTGCCAACCTTAATGAGGATGGCCCAGAGGTGGGATTCAAAAATCCCAGCAAATGGTTCACTGCACAGTTGCTGGTTGAGCATGGCCATGGTGGGCATGGCCTACCAGAACTTCTGGGATAGCAGTTTTCTGCCACCTCAAAGGTCCGGAGGCCTCCCTTAGGCCTCTGGAAGGGCAAAAATGGCCTCCCCTGGACACTGGAGGCCCTCTGGAAGCCAGAAAGGCCTGTTTCCAGACTTCCAGGACTTCCGGAAGGCCCATTTTCCCCCTCCTAGAGTCTCCATGCAGACTCTGCGCTTACCTGCATGAAAAATGGGCCATGTGGAGACCTCTGGGAGAGGTGGGACAGGCTGGGCATGGCCAGCCAGTCGGTTCAAATACTGGTTTGGCAAACCAGATGCAAATTTAACATCCGGTTTGCCTGAACCGGTCTGAACTGGTAGAATCCTACCCCTGGGATGGCCGTATCTTTCACTAATTTGAAATCCAGAATTTTTTCTGCAGATATCTTGTTAACTTATTCTCCAGTTGTGCAAAAGACAGAGAGACCAATCATCCTGATATAGTTTGTCATATAGTTTGTCAATTGAACAAACCAAGAGGTGTTTAATTAAAAGTTTGTTTGTTCCGAACGAGCAGATTTGGGGATTCTCTCACTTTCTATAGCTTTAAATTTAGACTACTAAATATATTTCCTGATTTTAGAAAAAGAAATAAATTCAGAAATCAACTCTGAGGGCAACATCTGAAGTCCTTTTATCAACCTATAAGATAATTTTATGATGGTATGATTTTATTTGTTCTAGTAATGATATATTTTAAGTACTAAATACCAGCTCTACATAAGAGCATTTCAGTAAATTTAGGATTATAGACAATAATACATTGGGATAAGGAACCTGACAAGTTTGGATTTTCTTTTTAATCTTATGCAATAAATTTTCATACCCTTGTTCTAAATCATAAGAAAAGATGTTAATATTAAAACTGAGAGAAGAATTTGATTAAGAAGATAAAGATGAAACCAGAAATTTATTCTTTGGGCCTAATGGAAAAAGACCTGGAGAAAAAATTTGGAACTTTATTACTATATATATCGACAGCAGCAAAAGTATTGTATGCACAAAAATGGAAGGACGCATCAATTCCTACTATGGACGAATGGTTGCAGAAGTTGATGGAGTTGGTTGAAATAACAAAATTGACTATTTTGATTAAAGAAAATAATATAAATAGCTTTGTTTCCACATGGAGATCACTTCTGAATTGTGTTTCAAGTGGGTAAAAAAACCTTTAATTTTGTTTTTTACCAATTAGACTGATAGATCCTTATAGAAATTGCTGATTTATATTATTATGAAAAAACAAAAACTCATGATTTGATGTTAATGTCTTATTTTACTGCAACAGGAAGAGTCAAAAGTCAATGCTTCTTTTTCCTTTTTCTTATCCTTCCTCACTTTTCCTCCCTCCCTTCCTCCCCATTGTTTTCCTATTTTCTTTTGTATTTTGTATCTTATTTTATCTTATAATTCAATACAAATGGTAACGTGAAGAAAAGATGTTAATTCACTCTATTGGCTCATCATCAAATACCCGTCTATGGCTATGATGTCATTTCCAAAGACAATCCATTTGAGATGTATTTATGAATAATCTCAGAATTAATGAAGAAGAATAGTTACAGCTCAGTGTTGAAGTGCATGTTCCTTGGTACTTTCTGAGCTTAGTTATTTTCTTGCAGACATTTCATTACCTAATTAGGTAACTTCATCATTGCTAGTAGGGACTGGGGTTTGCTCACATATTTTTTTTTATTCTAGGTGCTTGCTCAGTCAGTGTGGGTGGAAGTGGTTCATTCATTGGACATCATTTAGACAAATGTCAACTAAAAATACTCCTTTGGTCTTTTTGATTGGCAGCAGAAAGGAAGTGGGGGAAAGCATGCATTCTTCAAATGCCTCAGATAATCGCCTTGGCAGCCCAAAGTTGTCAGCGCGCAAGAATATTACTGGAGAGCATGATTGATTACTCTTGCCTATGGATGTGTCCCATTGGAGAATATACATCCAGGGGGTGGGGGCAAGACCAGGGTCAAGAGGGAAATGAATGACGTATTTTAGTGTCAACTGCACTCAGCTAATGCCGACATGGCCACTTCTAATAAATCTTTTTTTTTAACTCTAAGAGATGTGACTAGAAACTTATGATTTGAATGGGGGTGGATTTATTGGAGCTCCGACAGCAGCACGCTGCAGCAACACTGAACATCACGAAAAGGAAGCAGATCATCTATACAACATTTTCCAACAAAATATTGTTGGAATTTTATTAAAAAGTGCCTAACCACCAACCTAATATAGCACAACTAACATAAGCTGTGAAAAAATAAGACTGCCATACATCAAAAACATCTCAGAAACCACCAACAAACTATTACAACTACATAGTATCATTGTAGCACACAAATCATGTAAACCCTCCAACATATCATACTGTACATAAATCAAACGATCCAGCAGCCCCAGAATGGGAAAAAATCAGGAATCCTGTACAACATACACTGCAAAAGACACTACATAGGACAAATAGGCAGAAGACAGGCAAAGCACATCGATGAACACCAACTAGCAATCAGAATACACTTCACAGAGCCCCTCCTCATCTTCACAAGTGTGCAGCAGAAGCCCACAAAGCAACGGGGATGGTGTCATAAGAGAATATGTCCATAGCCATGGCAGATGGAAAGCAATTCTTAAATCCCATAAACAAAACATGGTTGGTTCTATCACTTACTTTGCCACATAGAGAAAACACACACACAAACCTGTGGGACTTTGTAGGTCCCTACTAATGTTGCCATTTAAATGGAGATTTCCCTCTTAGTTCCATCAACAACAGTCAAAAGGTTTTCCTGTCTTCCACAGCTGTAGTTGTCCAGTAGAGAGAATGTCCAGTAAAGCATCTGAAGTGCCAAGGGTGTGGGCATAGTTGTCATGGATGTTGTAGCCAAGGGTGAGATTATGCAGAAACTGGGGATTGTTATACATCATCATGAAGTTTGTTATGGATGCTCTGTCTTACATATTGGCAAAAAAAATCAGAAAATAAAATCCAAGCTGAATAGTCAAGACCTTGTTGATTATCCAAACTCTGTCAAGGACCTTGGAGTACTCATCTTTAATGATCTAAGTGCTAGAGCCCACTGTAACTACATAGCCCAAAAGGCATTAAGAGTTGTTAATCTAATCCTACGTAGCTTTTTCTCTGTCAATATCATATTACTAACTAGAGCATACAAAACATTTCCTAGACCAATACTCGAATACAGCTCATCAGTCTGGAACCCACAGTACGTATCTGATATTAATGCAGTTGAGAAAGTCCAGAAATATTTCACAAGAAGAGTTCTCCACTACTCTACTCATTGCAGAATACCTTATACCACCAGACTTGAAATTCTAGACCTAGAAAACCTAGAACTATGCCGCCTTCAGTTTGATCTAAGTATAGTCTATAAAATCATACATTGCAATGTCCTATCTTTCAATGAATACTTCAGCTTCAACCATAACAACACGAGAGCACACAATAAATATAAACTCAAACTTTATTGCAGGAAATATGACTTCAGCAACAGAGTGGTCAATGTCTGGAATACTCTATCATCTGGAATATACCATCATGCCTACTGTCCCTGTCCTATTGATTCTTTTTATTTTTCTTATATGTATCCTTTTCATGTAGTCATAATTATGTTTGTACTTATGCCTATTATCTTGTAAGCAATTGACAAATCAAATAAATCAATATTTCACAAGAAGAGTTCTCCATTCCTCTACTCATAGCAGAATACCTTATGCCACCAGACTTGAAATTTTAGACCTAGTAAACCTAGAAACATGCCGCCTTTGGTTCGATCTTATCTTGTAAGCAATTGTATATAATGTTTCTTTTTTTTTCTTATTCATATCCACTTCATGTATTCATAACTATGTTTATACTTATACCTGTTATCTAATAATCGCTTGAGAAAAATAAATAAATAAAATAACACTATTGGAAAGCAATTCTCAAATTCTATAGACAAAATATGATTGGTTCTATCACTCACTTTACCACATGGAGAAAATAAACACACAAACCTGTGGGATTTTGTAGGTCCCTACTAATGTTGACATCTGAATGGAGATTTCCCTCTTAGTTCCATCAACAACAGTCAAAAGGTTTTCCTGCCTTCCACAGCTGTAGTTGGGAACATTGGCTTGTCCAGTAGAGAGAATGTCCAGCAAAGCATCTGAAGTGCCAAGGGTGTGGGCATAGTTGTCATGGATGTTGTAGCCAAGGGTGAGATTGTATAGAATCTGGGGGTTGTTGTTGACCATTTGAATGGCAAAAATCAGGATTAGCTGTTTAAAATAATTTGTCCTACTGTAAAAAAGTGTTCATGTTATTACCATCATCATCAACAGAAACAACACAATTATATAGTTCAGATTAATCCTCTTTGTCTCCACAAGTCTACTGTGTCTTATGCCAATATAGATCCAAAGCCAAAGATCAATAATAGGCACCCATCAGCAGGTACTTTTTATGGGCATTGAGAAGAAGGGATGGAGATTGTCCTCCAACATAGTTAAGAATCAGAAATACACTATTATTTCTACCAGTTCTAATATTCAAATGCCTATTAACTTGTATTCCAAATCATTCAATCATTGAAGTAGAACTACCATAAAATGAATGGGAAGTTTTATTAGTGTCCCAGAAAAGAAATTGCAAAAAGAACTCGTCCTCTATTCTTTTAAGGATCAGGCATTGAATACTGCATCAAGGAGTGGTTATATAAATATGAAAATGAGTCGAGCTAAAATATCTGAAACCCTTTCAGTCACTACGTTAAACCAAATTTAATATTCAGGTGATGAAGTCCGTATTGAAAGAGAATAGATCAATAATCAGAACTTGTTTCAAGTTTTATTTGCCTCATAATTTGGATTTGAGCCGCTTCCACAATAGAAGACAAAAAAGGAAAGCCATGGGTGTCAGAATGATTCTAGGTATTAGACAGGTCCTGCAATATCTGTAAGGAGTAAGTGAAATAAAAAAGAAGAAGAGTTCTATAACTGCAAATGGAGGGAATGAAACTCTATCACATTGAAAAACTTACGAGCGAGACTGACTAGAAGGGGCCATGTTGAAAGGCAAGGTTTTCAGTGATGATGTTGTTTCAGTGGTGACTATGCCAATGAAATGGTCTCCTGGCTTGTAGTAGTTCCATGGTTTTTCCTCATCCCGATTCTCAAAATTCAGTAGGCATTTCATTCTAAGGTTCACAGAAATTGACTGAGAAACCACCAGCACCAGAAGCAGAAGATCCATAACTTACAGGGCTGAATCAATCCCCTTTGTTTCTAAACATGAACAAAAAGAAAAAAGTTAGAAGAATTCAGAGCACCTTCACTTTCCTGATTCAGACAGAAGCACATCAATCTTCACATGGAAAAAAGAGAAAGGTACATTCAAAAGCACCATCTCTAACCCTTAACTTGTGTCATACAGCATGATCTGTGGCATTTTATCTTTTCTGATGCAAGATTCCTTTCATCTTTCTTCAATCTGATGTTTGTATCAAAGGCAAGACATTGCAGAAGAGGTCTCAAAATCCAAAATTATGAAAATTACAGTGAGAAGAAACTTCTCCTCTTGGGATTCTGAATGCCTTCTAGGGCTCCATGTTGTAAAGCTTGCAGAATCTTAGCATCTTAGTGTAAAATCATCAATCCACCCCTGGGGGCAGTGTTAACTAGTGGCTGTGGTTCTTCCAGTCAGGACATGTCCTGAAAGTGAAGCTGGAGGAAGGTAGTTCAAGACTTCTGCTGTCCTTCAATGTGGGATCTTGTCTCCTGAGAGTACTGGAGATGTCAGTTAGACCTATGGAGTTTGTGACATTCTAGGGTGGTGGCACTAATACCTATTAAGTATCCTTGGACCCTGTCCAATGTTAAGGGTTGGGACTGTTTGTGATTTTCTTTTCTATTATATCTCCATATCATCATCATCATGGCCACTATCTATCCACTGCAGGATGAAGGCCTCTTCTGCATGTTTCCAACCAATATGGTCCTCAGCTTTCTTTTACCAATTGTGTCCACAATACTTGCGATGTTGTCCATCCATCTTGTTTTAGGTCTCTTTCGTGGTTGGTTTTAATTAAGTTGAAAGAACTCCTATATAGGAATCCTAAATTGGAGATGATTTTAAAATTGCTTGGGACTGAGGTGAATGTCAGCCTAATGTCATCTGTTGGCTGCCATTCAGGGGGGCTGGCTGGCCGTGGACATTGCTACGTAGCCTTGTGACTCCCGATCATTTAGCTGCTGTGAGCCTACAGATGTAATTTGAGCGATGGCAGAAGAGCTGAGAGGGAAATCCTGAAGTCGCTGCAAAAGAGCTAATTGGGAGGCATACCAGCAGCTATTGGGGCAGGCACATAGGACTGACAGCTGGGGGCCAGCACCTCTCGGGAAGACTAACTGAGTGTGTACCTGCCAGTTGAGATGTGCCAGGATAATCGGTTGGGGTGTGCTGGGATAATTGGGGCGGGGCACATTGGGTGTATAAAGGTGGTGGGATAGACTAAATAATTAGCCCTGATTTTAATCTCTATTAGCTTGCGGAGTCTAGCTGCTGGTCAGTTAAGTCCTGGCACACTCCAGAGGAAGATAAGCTGCTTACATTAAATCCTGTTGTGGCTATTGTGTTTCTTTCAGTTGTGTGACAGAACCTGACAGAGAAATTTTTATTTCCATTGTTTTCTAGAAATACTGATTTTTGGGATGAGAGCTGACTAAAACAGGAAAATGTCAGACTGTGGACCGTACCATTTGGTTAATAGGGAGAAACTTTTAGAGTGGACGGAACATTTAATATTTTGTCCCTAATGCTCTCTTTTTTATCTTTCCATATTTGTGTAGTTGAGATTCTTTATATTTTGAATTATCTTAATTTATTAAATAAATAGTGGGCTATCAATTCTGCCACTATGATGGTGGCAGTCCCCATAGCATGGAGGATACTGTGATCTTGTTTTTTGCCCCACCCTCTCAGAAACTGGTTTTTGGGGAAATTGAAGCAGTGAAATGGGCCTGCTTAGAAAATCAATCAATCACAGTCCGAATCACTGTGCGCCCCCCCCCCCCCCACATTTTCAGGAAGTTCCATTATAAAGTCTATGGCAATCTCTTCCCGGGGTGACAGGATTTGGCCACTTGTTGGAGGAGACCAGGAAATTTCCCTGGTTTCAATTTCATAATGGCACAAATGGCACAACTTTTAATATAGTTCTCTACATCTTGGTGTCATTTTTGGCCACCAAAACTGCCTTCGAGCCAAGTGGAGAGTATTTAGGAATCCAAAATGACTAGCCAGATGAGATTCATGACTTTGTTATTTATTTTATTTATTTATTTCATAAATTTTATATACCGCTCTTCTCCCGAAGGACTCAGGGCGGTGAACAGCCAACTAAAATACATTTAAACAGAGATAAATATAGTTAAAAAAGAATTAAATTATAGGCTGCCCCAATAAAAATCTAAAACCCCCAATTAAAATAAATTAAAACTTTGTACCCCACCCCAACTAATCTAAAACCCCATTTAAAAATCCCATTTGAGTCAGCTCAGGCCGGCCTGCTCAAAGAGTCAGGTCTTCAGGTCACGTCTGAACGCCCTCAGGTCAGTGGTCGTTCGTAGCCCCGGGGGCATCCCGTTCCAAAGGGCGGGTGCCCCCACAGAGAAGGCCCTATTCCTCGGGGTCACCAGGCGGCACATAGAAGGCGTCGGGACCCGGAGGAGACCCTCTCTGTGGGAGCGCACCGGTCGGAGGGAGACTACTAGCAGAATGCAGTCTTGTAAGTATCCTGGTCTGATGCCATGGAGCGCTTTAAGGACCAAAACCAATACTTTAAAGCGAACCCGGAAGGCCACCGGCAACCAATGCAGCTCGCGCAGGAGGGGCGTCACGTGAGAGTATCTCGACGCCCCCATAACTACCTGCGCGGCTGCATTTTGTACCAGTTGAAGCCTCCGGGTGCTCCCCGCAGGGAGCCCCATGTAGAGGGCATTACAGTAGTCCAGATGGGAGGTGACCAGGGCATGAGTGACTGTGCGTAAGGCGTCCCGATCGAGAAAGGGCGTATCAGGCGAACCTGATAAAAAGCCCCCCTGAAGACGGCCGTGATATGATCTTCCAAAGACAGCCGTACATCCAGGAGGACACCAAGATTGCGAGCCCCTTCTGTGGGGGTCAAGATCTCATCCCCAATAGCCAGCGACGGAGTCAGCTGACTATATCGGGCCGCCGGAAACCACAGCCATTCAGTCTTGGAAGGGTTGAGTCGAAGCCTGTTCCCGCCCATCCAGTTCCGCACAGCCTCCAGGCAATGGGCCATAACCTGCACAGCATCGTTGGGGTGGTTTGGGGTGGAGATGTAAAGCTGAGTGTCGTCAGCATAAAGATGACATTTCACCCCGAAACCATGGATGATCTCTCCCAGCGGCTTCACATAAATGTTGAACAGAAGAGGGGAGAGGACCGACCCCTGAGGCACCCCACAAATGAGGGGCCTAGGGGTGGACCTCTCCCCCCCGTCAACACAAATTGCGAGCGGTCCGAGAGGAAGGACGAGAACCACTGCAAAACGGTGCCCCTAATTCCCAACCCCTCCAACCGCCGCAATAGGATACTATGGTCGATAGTATCAAAAGCCGTTGAAAGATCTAACAGGACCAGGACAGAGGAGTAACCTCTGTCACGGGCCCTCCAGAGATCATCTACCAACGCGACCAATGCTGTTTCGGTACTGTGCCCGGGCCTGAAGCCTGATTGGAATGGATCTAAATAGAATGCTTCCTCCAGGTACTGAGGGAGCTGATGCGCCACCACACTCTCAACAACCTTCGCCACAAAGGGAAGGTTGGAGATGGGACGATAGTTATATAAAAAAGCCAGATCCAGGGAAGGCTTCTTGAGGAGGGGCCACACTACCGCCGTTTTCAGGGCAGTCGGAAGCACCCCCTCCGTCAACGAAGCATTGACAATCCCCTGGAGCCAGCCTCGTGTCACCTCTCTGGAGGTAGAAACCAACCAGGAAGGGCACGGGTCCAGTAAACATGTGGTGGCATTCAGCCTCCCCAGTAATCTGTCCACACCCTCGGCGGTCACAGGATCGAACTCCTCCCAGATAACCGTCTCAAGACTTGCCCCGGACACCTCCCCCAGGACCACCC
The DNA here is from genome assembly GCA_023653725.1 of Bungarus multicinctus. Lineage (NCBI taxonomy): Eukaryota > Metazoa > Chordata > Lepidosauria > Squamata > Elapidae > Bungarus > Bungarus multicinctus. Next base: position 12,600,301 of record CM042834.1, on the reverse strand, counting down.
AACTGGAGTCCAGCCCATCCCGAATCTGAGCGATTTTATCATGCAGAAATCGGGAAAACTCTTCTGCCCTACCCTGCAAGAGGTCCTCCCGCGTTCTCGGCTCAAGCAGAGAGCGGGTCACTGTGAACAGAGTGGCAGGTGGATTTTCTGCCAACGCAATACGGGCGGAGAAGTGTGAACGCTTCGCCGCCCCTATCGCCACTAGGTAGATCCTAATATAAGACCTCACCTGTGTCTGGTCAGATTCGGCACGACTGGCCCTCCAGATGCCCTCCAGACGTCTTTTCCGGCACTTCATCCCCCTCAGCTCCTCCGTGAACCACGGAGCCAAATGGGATCTGTGCCGAGTCAGAGGTCGCAAAGGCACAACTCGATCCAGAGCCTTAGCAGCCAACCTATCCCAGGTGTCCACCAAGTCTGTGGTCGAGTTATGAGCCAGAGTTTCAGGAAATGGCCCAAGCTCCATCTGAAACCGTTCAGGATCCATCAGGGGCCTGGGGCGGAACCATCTCCTCGGTTCCGTCTCCCTGCGATGGGGGGTGGCGGCACAGAAGTCCAGTCTAAGAAGAGACTGATCGGACCATGACAAGGGTTTTATAACTAGGTCCCCAGCACAATCATTCAACCACTGACCAGAGGCAAAAATCAGGTCCAGTGTGTGTCCCCCCGTGTAAGTGGGGCCAGAAACTAATTGGGTCAGATCCATGGCCGTCATGGAAGTCAGGAACTCCCGGGCCACCCCAGAGGTTTCCCCGAGCGAAGGCAGGTTGAAATCCCCCATGACTAAAAGCCTGGGGGTTTCAACCGCCAGCCCGGCTATCACCTCGAGGAGCCTGGGCAGGGCCGATAACACGTGGCAGGGAGCCAGGTATGTTATCAAGAGGCCCATCTGAACCTCCTGACCCCACTTCACAAAGAGAGACTCACAACCAGCCGTCTGAGGAACAGTGGCCTCCCTAGGACAAAGGACTTCTCTAATAATCGCCGCCACCCCACCACCCCTTCCCTGAGACCTTGGTCGATGGAATGCTTGGAAAACTGGTGGGCACATCTCTACCAGAGGAACACCACCCTCTGGGCCCAACCAGGTTTCGGTGATCCCAGCCAGATGCGCGCCCTCCTCCTGAATAAGATCGCAAATCAGGGGGGCCTTGTTAACGACGGACCTGGCATTACATAACATCAACCGGGTACTCAGGGCCTGAGACTCTGCACAACCAGGCCTGCCAGACGGGTCGGGAGGGTCGGAGCGCGCCACCGCTTGGAGACAGCGGGCACGCGATCCCCTAACCTGATATGGCCCTCTACCCCCATCATATCTGCCCCTCCCACTTATGGTGCCAATGAAACCCACCCCCTGTTGTCCGAATTGTGTTCGCCCCCACAACTCACGACCCTCTGGGCCCTCCCAGACGTGCACTGCAGCCTGGCTGACTCCAAACCCCGCTGGGCTATCCCCCAAACCCGGTCCGGGTATCCTCCCTAACCCCAATAAATTACCATCCCCCAACCCTGTCCTAGTCACCCTCCCCAATCTTGATAAAACCCTGAATAAAAATTTAAAAAGTGTAAAACCCTCCCTAAAAATTTTCCCCAGCACCTGGATGAAGCTGTCTATTTGGATCCACGCCAATCGGGCTTCAGGCCCGGGCACAGCACAGAGACGGCGCTGGTCGCCTTGGTGGATGATCTCTGGAGGGCCTGTGACAGGGGTTATTCCTCTGTCCTGGTCCTCCTAGATCTTTCGGCGGCTTTTGATACTGTCGACCACAGTATCCTATTGCAGCGGCTGGGGGGGTTGGGGGTGGGAGGCACCGTTATGTGGTGGTTCTCCTCCTTCCTCTCTGACCACTCGCAATTTGTGTTGGCAAGGGGGCAGAGGTCGGCCCCGAGGCCCCTGGTTTGCGGGGTGCCTCAGGGGTCGGTGCTCTCGCCCCTCCTGTTCAACATATATATGAAGCCGCTAGGTGAGATCATCCGCGGCTTTGGGGTAGAGTTCCATCAGTACGCTGATGACACCCAGCTGTACATCTCTACCCCGGGCCACCCCGATGAAGCCGTCGAAGTGATGACCCGATGCCTGGAGGCCGTGCGGTGTTGGATGGGGCGGAACAGGCTTCAGCTCAACCCATCTAAGACTGAGTGGCTGTGCTTCCCGGCACCCTGATAAAGCCGGCTGGTTCCATCGCTGGCTGTGGGGGGGGGAAATTCTTGCCCCCACAGAGAGGGCCCGCAATCTGGGTGTCCTCCTGGATGTACAGCTGTCATTGGAAGATCATGTGGCGGCCGTCGCCAGGGGGGCTTTTGGACAGGTCCGTAGGATCTACCAGTTGCGACCCTTTCTGGATCGGGATGCGCTTCGCACGGTCACTTCCGCCCTGGTGATCTCCCGCCTAGACTATGCCAATGCTCTCTACATGGGGCTGCCTTTGAAGAGCATCGGGAGGCTCCAGTTGGTGCAGAATGCAGCCGCGAGGGTGGTAATGGGGGCACCTAGGGGCTCCCATGTTATGCCACTTCTACGCGTGCTGCATTGGCTCCCGGTGGCCCTCCGGGTGCGCTTCAAGGTCTTGGTCACTATCTTTAAAGCGCTCCATGGCTCGGGACCAGGTTATTTGCGAGACCGCCTCCTGCCACCATCGGCTTCCCACCGACCGGTACGCTCCCATAGAGTGGGCCTCCTCGGGGTGCCGCCGGCTGGACGGCTGGCGACCCCAAGGGCGCGGGCCTTCTCATTGGGAGCACCCCCTCTCTGGAATGAATTACCCCCGGAGGTAAGGGCCGCCCCCGATCTCATGGCCTTCCGTCGGTTGCTCAAAACGCATTTATTTCGGCAGGCCGGACTGGCCTAGGGGTTTTTAAATTTTAATCGGGTTTTAATCTTTTTAATACTTGCTTATATTTTATTAGAGCCATATTGTATTTCAGTTTTTAAATTTTAATATTTTATGTTGTCTCATATTTTGTACCTTGTATATGTGTTTTTATTGGCTGTTCACCGCCCCGAGTCCCTTCGGGGAGAGGGGGCGGTATATAAATCAAATAAATAAATAAATAAATAAATAAATAAATAAAAATCCTTTTTTGGTGGCCGTGCCACCTCTCCGGATCCCAAGAACCGTCCTTGAGGTAGGCCGTCGATAGACCGGAGGGCCACTTCAGGGAGTAGGGGACCCTCCCAAGAGCCCGTAGTTCCGCCAAGGAGTAACTGATCGATCTTTTAACCCTCGTCATCGCCGGATCGGGGACCACCGTCAAAATCACCGGCGTCCTTCGGGCCGGCCAGTCCCGCTGTTGCCCCTGCCATTTACGTCCCTGATGCCCTCATCCGATCCACCGTCCACGTCGCCTCCGAGATTGCAAAGGTCTCCCAGTTGACGCAGACGTTATCTCCATGGCTGCCAGTGGGCCCGCCACGCTAGGGGGGCCAACGCCCTCCACGGCAAGGCGGCCTCTCCCCTGCAGCAGCCGCGGAGGCCAGAACCAGATTGTCCACGTCCTTGGAGCAGCAGATGGAAACAGGACAAATGGAAATAGAGCATGAGGCCACAGCAGAACTATCAGGGCCAGACGAAGGGTCCAGGTTCGAGGCGGGGCCTCCAGCCGCGGTGGGGCCTCCAGCCACAAAACGACCCCGGCGAGGCATCTGCCCCCCCCCCGTGGCCACCACGATACCGCCCGCTGCCACCGTCCGCAGTAACCGCAGCGGCCACAGCAGGGCCATCCTCTGGGGCGCCGGCATCAAGGCAGGGTACCTCCGAAGGGCCCCCAGCCAGATGAAGTGGGGTCCGGGTTCGCTGCAGGGCCTCCAGCCGCAAAATGACCGTGAAGAGGCCTCCGCCCCCCCCGCAGCCGCCGCGGTACCGACCACTGTTACCGACCGCGGCGGCCGCAATGGCCGCAGGTGGACCGTCTTCGAGGCCGCCGGCACCCAGGCAGGGTACCTCCAAAGAGCCCCCAACCCTGGGGCAGCCCCAACAATGTCGGCAGCCGCAGCAGCCGCCTCCGTGGCAGCCGCCACCTCCACGGCCGCCATCACCCAAAGAGACCACCCGGGCGGCCTCCTGGTGGCTCGTCCGACGCCCCGGACGCCTCCAAACCCCTCAATACCCCCACCATGCATGGGGGCCGAGGGGGGAGGCCGGCTTAGCCAGCAAAAGCGGGCGCTCGGCGGAGCTCCCCTCGATCGGAGCTTCCGGTCGCCATCTTGGATGATAGATCCACTCAAACTAATGTACTAACATACATAGAGCTTTGTTCCTTTCCATGCCAATCCCTCTCTCATGATTAGAGTTGCCCATTTTTACATGAAGCATGGGTTAGTTAGTTGTGCTGCCTTAAGGTCAGTTGTTAGCTTTTCTTCAAGTGGGTCAGTTTGGCATCTGGCTTGGCTCCTAGTGGTGGCTTGAGCTGCACTTTGTGTGTGGATGTCTTCCTCTTGTCAGCCGTCATATTGAGGTTTACTTGACAGAGTGTCAGCTAACAGGTTCTTCCCCCCAGGATGTATTTGTGTTGGAAATAGAAGCATTTGAAGTATTGAGCCCAGTGAACTTGCTTAGGGGAAAGCTTCGGGGGAATTTTCAGGGATTCGAAGTTTTTGTGGTCAGCCCAAACCTCAAAAGGCACCGTGGAAGTGCTTCCATGACAGGAGAGCCTCCCGGGCTGCAAAAGCTTCCTTCTCCCAAACTGCCTAGTGCCACTCTGTGCCAATTTCTTAGATTTCTTAGACACAAATGCACAAGGCAACAATTAACCCTGAGGGTTCTCCTGGAGGAGCACGGCTGTTACCGCCACATCACTGGCATTGGCTTGAACAATAAATTGTCTGTCGTGGTTTGGATGTTGGAGGATAGGCTCTTACAGAAATAGGTGCTTCAATTTCTTTTTGAAAGTTGATTGTCCAAGCCAATGGCTGAATTGGAGTCAGTTTCATGGGAGGGTGCCCTGTTTTCAGTAACTCGGATAAAGGAAGGGATACCTCTGCGAATGCAGGAATAAATTGCCTACAGAAGTTGGCAAACCCCAAGAACCTCTGGAGCTGTTCGCATGTGTGAGGTGGCTGCCAGTCTAGCATGGATTTCACTTTCACTGGATCCATTTCGATCCCTTCATTTGACACTCGGAAGCCCAGGTAGTCTAGGGAGATCTTATGGAACTCGTACTTGGACAGTTTTGCATAGAGTTTTGTGGCTAGGAGTTTCTTCAACACCTACCGCACTAGTTTAATGTGTTCTTCTAGCATTTCGCTGAAGATGAGAATGTCGATCAAATAAAATAGGACTCCATTGTATAAGTGCTCATGTAACATTTCATTTATTAATTGCATAAAGATTGCAGGGGCCCCATGTAGCCCAAAAGGCATGACTCAGAATTGAAAAATTCCAAGCGGGCAATTTTCCAAAAAGCAATTTTCCACTCATCCCCATCTCATGTGTGTACTCTGTAATATGCTTTTCTTCTCACACTTGGATCACTTTTTTTTCTTTTGTACATCAATCTTTTTTTTTTCTTTTCTGTTGTTGTTAGTGTTGGATGTATATTTCTTTCTGTTCTGTATTTTGTTTTTTAATGATAAAACAAAATAAATATGTTTAATGTACTCTTTAATAAATACTGCGGTGAGGCCTGATTCTTTGCTTTGGGTACAGTGTTTTGATTCCAGAAACTGGTGTCAGAAGTTAGATTCAAAATTTTTGATCTATGACCAGGGATAAGAGATCATATATATGTGTTGTGCAGTGGCGGGATTCAAAAAAATTTACTACCAATTTTGTGTGCGTCGCTTGTTGGGCATGGCAAGGGAAAATTAATGTAAAATCTCTAGACAGAGATGGTATTTGCCAGTTCTCTGAACTACTCAAAATTTCCACTACCGGTTCTCCCAAACTGGTCAGAACCTGCTGAATACCACTTGTGGTATTGTGGTCAGCTTGATCCCATGTCCTTTCCTGCTTTCAAAAACCATTTAGGAATGTGTTTAAGGCAACAGTCTGTGTCTAAAAGTATATTTTCATCAGGGAGGTTGGTTAAATGTCTTTGGCCCCTTCTTCATTGCAATTCTCAGCCCCCCCCCCGCCCCCCCCCCGGCCTTGAATAAAATTCTCTAAATGGATATAAAGTCCATAACATCCAGACATTAAATGAAACTTATCAAAAGTTTTATCTGCATCTAAGAAGATTAACACAGCTTGTTTTCAATTCTCAGATAGTCTTTTGTCTTTTATGTAACAATAGACTTTGATCTTCATGAATAAATTTTTGAAAAATATTGTTTAATCAATCAGCCAAAACTAATATAAACAGTTTTTAATCACCATTCAGTAGGAAAACTGGTCTATAATATATAAGCCAAAGAGCATTTCCTGGAAGCTTAGGCTTCATGATTAGGACTTTAAAATGTGATTGTCAGGGTTCCAACAAATGATTTAATCAAATCATGAGCCTCGAGCCAAACTTCAAAATAAATCTATATATGTAGCACTATATATACAGTACTGCACTCAATCCATTGCACCACAGTGGCTCATTAGACAGATATACTGCCTGGAGAATTCAAAAATGCTCAGTGGACATTTTGGAATTTTACTATACATGGCTGGGGACTACTCATTATTCCAAATGCCTTTTAATTATTTCAAGCACAATCACAGGCACACTTATGAATAGAGAGCAGTTTGATCACTTCCTATGTGTGGAGGGCTGGAAAATGTTGCAGCTTAAAATTCCCCTAACTCACATTTATAAATTTCTCCTGGTTGTAAGATGCTCCTTTGTATTCAGGTCTGGCCTCAGAATGATAATGTAGCACTTGGGGATGAAGACGCAGATCATCAGACCAGCACTGGAGGCCAAGATGGAGAAGACTTGAACAGCCACCATATATTTCCCTTTGGTGCTCAGATAGGTGGGCAGGAAGGAGACCCAGACACTGCAGAAAACCAGCATGCTGAAGGTAATCAGCTTGGCTTCATTGAAGGCCCCAGGGAGATTCCTGGCCAGAAAAGCCACTATGAAGCAGATGGCAGCCAGGAAGCCCATGTAGCTGAGGGTGAGGTAGAACATGGCAACAGAGCCTTCGTTGCATTGCAGGATGATCTCTCCAGACTGGGAGTGGAGGTCAGAATCAGGAAAAGGAGGAGAAAACCCTAGCCAGATAGAGCAGATGATAATTTGGACACCAGAACAAGAAAGGATGATAGAGTTGGCCAAGCTCTTCCCCAGCCATCTCTTCACTCGGTTTCCTGGTTTTGTGGCCAGGAAAGCCAGCACCACTGTAATTGTTTTGGCCAAGAGAGAAGAAATGGCAACTGAGAAGATGGTGCTGAACACTGCTTGTCGGAGAAGACAGGAGGCTTTCCTTGGCTGACCAATGAAGAGAAAAGAAGACAAGAAGCAAAGCAGGAGGAAAACCAGGAGGATGTAAGAGAGGTCCCGGTTGTTGGCTTTGACAATGGGAGTTTCTCGGTATTTAATGAATATGATTAAAATAAGGGCTGTGGTTAAGAACAAGAATAGGGCAAAAGACGCAAGGATGATGCCCAGATTTTCTTCATAAAACAGGAAGGTTATAATTTTGGGGATACATTGGACTCGGTCCTCATTTGGATATTGATCAGGTGGACACTTGGTGCATTTTTCTGAATCTGAGAATACCAAAAGATTATTTTTTTTAACAATCTCTCCATTCACCCATTCACATTTAAAGAAGTAGCTTCTTGGGATAACATTTGATACCTGGAGCATTTCCCCAAACACATGTTTTAACATCTCTTCAGAATAACATTAATTGGAATACTATTTTCTATATATAAATATTGTACATAGCTAAGATCTATGGAATTTGGGCAAATCTTGGGAACTGAAAGATTTCATGTTTAATGTACAGAACTTCCATAGGAACCTACAGTATTGGATATTCATAATGAATCAGGTAACCTTTCTAGATACACTTCCTGAAACCTGCAGGATTACAATTCTTAATATTCTGGAATCGGTATATTATTATATATCTATCTTGTGAAATTTAGTAAAATAGCAGAAAAAGCTGGTCCTGCAAATAATCTGGAATAGGTAATGGAAACATTGGTAATGTCAATGGAATGAGGGCTTCCCATACTTCCCATACACAACACAAATTGTGAATCAGCAATGAGGGGATAATTAATATTTATTTTTATTTATTTATTGAATTTATATTGCCACCTGTTCACACATGGCGACTCGAGGAGGCTTGCAGAATGTAAAACCATATATTTTAAAAAAACAATAAAAACTAATAAAAAGAATCAAATAAACTAATAAAGTATAATAGAACAAAATCTGGAAAAAATCACCACCCAAATTCCAACTCCCCCCTGCCATGAAGACAGCAGATCACATGAGCTATTTGATGGGTTCCCCAAGCTCACTGGCAGAACTAGGTCTTCAGTGCCTTCCAGACGAGTATTAGAGAGGGGGGCATTCTAATCTCAGGGGAAAGATGTTCCAGAGAGAGGGAGCCACTATGGAGAAGGCCCTTCTGCTGGGTTTTACCAGGTGTATCTCCCTCAGGGTTGGGACCCACATCATTCCCTGCCTCCCCACTCTATTGGGTTGGGTACATGTGACTGGCAAGAGATGGTCCCTCAGATAACCTGGTCCCAAGTAATGAAGGTCTTTAAGGGTGACAACCAGCACCTTGAATTGTACCTGGAAGCAAATCAGCAACCAATGCAGCTCCCGCAGAAAGGTGACAAATGTACACACCAGGATCTGCACAAAACCATGTGGGCTGCTGCATTTTGCACCAACTGGAGCTTCCAGATGCTCTTCAAGGGCAGCCCTATGTAGAGCGTATTGTAATAATCAAGACTGGAAGTGACTAGGGCTTGAGTGACTGTGAGTAGGGACTGATGGTCCAGGAAAGGGCGTAACTGGTGCATAAACACTATTGCGGTCCTATATTAAGACCTATTTAGTGGTGATGGAGGCGGCGAAGCGCTCTCACTTCTCTGCCCTTATTGCATCCACGGGGAATCACCCAGCCGCCCTTTTTAGGGTGACCCGCTCCCTCCTAGAAGTGGGAACATGGTTTGAACCTCTACAAGGGCGGGCCAAGGATTTTTCGAATTTTCTCTAGGACAAAATCACTCAGATCTGGGATGGATTGGACTCTGACTGGGCAACTCTGGACGAGGGGATGGGGATGGAGTTCGGTGAGGTTATCTGGGGGGAGTTTGATCCTGTGACCCTCGAGGATGTGGACAGGTGGGCTTAATGCCACCACATGTTTATTGGACCTGTGTCCCTCCTGGCTGGTTTTAGCCACCCGGGAGGTGTCATGCGGTTGGTTCCAGGGCATTATAAATGCTTCCTTGAGTGAAACATGCCTTGAAAGAGGCGGTGGTGAGACCCCTCCTCAAGAAACCATCCCTGGATCCAACCTTATTATCTAACTATCATCCGGTCTCCAATCTTTGTTTTATGGCGAAGGCTGTTGAGAGTGTGGTGGCACGACAGCTCCCCCGGCACCTGGAGGAATCATCCTATTGGATCCACGCCAATCAGGCTTCAGGCCCGGACACAGCATGGAAACGGCATTGGTCACATTAGTTGATGATCTCTGGAGGGCCCGTGACAGGGGATTTTCCTCTGTCCTGGTCCTATTAGATCTCTCAGCGGCTTTTGATACTGTTGACCACAGTATCTTATTGCAGCGACTGGGGGGGTTGGGAGTGGGAGGTACCGTGTTACGGTGGTTCTCCTCCTTCTCTCCGACCGCTCGCAATTTGTGTTGGCAGGGGGGCAGAGATGGACCTCGAGGCCCCCGATTTGTGGGGTACCTCAGGGGTCAGTACTCTCGCCCCTCCTGTTCAACATTTATGTGAAGCCACTGGGTGAGATCATCCGTGGCTTTGGGATAGAATTTCATCAGTACGCTGATGATACTCAGTTATACTTTTCTACCCCGGGCTACCATAACAAAGCTGTGGAAGTGATGACCCGGTGCCTGGAGGTTGTACGGGATTGGATGGGGCGAAACAGATTTCAGCTCAACCCAGCCAAGACCGAGTGGCTGTGCTTTCCAGCGCCCCGATACAGCCAGCTTACTACTTCACTGGCCGTGGGGGGGAATTTCTAGCCCCCACGGAAAGGGCACGCAATTTAGGTGTCCTCCTGGATGTACGGCTGTCGTTAGAAGATCATATAGCAGCCGTCACCAGGGGGGCTTTTTGTCAGGTCTGTAGGATCTACCAGTTGCGGCCCTTTCTGGATCGGGACGCACTTCGCACGGTCACATCTGCCCTCGTCATCTCCCGGCTGGATTATGCCAATGCTCTCTACATGGGGCTCCCCTTGAAGAGCACCCGGAGGCTCCAGTTGGTGCAAAATGTGGCTGCGCAGGTTGTCTTGGTGGCTCTTCTGAACTCCCACGTTACACCACTTTTGCGTGAGCTGCATTGGCTCCAAGTGGCCTTCCGGGTGCGATTCAAGGTGTTAGTGACCACCTTTAAAGCACACCATAGCTTGGGACCTGGATACTTACGGGACCGCCTGCTGCCACCATCAATCTCTCACCGACCAGTGCGCTCTCATAGAGCGGGCCTCCCTGGGGTACCACTGGCTGGACGGCTGATGGTCCCGAGAGTTCGGGCCTTCTCTTTGGGGGCCCCCTCCCGCTGGAACGAATTGCCCCTGGAGATAAGGACCATCCCCGACATGTTGACCTTCCGGCGCGCACTAAAAACCCACCTATTCCATCTAGCCGGTCTGGCCTAGAGTTATATAAAATGGTTATAAATTTGGCTTTTAAATGGTTTTTAACTTTTCTGATTCCACACTCTTAATCTCTTAAAGCCTATCTATTTAATTCTTTTAATTTATTTTAAAAATTTATTGTATTTGTATTTATATGTTTTCATCTCGCTGTGAACCACCCCGAGTCCTTAGGGAGAGGGGGTGGTATATACAAATTTGAATAAATAAATAAATAACCCATAATTGTACAAAGGTCCTCCTGGTCTTTAAAGGGTGACAACCAGCACCTTGAACTGCACCTGGAAGCAAATCAGCAACCAAGGCAGTTCCTGCAGGTGAGGTGACACATGTGCACACCGGGGTCTGCACAAAACCATGCAGGTTGCTGCATTTTGCACCAACTGGAGCTTCCAGATGTTCTTTAAGGGTAGCCCCATGTAGAGTGCATTGCAATAATCAAGACTGGAAGTGACTAAGGCATGAGTGAGTGTGAGTAGGGACTGTTGGTCCAGGAAAGGGCGTAACTGGAGCATAAACCATAATTGCACAAAGGCCCTCCTAGCCATGACTGCCATCTGGTCTTCGAGCAATACATATTGCAATATATTTCAGTAATACTTTCAAAAATTACCCTAACATAATTTCTCAAGTTTCAAAGATATCTGATGATGTTCCTAGAACTTAAAATATAGAAGTAAACTATAACTGGCTGACAAACTGCCCTCAACCTATAGCTTAATGTTGCAATATTTGAGGGACCGCTGCAAAAAAGGGCTCCGGCCGTTTTCCAGAGCACCATAAGGCAAGAGAAGGAACAATGAATGTAAACTACTAAAGCAAAGAAACAAGCTAGAATCAAAGAGAAATTCCCTAATAGTGAGAACAAATAACCAGTGAAATGGCTTGTCTTCTGAGGTCGTGGGTACTTCATTACTGGAGGCTTTTAAGAAGAGACTGGACAGCCACTTGCTTGGAATGGTATCGGGTCTGCTGCCTGAATCAGGGGGTTGGACTAGATGACCTTCAAGGTCCCTTCCAACTCTGTTATTCTTTTTCTGTTCTGTTCAGCAGATAAAAATATTTTTTTAAAAATGGCAATAGTAAAGCTTGCCCAATCTGCCAAACCCTACTATCTCTAATTAGGTTCTTTTCCAACTTCTTTTTGCTATCCCTTCCCTTAGATAATCAATTGAGCAGTTAGAAGATGAACAAGAAAACAGTTGAACTTGTCTTTTAACTTGCACTTCCATGAAAATGCTCTCAATGAATTCATTTCCACAAGGCCTGCCCTTTTCTATGGTGTGACCCACCTTCCTGAGTGGAGATGGTCCCCTCTGGACAAGGAATGCAGTTGTAGCAGCAAACTGGCTCTCCTTCCCGAGCTCTCTTGACAAATCCAGGGCGACAATTTCCCACGCATTTGGACTGAGGCAGAGACTAAGCATAAAAACCAGCAATGCTAAAGAAAGTATGTAAGCACTCACCATCCATTGAAAATAAAGGTCAAATGAATATTAGCTAAAGAGTCTCTAGCCTTCACTTAGATAAGTCTGTATTCTCTAAGTATTTCCAAATAGTTGCAGGAGATACAACTACTGAGAGATTATTCATCTATTTCATTCCTTTTGTCCCAAAGGTGCTTTTTCCAAGAGGCAAATTCCAGTTTCCTCTTGGAAAAAGCACCTATGGGACATCCACGACCTGGAGGACTGAGAATCTCCATAAGCATTCATCCCTTTTGCTTTTGGAATGTTTCATTGAAATAAAAGACTTTTATACTTAATAAAGTTAGGAGGCGTGGAATTAAGAAAAGATTTAAGCATTAAATGACAACCAGTGCTTTTCTTCTCATGGCTGTATTAAAATTTATTTCTCCATTCTTAATATATCCATGATTTTAAAGTAGGATGGTGTATTTTTGTTAAATTATAGAATCAAAATGCTTTTAAAACATTGGCTAAAGTTTTATACTATTAGATTTGTAAAAAAAATAGAATAAAACTGTGATGAAGAAAGAAGCTTATCACTAAGCAAAGTTTTCTTTAAGACTACATAAAACATTGCAAAACTGCTTCCCTTTGAAAGTTATTATGTAAAATAATACATAGGAAAAGGTCCTTACCATTAGAGGTGTCAACCATTAGAGGGCCGTTGTTTATTTGTACATTTTATGTTAATTTATATGGCTGCGTTCTTAGTTATATCAGACTGAAACCAAGTCCCTAGTGCCTAAAGTGTAGTTAGATGAACTAGAGATAAGGTCATGAGTACATGTCCCTCAAAATGTCAAGCAGCCTTTTCTGCAGGAGATTAACATGAATATGAGCCCTTTGCTGGAAAAAGTTATGGCAGGGCTAATATTGGGCACACATGAAAAAAATCAAGCTAGGGCTTATTTTTGGGATAGCTCTTATTTTGAGGGAAACACAATATCTATCTATCTATCTATCTATCTATCTATCTATCTATCTATCTATCTATCTATCTATCCATCCATCCATCAAATCATCCATCCATTCATCCATCTATCTATCCATTAATTTATATTTCTGCCATCTTGATTAAATTAGATTAAAACCAAGTAGGCAGTTTCTAGAACTATCAATAGATGACAGAGATAAAGTCATGACAAGATGTCCCGCAAAAATTCAAGCATCTTTTGCAGCAGGAGATAAACCTGAATATGAATGCTTTGATCGACAAGGTTATTTAAAAGGCCCAGCTAGACATCCAAGACAAAGTCCTTTCTGTTGAAGAATTACAATGAGGTGACACCAACTGGCATGGAAAGACAGACTCACATTTGTTATTAGGTAGATTTGGAGTCTCATTTCTGCTCAGCAAGACTTCACGTAGGAAGCAATCATGATAAACAATATCACTCAAAGGTTATCAGATGAAATGCCCAAGCCAAAAGCCAAATCTAAGTAATTTCCTTTCAAACTATCCCTTGTTATTTCCAATATTTTTTATCAATCAAAGTCCTGTTTCACCACTCCAGTTTTCTGGGACAGGGCATTATCTCACATCAGACCAGTCATTGTGATTTCAAGTGAATTCCTTACCTTGGGCTTCTTTCCAATGGCCAGAAGACCTAGTACTCTATCCCACTGGGGTGAAAGGAAACCATGGATAATTATGGCCACATCTGTCCTGCTTAAAAAAATTACTGACTATGGTTCTTCCTTTTTAAGGGACATAGGTGCGAAGCCAAGACAATCTGAATGCCAAGGCATGTTTGTTGACCAATGGCATGTCTTGTTTCCACTTCATTCAGTTCAATCCAAACCTGAACTCGGGAACTGTTTAACAAAATTGCCTTCTCCTTTCCTATTTTAGAACAAGGAACAAGAAAAATTGAATCTATCTGTACCATAATCATCAGTACTTGAGGGCCTCTCTCATCAGTTTTATGGAAATACCAGATTGTCTAGGATGCACAAGAGGGGCCATGATCTGTGTGCTGAAAATTTGTCACCAAACATCTTATGTTGAACAGTGCAGAATCAGCTTAAAACAATATTTTGTATTTTAGCATGAAAAGGACACCTGCCTTCCAAGCAGTCTAAAAAAAGTGTGAGATTTCTATTCTCCACATTCAATTATCTGTGAAGGTCATCCACCTTGTTGATTAGGCTAAGCCAACTTGAAATGTGTGTTCAGGCTTTGGATAGATAGAGAATGGACACCAATATTTATCCTACCTTGTTGAAAATGTTTAGCAATGACAGAGTATCTTTATTGACTGTAAATCTCTGCCTTTCAAAACTCCCCAATTGCTCGTCGATGGGATCCAACCCAGGAATAAAAATCCAGATTATGACATTCAGATCTGCTATTATATCTCCATTTTGGTCCAAGTACAATTTCCGATGGGAAATATTGCAAAATTCATTCTTCTCCAGAAATGGATGGAACTAGAACAGAAACATCCAGGAATTTTAAAAGCAGAAACCTTCATTTCTTATCCCAGGTGGTCTTTTCATTTTTGAAACTTTTATCTACAGTTGTCAAAGTTGCAAATATAGTGAGTTGGGAGAGCAAGTATTACCACTTTCTTCAAAAGTGAAAAAAATGTATTGACAAAATGTAATTGACCAAATTTGCCTTTTAAAGGGAAGCTTTTAGAGCTCATCAGAAATGAATTGAATAAAGAAACAAATAATGGGATTATTCATAAATGTCTTGGGGAAAAAAAGAAAGTGTGGAGTTCTCCAAAAGAAAGTTGCCAGACTAATCTTCTCCCAAGTAGATCAGATGAGAAACAACCACACGAGCTAATTCTACATTATTGTAAAAAGGTACATTAAGAGACTCTTACAAGTCTTATAGTACAAATCTCCTAACAACATATTTGTATGTTTTCTCATACTATGTCTTAAAGATTTACTAAAATGGTCTCTAAAGAAATCTGAATGGAATGTAAGAGACTAGGGCAAAGCTCTACACTTGGAAGAAGTAAAACTCAAGGTAAATTGCTCCAAACTCGATTGCAGGAAATACGACTTCAGGAACAGTGTGGTCAATGCCTGGAACACCCTCTGTTGTTACAGCCTCAACCCCTCACAGCTTCAACCTCAAACTTTCTACCGTGGATCTCACCCCATTCCTAAGAGGTCCTTAAAGGGGGCGTCCATAAGCACATCAGCATGCCTACAATCCCTGCGTTATTGTCCCCATTTATCTGTATTTACTTCCTTCCTTCATGTTATGTTCATACCTATACTTGCTATCTTATACATGTTTGACAAACAAACAAACAAATAAAGAAATAAAAATGCAAAAAGAAGGATGAGGGATGCCAAACATGGATGGAATACTTGTATATTCAAAATAGTAGTTGATTGCAAGCCGAATATAAGTCAGCAGTTTGATGTGCATGGAAAGAAGGAAATACACTCATAAAAATCTCAGCAGGTGAATGAAAGAGACTCCCAACTGAAGTACTAGGTCCTCTTGCAGGCACTATGCTTGGAGTAGACATTGCACAAAATCTGGATCAGTTTTAGGGAAGTGCAATGAAGGCAATGAAGAGATCACAGGAGGTTTTTCCTATCCTTGAGGAAAGACAACAAGGAGAAGACCAAGGTTGGTCTATGGGAGCTGGAATTGAAAAAGAAACACATAATAGAATAGAATAGGGCTCTTCAAACTTGACAGCTTTAAGACTTGTGGATTCAACTCCCAGAATTCCTTCTCCAATCATGTTAGCTCAGGAATGCTGGGAGTTGAAGTCAACAAGTCTTAAACTTGCCATGTTTGAAGACCTTTGGGATAGAACAACAGAGTTTGAAAGGACCTTGGAGGTCTTCTAATCCAATCCCCTGCTCAATCAGCAGATCCTGTACCATTCTGGACAAATGGCTATGCAATATCTTCTTAAATATATGGAACAGCTACAACTTCTGCAGATAAATTCTTCCACTGGTTAATTTGTCTCACTGTTGGGTTAATTTCCATGCATTGCTTATTGTCTTGCCTTTGAAAATGAATTAGAGCTGGGTCAGTGAACCAGAAAAGGTTTGTCTCCCCTTCATTGCTTATCTTAATGCAACAGAGAAGGCATCCAGAGCATCAAAAGGCAAGACAAGGAACAATGGTTGGAAACTAACTGAGGAGGGAAGCAACCTAGAACTAAAGAGAAATTTCGTAACAGTGAGAAGATCAACCAATAGAACAGCTTCCCTTCAGAAGTTGTGGGTGTTCCATTATTGAAGGCTTTGAAAAAGAGACTGGACAATCATTTGTCTTCTGCTTGAGCAGGGATTGGATTAGAAGACTTCTGAGGTTCCTTCCAACTCTATTATTCTACGCTGTAACTTCAGGGACATAATAATTAGGACTCCTGCAGAGAGAATGTTAAGCTGTATGACCCCATGGTGTCCCTTAAATGGATCAATGTAGAATTCTACAATGTTAATCATAATATCTTACATACAGCAATTTATTTAAACATGTATGCATTGCTTCAAAATTAACAGTTTTAACATCAATATATGTGTCATAGTTCCCACTCATTTGAATTTCCTTCCTTCCTTCCTTCCTTCCTTCCTTCCTTCCTTCCTTCCTTCCTTCCTTCCTTCCTTCCTTCCTTCCTTCCTTCCTTCCTTCCTTCCTTCCTTCCTTCCTTCCTTCCTTCCTTCCTGTTGTTGGTTTGAGCTTCCAGCATGGCAACTTACCAACAACATAACTACCAACCCTTTCTTTCTTTTTATCTATCATATTTATTTGCCACCCATCTCACCATGAGGTGAGTCTAGGCTTCATACAACATTAAAGGCAATAAAACACAAATAATACATGCTTCTAATCACAATAAAATTATAATTAAAAGGATGAGAGGAAAGAGAGCAAGATATGAAGTGGGAGAGAAGGGAATACTCTCTTAAGCCATGAACCACTTCCAGTGTCACATTCTTGATCCAGAAAAGTGGGCAACTGGCACAAAACACAAAGTTGTGCAACTGCTCTTTGAACAGAAGTTCAGAGTCAGGAAAACACCAAAGTTGTGGATGATGCAACCCCATCTAAAACTAAATTTCCAGATCCTGAAGATCCATGCAACTGAAGTCATTTGGTCCTGTCAGGGTTCAGCCCCAGCTTCTTCGTCCCTGCAATTTTATTCCCTGAAGGATTAAATTGGCCAAGCTGTTGGTCCTTTATAACAAACATAGGTTGAGAAGGTTCCTCTCCCTCTGTTTCTTTTCTGGATCCTCGTAGGGACTCCCTACCTGCCATGGTTGCAGCCTTGGGGCCCTCAAATTCTGTTGGCTCATCTTGCTTCTCCTTCTAGATCTGGAAGAATATGCAGCTTTCAAGGCATAGGCCAAAGTCCTGATAACGCTGTGCAAATGGAGGTGAAAGGGGATCCATATACTCCTCCTTTCCTCTCCAGGCTCCAGTGGTGTTTTCTGAGTGCATCTTTTCTGACCTTTGACAGAAGAAATGTGCTTTAAATAGGAACATTGAAAAGACTGATCTGCAAATTTCTGTTCCACAAATAGATTGGGTTCAGAATCTTCTGGCCTTGCTTTTTCCTGAAATGCAAAACTCCAAATACTATGGACATAGTTGTAAAGATCCTCCCGTCCCATTACCAAATACTCGATGCTTTCCACGATCCAGACTTTCCCTTCAATTGGTCCTGGCACACCTTCAAATGTTAACTGCACAGTACGGATTCTGTCCCAGACGTTAACAGTTTCTATGTAGTTCACAAAGACATTGACTTGTTTCCACTTAGAGATGGCATCCCGAAGGGGTGTTGTATGTCCAGTTGCTGAGAACTGTTGTGATATCACAACACAAATCCCATTCCTGACAAGCATAGAAGTAAAAGTCCTCATGAAACTCTCTCCCTCCTCTGTGTCTGAAGTAAAAAGCCCAATCAAAGTCCATCTGAAATGGAGAAGCAGTTGGACAATTGCTGGATACGTGACCCCTTTTTTGGGGAGAATCCGGTGGAAAAAAGGAAAACGATTTTTGTCACTGAGAGCCTCTGCAACAATTGCATCACTGATCTGCAAAAGCAATGAAGAATGCTATGCTATACTTGTGGGCAGATTGAGTCCAAAAATATAGATTTTAAAATAGATTTTAATATATCCAACTTGCTACTCATGAATTTCTTAGAATGATTCATTATTAATTATGCACTAAACCATGTCAAGTTGCAGGATGTAAAGCATAGAATGATAATAAGACTGTACATAAAAATAAAGAAAAAAAACAACTTAAGTTAAAAATAATAAATATATTTCTACATCATATTATTGGTAAAAGGAAACCAGGCTGTCAAGGAACTTGGTGGCTAGACACCATCAACACTGACATCAGACAGAAGTTAGAGCAACTGAGAGCAGCAGTACAAGATCAAAAGATATGATGAAATCTGGTCCATAGAATCACCAAGAATCAGACACATCATCATCATCATATCATCGATCTACATATGTTGATCTCAACTGAATTATTTTGTTCAAATAAATATCTTTAGTATATGTTGCTTTTTTAATTCTGACTACACAGGAAATGTAGGTTTATTTTAATGCAAGGATCATATAAGGACATTATGTTGTTGTCCAATTGTACAGTCCAAGATACTTATCTCTCTCTTCCAACTTATGCAACTTAAGAATGAATAAGAATGTTATTTTTTTTAACTCTGGAGCTCTTCAAATGAAAGCATGTTTTGTAACAGGGATTTGGTTAAATCTTCCCTAAGTAACCATTGTGTCCAATTGCTGAAATCTTGACTGATATCTTCCTAAAATATTTTTGCATTGAAATACTTGGCAATTTGGAAGGTCCATTTATAGAAGCTCATCAATTTCAATCTTAATGAGGATGGTCATATCTTTCTCTACTTTGATATCCTGGATTCTTTGTGCAGCAATCTTTTTAGCTCGTTCTGCAGTTATGAAAAACACAAAGATACCAAAACTCCTGATACAATTGGTCAGTTGTGTTTAATTAAAATTTTGTTTGCTCTACAAGACAGGATTTTGGCATTCTCTCCGTTTCCATAGCTTTAATTTTGGACTACTAAATATACTTCTGGATTTTAGACAAAGAACAAAGTACATACATTCTGAAATCAACTCTGAGGACAAGAGCTGAAGTTCTTAGATCCACCTATAAGATACATTTCAGATTTTGTGATTTTGGTCTAGCAGTGATACATTTTAAGTACTAAATATCAGCTCTACATAAGAGCATTTTGGTAACCTTGGCATTATAGACTGTAACACAATGGGATGTGTTTTGGTTTTTTTAAAAAAATTAAGCAGCAAATTCACTTAAGCTCTTGTTCTAAATCAGCTGTTTTGATGAAGGGAGAAGTTAGATTCAGTCTCAGAGAAAACTACTCCTAGATAAGAAAACATGTTAATTTATTCTACTGGCTGATCATGAAACAGACATTTATCGCTACGATGTCATTTCCAAAGAACAAGAAATTGAGTTTTATTTATAAATAACGTTAGAAGTGATAGAGGAGAATATGTGTAGCTCAAAGTTGAAATGTGAGGTTCTTGGTGATCTGTGAGCTTGATTGTTTCGTTGTAGATATTTCATTTCCAAACTAGGTAATTTCATCTATGCTAGTAGGGAGTGAGGTTTGTTCACATTCTTTTATTCTTATTCAATGTGGGTAGAAGTAGTCTTGCTAGTTGCTTGGTTGGACATTATTTTGACAAGTACAAACACACTACAGCAACCCTGAACATCACCAAAAGGAAACAGATCAACTATACATTTTCCAACAAAGTAGATATCAAAGCAATTTCATCAAAAAGTTGCTTGCCATCCAATGTAATATAACACAACTAACACAAACTGTGAAAAGCATAACACTGCTGTCCATTAAAAACATCTCAGAATCCTCCAACAAACTACATGATATCATTGCAGCAAAGAAACCAACTAAAGCCCACCAAAACATCTTAGATAAGGAGTCATCTACAACATAGAGAGTAAGGACTATGGCAGCCTCTATGTAGGACAGAGAGGAAGAAAGCTAGCAGAATGTATCTATGAACACCAACCAGCAGTCAAAAGACCCTCAGATTGGACACAAAGGCTCTGTCATGCCCCTGTTGGAATCTAATTCTGACTGGGAGGTCAAGCAGCTGACAGGGAGTGGGAGTGTGGCTCTGGTGGCTGTGGAAGAAACTGGGGAAAGGCACAGTCTGGCTGGGCATTCAGAGGAAGACCCAGAACCACCCCCTCTTCATCCTAGGGCACACAGGGAGGATCAAAGAAGGGAACAATTTGAGTTATGGGGGTTATGGGGGAGAAAAGGGCCCTGATTCCCTTCATTAGCTGCAGCTGGGAAAACAGGATTTTAAAAGGGCATTTGAGCACAGCACCTTTGTGGAAGCAAAGCGTGAATTATCTTTGTTTGTCAAGTCTTATCTGGGTTCTGGCATCCTCCCAACTGTGTGTGTTTCGTTATCTTTAAAAACTGTTCTTGGGAGAGTTTTTTCTTCAGCCAATGATAACTGGACATTGGGGGCCAAGTTGGAGGCATTAAAGGGACTTTACCTACTTTTGTGACTTTGTTGTTTTTGTGCCAAGCCCCGGGTCATCACTGGCTCTCCTCACCTTCACAAGTGTACAGCAGAAGCCCCCCAAGCAATGGAGATGGTATCATAAGAGGATACCATCCCCTCTCCCCAGAGTGTACCCCAATCCATGGCCATGATACCAATAAAGATCATGGTGAAAAGCAGCTCTTGAATTACATAGACAAAATATGGCTGGATTTATCACTCACTCACCCAATCCTCTTTATCAGATAGAGAAATACACACACAAACCTGTGGAGTTTTGTAGGTACCT
Organism: Bungarus multicinctus; assembly: GCA_023653725.1. NCBI lineage: Eukaryota > Metazoa > Chordata > Lepidosauria > Squamata > Elapidae > Bungarus > Bungarus multicinctus. The sequence continues at coordinate 12,579,223 of CM042834.1, read as the reverse complement.
ACTAATGTTGACATCTGAACGGAGGTTTCCCTCTTAGCTGCATCAACAAGAGCCAAAAGGTTTTCCTTCCTTCCACAGCTGTAGTTGGGAACATTGGCTTCTCCGGTAGAGAGGATGTCAATCAAGGCTTCTGAAGTAGCAAGAGTGCTTACATAGCTGTCATGCATGTTGTAGCCAAGTGTGAGATTGGGTAAGAGCTTTGGATTCTTGTTAACCATTTGAATGGCGAAAACCATGATTAGCAGTTTAAAATAATGTCCTGTACTGTAAAATATGTTAATGTTATTGCCATCATCATCAACAGAAACAACAAAATCATTTTTAAATTTAATCCTCTCATTTCCCCCAAGTGTCTTGTGGCATTACAGATCAAAAAGGCATAAATAAATGATAGCCACCCATTAAGCAGGTAACTTTTATGAACATTGAGAAGATGGAATGGAGATAGTCCTTCACCATGGTTAAGAATCACAAGTACCCCATTATTTCTACCAGTCTTAATATTCATCTGCCCAGTAACTTGTATTCAAAATCATTCAATTGTTAAAGCAGAACCACCATATAATGAAGAGGATCTTCATAAGTAACTTAAGAAAAGCAATTCATCCTCCATTCTTTTAAGGATCAAACATTGAATATTGTATCAATTAATGGTTACATAAACATGAAAATGAAGTGGCAGAAGAATCTGCAACTCTACTTTAATCAAAACCTAATATTCAAATAATAAAATCAGTATTGAATGAGAATGGATAAATAATCTGGATTTGTATTTGCCTCATGTTTGGATTTGAGTCTCTTCCACAATAGAAGACAAAAAAAGGAAAGCATGGGTGTCAAAATGATTCACAAGTAATTAGACAGGTCCTGCAATATCAGTAAGGAGTAACTGAAATCAAAACAAAAGAAGCGTATTAGAACTGCAAATGGGTGGAATGCAACTCCATCACATTGAGTAACTTACGAGCGAGACTGACTAGAAGGAGCCATATTGAAAGGCAACATTCTAGATGATGATGTTGTTTCAGTGGTGACTATGCCAATGAAATGGTCTCCTGGCCTGTAATAGTTCCATGGTTTTTCCTCATCCTGGATCTCAAAATTCAGCGGGCATTTCATTCTAAGCTTCTCCGAGACTGCCAGAGACACCAGCAGCATCAGAAGCAGAAGATCCATAATTTACAGGGCTGAATCAATCTCCTTTCTGTTTCTAAACATGAACAACAAGAAGAGTTAGAAGAAATCAAAGCACCTTCACTTTCCTGTTTTAGACAGAAACAAACCAATCTTCACATGGAAAAAAGAGAAAGATACATTCAAGAGCCCCATCTCTAACACTTAACCTGTGTCATTCAGCATGATCTGTAGCATTTTACCTTTTCTGATGCAAGATTGATATTTGTATCAAAGGCAAGATGTAGCAGAAGAGGTCTCAAACACCAGAATTATGAAAATTACAGTGAGAAGAAACTTCTCTTGGGATTCTGAACACCTTCCGGGGCCCCACATTGTAAAGGACAGCTGCAGAATTTTAATATCTTAGTGAAAATTCACAAATCTACCCCTGGAGGCAATGTTCTTTAATGGTTGTGGTCTTTTCTGTCAGGACATGCCCAGAAAGTGATGCTGGAGGAAGATAGTTCAATACCCAGATAATGACTTCTGCTGTCCTTCAGTGTGGGATCTTGTCTCCAGAGAACACCAGAGATGTCAGCTAGAGCTATGAAGTTTGGTGACATTCTAGGTTGGTGGCAATTAACTCTAGCGCTGTATTCTAATGTCTATTAAGTAATCAGTACCAGGGTTGGGATTCAAATTTTTTAACAACTGGTTCTGTGGGAGTGGCTTTGCTGGTGGGTGTGGCTTGGTGGTCATGTGACTGGGAGGACATGGTTATGTTATTGGCTGGGTGTGGCCAACTCAATATCATTCACATCGAGACATGCATCTCCTCGCCTAGCCTCTCATGATTGTGGGGATGCTGCAACAGTCATAAGTGTGAAAAACGGCCATAAGTCACTTTTTTCAGTGACACTGTAACTTTGAATGGTCACTCCACACAAGCAAAGTACCAGCAAAGGAGGGGGAAAAAACTCCAGAGACGTTCCTGAGACAGGAAGTCTAGTCCTGCCAAGAATGTAATAAGGGTTAAAGGAGAGGCAGTTTCTGTAAGCAACACCGGAATGTTTCCTTCCTGCCTTCCTTACAGGATTAGGCCAGTAATTTCTTCTAACAACCAGTTCTCTGAACTGCTTAGAATGTTAACTGGTTGTAGAGAATAGGTGTGAACTGATAGAATCCCACCCCTGATCAGTACCCTTGAACTTTGTCTAATGTTAAGAGTTGGGTCTGTTTGTGGTTTTGTTTTCTACTTGATCTCCATATATGAATCCTTAGGTGGAGAGATGATTTTAAAATTGTTTATGTGTCAGCATTTCAGCAAACCTCCACTCCACCCAATAATTCTGAGACAGACATCTTCTCAACAGTTCCTTTTATTCTGGATAGTAACTGGCACAACTGGGGAATCCCGAATCTGAAAGTTCTGGACTTTCTTGAAAAAAGTAAAAACTACAAAATCCATCCCTTGCACCCATCATCATATCACATGGCCCAATCACCATCCATCCCTCTTAAAACTTCCCCTCACTTATGTAGAAAACAACATGACCTTAAATTAGAAAAAGAATGTTATTATGTCTAACTTCATACACTCCAAGAAATTCCCCCCTCCCATTTTCCCAGGCTCAAAATGTGGCAGCGTGGGAGCATCTGGTCTCAATATGGCTTTCAAAGCTGACATTATTATTGAAGTGAAATTTCTATTTCCATTGTTTTCTGGAAATATTGATTTTTGGATGGGAGCTGACTAAGAGCAAGTGAATTTAGACTGTGGATTGTACCATATGGTTAATGAGGAAACACTTTAGAATAGATAGAATATTTAATAATTTGTCCTTGATGCTCTGTCCTTTGTCCTTCCATATTTGAAATGAAATGATTTATAATTTGAAGTATCTTAGTTTATTAAATAGTGTATGCCCCTGTCAGAATCTGAATCCGAGGAGGAAGCCGAACAGCAGACAGGGAGTGGGATTGTGGCTCCATTGGCTGTGGAGGAAACTGGGGAAGGGCAAACTCCAGCTGGGAAGAACAGGAAAGAGGTAGAACAAGGGAGAGGGAGTTCAGAGGAAGACTCAGGACCACCCCCTCTTCATCATGCAGGGAGGAACAGAGAAGAGAGCAACATGGGTTGCGTAGCTTATGGGGGAGGAAAGGGCCCTGATTCCCTTCATTAGCTGCAGCTGGGAATACAGTGTATAAAAAAGGCAAGCTGCACGCAGCGAACTGTTGGGAGCAAATGTGACTTTATCTTGTATTGTTGTGGCTTATTTGTGATCTTGGCGTCTTCCCAACTGTGTGAGTTTTGCCATGCTTTCAAGTCTGAAATTCTTGTTTTTGCCCTGCCAAACTAATTACTTCAGTTTGGCTTGTTTGGACTTTAAGTTACAGTTTGTGTTGCTCATGTTTTGGACTGAATTTTCTTCAGTCAAAGTCTGTTCCTGGGAGAGTTTTTCTCCAGCCAGAAGGTAACCTGGGCATTGGGGGCAAAGTTGGAAATAATAAAGGGACTCTTATTGCTTATCTGACTGTGTTGCCTTTGTGCCATGCCCTGGGTCATCTCATAGTGGACTGTCAGGTCTGCAGGTATGATTGTGGCAGTGTTCATGCATAGTGGATAGTGCAACTTGATTTTTGCCGTACCTTCCAGAAACTGATTTTGGGGAAATTTGTAATCCAGCTTTTTTTTCTGTGGATATGGTTGATGAAGAGGGGCCCTTTTGTCATACCCATCTCTGATATTTTTTGAGAATCCTCCACCCAAAGATTTCCAGGTAGATGTGGTTGAGAATCCCTGTGTTCTTCATGTCTGTGAGTTAATTTCTTATCTGGAAATGGAGGACATTGATAGCTACACCTTGGCCTACAAGAGTTAACTGGGGGTTTGAGTGAAAAAGGGAAGCTGACAGGATAGTAGATTGTGACAGATTTAGTGGGTTATACTTGGTGACATCTGATCTGCTATTCAAAAGTTGTCCCACTGTATGGCCTTTGGCTTCTTCTCTCGGTGCCTGCTAACCAGATACTTGGTGGCTCTGGGTTCTAGTTGTTGCACTTGAATGCCTAACAAAGTTTCTTTCATTGGATCTGCTGATCCAGGTAAGGTCTCAGTCTGGGAATGGACAAGTGGATGAAGACTTGGATCACACTTCCATCCTTTGCTAATGCTACAGTGTACTTCTGGGAGGAATTCTGGGAGTTGAAGTTCACAAGTCTTAAAGCTGTTTGAAGACCCCCTGCCTTAAAGAAACATCAAGTATGTTAGAATTCCTCTTCAATTATCCTATGTCTCAAAGGGGTTTTCAGCTTTCCTTACAAGATCTAGGGGAGGCAACCTCAAAGTAATTCCCTGGAAGTGGCCCCTCTGGCTCCTAAATAAATTTCCCACATAAACTCACACATCCTGGTGATTTCTGTCTGGCTTGCTGACTAAGCATTGTTGCCACTGGACTTCATGACTAAGTTTGTGTGTTGTATCTCCACCCCTTTCTTAACAGAATTCCACAGGTTTGTGTTTTCAGGAAAACCATTTGCTCAACCTCATTGGTGCTTTAGAAAATGGCCGAGAACTTGTCTTTTTGTGAAATATACTGAAATATAAATGATGCCTAGACACAGGGGAAGAAAAATACCACTCTATAAAGCCTTAGTAAGACCACACCTAGAGTATTGCATCCAGTTTTGGTCACCACACTATAAAAAAGATGTTGAGACTTTAGAAAAAGTACAGAGAAGAGCAACCAGGATGTTTAAGGGACTGGAGACTAAAACATATGAAGAATGGTTGCAGGAACTGGGCATGGCTAGTCTAGTGAAGAGAAGGACCAGAGGAGATGTGATAGCAGTGTTCCAATATTTAAGGGGCTGCTACAGGGAGGAAGGGGTCAAGCTATTTTCCAAGGCACCCGAAGGCCAGACAAGGAATAATGGATGGAAACTGAACAAGGAGAGATTCAACCTGGAAATAAGGAGAAACTTTCTGATAGTGAAAATAATCAATCAATGGAACAATTTGCCTTTAGAAGTTGTGGGAGCCTGGAGGTTTTCAAGAAGAAATTGGACTGCCATCTGTCAGAAATGGTGTAGAGTCTCCTGCTTGGGTGGGGGGTTGGTCTAGATGATCTACAAGGTCCCTTCCAACTCTGATTATCTGTTATCTGTTAAGTTTAAGAGTGACTCTGACGAAACCCAGGTCTATGATTAAGTTCAGGCCCGTTCATGCCAATATAAGAGGTAATACACTTCTCCTCCCTTATTGCATTGGCTGATTATCTGGTGTAGTTCTAGGTGATCAAATCTTTCCTGAATGGGAGATGGTCCACAGAAGTTTTACATTCATGTGAAAAAGTAAGTACACTCTCTTTGACTTTTATGGTTTTATGTATCAGGACGTAATACAAGTCATCAGGTCCTCAGTAGTTCTTAAAAGTAGGTAAATACAACCTCAGACAAACAACAATACATGACATATTACACTATGTCATCATTTATTTTACCCATTCACCCAGTGGTAGGATTCAAAAATTTTTACTACCAGTTCTGTGGGCATGGCTTGGTGGGCGTGGCAGGGGAAGAGTACTATAAATTCTCCAGTCGGAGGTGATATTTGCCGGTTCTCCGAACTACTCAAAATTTCCGCTACTGGTTCTCCAGAACTGGTCAGAACCTGCCGAATACCACCTCTGCACTCACCCCTCCAAGGCCAATTTCCACTTTGTTTTCCTGATACATCCAATCGTTTCTCAGTTGAGCTCACAGCAGGGTCAGGGGCAATTGAGAATTGGAAGGGAAGGGACCACATACATTCAACAACTCCCTCTAACCAAAATAGAATTTTAGAAACAGATTGTTGCCTTACACACACACCTAAATGGTGTCAGCAGAGAGGGACAGAGGATCAATCTCACAATACTCATCTTATATACAGGTGCCACAACTGTTGTCCCTGGTCACAAATAGAAGATTGTAAGATTATGAAATCCACTTCTGACCCCAGTTTCTTTGGAATCCAACAAAGGACCACAAAAATGCAATAATCAAGGCTCACTGCACTTATTACTTATTTATGGAGGAATTTCCCTCTAGAAAACAGTTGGAGGAAATCCTACAGACAAAAGGATGCACCAATATTTATACATTTCAAGAAAGCAGAACAGATGATAATTATATATAGGCATTTTTAATGGATCACGTAAGCACAAATGTTCATAATTAGAAAGCCTCAGATTACTTCTCCAGCAATGTACTATTACTATCCTTAAGAAAGAATTTTTGTCCAAATAAAAAGAAACATATCAGTTGAATTGCTATTACAGGTTTGATAAAATATAATGAGAAATGAGATGTCAAGGTTGCCTTATGCATTCCTTCTATCTCTCTAATTTGTTAACACATTCCCACTCTTTCAAGAACTTGTTTTTCTCACAACACTATTTTGTAGACCCCCTTTAACAAATTCAAATTCAGTGGTCCCCTCAGGTACAGAGAAGATCTTCAGCCATTTTCTAGGTTTAGTCTGTTTATTTTTTTTGTTTATTTTTCCCCCTCTAGATCTTTGGAATACAATAAAAATTTAAATGGAAATTCCCTATCTCACACTTCTACATTTCTTCTGGTCGTAAGCTGCTCCTTTGTATTCAGATCTGGCCTCAGGATGATAATGTAGCACTTGGGGATGAAGATGCAGGCCAGAAGACCAGTACTGGAGGACAAAATGGAGAAGACCTGAACAGCCACAATGTATTTCCCTTTGGTGCTCAAGTAGGTGGGCACAAATGTAACCCAGACACTGCAGAAGACCAGCATGCTGAAGGTGATCAGTTTGGCTTCGTTGAAGGCCCCAGGCAGGTTCCTGGCCAGGAAAGCCACTGTGAAGCAGGTGGAAGCCAGGAAACCCAAATAGCTGAGGGTGATATAGAACATGACAACAGAGCCTTCATTGCATTGAAGGATTATCTCTCCAGGCTGGGAGTGGAAGTCAGACTCAGGGAATGGAGGAGAAACTCCTAGCCAGATGGAGCAGATAGTAATTTGGATAGCAGAACAAGAAAGGATGATGGAGTTGGCCAAGCTCTTTCTCAACCATCTCTTCACTCTGTTTCCTGGTTTTGTGGCCAGGAAAGCCAGCACTACTGTGATTGTTTTTGCCAAAAGAGAAGAAATAGCAACTGAGAAGATGATGCTGAAAACTGCTTGTCGGAGAAGGCAAGTGGCTTTCCTTGGTTGATCAAAGAAGAGAAAAGGAGACAAGAAACAAAGCAGGAGGGAGACCAGTAAGATGTAAGAGAGGTCCCGGTTGTTGGCTTTGACAATGGGAGTTTCTCGGTATTTAATGAATATGACTAAAACAAGGCTTGTGGTTAGGAACAAGAGTAAGATAAAAGAGACTAGGATAATGCTCAGATGTAGTTCATAAGACAGAAAGGATATGACTTTGGGAATACATTGGACTCGATCTTCATTTGGATATTTATCATCTGGACACTTGGTACATTTTTCCATATCTGAGGAAATCAAACACCAATATTTCTTTAATATTATGTTACTTTACTTTTTACAGAATACCTTCATTGGAGGACAGCTGATACTGAGAGAAAGGAAAGCCTCAGTAAATAGTAAATAGTTCATAAAAGTATAAAAACAATTTATTGAACATCAGCAGACACATTTCTTTACTATTCTGTCTTTTTGCTTTTCAAGAAATTGGTCTTGGGAGAAAGTGATGAAACAATTCCATAATTTAAAAATTGCAAGAAAATTAAGAAGAATATCATTTTATATATATATATATATATATATATATATATATATATATATATATATATATATATATATGCAGGTCTTGGCATGTTCGGGTCTTTTCCCATGTAAGATTGAAACTATCTTGGCAACATTTTGACGAGATCTCACTCGCCATCTTCAGGCTGGTGTTTTCGGCTTCATGCTTGATATATATATATATATATATATATATATATATATATATATATATATATATATATATAGGATTCAAACATTTTTACTATTGGTTCTGTGTGCACAGCTTGGTGGGCATGGCTTGGCTTGGTGAGAGTGGCAGGGGAAGGTTACTGCAAAATTCCATTCCCTCCCCACCCCACTAACCTGCTTTCTAGCTCTGTTCTCCTGTGCAGGGCAACAAAAGAAGACCCAGCTGATCAACTGGGACTCGGGAAGCAGAGAATAGATGGGGGTGGGGCAAGTCAGAGGTGGTATTTACTGGTTTTCCAAACTACTCAAAATTTCCACTACCAGTTCTCCAGAACTGGTTGGAACCTGCTGAATACCACCTCTGATATACAGTATAGTTAAGGTCTGTAAAGGAAGGAAATCCTAGGACCTGAAGAATTTCCTGTGTAATTTGCTGAATCTTGATAGGAACCTACATTGTTGGAAGTAAATAATGAGTCAATTAATTTTTCAGATTCAGTTCAGAGGATCTGGTGAAAATTCACTGGTAGAGAAAGCCAGTCCTGCAAACAATCTGGGTTATCTACTTATATAAATAGTTAAATGGGTTTAATGAAGGGCATCAGAGGTGGTATTTAGCAGGTTCTGACCAGTTCTGGAGAACTGGTAGTGGAAATTTTGAGTAGTTTGGAGAACCGGCAAATACCACCTCTGACTGGAGATGTTACAGTATCCTTCCCCTGCCACGCCCACTAAGCCATGCCCACCACTGAAGGGCTCCATAAATATCCACACCATCTCATTGTGAAGCAGTGGCACCTTCTCAGTAACCCTCAAGGGGAGGCCCATGTAAAAAACCTTCTTCCAGAAAGTTGATGTAAGACCATTCCTCAAGTTTCAAAGAACTCAAATGTTCTTAGATAGATAAACATGGAATGGGACATCCAAACCAAAAAGCAGAAAAGATATTTTATCTGGCACTAGTAAAGCTTGCCAAATCTGCCACACACCCCTATTTCTTCCCAGTCCCTCCTTCAAGCTTGTTTTGTTCTTCTTCCATTGAGATAGACAGTTGTGCAATTTAAAAATAAATTAGAAAATAGTGGAACTGCAATCTGCCTTTTAATTTGCACTTTCATAAAAATGCTCTGGATAAATCCACTAGCATGAGGCCTGCCTCTCCCCCCTCCTCTTTTTTTTTATTTTATTTTTTGGTCAACCACCTTCCTGCGTGGAGATGGTCCCTTCCGGACAAGGAACACAGTCATAGCAGCAAACTGGCTCTCCTTCTCGAACCCGTTTGACAAATCCTGGATGACAATTTTCTCCACATTTGGATTCAGGCAGAGACTAAGCAGAAAAACAAGGAACGACAAAGAAAATGCGTCATAACTAATCATCTATGGAAAATGGAGGCCAACATGAACATTAGCCAAGTAGTCTCTGGACTTCATATAATATTGACTATTTCCTAGTATGATTGATTGCTTATTGTACCCTATGACTATCATTAATTGTCATACCTTATGATTCTTGACTCCTGACGAATGTATTTTTTCTTTTATGTACACTGACAGCATTTGCACCAAAGACAAATTCCTTGTATGGTCCAATCACACTTGGCCAATAAAGTATTCTATTCTATTCTATTCTATTCTATTCTATTCTATTCTATTCTATTCTATTCTATTCTATTCTATTCTATTCTATTCTATATAAATACATAGTTACATAAAACAAATCAGGATTGTCAACCTTAAAGATCGTTGTCTTTGTTTTTTTCTATATATTTTCTTCAATTTAAATGGTTCCTATCTTGGTCTAAGGAGAATACATCTTTTCTAGAAATGTAGGGAAAGAACAAGGAGTTGTGGTTATGAGAACATGTCCTCAAAAAAAATAGTAATTCAAACATTTGTTGCTGCAGCACGTGGGACATGAATATGAAACCTTTGTTGGAAAGCAATATTTCCAAGAGTCAGTTAGATATACAAGAAAAGATCCTTTCTGTTGAAGAATGATAATAAACTGACATGGACATATTTATTATTAGATAAATTGAGCCTCCTCCCCCCCCCAACAGGGAAACTAACAATCAAGATCAATAATTGCATTCAAGTGTCTTTCAGATTAAGTGCCCTCTTAGAAATCAAAGGCCCATACTAAATAAAATTTCTTTGCTAGCTCTCCATCCTTAATTATCATCATTAGTTCTCCTTCAGTTTTCTTGGCCAGGGCATTATCTCCCATCAGACCAGTCATTATGATTATGCACTGAAAGCTTGGCTCTCTTTTCCAGGAATAGAAGGCCTATTGCACTATCCCAGTGGGATGAAAGAGAAGCTTAAATAACTCTGACCAGATCTGGTCTGCTTAAGAACATCCCACATGATGGACCTTGCCTATGAGATGACACTATCCCCAACCAAGTCAAGCTGAATCCTAATTCCAAAGCTTATTTCCCACTGGGTCCAACAACACACCCACAATCAGTCTTGATTAAATTTCACCTGATTCGGTTTCTCGTGTTTGGGGACCAATGTCCCCTGAAAGGGCAGATTTATAGTCTATGGTGTTCTTAAAAACACCAGCCTTGGCCAGAATTATCCATGACTTTCTTCTACCCCATTGAGAACTTGGGGACTGGCTAACATAATTGCCTTTTTCTTTTCTACTTTGGGGTAAGGAACAATCAAACATGAGGCTATCAGCAACACAATGCCCAGGATTTCAGGACCTCTGTAATTTTTATGCAGTTTTTAAATGGAGATACCAGATTGCAGAGAGGACATAAAGCAACTTTGATCTCTATCCTAAGGTATAGCCTCTTAGTATGGCTGAATGATTTAAAACAGTATTCCATATGATAGCCTCTGAAGGACAATAGTACCCAAATCATTTAAGAAACCTACAAGGGTTTTCCTCCCCATGTTTAATTCTCAGTCAAGGTCATTCACTTAGTCATCAGGCTTAGCCCAATTGAAATGAGTCCTGTGAAGCTGTGAAAGAGAGATTTGATTATTTCACCCACCTTCCTGAGCAATTTTAGCTGTGAAAGAGCATCTTGGTTGTTAATAAGTCTCTGTCTATCAAAATTCTCCAGTTTTTCAAGGACAGAATTATCCTTAGCAGAAGCCCTGCAGCTCCTGATTATCAGATCTCCTTCTACATCTCCATTTGGTTTCAAGTACAGTTTGTCTCGGGAAAAATTCCAAAACTCATTCTTAGCCAGAAAGGGATGGAACTAGAATAGAAACACCCAAGAATCTTAAAAGCTGAAAACTTGGTTTTCCGTGGTCTATGCACAATTGAATCTTTCTTCTACAATTACCAAACTTGCTCATATGCTAAATTGTTAGAAAAAAAAGTTAAGATCTTTTTTCCAGACTGTGGGATATAGTAAAATGAATTTGGTTACAAAATAGGATAATCTGGCAGAATTCAAAGAAATATATCCTAATGGGATAAGGAGTTTTAGAAGTGAGCCAATATAGCAGAGAAGTTCAGTCTCCCTTTCACTGATTATCTCAATGCAAAGACTGAGCAGCCATCAGTTAAAGAAGCTTTAACTGGGATTCCTACAGAGAGGAGGGGTTGAGCTAGATGCTCTCGGGTTTATAAGGCAATTTTTTTAAAAAAAAAAAATCCATATATTCTTTTTAAATTTAACAAGATTTAATATTAAAATTTATTTATTTATTTATTTATTTATTTATAGAATTTCTATACTGCCCTTCTCCCTAGGGACTCAGGGCGGTGTACAGCCAAATCCAATTATCCAAGCCAAAATGCATCTATCATGATGCTGGCTCTTTGGAAGATTATGTGTTGAGCAATTAGATTGGCCAAATCTGTTGGCCTTTTCTAGCACAAGGAGGTTGAGATGGTTCTCCTATTTCTCCTTTGGATTCCTTCTCCAAAGGAATTTGATTTGATGGACTCTTGTTGGTACCCCATACCTGCCATGGGTGTAGCCTTGGTCCCCCAAATATATTTTTACCCTCCTTTCTTCTCCTACGCGATACGGATAAATATGCAGCATTCAAGGCATGGGCCAGAGTCAAAATGAAACTGTAAATATAGGAGTCATTGTGCATCCAGATACTGTTCCTTTTCTTTTGGGTCTCCAGTGGTGATTTCTGGGTACATCTTCTTCGTCCTTTGACAGAAAAGATGTGCTTGGAAGAAGAACAGAGAAAGGACTTATCTTCATATCTGCGTTCCAGAAAGAGATCTGGTTTAAATCCATAATCTTTTCGCCTTTTTCTAACCTGTAAAGCAAAGTTCCAAATACTATGGACAAATCTGAGAATTTTACTACTTTTAATTGGGCAATCCACATAAGTTGCCATGATCCAGATTTTCCCTTCAACAGGTTCTGGCAAATGCCCAAGTGTTAAATGGAAAGGAAGAATTCTGTCCAAAAGGGAAACAAATTCTATGAAGTGAACATAGACATTGACTTGTCTCCACTTAGAGATGGCCTCCCTAATGGGTGCCATATTTCTAGTTGTTGAGAATTGTTGAGATATAACAATACAAATTCCATTCCTGACAAGCGTAGGAATCAATGTTCTCATGAAATGCTCTCCCTCCTCTGTGTCTGAAGCAAAGAGACCAATCAAGGTCCATCTGAAATGCAGGAGCACTTGGATAGTTCTTTGGTAGAAGAGCCCTTTTTTGGGTAAAAGCTGATGATGAAAGGGGAATTGACTTTTTTCCTTCAGAGCTTCTGAACCAAATGCACAATTGATCTGAAAAAGCAATGAAAAATGCTATGTTACATATGGGGTCACATCAAGTTCAAAATATTGGGTTTCAATACATTAAATTACTGTTGATTAATTATCAGTCCATATCAAGATACAAAATATAACTCATGGGACCTTAACAAGACTGTATATAAATATAGAAGAAAATAAATAAGTAGAAGAAAGTAAGGATAAAGAATGCAAATCGTATTTCTGGATCACCCCTAAAATTTATTTAACAATAACTACATATGCAGATCTCAACTGAACTGATTTGTTCCAATAAAGGCTCATATTAAACTTAATTTTTGAATTCTGCCTGGACAGAAAATATGTTATTTTAATATAAGGAATGAATGAATGAATGAATGAATGAATGAATGAATTAGTTAATTAATTAATTAATTAGTTCTTTATTGGACAAGTGTGATTAGACACATAAGGAATTTGTCTTGGTGAATATGCTCTCAGTGTACTTAAAAAGAAAAGATACATTCATCAAGAATCATAAGGTACAAAACTTAATATAGTCATAGGGTGCAATAAGCAATCAAATCATACTAGGAAACAGTCAATATAGATCGTAAGGATACAAGCAACAAAGTTATAGTCATACAGTCACAAGTGGGAGGGGATGGGTGATAAGGAGTGATGAGAAGATTAATAATAATAGTAATGCAGACTTAGTAAATAGTTGGACAGTGTTGAGGGAATTATTTGTTTAGCAGAATAATGGCATTCAGGAAAAACTGTTCTTGTGTCTAATTGTTCTGGTGTGCACTGCTTTATAGCATCATTTTGAGGGTAGGAGTTGAAACAGTTTATGTCCAGAATGTGAGGGGTCTGTAAATATTTTCACAGCCCTCTTTTTGATTCATGCAATATGCCCATTAGGTTACCAATCTAATCTGAAGTTCAAGATACAGACCTCTCTTTTTTGTACAATTCACATTCAACTAATATATATGTTACATATTCTAGCTCTTTAAGGGACTTGGTTAAATATTCTATTGTGTCCAGCTCCTCAAATTTTGCTTGAGTAAGTACTACCCCAAGATGTTTAGGCATTTCTTCATTTAAAAACTTTGCAGTTTGGAAAGTTATGTATATAGTGGCACATCCATTTCAAGGCATCAATTTTACTGAGGATGGTTATATCTTTCCCTGCTTCAATATCCTGGATGTTTTGTGCAGAAAACTTTTAACTTCTTATCCAATTGTATGAGAGAGGGAGATACTTTTTCAAGCCACTTCTTGAGTCTCACTATTTTTGGCAGATAGATAGATAGATAGATAGATAGATAGATAGATAGATAGATAGATAGATAGATAGATAGATAGATAGATAGATAGATAGATAGATAGATATAGCTTGTCAGTTGTACAAATCAAGGCATCTTTAATTGAATGATTGCCTGCTCTAAAATACAGAACTTTGGGAGTTTGACAGGTTCCCTACCTTCCACAGCTATATTTTATTTATTTAATAATAATCTTTATTGATTAGCCCTTGGGCCATATCAAAATGCAAAGTTCCAGCAACAAATTGTTACTAAGATTTAATAAAAGCAATTCAAAATGAAATTTGATAAAATATTATTTAAAATGGAACTTGATAAAATACAATTTAAAATGGAATCTAGACAAAATATGATTTAAGATGAAATAGTAATAAATACAATCCAAAATAAAATTGTAATAATGTACAATGATTTAAGATATAGATAAAATATAATAATATTATAAAGCTATATTTTATTTATTTATTATTAATTAATTTTGTTACGTTGTCCACCCCTTTGATAATGCCAGTATTTACCTTGATTTTAGACAAAGAAGAAATTATATAAATTCCCAGTTCAATTCTTACGACAACAGCTGACATCCAAGATACTTCTCAGATTATGTGATTGGGTTTGTTCTAGTACTGATATATTTAAGTCCTAAATCTCAGTTTGAAATAAGAGTATGGGGTTAACCTTAACATTATATACATTAGTAAATGGGGTTGAGGAAGTTGGGTAACTGTAATTTTTTTAAAAATGGAAGCAATAAATTTCCTCATGAAGGAGCCAAGATCTAGTCTCAGAGAAAAATAGGTAAGGAAAGGTGTTACTATGTTTGTTCATCAATGGCTATGATGTCCTTTTTGAAAATTTTAACTATGATTTGCTAATAATAGATAAGTATTATGATAGAATGTGAAGTCTTCGCAGACAACACAACCAAAATTGTGCGCATGATACAAATATATTAGAGTTACACTGTGGTAAGATGGCTGGACAATAAATTTAATAAATTAATTAATAAAATATTGTAGGGACAGGGGTGGGTTTCTACTGGTTCTCACCTATTCGCTAGAACCTGTTGTTAACTTTCTAAGCAGTTCCGAGAACGCGTTATTGGAAGAAAACTCCGTTTGTTTTTTTCCACCCTTATTACATTCTTGGCAGTATGACTAGACATTGTCTCAGAAGGAGGTTTTTTTATTTTCTTTGCCCGTACTTTCTTAAAGGGGAAGGGTTGTTTTAAGCTTTTTACACTGCTGTTGGGAGGAAATATCCCCTGGAAATATTTCCAGCAGCATGCAACGATCAGCACTTTGAAGAAATAATTGAATAACGAAGCAGAGCTGCTGGAAAGAAACTTTTAATGACAAGGAACCAAGATGAGTGATATTCAACAAGTCTTCTTGGCTAGCTAGAAAGATGGACATTCAGAGGTGAGTTTACATAGGTTTTGGTCTAAAACTGATTTTTGGTGAAGTTTAATTCTGTGCTTGGTGATGTTTAATCCTGTGTTTATTGATGGGATAATTTTCCTTATTCAGCTTTGTTTGGAAGGAAAAAGGTTAATCTCTGTTCTTGAAAAGAAACTGGGTTGAGAAATCTGGCTAGTTCCTGTGTCTATTTGTTCTTGTAATTGGTTTAACAAGCAACAGCTATTGTGATTTAATTATTTGTATTGTGTTTGAATTTTTCCTGCCTCATTGTTTCTTTTTCTATCTGGGGAGGGGGTCTTCCTTCACTGATTTAGTGGTATCTGGCACTGTCCTTTTCGGGTGTACTTCCAAGAGGCAGGATGCAAGTTTGGCACTGGTTTTTTTATTGACTTTCTGGGGGCCATGTGACCTTTCCTTAAATCTGGATGATTTCCTTAGGATATCTTGTGAGGTGAGCGAGACCAGCTGGTATCTTTAAGTGGTGAGAATGGATCTAAGGATTGCTTTTCCTGGGTGTGTTCTTTCTGGAGAGCTTAAATGACCTCTCTGCTAAAGGGTTTCACTTTATGAGCAAGAGTTGGCTGCTGATAATTATCATTGGATTTTAACTATTTTAATTCCTCAAGGTGCTCTGGCAGCCTGCCTGATTTGTAACTCTGGCTTGTAGGTATTTTTAATCTAATGATTGGTATTTAGGGCAGCTTTTTGCAAACAAAGAAGCTTTTTGTATTTTTTGTACAGGTAAACTTTGACTTACAACAGTTCATTTAGTGACCATTCAAAGTTACAACGGCACTGAAAAAAGTGACTTATGACAATTTTTCACACTTACTTATCACCTTCAAAAGTATGCAGTAGAAGCCCCCAAAACAATGGGGATAGTTTCATAAGAGAAAATTGCTGATGTGATCCCTAATCCCAAGGCATGACATCTACAATGGCCATTGTGAAAAGCAGCTCTTGAATTTCATACAGAAAATTTGGTTGGATCTGTCACTTAGCCACCCCTACCAAACAAAACTTTACCAGATAGAAAAACATACAAACCAACCTGAGAGACTTTGTAGGTGCCTATTAATGTTGACATCTGGCTGGAGATGTCCCTCTTAGCTCCATCAAGAAGAGCCAAAAGATTGTCTTTCCTTCCACAGCTGTAGTTGGGAACATTGGCTTCTCCAGTAGAGAGCATGTCCAGCAAGGCATCTGAAGTACCAGTTGTGCTCAAATAGTTGTCATGAACATTGTAGCCAAGTGTGAGATTGTGCAGGACCCTCTGATTCTTGTTGACCACTTGAATAGCAAAAATGAAGTGTAGTATTCTTGACTTATCAACAGATAAACTAGTGTAAAAATGTTCATGTTATTCACACCATCATTAACAGCAACAATACTTTTTAAAAAATACAATCCTATTTATCTCCACACACAAACTCTTATTCCAAGACTGATTTTAAACCAGAGGGCAATGATAGTCACCCATCACCATTAAGTTGGTATTAGTGTTAAGAAGATAGGCTGGAGGCTTAATAGTCACAAATATATCATCTTTTGTAGTGGCCGTAATTTTAATTTCTTATTGTTATTTCTCCAAGAAAAAGAATTTTTTAAAAATTAATCATTAAAGGCAAACTACCATAAAAGGAGCAGAATGCTCCATAAGTGAATCAGAAAAGCAATTGTAGAAACAAATCATGCTCTATTTCTCTAGGTACCAGGCACTGGATATCAAAGAGTAGTTATTTAAATAGGGAAATCAAAGAGTAGTTATTTAAATAGGCAATTAGAACCTATTCAATCATTACTTTGAACAAAAGCTAGTTTTTTCAAGTGATGAACTCAGGATTGGACCCTCGAAGAAAATAACTTCTTTCAGGTATTTATTTCTTCCCCATCTTTGGATTTGAGTCTCTTCCACAAAATAAGACAAAGGGAAATCGTGGAAATCAAAACAATACAAGAAATTAGAGAGAGAGATCCTGCAATGTAGGAGTGCATGAAATAAGAATGAGAGTGTTAGATGGGCAAATGAAGGGAGTGCAATTCCTTCACATTGAATTACTTACAAGCGAGACTGACTATAAGGCGCCATTTTGAAAAGCAAAGTTATATGTGGTGTTTTTGTTGCAGTTGTGATTACACCGATGAGATGGTCTCCTGGCTTGTAATAGCTCCAAGGTTTTTTTCCCCCATACTGATGATCCAAAATCGGTGGGCACTTCATTCTAAGGTTCCCAGAGATTGGCAGGGATGCCATCAGCATCAGAAGCAAAAGCAGGAGGTCCATAATTCATAGGGCTGAATCAATCCCCTCCCCAAAACAGTAATAAGAATAATTCAAAGCACTTTCATTAAATGGGATGTCCAGTGACTTTCCTGATTCAGACAAACACAAACTGAGTTTCACCTGGAAAGGAATGAAAGTACATTCAAGAGCACTGTCCCTGTCAGTCCTTAATGTTGTGCAAAACACTCAGCATGGTTAGAGGCATTTGTTCCTTTTCTGTTGCAAGATCCCTTGTATGCTCCTTCAATCTGATCTTTACAGCAAAGGCAATCACTGGAGAATTAGCAGAAGAGGTTCTCAGACCAGGATGGCGATAATTATAGTAATAAGCAACTTTTCCTCTGGGGGTCTTGAAGTTCTTCCTGTGCAGAGGGATAGCTGGAGAAAAACATGCAAGTGAAAAACTACAGGTTTTTTTTTTCTTGCATGCTTTTTGTACATATCCATGTAGAATAAATTCACCCAGCTCTTCTTTGTACAAATAAAAGCTGTTACTTTTTCAAGCCTCTTCTTGAGTCTCACTATTTTTGGCACCTCGGGGACTCAAGTAACCTCTGGGACCTTACAGATCCTATAACATTATCCTAGGACAGGGGTCTTCAAACTTGACAGCTGTAATGACCCGGGATGGGATACAAAAGCAACAAAGTCACAAAAACAAGTGAAGTCCCTTTAATTCCTTCAACTTGGCTTCAAAGGTCCAATTATCCCCCACAAACAGTTGCGGAAAGAAAGAAATGCCATTCAAACTCAAAATACATATACATTATAAATAGAAAAAACAACACAAACCACACTGAAGCAATTAATAAGACAAGGCAGGATCAGGGCTTGAATATGTCCGCAGATATCGAAATACACACACTGGGAAGGACGCAGCACTGGGCCATCTGTAATTTGTCTTTTTAATCAGTCCTCACAACTGCAGCCCACGAAGGGGATCAGGGCCCTTTCTTCCCCCATAGACCATGCCATTCACATTTCTCCCTTATCCACTCCTCCCTGCCTGCCCTAGGATGAAGAGGGGATGGGCCAGGGTCTTTCTCTGAATGCCCAGCTGGCCTGTGCCCTTCCCCAGTTTTCTCCACAACCTCCAGAGCCATACTCCCACTCCCTGTTGGCTGTTCGTCCTCTCTCTCTGAGTCAGATTCTAACAGGGGCATGACAACAGCTTTAAGACTTGTGGACTTCAACTCCCAGAATTCTTCCTCCAGTCATGTTAGCTGAGGAATTCTGGGAGTTGAAGTCCACAAGTCTTAAACATGCCAAGATTGAAGACCATTGTCCTAGGACATGTATATTTACCTTCATTTGCAGAGTTTACTTGAGGTGGTCACTTTCATGGAGCAATTTTTCTATTGTCCGCAGGAAGCATTTAAACTCTATGTGCCTTTTGGGGTTTCAGGGTCCAGAAAGAGAGGAAAACATGGCTTTGCAATATTTAACTTTGGTAAGTTGATGGTGGTGACATTATGGATTGGGGGGTGTAGAGTTGTGTGATGAATTGTGTCAGTGGGATGAGGAACTTGTAATGTCTGGTGGAGACTCTAATATTAATTAACTTGCTAGTATTTGCCAGTTTCATTTACCCAGTGATGTACCCTTTGTCAGTTTCAGCTTAGCTGTTAACATTTGTACAAAGTCCACATAGAGCTTCAAGGTTTAATCAGAACAGAGCAAACAACTTTGCTTCCTGCAAAGATTTCTCTACCTTTGCACCTCCTTTATACCTTAGGGGAGGGGCAATCACCTCAAAACCTTACTCCCGAGTTGTCCCTTTTGTTTTAGCTTCTCTTGCCTTCTAGCAGCTCTATGCACATGCACATTGGGAACAGGCTCCCCTTGCTCCTATGCCTTGCTGCTCCCAGTCAACACACAACTCCCAGAAGGTCCTGGCCCCATCTCTGCATCAGACACAGGGCCCTCGTCCAAATTCTCCCCACACTCCCAGACTGGTTCCCGTTCTTCCCCACTGTCCAATTCTACTGCCGCCTAAACAGGCTACCGGCGAACCACAATAACCCCTGATATAGCAGTCTCCAACACCAACGTGGGAGGATGAGTTTGCCCAGTGGTTTCTGTTAATATTGAAAAACATGGAAGAGAAGATACCATCCAGAAGGCCATCAGAAATCTTTCACCTGGAGTTTGAACTTTCATCCTCCAGAGTTAGTTTCTGGACATATCCCAGTAAGAAGAGCCAGTACCACTGAAGAATAATGTCCCAATTGGTGTGTCTGATTTTTCATCAATATACATTTTTCCCTGGTTACCTCTCTGCATATGCAGCCTCAAAGATAATCAGGATTCCCAGAGGCGAAGTTGCCTATATTCTTTGAGACGTCTTCTGCTACTTCTCCAGTGATTACCTTTGATGTAAACATCAGACTGAAACAAAATGGAAGGAATCTTGCATTGGAAAAGTATAAAACCCAATACACTTGCTGAGTGCTTTACATACGATTTAGAACAGGGTGGGGCTATGCTGTTGAATGTATCTTTGTCTCCTTTTCATGGAAAGTGCATTTTGTCTCCTTTCCATTGGAAGCTCAGAAAAGCCACTGGCATTTCCATCTGCTGAAAGTGCACTGAATTCTTCTAACTCTACTTGTTATTTAGAAATAGAGAGTTGGCTGATTGAACACAAGCAGGAATGGATCTCCTGCTTCTGTTTATGATACTGCTGCTTACGTTAACACAGAGAAACTCTGGGAGGCTCAGCACCAAATGCCCCCTGACTTTGAAGCAGCAAGACAAAGGAAATCCATGGAACTATTATGAGCCAGGAGACCATATCATTAGTGTGATTGAAACAGCAACAAAACCTTCACTTGAACCATTACAGTTCAATGGGGCTCGTTATATTTCTTCTCCGTAAGTCATTCAGTGCAATAGAGTTGCATTTCCTCCATTTGCATTTCTCAAATACTCTTCTTCCTTCCTTCTTCCTTCACTTATCCCTAAATTGTAGCATATGTGTAAGTTCTTGAATCATTCTGATTTATCCTCTTTTGCCTTATCTTGTCTAAAGTGGAAGGATAACACTGAACATTTGAACGCTGGGCCCTGTCTAACAAAATGAAATTCAATGTGGAGAAAAGTAAAGTCCTACACTTAGGCAAGAAAAACTAAAAATACACATATAGATTGTGTGAAACCAGGTTTAATAGTAGTAACTGTGAGAGGGATCTTAGAGTCTTAATGGACAACTAGCTAAATAGGAGCCAGAAATGTGCAGCAGCAGCCAAAAAAATTAATGCAATCCTAAGTTGCATTAACAGAGGGGATAGAATCAAGGTCAAGTGAAGTACTAATACCACGCTGTAAAGCCTTAGTAAGACCACACCTAGACTACTGCATTCCATTTTGTTCACCACATTATAAAAAAGATGTTGAGACTCTAGAAAAAGTACAGAGAAGAACAACCAGAATGATTAGGGGACTGGAGACTAAAAAGATATGAAGAATGATTACAGGAACTGGGGCTGGCTATTGTAGTGAAGAGAAGGACCAGGGGAGATATGATAGCAATCTTCCAATATTTGAGGGGCTGACACAGAGAGGAAGGGGTCAAGCTGTTTTTTAAAACTCCCGAAGGCCAGGCAAGGAATAATGGATGGAAACTGATCAAGGAGAAATTTAACCTGGAAATAAGGAGAAAATTTCTGACAGTGAGAACAATCAACCAATGTAACAGCTTGCCCTTGGAAGTTATGGGAGCGTCATCACTTGAGACTTTCTAGAAGAGATTGGACTGCCATTTGTCAGAAATGGTGTAGGGTCTCCTGCTTGGGCAGGGTGTTGGACTAGATAACCTACAAGGTCCCTTCCAATTCTGCTAATCTGACGAGGTAGAAGAAACTCTAAAAGAACCTGAGAAAGGGAGACCTAAAATTCCAGCTGACTTTTTCTTCCTCTTCCAGTCCTGAGTCCATCTCTTGAATACTCTTGTTCACTTCATGTAGCTTTAGGAAGAGTTGTAGTTGCCTCTGCCAATCCATATTAAATACTGCTCCTTAGAGGAATAAAGATATCTTGTCCGTAGCATTGCTTTCCTCACTCTCTTATTCATTAATATTCTTGCTTTTATGTTGTTTCTACTTTAATGATTGAATTATTTTGAATCCTGGTTATTGGATATGTGAGAATAACTGTTACTACAAATACTGATATATTTGTTACTATTAACCCCTGATCTCCATTCTATCTTATGTATACTGACAAAAAATAAATGATGATGGGTAATTATGATTTTCACTGCATTTTTATAAGATTAAGACCGAAAGGTTGTTGATGATAACATGAATATATTTGTACAGTACTAGAGATGTTAATCTGCCAGGAATGCTACCCTTCATATTCCCAATTCAAGTGGTCAACAAGAATACCCAGCTCCTGCAAAATCTCACACTTGGGTACAATGTCCATGACAACTATTTGAGCACTCTACGCACTTCAGATGCCTTGCTGGACATTCTCTCTACTGGAGAAGGCAACATTCCCAACTATAGCTGTGGAAGGAAGGAAAACCTTCTGGCTATTCTTGATGGAGCTTACAGGGAAATCTCCATCCAAATGTCAACATTAGTAGGACCCTACAAAGTCTCACAGGTTTGTGTGTGTGCTTCTCCATCTGGCAAAAGATGTGGGGCTGGTAAACAATAGACCTAATCAGTTTAAAACAAATAATTCCCTCAACACTATCCAACTACAAGTGAAACTTGAAAAATTAGAATATTGTGCAAAAGTTCATTTATTTCAGTAATGCAACTTAAAAAGTGAACCTAATATATGAAATAAACTCATTACACACAAAGCAAGATAGTTCAAGCCGTGATTTGCCATAATTGAGATGATTATGGCTTACAGCTCATGAAAACCCCAAATCCACAATCTCAGAAAACTAGAATATTGTGAAAAGGTTCAATATTCTGGGCTCAAAGTGTTCCACTCTAATCAGCTAATTAAGCCATAACACCTGCAAAGGTTTCCTGAGCCTTTAAATGGTCTCTCAGTCTGGTTCAGTAGGAAGCACAATCATGGAAAAGACTGCTGACCTGATAGTTGTGCAGAAAACCATCATTGACACCCCCCATAAGGAGGGAAAGCCTCAAAAGGTAATTGCAAAAGAAGTTGGATGTTCCCAAAGTGCTGTATCAAAGCACATTAATAGAAAGTTATGTGGAAGGGAAAAGTGTGGAAGAAAAAGTTGCACAAGCAACAGGGATGACCGCAGCCTGGAGAGGATTGCCAAGAAACATTACTGAAATAAATGAATTTTTGCACAATATTCTAATTTTTCGAGTTTCACCTGTATTATCTTAATGTCAATTGTATAAAAAAGAGAGGGGGGGCATCTTGGACTGCACATTAAATCAATGACCTATTTGGATCCCTCTATTAAAACCTCTATTTGTTGTACTGTTTAGAATTCAAAAATTGCATTTAATACTGCCCTTTATTGCAGTGGTCACCAACCAGCATTGGTCCACAGAGAAGTGTCACCCCCAAAGCACTCCCCCCAAAGCAATTAATTCAGGCTGCGCAGGAACACAAGGCTGTGCCACCCAAATGCCCCATGGGAACACAGGCTTGCGTCACTTGCTTTGTGAACAACACAAGGTAGTGAGGGGAGGGGGGAAAGGGCGGAGGGAGGGAACTTGCCCCACTCATCCCAGGCACCTGGCCTGGCCACCAGGTTGCTTCTTTCCACTTCTTTCTTCTTCTGCTTTTGGCTGCCCGCAAGGAAAGTAGCAAATGTCTTTCTTTCTCTCCCCCAAACTCCACCAATCTATGGGTCTTTGGGACCCTGCAAGGCACCCTGCTCCAAGAGGATGCACCGGTGCGACAAGTCTCACAAAGACTAATTTCTGGCGGAATTTGCGGGAAAGAAAGAAAGACTTCTGCTGATTCTGCTGCTTTCCTTGCATGAAGCCAAAAGTCTCTCTCTGTCCCCCCCACCCCCCGAAAACAGAGCTGGAGATGGTGATCCCAAATAAACAATGATAGATCAGTAGGGGAATTTTTTTGCACTTTTGGGGGGATTTTCCCAGGGTCTCTGGTCCATGGGATTTAGAATTATGAGTTTGATGGTCCCTGAGGTCCAAAAGGTTGGTGTCCCTGCTTTATTGGATCAAAATAGATACACTGAGATCAGCATATCTGGTTCTTATTGCAGTAAATTGTAGGGGTGATACAGAAATACGATCTCCATTCTTTATTCTTATTCTTTTTTTTAACTTAATTTGTTTACTTAATATAATTATATATTTGATCTGTGTTTAATGTTCTGTGTTTAATATTCTGTATCTTGATATGGCCTAATGGGTAATCAATAATAATGTACTCTAATATGTTCATGAGAACCAAATTGAACTTATTAAAAGCTAATATTTTGGACTTGATCTTACCCCCAATATAACGCAGTTTTCTTCTTTGCTTTTTCAGATCACCTGTAGATTTGTTTCAGAAGTTCTGAGTGATAAAAGGCAATTTCCCTTTTTCTACCGGATGGCCCCCAAACACGATGTCCAGTACTCAGCAATTGTTCAGCTGCTCCTCCATTTTGGATGGACCTTGATTGGTCTCTTTGTTTCAGAAATACAGAATGGAGAGAATTTCATCAGGACTTTTACTCCTATGCTTATCAGGAATGGAATTTGTGTTGTTATATCACAGCAATTGTCAATGACTAGATTTACAGCACCCCTAAATGACGCCCTCTCTAAGTGGAGGCAAGTCAATGTCTTCGTTTATTTTACGGACTACAGTACCATGATGGATGGAGTTCACCATGTCCATTTCACCCTTGAAGGTTTGCCGCAACCTATTGAAGGGAAAGTCTGGATCATCACACTCTTTGGAGAGTTACCCATGAGAAGTCATAGACTTTATGAATACGTCCATAGCATTTGGAACTTCGTTATTCAGGAAAAAAAATATGAAGATACTGTTCGACCATTTATCTTTGTGGAACCCCAATTTGAAGATCAAGCTTTTCACTGTTCGTTTTCCAAGCACTTCTTTTCTGTCAAGGGCCGGAGAAGGTGCACCCAGAAAAAGCCACTGGAGACCCAAGAGAAAACAAACAGCATCCAGGTTGACATTGACCCCCGTGCTTACAGTGTTATTAAGACTCTGGCTCATGCATTGAATGCTGCATATTCCTCCAGATCCAGGAGGAGGAGAAAAAACGAAGAGGTGGCTCCAACATTGGATCCATGGCAGGTATGTGGCCCTTACAAGGATGATCCACCATAGTTCATTTGGAGAAGGAATTGCAAGTAGGAGGGAAACTATCTGTTATGCCCTGTCAGAGTCTGAATCCGAGGAGGAAGCCAGACAGCTGACAGGAAATGGGAGTGTGGCTCCATTGGCTGTGGAGGAGGCTGGGCAGATCAGGAGAGAGGTAGAACAAGCGAGAGGGAGTTCAGAGGAAAAACCAGGCCCACCCTCTCTTCATCCTAGGGTACACAGGGAGAAACAGAGAAGAGAGCAACGTGGGTTGCAGGGCTTATGGGGGAGGAAAGGGCCCTGGGAAGATAGTTGATAAGAAAGGCAGAGTGCATGCAGCAGGTTGCTGAGAGCAAATGTGACTTTATCCTATGTTGTTGTGGCTTATCTGTATTCCTGGTGTCTTCCCAACCATATAAGTTTTGCCGTGCCTTCAAGTCTGAAATTGTTGCTCCTGCCCTCCCAAACTAATTACTTCAGTTTGGCTTGTTTGGACTTTAAGTTACAGTTTGTGTTGACCATGTTTTGGATTTAATTTTCTGCAGTCAAAGGCTGTTCCTGAGAGAATTCTTCTCCAGCCAGAAGGTAACCTCTCATTCAGCCAGAATCAGGGGTAGGATTCTACCAGTTCGCACCTATTCACTAGAACCAGTTGTTAACATTCAAAGCAGTTTGGAGAACTGGTTATTAGAAGAAATTACTGGCCTAATCCTGTAAGGAAGGCAGGAAGGAAACATTCTGGTGTTGCTTACAGAAACTGCCTTTCCATTAACCCTTATTACATTCTTGGCAGGACTAGACTTCCTGCCTCTGGAACTTCTTCGGAGTTTTTTTTTTTCTCCTTTGCTGGTACTTTGCTTGTGTGGAGTGACCATTCAAAGTTACAATGGCACTGAAAAAAGTGACTTATGACCCTTTTTCACACTTACGACTGTTGCAGCATCTCCACAGTCACAAGAGGCCAGGCGAGGAGATGCATACCTTAATGTGAGTGATGTTGAGTTGGCCATGCCCAGCCAGTAACATGACCACCAAGCCATGTCCACCCAGTCACATGACAGCTAAGCCACTCCCACCAACTAAGCCATGCCCACAGAACCGGTTGTTAAAAATGTGAATCCCATCCCTGGCCAGAATCTCCTCTCTTGTAACTGAATTCATTATTCCATGTCCATATTTTGGAGTAACAATGAAGGGCTCTTAAGTTTCTGTGTAATATCTTTCAGTTATTGGAAGAGTGCTGTCTGCTCCCTTCTCTGACTAAGGAGATTCTGTTAGTTGGAAATGGTGCTCCCAGACTGCTGATTTTAAGCTCCTGTAGACCAACATGGCTCTTCTCCTTGTTATTTTTCTTCAAGCTAAGAGCAGCTCCTTTAATCTTTTCCTTGATTTCCTTGGCCTTCTATAAAGCTGATCCAGTTTTTATACAAAGTCTCCTCCAAGCATAAGCCTGCAAGGGGAGCTGGTACTTAAATCGGGGTCCCTCCATGCCAGAACATTCATTTCCTGAGATTCTTATTGACTTATTTGCCATCAGGGGTGGGATGCTACCAGTTCTGCCCAGCTCTATAGAACCGGTAGCTCTGAAGAGCAGCAAACACCGAACTGGTTCTCTGTTTGCTGCTGTTTGGCCCACCTGGGTTCTTGGCTGTTCTTTATTTCTTATTTTTTCAACCTCAGATGCTTTGCGCAGTTTTGCGCAGCACAGCTGAAGTTGAAAAAACAGGAAAAAAGAGTCTTTTCAAACGTTGAGTATCTGCGCACAGCGCTTTTCAGCTGTCCAGGCGGCTCAGCTTAAGGTTTTTCTACACGCGCGTGCAGCATGCATCTGGTGCAAAACATACATCACTGAACTAGTAGTAACACCGGTTGAGTCCCACCCCTATTTGCCATCTTTCCTAAAGGGCCATACTGCTGACTTACATTTGGTTTGCAGGAAATCATAAATATTTCTTTCTGGAAGTTTGGTATTTTTAAAAAGATATCAAAATAGCTTTGTCTACAAGATGGTATTAAACTTGCATCATAAAATCATGATTTGTGAGCTCTACCTCTCTGTATTAATCAAAATGTAGAATACATGACTGAGAACCAATTGTCATCCATAACTCCCCAGTTTTATAAGGAACACTAACAATTATTTGAGTACAGTTTCAAAGTCAGTTTTTATCCATTTAATTATCACACCATCCAGTCTTCATTTAACAAGGTTTCCAATCATGACATCATGATTTGTCAATATTATGCTGAAATCAAGTTATATCACCAGCATTCCTACAATGTACTAAGAAAGTGTAATGATTTGTGGGATAGATCAGAGGTGGTATTTAGCAGGTTCTCACCAGTTCTGGAGAACCGGTAGTGGAAAATTTGAGTAGTTCAGAGAACTAGCAAATACCACCTCTGACTGGCCCCACCCCATCTATTCTCTGTCTCCTGAGTCCCAGCTGATTGGCTGGGCATCTTTTGTTGCCCTGCACAGGAGAACGGAGCTGGAAAGCAGGTTAGTGGGGTGGGGAGGGAATGGGATTTTGCAGTAACCTTCCACTGCCACACCCACTAAGCCATGCCCACCAAGCCACACTACAGAACCGGTTGTAAAAAAATTTGAATACCACCACTGCCTCTCCCCCAACTAACAAAGAGTTGGTGGGATATTTGTACTTTCAGACTTGCAAGATTCTGTTAATGTAGACTTTTGATAAAATAAAATTAGCTTGTATGATTGTGCTTCCATTTATTTATTTATTTGTTTGTTTGTTTGTTTATTTATTTATTTATTTTTCAAATTTGTATACTGCCCCCTCTCCCTAGGGACTTGGGGCGGTGCACAGCCAGATAAAAAACATATAAATACATATACAATAATTTAAAATATATTAAAAGAATTAAATAAATTGGCCATTAAAAATTAAGAAGTAGGGAATTAAGAAAATTAAAACCATTTAAAACCGAATTTAAAACCATTACACATAACTCTAGGCCAGACTGGCTAGATGGAATACGTGGGTTTTTAGTTCACGCCAGAAGGTCAATAGGTCGGGGACGGTCCTCATCTCCGGGGGCAATTCGTTCCAGAGGGAGGGTGCTCCCAAAGAGAAGGCCCAAACCCTCGGAGTCACCAGCCATCCAGCTGGTGGCACCCCAAGGAGGCCCACCCTATGGGAGCGAGAGATCGACGGTGGCAGCAGGTGGTCCCGTAAATACCCAGGTCCCAAGCCATGGAGTGCTTTAAAGGTGGTCACCAACACCTTGAATCGCACCCGGAAGGCTACTGGGAGCCAATGCAGCTTGCGCAAAAGTGGTGTAACAAGGGAGCTCCGAGAAGCCCCCAAGATCACTCGCGTGACTGCATTTTGCATCAATTGGAGCCTCCAGGTGCTCTTCAAGGGGAGCCCCATGTAGAGAGCATTGGCATAATCCAGCCGGGAGATGACAAGGGTGGATGTGACCGTGTGAAGTGCTTCCCAATCCAGAAAGGGCCACAATTGGTAGATCCCACGGACCTGATGAAAAGCCCCCCTGGCGACGACTGCTATATGATCTTCCAGGGACAGCCGTACATCCAGGAGGACACCCAAATTGCGCACCCTCTCCGTGGGGGTTAGAATTCTCCCCTTCCCCCCCCCCCACGGCCAGAGAAGAAGTAAGCTGGCTATATCGGGGCACCGGAAAGCACAGCCACTCAGTTTTGGCTGGGTTGAGCTGAAGCCTGTTCCGCCCCATCCAACCCCGCACAGCATCTAGGCACCAGGTCATCACTTCCACGGCTTTGTCAGGGTGGCATTGGGTAGAAAAGTACAACTGAGTATCATCAGTGTACTGATGGAATCCTACCCCAAAGCCACAGATGATCTCACCCAGCAGCTTCACATAAATGTTGAACAGGAGGGACGAGAGTACCGACCCCTGAGGTACCCCACAGATCAGGGGCCTCGAGGTCGATTTCTGCCCCCCTGCCAATACAAATTGCAATCAGTCAGAGAGGAAGGAGAAGAACCACCATAACACGGTGCCTCCCTCTCCCAACCCCCCAGCTGCCGCAATAAGATACTGTGGTCGACAGTATCAAAAGCCGCTGAGAGATCTAATAGGACCAGGACAGAGAAATACTCCCTGTCACGGGGCCTCCAGAGATCATCAACTAACGCGACCAATGCCGTTTCCGTGCTGTGCCCGGGCCTGAAGCCTGATTGGCGTGGATCCAAATAGGATGTTTCCTCCAGGTGCCGGGGGAGCTGTCGTGCCACAATTTGGTTTATCTGGGAGAAAATTAGTCTGAGAGTTGTCTTCTTGACAAATCTATGTTAGCACAATGTTGTTATGAATGAGTTTATGAATAATTTCTTGATTTGTTCATTCATTATGTTTCTAGAATGTTCCATAAAAATGTCAATGCATAATTTTGTCAATACAGTACAATATATGAGTGACAAAAATTGCTGAGCCTTCGCTTTTCACCAAGATAGTGTTAACACTTGTTCTCCCAGGTAAGGATATTTGCAACTTAGAAGACTGTAAGAGAAAGATTGAAATGTGAAAAGACCATGTTGGATAAGAAAACACAGCTTTTGCTTTTAAAATTGGCTGTTTCCATTGCAGCTTCATCCCTTTCTGCAGAAGAATGAGTTTTGCAATCTTTCTGAGATGCAACTGTACTTGGACCAACATGGAGATCTGACAGCAGATATGAACATTATAAGCTGGGTGGTTATCCCTGAAGAGGATTGCATGGAAGAGCAACTGGGGAGTTTTGAAAGGCAGAAACTTATTATCAACCAATATGTGCTTTTATTGCTAAAATGTCTCAACAAGGTAGTTGAAATATTTATGTCTTTTCTCTGTATTCCAAAGCATTAGCATCCATTTCAAGTCGGCTAAGCTTAAACGTGGATTTGGGGAAATTGTGGAGGATAGGGGAGCCTGGCATGCTATGTTCATGGGGGGTTGCAAAGAGTCAGACTTAGTGACTGAATAAAACACTAGAATAAAAATTTAATAAATCTTTTACAATAAACTTTATTCTAAAATTTAATATAGAGGAATGCATGGCTAACATGGCTATGAGAAAAAACAAACTTAATCCTTCCATCTTTTCTCAATTTCATCCCTCCAGATTTTCTTAAGTACAAAAGTCCTTACTTGCAATGGGAAATGTCAGAAGTAAAAGGGAAGGACTAAGAGAAGGATCTGCCAGTAGTTATTAACTCCTGTAGCCAGGGGTGGGCTGCTGGGGGTTCACAGGGATTTAAGTTAAGATTCTGTGCAGTTCAGAGAACCCCCAAATCCCACTCCTGGCTGGCCCCGCCCATCCCACCTGCCCCACCCACCCTGCCTGCCCCTCCCAGGAGTCCCTTCGTGGCCTGTTTTGGATGTAGGTAAATGCAGGGCACACGTGGAGGCTTGGGGAAGGGAAAAAATGGGTCCCCTGAAAGTTTGGGAAGGCTGGAAATGGGCCCATTTCCATCTTCCAGAGAGCCTTCGGAACTCAGGGAGGCCATTTTCACCCTCCCAGAGGCTCAAGGAAAAACTCCGGAGCCCGGGGAGGCAAAAACACCCCCGCCCTGTGGGTGCAGGAGGCCAAATAGGCCATGCCCACCATGGCCACGCCCACTTAGCAACCAGGCAGAGAACCCTTTGCTAAAATTTTTGAAGCCCACCCCTGCAATAACCATTTGAAATCAATCAAAAATTTCATATTTACCTAAGTGAAGCCCAGAGACTATTTGGCTCATGTCTATGTCTAGCTCCATTTTCCATGGATGGTTAGCCCTAATACGTTTTCTTTGCCATTTTTTTTTCTTACTGCTTAGACCCTGCCTCAGTCCAAATGTGTGGAAAATTGTCTTCCTGGATTTGTCAAGAGGGCTCGAGAAGGAGAGCCATTTTGTTGCTACAACTGTGTTCCATGTCCGGAGGGGACCATCTCCACTCAGAAAGGTTTGTGAGACATTGAAAAAGAAGGCAGATAGTGCAGAAATAAATTTATTCCAATCATTTCTATGAAAGTTGCAAGTTAAAAGATGCAATAAAGCTAATCTGTTACCTTGCTTATTTTTAAACTGCATAATGTGTTATCTAACTGGAGAAATTAGCAAAGCAATTTTGAAGGAAAGGTTGGATAGAGATAGGAGGGTAAGGCAGACTGGGCAAGCTTTACTAATAGCAGAAAAAATGTCTCTTCTGCTTTTTAGTTTATTTGTGTATTTATTTATTTGTATGAAACATTTATATACTTTTCAATCTTTCAGACAAGTCTGGGCAGCTCCCAATAATGTCCTGCCACATTGGGAAATTTGAGGAATTTTCTTAGGTCTACCTTTGGAAGGATAATTGCAGTGCATTCTACATCCCACAAATAATCACTGAGAAGACATTGCTAGTCCACTATGAGGTGGTGTAAACAGTTATAGGTGCAGCTCCAGTGGTGGTATGCTACTGGTTCGGCCCGGTTCAGCCGAACTGGTAGTAAAAAAAAAAAGCCTCCCATGATCAGCTGAGAGGAGAAAGAGGAGGAAAAGTGCAGGATCACTCCCTCCCACCTGCCCCTGTGCTTTTCTCTTCTTTATTCTCTCAGCTGATTGGCGCTGCAGGCCTCAGCTGGTGTGAGGAAAGCTGCTCATGAGCATTAGGTGTTCGCGTGTTAAGTGTGCACATAAACATCAAACCTGTGATGACCCATGGGGCAAGGCACAAAGGCAACACAGTCAGATAATTAATGAGTCCCTTTATTAGCTCAACTTTGCCCCCAATGTCCAGGCTGGACATTATTACTGGAGAAAAACTCTCCCAGAAACAGACTTTGACTGCAGAAAATTAAGTCCAAAACAGGGTAAACAAACTGTAACTTAAAGTCCAAACAAGCCAAAGTAAAGTAATTAGTTTGGCAGGGCAGGAGCAAGAATTTCAGACTTGAAAGCACGGCAAAACTCACATGGTTGGGAAGATGCCAGGAACAGAGATAAGCCACAATAACACAAGATAAAGTCACGTTTGCTCCCCCAGAGCTTGCCGCAGCAGCTTGTTTTTTTTGTAAACTGTGTTACTAGCTGCATCTAATGAAGGGAATCAGGGCCCTTTCCTCCCCCTTGTTCTACCTCTTCCCTGTTCTGCCCAGCTGGACTTTGCCCTTTCCCAGTTTCTTCCACAGCCAATGGAGCCACACTCCCACTCCTTGTCAGCTGTTCGGCTTCCTCCTCGGATTCAGACTCTGTCAGGGGCATGACAGAACTGGTAGTGGAATATGTAGGATCCCACTCCTGTGCAGCTCATTGCACCCATATTACTACTGGCCCCAGGAGCCATTACAGATTATTTGAAGAACTAAACTTCTCTGCCAACCGACTAGATTTCACAAAATTGGCATCCTCTGGGTCTAGTATATTAAGAAGTGCTATATGACCAGACTATGAAAGTTCTCTGTTATAAGTAAAATTTGGATATTATACTTGAGAAACTACAGAACCAGACTGTAGCCATTTTGTGTCCGTAGCCTGACCTTTTAAAAGGACAGAAAAGTTGAGAAATATGTCTTTGTGAAACAAATATGTTGGATTGTGAAGTTTGTCTTTGGCATAGGTTAGAGGACATTTGTACTGGGGCGTTCTGACATTATAAATGTCACCTTAAGGAATATTAATGTTTCCTTATAATTTTTCTGGAACCCTTATAATTTTTCTGGAATGTGAAAAACAGGAAATCTGAAAATATTGGAAGTTTTCCATGGAAGGTTGTATAACGTCCATATATGGAAAAAGGAAGTATTATCGAACCATGTGATTTGATAAACCTATATAAGCTGTATTCACTGAAAGGAGAGCGTCTCCTTCCTCTTAGAAAATGTTTCTTTTCTAGAGTGAACTGAGTCCAATACTGCAGTATTTTCCCTAATAAAGCATCCTATAACTCAGATTATCAAAAGTCTGTTGTTTTCATTTTTGAATGCTTATAACATTCTCCTAGAAAGCTTAAGTGAACCTTTAATAGTGTAGATTCCTATGAAGCTTCTGCACATTACATAGGATATCATTCAGTCCTAGGACCTCCCCCATTTTTGCAGACCTTAGAAATACTTTTTTTTTTCAGAAAAAAGGATATTCTTCTTACCTTCTTTCTGTAGAAATGTTTAAGAAATGCATTTTGAAAAATGCTCCTGGTATTAGATTTTTTGTTCCAGGAAATTATTTCTTGAAAAGTAAATGGACAGAATGTGAAATGAATGTTGCTTTTTGTTTTTCTCAGATATGGAAAAGTGCACTCAGTGTCCAGATGATAAATATTCAAATGAGGACCAAATCCAATGTATCCCCAAAGTTATATCTTTTCTCTCCTATGAAGAACATCTGGGAGTCATCCTAGTTTCCTTTGCCCTGCTCTTGCTCCTAACCACAGTCTTTGTTTTAATCATATTCATTAAATTCCTTGAAACTCCCATTGTCAAAGCCAACAATCGGGATCTCTCTTACATCCTCCTAGTCTCCCTCTTGCTTTGCTTCTTGTCCTCCTTTTTCTTCATTGGTCAACCCAGGAAAGCTACCTGCCTTCTCCGACAAACAGTTTTCAGCATCATTTTCTCAGTTGCCATTTCTTCTCTCCTGGCCAAGACAATCACAGTGGTGCTGGCTTTCCTGGCCACAAAACCAGGAAACCGAGTGAAGAGATGGTTGGGGAAGAGCTTGGCCAATTCCATCATCCTTTCTTGTTCTGCTCTCCAGATTATCAACTGCTGCATCTGGCTGGGAGTTTTTCCCCCATTCCCTGATTCTGACTTCCACTCTCAGCCTGGAGAGGTCATCCTGGAGTGCAATGAAGGTTCTGTCACCATGTTTTACGTTGTCCTCGGCTACATGGGCTTTCTGGCTGCCATCTGCTTCACAGTGGCTTTCCTGGCCAGGAACCTGCCTGCAGCCTTCAATGAAGCCAAGCTAATCACCTTCAGCATGCTGGTCTTCTGCAGTGTTTGGATCACTTTCCTGCCTACCTACCTGAGCACCAAAGGAAAGTCCCTGGTAGTTGTCCAGGTCTTCTCCATCTTGGCCTCCAGTGCTGGTCTGCTGGTCTGCATCTTCTTTCCCAAGTGCTACATTATCATCCTAAGGCCAGATCTAAACACCAAGGAACAGCTAATGGTTAAAGTGGGGAAATGATAGTGAAACTGTTTCTTGCATAAGATTTAATTTTTCATTGTAGTTTTTATCACGCTTGCATGCTTCTTTTGCATGAGTTTGACAATTAAAGTTATTAGAAATAAAAGAAGAAACCGAAGACTAATCAAATAAAAATCCAATTATCAAAAAATATACAATTAATGATAACTGTAAATTATCATACATAAAATTATCGACAAGATGAGAATTGAGATAGTTATATTAACATGAGACAGCTGCAGAGGATACAAGTCTCCCAAAAGAGAAGGGGAAGGAACTTATTGCCTAAGGAAGTGGTGGCTAACCTTTTTGGGCTCCTGTGCCAAAAATTGCGCATGCACTCATGCATGCTCATGTGCCAGTATCCAGAAGGCAATACACATGGCCTCCCCATGCCCCTACACATGTGAGTGTGATCCCCCCGCTTCCACCCCGCTTACCTGCACTGCGCATGAGCATGCCTCTCAGCTGATTTTTCAGCTTGTTTGAGGCCTTTTTTGGCCTCCCAGAGGTTTGAGGGAAGCCTCTGCACCCTTTGGAGGTGGAAAAATGGGCCCGTTTCATCACTTCTGGTATTTCCAGAAAAACAGGAAGTGATGAAACAGGCCTGTTTTTCGGCCTCCAAAGGCTGCAGTGGCTTCCTTTGAGCCTCTGGGAGGCCAAAAACAACCTCAAATGGGCTGAAAATCAGCTGGGAGGCGTGCTCATGCACAGTGATGTAAGTATGCCTTGGGCTTTTGTGCCCATACAAATGGCTCTGCGTGCCACCTGTGGCATGTGTGCCATAGGTTCGCAAACATGATCCTAAGGTAATACTCAATTGCAGAGCCCCTGGAGGTGTGTTGTGTGTGTCCCACCCGGTGCTTGACAATTGTGCATACTCGTCGGAGGGAGGCGGAGCCGACACGATGGTTCCGCCCCAGGCGCCTGATGGACCCGGATAGGTTCCTGATGGAGCTTGGGCCGTTTCCCGGAATTTGAACACATGACTCAGCTGAGGACTTGGTGGCCACCTGGGATAGGGTGGCGGCTAGGGCCCTTGACCGAATTGTGCCCTTGCGGCCTCTGACCCAGTGTCAGTCTCGCTCAGCTCCATGGTTTACTGAGAAGCTGGGGGAGATGAAGAGCCGGAAAAGACGCCTAGAGAGTAGTTGGAGAACCACCCACTCCGAATCTGATCGAACACTATTACGGTCCTATATTAAGACGTATTTAGTGGCGATAAAGGCAGCAAAGCGCTCTTACTTTTCTGCCCTTATCGCATCCACAGGAAATTGCCCAGCCACCCTTTTTAGTGTGACCCACTCACTTTTAGAACTGAGAGCACAGGAGGATCCCCTACAGGGACGGGCTGAGGATTTTTCAAATTTCCTGATGGACAAAATCACTCAGATCCAGAGTGGGTTGAACTCTGACTGGGCAACTCTGGACGGGGGGTCGGGAGCGGAATTGGGGAAGGTCATCTGGGAAGAGTTTGACCCTGTGACCCCTGAGGACGTGGACAGGATGCTGGGCAAGCTTAATGCTACCACTTGTTTACCCTGGATCCGTGTCCCTCCTGGCTGATATTAGCCACTCGAGAGGCGACACAAGGTTGGTTCCAGGTTATCATCAATGCTTCCTTGAGTGAGGGATTCCTGCTTGCCGCCTTGAAAGAGGTGGTAGTAAGACCCCTCCTCAAGAAACCATCTCTGGACTCAAATTTGTTATCTAACTATCGTCCAGTCTCCAATCTTCGCTTCGTAGCGAAGGTTGTTGAGACTGTGGTAGCACGACAGCTTCCCCAGCACCTGGATGAAGATGTCTATTTGGATCCACGCCAATCAGGCTTCAGGCCCAGATATAGCACGGAGACGACACTGGTCACATTGGTAGATGATCTCTGGAAGGCCCGTGACAGAGGCCCGTGTCCTGGTCCTGTTAGATCTCTCAGCGGCTTTTGATACTGTCAACCACAATATCTTATTGCGTCGGCTGGAGGGATTAGGAGTGGAGGGCACTGTTTTGCAGTGGTTCTCCTCCTTCCTCTCCAACCATTCGCAATTTGTGTTGACAGGGGGGCAGAGATCGACCTCAAGGCCCCTGATCTGTGGGATTCCTCAGGGGTCAGTGCTCGCGCCCCTACTGTTCAACATTTATATGAAGCCGCTGGGTGAGATCATCCGTGGCTTTGGGGTAGAGTTTCATCAGTGTGCTGATGATACTCAGCTATACATTTCTACCCCAGGCCACCCCAACGAAGCCATTGAAGTGATGACCCAGTGCCTGGATGCTGTGCAGGGCTGGATGGGGTGAAACAGGCTTCAACTCAACCCAGCCAAAACCGAGTGGCTGTGCTTTCCGGCACCCCGATAGAGCCAGCTAGTTCCATCGTTGACTCTGGGGGGGGGGGGGGAACTCTTATCTCCACTGACAGGGCACACAATTTGGGTGTCCTCCTGGATGTACGGCTGTCGTTAGAAGAACATATCGCGGCCGTCACCAGGGGGGCTTTCTACCATGTCCGTAGGATCTACCAGTTGCGGCCCTTTCTGGATCGGGATGCACTTCGCACAGTCACATCCGCCCTCGTTATCTCCCGCCTAGACTATGCCAATGCTCTCTACATGGGGCTCCCCTTGAAGAGCACCCGGAGGCTCCAGCTGGTGCAAAATGCGGCCACGCGGGTGGTTTTGGGAGCTTCTCGGGGCTCTCATGTTACACCACTCTTGCGCAAGCTGTATTGGCTCCTGGTGATCTTTCGGGTGCATTTCAAGGTATTAGTTACCATCTTTAAAGCGCTCCATGGCTTGGGACCTGGATATTTGCTGGACTGCCTATTGCCACCATCAATCTCCTGTCGGCCAGTACGTTCCCATAGAGTGGGCCTCCTTGGGATTCCACCAGCTGGATGGCTGGCGACTCCGAGGGTGCGAGCCTTCTCTTTGGGGATGCCCTCCCTCTGGAACAAATTACCCCCAGAAATGAGGATCATCCCTGACCTTTTGACCTTCCGGCGTGTGTTGAAAATTCACCTATTCCATCAAACTGGTCTGGCCTAGGGTTTTTCATTTATTTAAATTCGGTCATAATTAATCTTAGTCCTCACTTTTAAATCCTTGCCTCATCCCGTTTATTTAACAACCAAATTTTATTCTTTAATTATCCTAATTATTGTATCTTCAATATATTTCTAATGTCTGTACACCATCCTGAGTCCCCCAAGGAGAGGGGGCGGTATATAAATCTTGAAAATAAATAAATAAATAAATAAATAAATAAATAAATAAATAAATAAATAAATAAATAAATAAATAAATAAATAAATAAATAATCTGCAGAATTGAGCCAAGGGAGTCAAACTCCATTGACTCTCATAGAAGCATGTGCTTTTTTTTAATCTGGATTGGGTAGAAACCCTCTTTCCTAAGTTATGGAAAGTCATCAACTTAATTAACAAATGAAGTTCACAGCTCATGTTTAGATCATCCAGGGGGTTTTTTCCCCAGGCATTTCTGCAGTAATTTTAGCAAGCTGGAAACATCTCAGCCTGGCACTGACCACAAGGAGGTGCAAAGGTGTTAGGCTTCAGAGGGAACCAGATTAAAAGTGACTTCGTTCTCCCTTGCATTCGCAAAGAAACTTCTAAGGAACAGGTGAATCATTTTAGATCTGCCATAACACCACTGAAAATATTGAGTGATATTTTAAAACATATTTATCCCATTTCATATGTTCCAGTAGTTGAGAACTTTCTCCTGGGCATATATATGAAGGAGGTCATCATGGTAAGCCAGTATCTGGTTTTGTTGTGGACCACTGCTGGCTGATGGACCTGGCAACAGAGTCGGACAGCAAAGAGGTTGGGGAGGAACCTGGGGCAGTCCTGGAGGCTGAGGAAGGCTCAGACGAGGGCTCTGCATCAGAGGCAGAGATGGGGCCAGGGCAGGCTGGCAGTCATCAGCTGTCTTTGGGCTCAGACAGCAGTGAGGCAGAGGAGCTTCTGGAACCAGTTCCCAGCCTGTGCATGCACAAAGCTGCCAAAAGGAAGGAACAATTAAGAATTCAGAATCAACATGGGAGTAAGGCCACAGTTGGACGATGAATGGCCCCTCCCAGGCTTAAAAGAGAAGTAACAGAGGAGAGCTTTTGCAGGAAACAACTCGCTTGTTCGTTCATTCGTTCCAGCCTCATGAAGATTTGTCTGTATAACCCAGTCCTTCCCTGTCAGCACTGCAGATGGAAATATTTACCAGGCAGCTTCCCAAGATAGATAAGATCTAAGCTAATTAGCATAGCTTTACAAGACTGTTTGCCAAGCTGTTGGCTGAATGTGAATGAACTAAAGATAAGAGTTGGAATGTACTTTTGCTTTCCCCCCTTTTTATGACAACTACTAAAACAGGAATAGGTATGTTTTATGAGTTACAATTGTCTTGTCTTATAGTATGCCTGGGGCTTTACTTAAACAAGCATTTTTTATTACTTTTGCTTTCATAAGCATTCTTGATCATTCTTGCATGTTAGCTGGTTGCTATAGTTTAAGACTTGTCTGCTTTTAGATTGGAACTTCTTAACAGAAAGATATTAGGGAAGGAAGCTTTCAGCCTTTCCTTCAATGGTAAACCACTTCCTAAAGACCTTGCCAAGGTTTTGGGGTCAACTCCACCTGTGGTCTTTCTGTCAACCTTCATCTACTTGGCTGAGGCTGTGAACCTTGCTGGGCCTGGCTTTGTTCTTACAAGCTCAGCCATGTGGCCTCACTAAAATTGGGCCAATTTTTTGTAGCTGGTTTTGTAGATGGTACCTAGAGTACTGCATCCAGTTTTGTTCCCCACATTATAAAAAAGATGTTGAGACTCTAGAAAAAGTATAGAGAAGAGCAACCAGGATGATTAGGGGATTGGAGGCTAAAACATACAATGAATGGTTGCAAGAACGGGGCTTGGCTAGTCTAGTAAAGAGAAGGACCAGGGGAGACATGATAGCGGTCTTCCAATATTTGAGGGGCTGCCACAGGGAGGAAAGGATCAAGCTATTTTCTAAAGCACCTGTAGGCCAGACAAGGAATAATGGATGGAAACTGAACAAGGAGAGATTTAACTTGGAAATAAGGAGAAACTTTCTGACAGTGAGAACAATCAACCAATGGAACAGAAGTTGCTCTCGGAAGTTGTGGGAGCTTCATCACTTGAGATTTTCAAGAAGAGTTTGGACTGCCATTTGTCAGAAATGGTGTAGGGTATCCCGCTTGGGCGGGGGATTGGACTAGATGACCTACAAGGTCCCTTCCAACTCTGATTGTCTGTTATCTGCTTCAAAGAGACTACAAGAAGCTCCCAATCTTGACTAGGAGAACGGGTTTCAAGTCCTTATGAAGGCAACTGTGGGGCAATGAGTCACAGGTCCTGGATAGCCAGGAGTGACAAGGGGCTACAAGAGGTCTGTGGGCCTTCCTGGCAAGGGCAGGGAGGGAGCTCTGGAAGAGAGAAAGGCAGGCAGAGCCCCCAACCTGATTCAGTCAGGGCAGCCTTAGGTATGCTCAGAAGCCTAAGGGAGGGACCTCCTCACATGCAGTGGGCCAGCATTGATCTCACAAGTCAGCTATCAGGATTCTGGCACTTAACCCCATTTAAATCATGAGTCTTGAGCCAGACTTCCAAAACTTCAAAAAGATTTATTGGGAGTTAAAAGTTGTGGCATTGCCTGGGTGTAGCCAACTCTGAGTCACATCATTCATTGTCACCCTTGGTCCTGGTTTTCCCCCACCCCTTGGGTGTATCATAATTCATATTCTCCATTGGGACACATCCATAGCCAAGAGTCATCAATCATACTCTCCAGTTAGATTTTTGTGAGGCAGAAACTTTGGTCACCTAGTTACTATCTTGAAAACATTTATGGAATGCAGTTTTGGTTGCAAGATGTCATGCTATTCCCCACTCCCTTTCGGTTGGCAACTCTAAAAGACCATAGAATTATTTTATGAGTTGACATCAGCATTGCCAGCCAGAGCAAAAATTTTCTTTGCTTTCTTCCATGCTTTTCTCTATTTTTTGACTCTCTGGAAAGTAAATAACTTGTAGATTTTGGACTAATCTTTAGCTAAGGAGAAAATTCCTGACAGTTAGTACAATTAATCTGTTATTCTGTTTCAGAAATGCAGTATATTTAGCAAATTATTTAGCAAATCCAGCAACATGGAATTGTTAACTAGGGCATACAAAACCTTTGCCAGACCAATTCTTGAATACAGCTTGTCTGCCTGGAACCCACACTGTATATCGGACATTAATACAATTGAGCAGGTTCAGAGGTTTTTCTCAAGAAAAGTACTCCACTCTTCCTCTCACAATAGAATTCCCTATTCCTCCAGGCTTGAAATTTTGGGCCTAGACAATCTAGAACTGCGCCGTCTACAGTCCCATCTAAACATAGTTCACAAAATTGTCTGCTATAGCGTCTTGCCTGTCAAGGACTTCTTTAGCTTCAACCACAATAATACATGGGCAAACAAGCGATACAAACTCAAGGTTCAAACTCAAACTTCCAGCATCGATTGCAGAAAATACAACTTCAGCAACAGAGTGGTCCATGCCATGGAATGCCCTTCTCAACTCGTTACAGCCTCAATCCCTCACAGATTCAACCACAAACTGTCTACCATGGACCTTACCCCATTCCTAAGATGTCCTTAAAAGGGGCATGCAAAAGCGCACCAGTATACCTACTGTCTCTGTTTTGCTGTCCCCATTTATCTGTATTTACTCCCTTTGTTCTTGTTTATGTTCTTACTTATACTTTTTATCTTGTACATGTTTGATAAACAAACAAACAAATAAATAAATTAAGTTGTTAAAGGAACTAAAGATCTCCAAAGTTTAAAAATCATCCAGTGACACTTTTTGCCTAAAACCAACTTCTCCACCAGGAAAGATTTCCATTTTAGGGCCTTTTGGGTCAGTGTGAGAAGCAAACTGCAGCTGATTCCATCTATCTGCCCCAAGTCTCTCTTGGGAGATTCAGCCAAAGAGCAGAGCTGAAACTTTGAGGATAATTATCCCTCTTACCAGAGGTCACTGATTAATTCAACACAAAGATTGTTGGGCATTTCTCTGGAGAGAAATAAAAGGGAAACAATCCCCATATGGTTCATAATGATAGGGCAGAGCTGGAATTAAATCATTCATCAAGAATTGGGAGGTTTGAAAGCTCTGTGCTTGAAATTGGCCCCAGAGGGAATATACGGCACCTGTGACCGAAGAAAAAGAAATCTGATATTTGTTGGCATAGCGGTTAAGGAAAAAACCTCAGGGACTACTTAATGCCTGAATATGTCACAGATCTGGAATTGCTTCCTACTGAGTTAGAGACAAAATTTAATTACTTGATGCTGAAAGGCACCAACACAAAGAGACTCATGCAATAGTGTGACCTGGATTCAAGGAAAAAAAAATCTGTTAGTCAAAAATTAGTCATCAGGTCTTTGAACAGTTAAAAAAAAAACACCCATGCACAGAATATGAGAGAATGAGAAAGAGAGAGAGATTAGAGAAATAAAGGCTACTTTTCACCCCATGAAATGAAAAAAGGGAGGGAAGGGGATCCACGTTCCACTGCCACTCACTTTCATATATAAGGCACTGAAGGGGAAAAGCAAAGCCCACAGAAAAGGCCCAGAAAGGAGGAGGGGATCTGTGGGAACTTTTCACACACACACCCATTCTGGGAAAAGACTAACTTGGTTTATGGACTTCAGGGGTTGCATTTTAGGGAGAGGCAGCCAATGGGCACCTGTTAAGCTCCAGTGTCATGCTCCCATCAGAGCCTGAATCTGTAGAGGAGGATGAGCCAGAGCTGGAGAGATGGTGACCGAAGGGGCAGCTTTGTTGCTTTGGAGGAATGTGGGGAGGAGCAGGAGGGGCAGCCTAGGGCCCCTCAGGATTGGGATGGATTGTTAGCAGGGAGGAACGGGGGAGGGATGCCCGAGAGAGGGCAAGCAGTGGAAATGAGAAGCGATTGAGCTCAGGCGATGAGCAAGGACCTCCCCCTCCTGATCCCTGAGCATGAAGGCAGGAACAATGGAAATTGAACTGACTACTTGGGAGGAGAGTGCCTCTCCCCTCTTCACAAGGCACTCCTGGGAATAAGATTTAAGAGGATGCTGTGGGGAGGGGGACTTGTCAGGAACAAATGCTGAATTTGTAGAGTTTGGAGTTTGCAGGGCTGCTTACTTCTTCCTTGCTTCATGGATTCAGTGCCTTGTTCCTTACTTTGTGGACTCAGGGCTTCTTCCTTGCTTGGTGGACTCATTGTTTG
Source organism: Bungarus multicinctus (assembly GCA_023653725.1). Classification (NCBI taxonomy): domain Eukaryota; kingdom Metazoa; phylum Chordata; class Lepidosauria; order Squamata; family Elapidae; genus Bungarus; species Bungarus multicinctus. The sequence continues at coordinate 12,536,740 of CM042834.1, read as the reverse complement.
TTCTTTTGTGATATGTAGAATTATACCTGTGAAAATATAAAGGCAATGGTAATGCCATTTCTAACCTCTGTGTTAACCTAAGATAACTGTGATAATTTACTGGAATATTATGTAAGAATTTTCTATTGTTTTGTATGAAGGTCACATATTTGGCAGGTTACGCTGTCCAGTGTCATGTTAATGATGGAGATTACTGGAAATGGAAATGGGTAAAGAGGACAGGGAAACAGATGTTATGTTACAAAAATAGGGGTGTTGCGTAACTGGATACGTAGCTAGATAGATTGTAAACCCAGGAAAGGGGCAAAGGGATGTATTTGAACCTGTATATAAACCCCAGCCTTCCTGGGAACCATGTCTTTTGCCTTTGAGCAGAATTCCCTTTTGCAAAAGCTTCATAATAAAGCTCTTATATATTGTTCACATTTCTCCAGTGTCTACCAGAATGGTTGATTTTTAACACATCCTTGCTTCGTGGACTCATTTTTCCTGTTCCTTTGCTTTGCTGGACTGTGCGCAGCTAGAGGCTGCTCTGTGTGTACATGTGTGCACCCATGCTTTATTCTGGGACTTGCCAAGAACATGGGAGCATTTGGGAGAAAATTTGGAGCATCAAAGGGGAGTATGAACTCTCAGCTGATTGTGTGGCCTTCATGGCTTATTCTAGGTTAACACCTCCAGTTTGTCTTCATGTGTTTCCAGGAAAAGCTCTTGTCTGGGGGAAGCCATGCAGGGCCTTTGTCTTCAAAGGGGGATTTGGCATTGCTTGAGAGGAAAAGGCAAGTGGAGGTTTCCCCGGAGGGACCCTCTGTGGTTCTGAGGAAGGGGTATCCTGGGGGGTCCCTCATGGCCCTGGCAGACCCCCTGGCCTGGTTTTGTTTGGCAGCTGATGCCCCCACTTGCCCAAAAGCCTCCCCTGGAGGAGAAGCCTGAATGCCAAGCAGATAACAGATAATCAGAGTTGGAAGGGACCTTGTAAGTCCAACCCCCTGCCCAAGCAGAAGACCCTACACCATTTCTGACAAATTGCAGTCCAATCTCTTCTTGAAGGTCTCACGTAATGGCGCTCCCACAACTTCTGAGGGAAACTTCTGTTCCCTTGATTGATTGTTCTCACTGTCAGAAACCTTCTCCTTATTTCCAGGTTGAATCTCTCCTTGTTCAGTTTCTGTTATGTATATGTAAATAACGTTGTTCGGTTGACAGTATATAAACTACAAATATATATGCTTGTAGCTTTAAGGAAAAATACTGTAATGTATTATGCTGTGTTCTGGTTGGTTAATTATGCTACAAGTTGTCATAAGAGGGAGCTATAGATCATGGTTTAATTCTTTTAATTCTTAATTCTTTTAATTCTTATAACTTTCTATCTCAAGAGCTATATCAAAGATTAGATAATTAATTTTTATCAAATGATTAATTGATATATTGTTTTTATTGATTAGTGTGATTGAGTGTTTAATGCATATAGTGTGATTACTGAATATCTGACTAGTAAAATCAGTGATTTAGTGAATTTAATTGACCAGAGTGTTTAGTAATTACTGTAATTAATTAGGTTGTTTGTTGCTTAGCAAAATTATTTGATTAGAGTGATTTGAATAACTGATTGATTTTTAGTAATAAGTAACCTTACTTTTGATTTGTTCTCTAACATATCAATTAATATTTATTAATTACCAACATTCGTTAAGTAACTGTCTATCTATTACATTAACTAGCTATTGTAATTGTTTAATGTACTATTGCCATTGACCATGCCAGCCAAAAACTCCAAACCAAAACAAAAGAAAAATATCTCTACCAATGACCTCCCAGACTCCTGCACATGTTTCAGATGTCTTGAAACCATCAATGAAAGTGAAATTTACATCAAATGCCGCCTATGCAACAATCAAGCCCACCCTGCCTGCTTAAACGCAAACAAAAGCCTAGCTGATATGGTTAAAAATTCAGATGCATTCTTTTATCTATGTCCATCATGTTCTCCTAAGCTAAACAAACTGAGTAACCTACCTGACAATTTTGAAAGCATAGAATTCACTCAATAGAAGAATGCTTAGCAACATGTTTTGAAACAACTATACAAGCAAGCCTAATCTCTCTTGAAAAAAAAATACAGCACAGATAAGTGAGTACCTATTAGCTCAAAATCAAATCACACAATAACCACAATCACTACCTCAACTACAATCACAACTACAAGCAAAAATAACCACCAAACCACAGCCACAAACAATTACTATCCCATCAAATAATTCCACAAATAATATCCCCTTACTCATCAAAGACATTATGGAACATGAACAGAAAGGTCCAAATGCCATCTTATTTGGTCTCAAAGACACCAATGAATCAGACGACATCACCAAAGTTCGCGATATCATAAGCAACTCAAATACAACAAACATCTCTCCTGAAGATATCATTGAAATAACCAGAGATGGCCCTGGGTACAAATACAATGACGGCTCTGTGGCCCTAAGATTTTGTAGAGTTGTATGCAAAAATGAGTCCAGCAAACGCATATTCATTCATACAATAAATGCCATTGCAAAAACCAATCCCAATCACAAAAAACTTTGCTCAAGACCAAACTTATCCATACTGCAAAGAATCTGCTCCGTGAACTCCGTGCAGAACTCAAAACACGTCTAGACAATGGAGAAAAGGACCTGTACATTGACTACTGAGCTGATTGCATCAAAAGAAAGTCACACAATCCACAACTCCAAATCCAACCCCACCCCATCCAATCCAACATTACTCAAAACTAGGCATGCACGCTCCAACTACCTCTATTCCAACCACAACTGGCCTTAAATGCAAGCTACTCAATGCAAGAAGCCTTGTAAATAAAATATCTGAATTTCTCCTCTAACTAAATATGGCTAAATTCGACATTATATTTGTCTGTGAAACTTGGCTCAACGCATGTCTCCCTGACTCCATTACCACAGTAATAGACTATCATGTTTACCGATCAGATTGTGAAATCTGCAGAGGAAGTGGTGTTGCTATCTTCTATAAAAAGTCCCTACATCTAAAAAACATCCAAGTTACCCAGGAGCTTGCTATTCCTGAGACCATCGTCTGTGAACTGTCCTTAAATATCACATTTTGGTTCTTACTATGTTACAAAGCCCCTGATTATGACATCGAACATGCAAACAAGCTAAATACACTACTAACATGGGTAGCATCCTGCCCACACGCTTTTATCTTTCTTGGTGACTTCAATCTACCTCATATTAACTGCACCCTAAACGAATGTAAAACTGAACCCACACATGCAACCTTCTACAATGCAGTAACAAGTCTGAGACTAGGAGAACTAGTAACCAACAACACTAGACTTAACAACTGCCTCGATCTCATCTTCTGCAATAGTTTGAATTCAATTTATGGAATACAAATTAAAGAACCCTTTTCCAACAGTGACCACAATATGATTGACTTTTGTCTCAACATACGTCCACACAAAATCATCACAACAATGGAATCCCCAATTATAACTTCAAAAAAGGCAACTATGATCTTATAAACAATGATCTCTCATCCCTTGATTGGCAATTTCTATTCACTGGATGCAATACTGTAGAAGACCATTACAACATATTTTTACTTGTAGTAACAACTACCAAAACCAGAAAAAACAAATTACCCATAACAATAAGGAAGCTTCAATCCAAAAAGAAATCACTTTGGAGGAAAAACAAATCTGGTCACGTTGCCAACTTCAAAAGCCAATACAAAAAATTATGCCACCAGATAAAGACTGAATGCACCAATTATCACATTAAACAAGAAGAAAAACTTCTATGCAACAAGTCCACCTGAGCTTTCTACAATTTTATAAATAACAAACTAAAAGACTCAAGGTCCATCCCACCCCTGAAAGGACCTACTGGTAAAGACTGCAATGACGACACCATTAAAGCCAACCTCTTTAACACATTCTTTGGCTCAGTATTTGTAAACAGCAATGGATCATGCCCAGCATTTCCTAGTCGAACCACGGACAAGTACAATGATCTAATAAATATCGATTTTACAGAAGACAATGTTGAAAAAGGACCACACAATCTAAAACCATCTCTATCTATTGGACCAGACGGAATATGTGCCTACTTCTTACAAAAAAAAACTATCTACTGCCATAGGCGAACCTCTAAGCATAATCTTTGAAAAATCTTTCAGGACCAGCTCTTTGCCAAAACTATGGTCACAAGCCACAGTCATCCCCATCTTCAAAAAGGGAGACCCCAGCCTAGTTGAAAATTACAGACCAATCTCTTTATGCTGCATCACCTGTAAAGTCATGGAATCAATTATTAACCAATCCATCATCCTCCACTTAGAAACAAACAACCTACTCTCTAATAAACAATTTGGTTTTAGGAAAAAACTATAATGTAATCTGCAACTCTTACACTGCAAAAACATATGGACTACACAACTTGATCAGGGAAAAGCTATAGACGCAACCTACATAGACTTCTGTAAAGCCTTTGATTCAGTGGTACACGACAAACTACTCCTAAAACTAAAATCTTACAGTATCTCTGGACACTGCATAACTGGATAGAAGCATTCCTGTCAAACAGACAACAAACGGTCAAAATTGGGAGCGTCCTATCAAATTCTGTACCTGTCAATAGTGGTGTCCCCCAAAGCAGTGTTCTAGGACCAACTCTCTTCATACTCTACATAAATGATCTCTGTGATCATATTAAGAGCAACTGCGTTCTCTTCTCTGATGATGTAAAGCTATTCAACACCACAGACAATACTGCTACCCTTCAAAAAGATCTTGGCTATGTATCAGAATGGTCAAACAAATGGCAACTTCAAATCTCAACAAATAAATGCTCTGTCCTACATATTTGCAAAAAAAATCAGAAAATATAATACAGGCTGAATAGTCAAGACCTTGCTGATGATCCAAACTTTGTCAAGGATCTTGGAGTACTCATCTCAAATGACCTACGTGCTAGAGCCCACTGTAACTACATAGCCAAAAAGGAGTTAAGAGTTATTAACCTTATCTTACGTAGCTTTTTCTCTGGTAATATTATACTAATAAGTAGAGCATACAAAACATTTGCTAGACCAATACTTGAATACAGTTCATCAGTCTGGAACCCACATTACATATCTGATATTAATACAGTTGAGAAAGTCCAGAAATATTTCCCAAGAAGAGTTCTCCACTCCTCTACTCATTGCAGAATACCTTATTCCACCAGACTCAAAATTCTAGACCTAAGAAACCTAGAACTATGCCGCCTTCAGTCCAATCTAAGTATAGTATATAAAATCATACATTGCAATATCCTACCTGTCAATGAATACTTCAGCTTCAACCATAACAACACAAGAGCAAACAATAGGTACAAACTCAAGGTTAATCGCCCCAAAGTTGATTGCAGAAAATATGACTTCAGCAACAGAGTGGACAATATCTGGAATACTCTACCTGACTCTGTGGTTTCTTCCACAAACCCCAAAAACTTTAACCTTAGACTGTCTACTATTGACCTCACCCCTTTCCTAAGAGGTCTGTAAGGGGCGTGCATAAGCGCACCAACGTGCCTTCCGTCCCTGTCCTATTTAAGTTTCTTTTTTATTTTTCTTATATGTATCCTTGTATTCATAACTATATTTTTTACTTATACCTATTATCTTGTAAGCAATTGACAAAATTAAATAAATAAAATAAAAAATAAATTCTTTCTCTTTTTCACTGATGATCTCTCTTTATACTGATACTGACTGATGGACCAATACTAACTAACTCTGTTTATTTTGATATTCTGTTGATATCGAAGGTTATATGTTTTATAATGTTTGATATTTGTCTGCTGTAAAAGACATAAAACTGGTAAGAAAACTTTATAACTGGATATTTCTGGACTGGTAAAAATGTGTATGACATGGAATGTTTATTGCACTGTGCTATTTCTTCAAGTAAACATTAAGACAACTTGTTCAACTCTATGTGGCTGTATATTTATTCATAACTGTTCTCATAAACCGTTTCCATGTGCGTATCCTTTTTATGTAAGGGTTACTCTGCACATATCCTAACATTTTCCAACCATTATTCCTTGTCAATCCTTCAGGTGCTTTAGAAAACAGCTTGACCCCCTCCTCTCTGTGGCAGCCCCTCAAGTATTGGAAGACTGCTATTATGTCTCCCCTGGTCCTTCTCTTCACTAGACTAGCCAGGCCCAGTTCCTGCAACTGTTCTTCATATGTTTGAATTGGTTTACACACTCTGGCAAACCCAGTTCACTAAGCCATAGTTTATTCCATGCATTGCAGTAGGTTGAGGGGACTGCAAAAACTATTAAGCTGCACACCCTGGTTTGTAAACAGCAATGGCCAGCATCATACCACGTGCAAAGCTCCCAGCCAACCAGCATATATGTCTAAACATGATTTGCATAATTTTTTTTTCTATGAGAGACTCTTTCAGATTTTTTAACTGAAAAGGCTCCCCCGCCCCATAAATAATTTAGTTTTAAAATGTGAGGTTACTCCTGGATTTGCTGAAAAAATAATCAAGGATATTTTTTTCTTTTTTTATAATCCTCTTTTTTTCTGGAAGCAAGAGCAGAGGCATCTTTGGGGAAATCACAGAATGTAGGGCTTGGGAAGGATCTTGGAGTTCATCTAGTCTTCTGTTTCTCAAAGAATTCTGGGAGTTGTGTGAATTCTTCAGCCAGTGTAGAGTTGAAGTCTACACTTCCTGGGATTGAAAGATCTTGTTTGAGAGATAAATATATAAAACATATGTTGTTTATCATTTTGATCTGTTTCACACATTTACACAGAAAAAAGTTGGTTTCCACCTACCAGAACATGTGAAATGACATAAACATGTTTTAAAATCCCAGTCAATATTTTCAGGGATCTATACCAATCAAGGATGAAACCTTAGAGGTTCCTTTTGGGATGGAAGAAAGCAGGCGTGGGATTCAAATTTTTTAACAACTGTTTTTTAACAATTGGTTTTTAACAACTGGGCATGGCTTAGGTGGTGGGCATATCTTTGTGGTCATGTGATTGGGTGGACATGGCTTGATGGTCATGTTATTGGCTGGGCATGGCCAACTCAATATCACTCACATTGAGGCACGCATCTCCTCGCCTGGCCTCTCATGACTGTGGGGATGCTGCAACAGTTGTAAGTGTGAAAAATGGTCATAAGTCACTTTTTTCAGAGCCACTGTAACTTTGAATGGTCACTCCACACAAGCAAAATACCAGCAAAGGAGAAAAAAAACCTCCAGAGACATTCCTGAGACAGGAAGCCTAGTCCTGCCAAGAATGTAATAAGGGTTAACGAAGAGGCAGTTTCTGTAAGCAACACCAGAATGTTTCCTTCCTGCCTTCCTTACAGGATTAGGCCAGTAATTTCTTCTAACAACTGGTTCTCCGAACTGCTTAGAATGTTAACAACTGGTTCTAGCGAATAGATGCGAACTGGTAGAATCCCACCCCTGGAAGGAAGGATCTGGTTTTAAATTTGTTCCCATTAAAGCCCAATTCATTTGCATCACCAGAAAATCTTCAGAACTGCCTGTGGGCAAGGACAGCGTGAGATGCACTCAGTTTGCATAAATCATTACAGAAATGGCTGGAAAAATCTGGATAAAATTAAGATTGAACATGGCTGATTAAATCAGTTTATGAAGTTGCACAGCCCAGGAAACAAGTGTCGGGCTCTGAATGCGATGCTGCTTCGAAGCCCGCCAACTCACCAGACTCGGCGAGAATCTTCATCCTAGGCTGCCCTGGTTGCCACTGGTTTGATAGTTGGGAAACACATGGGTGAGGGGTGGAAGATAGGAATGGATCAGATGGATGGTGAAGGTGGCACAAGGTGGGGATCAGTTATGGGAAAATGGGATAGGACAAGTAGGTTGGCATTTCAATGGTGAACTGTCAGAAAAGTTGGGATAATGAACTAGGTGGGGCCAGGAGGGCAGCTACTAGGCATGGCTGTGTCTGTTGTAATAATAAAAGGGATGGGATGCAGGAATACTCAACACTAACCTTGCCTGACCTCGAGCCATTCTTGCCTGAAGACGGTGTTAGTTGTTTGCTTATCATAGAATAAACCATCATTGGCCTACAGAAGAGCTTATGTCTTTATTCACTCTGAGGCAAATCTGCAAGACTCAAGGACCAGCTTCCTTCCCAATCCAGATTAAGGAAAACACAGAATTTGGCGCACTTGGTTTAATTCTGCTGGGCACCCAGAAGTGTCAACCACTAAGTGAGACATTCACATGATGCTGTTGTGTGGGCTCTTCTATGGGGTCCTGCAAAGTGGACTGAGAGAGTCTCACAAGTAGCAGGCTGGCCAGATCTGAACCTGATCCTCTGAGTGACACTGCAAGTCAGTTACACTCCCAAGAGGAGTGCAAGCAACTCTGGTCCTGCCTTGTCCAACTCTTCTTGTCAGGACCAGCAGCTGAATAAACTTCACACAACCCTTGAAAGCCAGGTGACTCATGCTCACTGCCGGATTCTGACATGGATTCTGGCAAAAGGGGTGGCCTGGAACTTCCCTGCCCCGTTTCCCTCTTACCTTCCCCCTTGGCACTCCAGAACAGCCTTCCTTGCCTGCCCTGCAGGGTCAAAAAGTCACCTTGCTTTGGGGTGCCCCATTTCCCAGAGAAGGAGGAAGAGGCGCTGGCTGTTCTATGGGGGCTATTGCAGAAGTGACTCTATCCAATCACCCAGGGTCTCAATAAATCATCAATTCTCCCTTCAGGAACAAGGTGTACATATCAATGTGCCATCATTGTGATAAGAAACACAGTCTCTCAACAATCTACTCAGATAAACCAGAAATGCAGAGACTACCAACTGCACCTTCAAAGCACTTGGTGTCAACTCGTAAAACATTCCTATGCCTGTTTCCGAATTGCCATAAGAAGGAGGGGGGAATTGAAGGAGCATTAAGGCAATTAAAACCAACACATTCCACACTTATCTTATAAAGATTGTAGCCTAGGCGACTGAGTCTTCTGCCCACGAAAGTCCTTCATTGGAGAGCGTGATGGATTACATCCAGCTCATGAACAAGTTTCATTGGAGAAACTGATTTATGACACACCCAGGGGGGTGGGGGGAAACAGGGTCTTCAGTGATAGTAAATTACATGTGTCAGAGTTGGCTTCATATGAGTTAGTGCCAGACTTGTTGCTTCTAAAAGATCTTTTGGATTCTTTTGAAGCTTGGCTTGAGGTTCATGATTTAACTGGGGCAACTGTTGGAACCCTGACACTTGGAGTTCTTTGGCAGGGTTCTCAGAGAAGAGAATATCAAAGTGGTCCCACCCCATTAAACACATCCACAGAAAATAGGGGGGGCAATAAGGTTATACCATCCAAGTTTCTTTCTATATACTCAAAAATATAGTCCATAGGCTGTCACTTTCCTGTTGCTAGTCAGCTTTTATGGAAAAAGTGATATTCCTAGAAAAGAGGGAAATAATATTTATCTACAAATACAATCAGTTTTAAAATCAGCTCCAATTTAAGATTAATACATGGGGATTTGATAGAAAACAAAATCCCAAGATGCCGACATTAGGTAAACATTAGGTTTAAATGTTCTGATTGCTTCCTTGGCCTTAGAAAAAGGGAGAACTAGAGTTAAGGGTCAAGAAGCTAGATTTGCACCAAACTCAACAGCCCTGAGTGACTTTCCCCAGAATCTCTGGAGACAAGAGACCATGCTAATGTGATGCCAATCTGATACTAAACATCATTTTCCTTGATGTTGAACTATCTTCCTCCAGCATCACTTTTGGGACATGTCCTGACAAGGACCACAACCATCACAGAGCTGTGCCCCCAGTGGTATATTGGTGGCTTTCAACAAGTAGGATTTTCTCCAACTACACCTAGGCACATTGAACCCCGAAAGAACATCAGGATCCTGAGAGAAGTTGCTTTTCATTGTAATTATCCCCATTATGTTCTTGGAGACCTCTTCAGCTATTTCTCCAGTGATTGCCTTTGATGTAAACATCAGACTGGAGCAATATGCAAAGTATCTTGCATCTGAAAAGGATAAATGCCTTGCTTGTGGCACAAGTTTTGGAACAGGCAGGGGATATTCTCTTGAATATATCTTTCCCTCCTTTCCAGGAAAAACTCAGTTTGCCTCTGCCTGCATCAGGAAAACCATTGATGCTTCCTTCTTGTAAAAGTACCCTTTCTAATTCTTTTTGTTGATCTTGTTTAGATACATAAAGAGGATTGATTCAGCCCTATGATTTATGGATCTCCTACTTCTGATGCTGCTGGTTCCCCAACCAGTCTCTGGGAGTTATAGAATGAGGTGCCTGCTGAGTTTGGAACATCACAATGGAAAAAAATACACGAGCTTTTACAAGCCAGGAGACCATCTCATTAGTATAATAACCTCTGCAACAAAGGTAACCTATAGAAAATTTCCTTTCAATATGGCTCCTTACAGTCAGACTTTCTGGTAGGTCATTCAGTGTGATGGAGTTTCATTCCCTCCATTTGTAGCTCTAAGACTCTTCTTCTTTTCTTTTTATTTAACTTTATATTGCAGGATCTGATTAATTTATTGAATCATTTTAGTTTCCATGACTTCTCCCTTTTGTACTGGAATATTTTGTGGAAGAGACTCAAATCCAAAGATGGGACAGAAAATAAACCTGGGGAAAAAAGTCCACATTCTTTTCCTCTCTCTGTCTGATCCTGAATTCGTGACTTTAATACTGATAAAGTAGTGATTGTTGTAGATTCTCCCGCCCACCTCACTTCCATATTTTTTATAACTGATCATCGGTATCAGAATCTTCATAAAAATAGAGGATGCTTGTTTTTAAAATGGCTTCTTTTTTGTTTACTGATGTAATATCCTCTTCATTGTATGATGGTTCTGATGAAAATTGGTGCTGCTACAAATAATGCTATATTTCTGATTCTTAATCTATTGGAGGACTATCTCCAGCCCATATTTCCATTCATTAAAATTAAATTGATCCAAGCATTATTGATCCAAAACCTTTTACCTCTGGTTTTGGATCAATAATGCCATAAGACTCAACAGGATAGTGTAGAAAAACAGAAATATATATTTTTTAAATTTGTTGATGGTAATGATGATAACTTTTACAGGTTTTTTTTAATATATATATATATATATATATATATTAGGGAAACTGTTAATATGAGAAGACTCCTACACTTCATTTTTGCCATTCAAATCACCAACAAGAATCCCCAGCTCCTACAAAATCTCACACTTGGCTACAACATTCATGACAACCATTTGGATCCAATTGGCACTTCAGATGCGCTGCTGGATATTCTCTCTACTGGAGAGGCCAATGTTCCTAACTACAGCTGTGGAAGGAAGGACAACATTTTGGCTGCTCTTGATGCAGCTCACAGGGACTTCTCCATCCAGGTGTCAACATTAGTAGGCACCTACAAAGTCCCACAGGTTGCTATCTGTGTTTCTCTATTGGGTTGCATGAATGAGATGGTGGTGGGTGAGCAATAGATCCAACTATATCTTCTCTGTGGAACTCAAGAGCTGCTTCTTGTGGTGGCATTTGTAGGTGTCATGGTTGGGCATTGAGTGAGGGAAGGGGCTAGCATTAAATCCTCCATTATCTTCTGATAAATATTGTTTTGGTGGTTTCTGAAGCACAATTGCCTCTGTGTCCAGTGAAAGAGTCTTCTGTACAATAGGAAAGTGTAGCAGTGATGGGAAGCTAATATTTCACACATGACGTTATCCAAAACAATAATATCTTAGGTTAGTTGGAAGAATTGCAGTGAATTTCCTCTTAGTGATGAAATATATACTGTGTATACTATATACTCATATCAACCAATAGCATTAATTAATCACTTTATTAAACAATGACAAGCATTTTAGCCAACATGTTAACTATTTCTTTTTACCATGAAATGTTCGCATAACATTAATTGTGAATTGAAGAACAATAGAGCCCCAGGAGAAGCTTTTCTATTCACTGAATTATTCAAACAATATCCCACTGGTGGGCATGTTGATCTTACACGTATCAGTAATAGCTGCCATACTTTTGTTGGGTGGTAGATGGCAAAAATATAAAAAAAAATGGAATAAAGAGGAATGGATGAATCACAAGCCTTTTGATTTAATAGATATTGTGGCTAAAGTAAATGCTGGTTTCCTCTTGAGTTGAGAGTGGGTAGATGAAAAGTGCTTCCTTGAAGAAATAAAAGCAGGCTTTAGGAAGAGTGAAACCACTGTTGATAATTACTTTGTCTTGAACCTTTATATTAGTATGTATGTATGTATTTATATGTATGTATGACAATCAGGGGAAGCAACAGTTTGCTGTCTTTATGGGTTTCAGTGCTGCTTGTGACATGTAAATAGAAATATTATGGAGGAAACTGATTGCCCTTAAAATGGAACCCAAATGGTTGGACCTGATCAAAGCCTTTCCAGAAGCACTTTTTTGAAGAATGAGTTTGGGGTTTGGTGGGGACATGACAAGTAGGAGGGATACTTACCAAGGGGTAAGAGAAAAGTGCATATTTGAACCATGTTTTTTTTGGTCTGGGTATTAATAACTTATAAGGACTAATAAAGGATCCTGGAGTATACATAGTTAAAGTGTTAAATACCGATAATAGAATAGAATAGAATAGAATAGAATAGAATAGAATAGAACAGAACAGAACAGAACAGAACAGAACAGAACAGAATTCTTTATTGGCCAAGTGTGATTGGACACACAAGGAATTTGTTTTGATGCAAATGCTGTCAGTATCCATAAGGAAAAGATACGTTCATTAAGAATCAAGAATCATAATGTACAACACTTAATATAGTCATAGGGTACAATAAGCAATGAAATCATACTAGGAAACAGTCAATATAAATTGTAAGGATACAAGTTACAGTCATACAGTCACAAGTGGAAGGGGATGGATGATAAGGAGTGATGTGAAGATTAACAGTAATAGTAGTGCAGACTTTGTAATAGTTGAACAATGTTGAGGGAATTATTTATTTAGCAGAGTGATGGCATTCGGGAAAAAAATGTCCTTGTGTCTAGTTGTTCTGGTGTGCACTGCTCTATAGTGTCGTTTTGAGGTTAGGAATTGAAATAGTTTATGTCTGGGATGTGAGGGATCTGTGAATATTTTCACAGCCGTCTAAACCTAAAAAGCAAATTTTAACTTATGTCTAGTTGTTCTGATGTGCAGAGCCCTATAGCATCATTTTGAGGGTAGAAGTTGAAACATTTTGTGTCCAGGATGTGAGGGGTCTGTAGATATTTTCACAGCCCTCTTTTTGACTCGCGCAGTATACAGGTCCTCAATGGAAGGCAGATTGATAGTAGTTGTTTTTTCTGCAGTCCTAATTATCCTCTGAAATCTGTATCTGTCCTATTGGGTTGCAGAATCAAACCAGACAGTTATAGAGGTGCGGATGACAGACTCAATAATTCTTCTGTAGAACATCTTGTAACATCTTGTTACTGTATATACTAATAATATGACATTATTGACCTTCTTGCAAACTGATTTTTGTAGGCAGTTAAGACTTGACTCCTACTCTCATAATAATTTTGTGATTTTTTAAATATTTTTAAATACTTTTTTCTTTAATATCCATAAGTGCTTAGTGTACAGTGTATTATCTGGGTCAATATATTTTGCATACAATTCCGATAGTGATATTACCATTTAAATATATATAACCATACTTTTTCAACTTTTAACATTTGTGTGTACACAGTAATCGTAATATGTTCTATTATATTTCAGTATACATAGTATTATTTTCCCAATTTCTACTTTCTACTTCTTTTTTCCTAACACTTATATGAATAACCACCATGTTAAAAATATCCTATGTCTATCCATCATCTCTTGTTCTTTTGAGGATTTCCACTCTTATTAACTTTTTGCTGAAATTAAAATGGTTAAAATTAAAAAACAATTATGTGATTCTTAATAAATCAGTTTCAATTCCCATTTTTTTAAGAAAATGACATGATAGCCATAGATCACTATTCCATGGTGAGCCAATAGATCAAGTAAAGGCCCAAATGAATGACCTGCTGAAACAAAAATAAATCATATGTCTCCAACTTCCTTAACTCCGATTCATACATTCTGTAAATCAAGGTTACCCCCGCACACCCACACAGTTATATGGAGATGACATTTAAAATGACAGCACCTGAGAGGTACCTTGAGGGTGGTTAAAAGGACTTCAGCTTCTGCCTTCAAGGCTGAATTGGGAATGTATACAATTTGTTCTTTGTCTATAATCAGGGCATATAATTCATGACATAAACATAAAGCTATCAAAACTGATGGGCTCCAATTATTGTTTCTATTAAAACAAACAAAATTTTAATTAAAGATTTCTTGGATTGTACAAGTAACAAAGTACATAAGGAGCTGTAAGTCTCCCTCTCTCTTGTACAACTGGAAAACAAGCTGATGCATTAAAAGGTAATATTTGATAGAACCTCAATTATAATATAAAATTTATTACTTTTTCAGATGACTTTTGGAATTATTTCAGAAGTTCTGAGTGATAAAAGGCAATTCCCTTTTTTCCACCGAATGCTTCCCAAAGAAGGAATTCAGTACCCACTAATTATCCAACTGCTCCTCCATTTCAGATGGACCTTGATTGGACTTCTTGTTTTAGACACAGAGAAGGGAAAAGATTTTATTAGAACTTTTACTCCAAAGCTTGTCAAGAATGGAATTTGTGTTGTTGTATCACAACGGTTTTCAACAGCTACACATGTAAAACCTCTCAGGGATGCCATCTTTAAGTGGAGACAAGTCAATGTCTTTGTTTACCTCATGGAATATACTTCCCTTTTGGACCGAATTCTTCTTTTCCATTCAACACTGGAAGGTTTGCCAGGACCCATTGAAGGGAAAGTCTGGATCACCACAACCTTGGGGACATTGACAAGGATTACAGTTGGCAGCGTTTACAGATATATCCATAGTATTTGGTTCTTTCATTTTCAGGAGGAAAAAAGCTCAAAAGATTATTCTCCTGAACCTGATCTCTTTGTGACACCCCAGTTTGTAGATCAGTCTTTTCACTGTTCTTTTTCAAATAATGCTTTTTCTGTCAAAGGTCGGAGTAGATGCACTGAGAAAGCATCATTGGAGACCGAAGATAAAAGAAATGGGGTCTGGATCCCAAGTCAACTCCTTCTTCACTCTACCATTAAGACTCTGGCTCATGCCTTGAATGCTGCATATTCCTCCAGATCCAGGAGGAGAAGGAAGGAGGGCAATGAGATGTTGGGGACTACAAGGTTGCAGCCATGGCAGGTAAGGAATCCATCCGTCTTAGTTCCTTTGGAGAAGGAATCCCAAGGTGAAGGAGGTGAAGCAGCTAAACCTTCCTATGCTACAAAAGGCCAACAGGATTGGCCAATCTAATCTCTTGGGGGGATAACATTTCATATGTTATCAGTGGGCACCATGACAGATATAATTTAATATGAAAAAGTGCTAATTGTAAAAGGGATGTTTGCAGTTTTAATCCATGTATATATTGGTTTGTGATTAGCATCATAGAATTTGAAATTCATAAATTTGAAGAAGACCCTGAGACTATCTAGCTCGGGGTTTCCCAAACCCTAAGCTGCAGCCCAGTACTGGGTTGAAACCAGGGGTGCGATTCAATGGGTGTAATAACCGGTTGGGTGAGCGCACACTTTCTGTGTTTAAAAAAGCTCTAATACTTACATTCTACAGCAACCCCTGTGAAGAAAACAGCTGACACACAGCAAACTGCTTTGCCACGTGAATCAGCTGTGCTCTAAAACAATAAAATAAAGCACAGGAAAAAGCAGGGGTGGGTGGGGCCAAATGCTCACCAGAACTACCAGCTCATCCGAACCGGTCTTAACCAAACAAATCCCACCTCTGTTTGCAGCGCATTTGGAACCCACACAAGCGGCAGATTAGTGTGCTCACTCACACAGCTCCAGTTGCATGAGTGGCAGGGGATCACGTGTGGGTGCTAACACATATCGCTGCTGCTTGCACAGACCTTCCCCTCTCCACTGCCCCATTAACACCATTTCACAAAGTCAGAAAGATTGGGGACCACTGATCTACCCCAACCCATCCATCCTCCAGGAATCTCATCTTTTATGTCCAATGTCTGTTCCATCTTTGCATTAAGACTATCAGTGAATGGAGACTCAACTTTTGTGGTTCACTGGCTCAGCTCTAAACTGCTCCTTCTCTTAGGACGGTTTTTCTTTTGTTTAGCCAGAACCTCTTGTGACTGAATTTATTTCTTCATTTATGACAAATGGGAATAACACTAAACAGATCCTAAACTTCTCTGTAAAATCTTTCAGTTATTGAAAGAGAACTGAATCCTTCCTTCTTCAGCTAAATGATTGTGCTTGTTGAAAAAGGTGCTCCCATAGTCATTCTTGTTTTCACTCCAATGTGGCCCTTCTCCTTGTTGATCTTTCTTCAATACTAAGAACAGCTCCTTTGATTCCTTTCTTGACTTCATTGCCAGTCTCTAAACCTGATCTAGATTTTCTGCAATGTCTTGTCCAAGAATTCTTGAACAAAACATTGACCTGCTGAGATTCTTATTCACACATTGGCCTTCTGTGCATGATCATCACATATTTAACTCATATTTGGATTACAAACATCTGGTATTTTGAGATTATTTTCATAAAAATTCTTGTCAAGTTTGGTGTTCCTCAAACTTCTTCCAGTGCATCGCTAATGAGATTGACACCAAATTAATTATATCATTATCAAAAGTTTATTCCTATTACCAATTTTGTATAAGCAACTCTGTATATACACATACATCTATGTACATATTTATGTATATATATGTGAATCTGCATATGTGTGTGTATAAGAAAAATATGTTTCTGTGCACGTGTATAAGAAAAAATAGAAATGAAATCTTTAATTAAAAAGCTACATTGTATCTGCCATTTGTTGATTTTAATAAGAGATGCCATATTTTGTTAAGTCCTTGTTATTAAAAGTCGGATACTTTTCTACTGGATCCTACTTACACAATTCTCCTTACAGAAAATTGTAAATATTTTCCTGGAAGCTTGGTATTTTTTAAATGAAATTAAAATAGCTTTGTCTAAGACTATGTATAAAATCTTGCATTTCAAAACCATGATTTATCAACTCTACTGACCTCTATTAATTCAAATATAGAAGAATAGATTACCAAATAATTTTAAAAAGTTGTCCT
This sequence comes from Bungarus multicinctus, assembly GCA_023653725.1. Classification (NCBI taxonomy): domain Eukaryota; kingdom Metazoa; phylum Chordata; class Lepidosauria; order Squamata; family Elapidae; genus Bungarus; species Bungarus multicinctus. Next base: position 12,519,430 of record CM042834.1, on the reverse strand, counting down.
CCACTTAAACATCATACCAGACTTCTCTAAGTTAAATAATCGCCAGATCAGAAAAAATGTTTAATGTTTAATGCTGAAATCAAGTTATATCACCTGCATTTCCCCAATCTATTATGAAAATATAATGACACGTGGAAATGAGCTTGAGTGGCCAGGAAGAGATGCTTCCTACAGAATGAGCAGATAAGGGAGAGGGTGTCCCACTGTTGCATAATGGTCAGAGAAAAAACTCAGAGAGGATCCTCTCTAACTTTTCAGGCTGCAAAGACAGTTCTTGGGATATTTGAACTTTCAAACATGGAATATTCTATTAATTTAACTTTATGATAAAGTAGAATTAGCCGATCTGATTGTGTTTTGTTTATGGTCTATCTGGGAGAAAATTGGCCTGGCCACTATCTTCTTGGCATATCAATACTTTCTAATAATTAATAATGCAATCAAAAGTTGCCTTAACAGAGGGATACAATTGAGATCAAGTGAGGTACTAATACCACTCTATAAAGCCTTAGTAAGACTACACCTAGAGTACTGCATCCAGTTTTGGTCACCACACTATAAAAAAGATGTTGAGACTCTAGAAAAAGTACAGAGAAGAGCAACCAGGATGATTAGGGGAATGGAGATTAAAACATATGAAGAAGGGTTACAGGAACTGGGCTTGGCTAGTCTAGTGAACGAGTAGGGGAGACATGATAGCAGTGTTCCAATATTTGAGGAGCTGCCACAAAGAGGAAAGAGTCAAGCTATTTTCTAAAGCACCTGTAGGCCAGACTACAGGAATAATGGATGGAAACTGAACAAGGAGAGATTTCACCTGGAAATAAGGAGAAACTTTCTGACAGTGAGAACAATCAACCCACGGAACAAAAGTTGCCCTCAGAAATTGTGGGAGCATCATTATTTGAGATTTTCAAGAAGAGATTGGACTGCCATTTGTCAGAAATGGTGTAGGGTCTCCCACTTGGGCAGTTGGACTAGATGACCTACAAGATCCCTTCCAACTCTGGATTATCTGTTATCTGTATTGTTTTGAATGAGTGAACAATTCCTTTATTTTTTAATTTTTGTTCCATTTATCTTTGACCTTCTCTAGCATGTTCCTTATAATTGACAAATTGTGTCAATTATTTATTTGGTCAATATATAGTTTGCTTATTGACGTATGATTGACAAATTTTGCTGAAACTTTGTTTTACTCTTTTAGAGATAATAGTGTATCTCTAAACTAAACTGTTCTCCAAATTAAGGATCTTTGCAAGTTAGAAAACAGTACAAGAAAGATCTAAATATGAAAAGATGGAATAAGAGTCATAGAATGATAGAATGAGTTGGAAGGGACCTAGGAGGTCTAGGCAGGAATGCTAGCATTTCAGACAAATGGCTATCCAATCTCTTCTTGAAAGCTTCCCATGATGGAGCACCCACAATATCTGATATCAAGCCATTCCATTGGTTGATTGCTCTCATTGTTAGGTAATTTCTCCTTAGTTCTAGGTTGCTTCTCTCCTTGGTTAGTTTCCATCCATTGTTTTTCATCTTGCCTTTTGGTTCTTCAGAAATTAGTTTGATCCCTCATCTTTGTAAGTGCCACTCAAATATTGGAATACTGCAATCATGTCTCCGGTTGTTCCTCTTTTCATTAGACTAGACATATCCAATCCTTCTAACCATACATCTACAAGTTCTATACCTGCAATAAATTTGTTTTTTTTCTGTGTTGTACAGGTCACCTCCAAAAAGTGAGGGGAGCTGAATGTCAACTAAAAAAAATACTTCTCTGGTCTTTTGATTTGCCAGCAGAAAGGGTGTGGGGAAAGTAGGAATTCCTGAAATGCTTTTCAGATAATTGCTAAGCAATCGAAGCTTCCGGTGCACAAGATTGTTATTGGAGACCATGATTGATGACTCTTCGCTGTGGATGTGTCCCATTGGAGAATATACATCCAGGGGGTGGGGGAAGACCAGGGTTAAGGGTGAAATGAATGATGTGTCTCAAACTCAGATGCATCCAGGTAGCGCCAACATGTTTCACTCCTAATAAATCATTTTTTTTCTATTCAGAGATGTGGGCAAAAAATCATGATTTCAATGAGGGTGGATTGTTGGAGTCCTGACAATTACAATATTATTCTTTTTTTCCATTTTTGTTGACCCATGTGCATTTTAGAAGGCTTTCACCCTTTGCTGTGGTCATCTCTGTATAGAGGAAATGATCCCTAACATATAATGTCTGATGGCTTGTATCCTTCTATCAGTACATTCCAGTCATAAGTTTCACTCCCAACAAGTTTCCCTAACTATTTCATACTTGTCCTCTTCTACTAATATTTCAAACTCACCCTGTTTGTTCTCTAAACTTTTAGTGTATTGGATAAACATGTAAGTTATTTGTGGCTGATCCTGGATATGCCTCCTGCATTCCCTACTTCGCATTTGAGTTTTTCTTCCTTCTCTTTATTCCCACCTTCTTATCTGATTGGTTATATAGTGGTTTTTGTTTGGAATTTGGCCAGGAAGATTGATCACCCTCCTCCCTCCATTTTAGTTTAAAGTACTTCTCATAAGATGAGCCAGTTGTTTTCCAAATGTAGTCTTTCCAGTTCTTGTGAGGTGCAGTTCATCCCTCTCCAAGAGCCCTTCATGTACATAATGCAGACCGTGGCCTATAAAACCAAAGTTCTCTTGACAACACCTTCAAGAGATCAAGATTTCTGTTGTTAAAATTCATGAATATTTCCATTCTAGTTCCATCCTTTTCTCGAGAAGAATGAGTTTTGCAATCTTTCTCAAAAGAAAATGTACTTGGACCAAAATGGAGATGTAGCAGCAGATCTGGAAATCATGATCCAGATGTTACTCCCCAAGATGGGTCCCATCATAGAGAAACTGGGGAGTTTTGAAAGACAGAGACTGGTTATCAAGCAAGATATTCTTTCACAGCTAAAGTTGCTCAACAAGGTTGGTAAATATTGCTGGACTTTCACTTACCAAAGCCTTAGGACCAGTGGTGGGATTCAAATTTTTTTACTACCGGTTCTGTGGGCGTGGCTTGGTGGGCATGGCAGGGGAAGGATACTGTAAAATCTTTAGTCAGAGGTGGTATTTGCTGGTTCTCCAAACTACTCAAAATTTCTGCTACCGGTTCTCCAGAACTGGTCAAAACCTGCTGAATACCACCTCTGCTTAGGACCATATCAAGTTGATTATGCCTAGTCAACCAAGTGGATGCCTTTCATTGAGAATTCAGTGTGGAGAGCAGAAACTTTACACTTTTCTTAGATGCCTTGGGAAGCTTCTGTATGATTCAGAAAGGTATTCTTCAGATGTTATAACATGGAACACTGTTTTATTCTGATTCAGCCATGTCCAACATGGGATGCTGGGTGACTTTACTTTAAATATTTTTAAACACTGATCATGGCCCTTTTGTGTCTCCTCTGCAACTTGGTATCTCCATACAACTGGTGAAAGAGTCCCTAAAGTGCTTCGGATTGTGGTTCTGATAGCCTTAGGTTTGTTTGTTTCTTGCCTACTGTCAGCTTTGGAAGCCATATTCCACACTGCCACATTCCTGTGCTTGGGAAATTGGGAGGAGGGATTTCATGGGTTGTATGTAGTTAGACATAATAGTATTTTTCTTTACAGTCAAGGTCATGTTATTCCTGCACCTGGATGAGGAATGGTTGAAGGGATGTCTCTAGTTGGAATGGATGGTGATTGGGGCATATGATGGAGTGATGGGTGCAGTGGATGGATTTTGTATTTTTTTTAATTACCGAAGGGAGACCCATAATTCTCAGTTTTGGGTTTTCCCAGATGTGCCAGTGTGACAATTTTAATAAAATGGAACTTTGAGAAGATGCCTGTCTTGGATTTTTAATGTTAGAATATGTTTTCCTAAAATGCTGACTCCCTACATTTAACAGAGAAGAAGGAAATACTGTTGACTAGTGCCCGTTCATTGGATTCAGTTTTGGACTGAATCCAATGAAAGTGAATCAAGAGTGGATAGAGATTGTTTTGGTCCCAGTGAGAAATAAATTCTGGCATCAGTATTTAGCTTGTCCTGGTGGGTGGGAGGGTCTCCTGAAAAGAATTGCCCATAGTCTATGGTATTTTTAAACATACCTGATTTGGCTTACTTTCACTCCATTGTGATAGTGCAGTCGGCCTTCTGCTACTAAGGAGGAGGTTCAAAGCACTGAATTCATAATCATAATCAAGGTCCAAGGTGAGATAATATTTGACTTAGAAAACTGAACCACTAAAACATGACCCTGATCCAAAGGAGCCCTTCCTGATACCTGATGGAATGAGATACAGTTTGATACGGAAAATGCTGTTTAGAGTTTGCCTTTGAATTGCAAGAGGGCACTTCATTTTAAAAACAGAAAGAACCTTTTCTTGGATACTTTGCTAGGTCTTAAAAATATCCCTTTTAATTAGTGGTCAGATTCAAAAAAACTTACTACTGGTTCTGTGGGCATGGCTTGGTGGGCTTGGCCTGGCTTGTTGGATGTGGCTTGTTGGACGTGACTTGTTGGACATGGCTTGGTGGGCGTGGCTTAGTGGGCATGTCAGGGGAAAGATACTGCAAAATCTCCATTCCCTCCCCACTCCAGGGGAAGGATAGTGCAAAATCCCCATTCTCTCCCCACCTCACCAACCTGCTTTCCAGCTCTGAACTCCTGTGCAGGGCAACACAAGAAGATCCAGCTGACTAGCTGGGACTCGGGAGGCAGAGAATAGATGGGGTGGGGCCAGTCAGAGGTGGTATTTGCCAGTTCTCTGAACTACTCAAAATTTCCACTACCGGTTCTCCAGAACTGGTCAGAACCTGCTGAATACCATCTCTGCTTTTAATCATGTCCCATTTGCTTCAGTAAGGGATGCCTGACTTTTTGAAGGACATGTTTTCATCACTTCACCTCCTCCTCATTTTATCACAGTTCTGGAAACAATGCAGAAACTCTTAATCCTATTTCACCAGCATTTCAGTCGAATAAATTGAACAAATTAATTACAAATAAACAACAAAAACATTTTCTTCAAGGTTGACAGCCCTAATTTCTAAGGAATTTTTCCTTTATATCTTAATTTGGAGATGGTTTTGGATTACTTCAAAAGGCAATAGCTTTGCAATGTTTTATATAGTCCGAAAGAAACATTTCCAGATCATACTGGTCAGAGGGTTCTTCCTTCATCATAAATTTAATCTATTTTAACCAATCTAATGGAATAAAAATTAATAAATATTTTAGAATTAATTTTATTCTAACTTTTATATGAATAGATCCTCATACTTTAAAATCATGATTATATGAAGGATAGAGGAATGCATATTAATACGACCATGGTGAGGAACCACTGGTTGTAACTTACAGCATAATACTTTTCTCAATTCCATTGCTGCAGACTTTAGTAAGTACAAAAAAAAAAAAAATCCTCTCTTGCAATATTAGGCCACAAACAAAAGGGAAGAACTAAACCAAGAATTTGTCAATAGTTGTATTTCTTGCAACTGTTTGAAACATGTCAGAGATTACATAATTTCCTACATGAAGCTCAGAGACACTGTCTAATGTTCATGTCAACCACAATTTTCCATGGATGGTGAGTCCTAACCCATTTTTTTTTTTGTCATTCCTTCTTTTTCTGCTTAGTCTTTGCCTCAGTCCAAATGTGTGGAAAGTTGTCATCCTGGATTTGTCAAGCGGGCTCAGGAAGGACAGCCAGTTTGCTGCTATGACTGCGTTCCTTGTTCAGAGGGGACCATCTCTACTCAGGAAGGTGGGTGACACCAGAAGTAATGCTCCTGGATATATACAGAGCATTTCAATCAATATGTGTTGTAGTTAGCCAGTAGCAGGTGCAGAGGGCTGAGGAGAGTGAGGACTCAGATGAGGGGCCAGGATCATTGAGGAGTGGATTGCTGCCTTCAGAGATTGTGGGGGCTGGCAGCAGTGATGAGGAGGTTCCTGAGGAGCCTGTGCCAAGTGCATGTGTGCCCAGGGCTGCTCGCAGGAAAGAGCACCTGCAGCAGCACGGGTGACTTGGGAGTAAGGCTCCAAGGTAAAGGCCCCTCCTTCAAGAAGATAAAAGCCAGCTGTGAATCGGACATTCTTTGTAGGAAGCAAAGACATTTTGAAACTCAGCTTTGTGGACCTTGCAGTATCTTGTTGGTATTTGAAGACTTCTGTGTTGTAAATTATTTCTAGGTAACCGTATTGTTATTCTTGGCAGCCTTGCACAGTTTTGGTGAGGCTCATGCTTATCTTATTAGTTTGCAGCAGCCTTTTAATCAGGGATTCATAAGAATCATTAAAAGATTTCTGTTCCCTTTGATTCGTGTTTGTTTTATTGGAAAAGGGTTTGGTTCAGAACAATAGGGAGCGTGCATAAGCTCACCAAAATGTGCCTACCGTCCCTGTCCTATTGTTTCTTTTTTTTCTTACTCATATCCATTTCATGTATTTATAACCATGTTTATACTTATACCTGTTATCTAATAATTGTTTGACAAAATAAATAAATAAAATATGCCTTTAAAAGGTATACCATATTTTTTGGAGTATAAGACGCTCTAAAGTATAAGGCGCACCTAGCTTTTGGGGAGGAAAACAAGAAAAAAGTCTGCCTCTGCCTCCCAGCAATTTACCTCCTTGCAGCAAACAGCAAACAGCTTGTTTCAGTTTCAGCTTCAGCACAGCCTCATTAGGACAAGCAGCTGATTGTCAGTTGGATCGGCCTCTCGATGATCAGCTGTTTCAGGCTGCAGGGATTTCCATTGCCTATTGCTGCCACCTCACGTCCCATTTTCAGCCTCCGCATATGCCATTTTCGGCCTCCATGTACCCCATTTTCCTCTTGTTCTGAGCAGCGGGGATCAGAATGGGCAGAAAATGGGGTGCGCTGAGGCCGAAAACATGATGTGGAGGCCAAAAATGAGGCGCACAGAGGTGGCAATAGCCAATGGCAAGCCCTGCAGCCTGAAACAGCTGATTGTCTGATGGCCCATCCAACCGACAATCAGCTGCTTGTGCTAACCAGGCTGTGCTGAAGCTGAAACTGAAACAGGCTGTTTGCTGCAAGGAGGCAAATTGCTGGGAGACAGAGGCCAAAGAGTGGGGGTTGGTTGGTGGGTGAAGCTTCTGACCTTGGAGCAGAGGTGGTATTCAGCAGGTTCTGATCAGTTCTGGAGAACCGGTAGCAGAAATTTTGAGTAGTTTGGAGAACTGTGAAAAACCACCTCTGACTGGCCTTACCCCCATCTATACTCTGTCTCCCGAATCCCAGCTGATGAGCTGGGTCTTCTTTGGTTGCTCTGCACAGGAGAACAGAGCTGGAAAGCAGGTTAGATGGTGGGGAGGGAATGGGATTTTGCAGTATCCTTCCCCTGTCACACACACTAAGCCACATCCACAGAACTGGTAGTAAAATTTTCTGAATCCCACCACTGCCTTGGAGTTAGTTAGTTTGTGAGTCCAGCCCAACACTGGATCTGTTTTACACAAGACAATTTGAGCCAAAATCCTCTTGAGAGTGAACTGGAGTTCAGTATTTTATTTCTGCACAGAAGCAAAGATGGATGCTTGGGATCCAAGTTCAAATCAAATATGTCTGTTCATAGTCAAGAAACTGTTTTTATCCTTTTAATGAACTATTTACTTTCTATTTACTATTTATTATTTATTTTGGAGCTTTCCATCTCTCAGTATCAGCTGTTCTCTGAAGAATGTATTCTGTGAAAGGAAAATGACATAATATTAAACAAATATTGGTGTCTGCTTTCCTCAGATATGGAAAAATGCAGCAAGTGCCCGGATGATGAATATGCAAATGAGAATCAAGTCCAATGTATCCCCAAAATTACAACTTTCCTGTCTTATGAAGAACATCTGGGCATCATCCTGGTTTGCTTGGTCCTGCTCTTTTTCCTAATCACAGGCTTTGTTGTCATCATATTTATTAAATACCGAGAAACTCCCATTGTCAAAGCCAACAACCGGGACCTCTCCTTCATCCTCCTGGTCTCCCTTCTGCTTTGCTTCTTGTCTACTTTCCTCTTCATTGGACAGCCAAGGAAAGCCACCTGTCTTCTCCGACAAACAATGTTCAGCATTGTCTTCTCAATAGCTGTGTCTTCTGTGTTGGCTAAAACGATTACAGTTGTGCTGGCCTTTCTGGCCACAAAACCAGGAAACAGGGTGAAGAGATGGTTGGGGAAAAGCTTGGCCAACTCCATCATCCTTTCTTGTTCTACTATACAAATGTTAATCTGTGCCATGTGGGTGGGAGTTTCTCCCCCATTCCCTGACTCTGATTTCCACTCCCAGCCTGGAGAGATCATCCTGCAATGCAATGAAGGCTCTGTCACTATGTTTTATGTTGTCCTCAGCTACATGGGTTTCCTAGCTATCATCTGCTTCACAGTGGCTTTCCTGGCCAGGAACCTCCCTGGGGCCTTCAATGAAGCCAAACTGATCACCTTCAGCATGCTGGTCTTCTGCAGTGTCTGGGTCTCCTTCCTGCCCACCTACCTGAGCTCCATGGGGAAATACATGGTGGCTGTGCAGGTGTTCTCCATCTTGGCTTCCAGTGCTGGACTGTTGGGCTGTATCTTCTTCCCAAAATGCTACATTATCATCCTGAGGCCAGATCTAAACACCAAAGAATATCTAATGGTGAAAGTAAGAAACTGATTGTGAAATTGTTTCTTAGGCTCACAACCTTTAATTATTCATTGAAATTATTATTAGTTTGTAGTCTTCATTTGCATTTTTAAATAATTTAGTTTATTTAAAACCAAAGGAAAGAGAGATATGAAGAGAGTTAGACTAGTTAAATTAAAATCCAAGATAACCATCCAACAATATAATAAATGAAATAAAAAATAATATTTGTGTTTTTGAAAGTGTTGGGAGTCCTCCTCTTCCTCAGCACACAGGTTAGCCAATATTTGGCTTAAGCAACATTTTCCAAAAGGGATACATAAGTATACATATGAGCCATGTCCTGGGCTTTGGAGTGCGGTAAGTGTGGCAAGTATCTTCAAAGCTTGTTAGAAAGGTGTAAAACTTTATTTCCTTCACAATACTTTGGGAATTGGTATTTCCGATTCCCCAAGGTTGTAGAGAAGGGTTAGTGAAGATGACATGTCATTGCAGCTTCAACAGTTCTTTCTTCTGATGTATGTTTTCAAGATTTCCTTTTAATTAAGCTCCAAAATCAAGCTCCATCTTCTTTGTGGCTTAGTCTTTCTTAGTCTACAATTCCAGCTTCTGTGGGCTTGAGCAGACTTCTGGTGAATAATCTCCTGTAGCAGACATGTTTATAGCCTGTTCCTTCATGACAGGACTGGCCTACTGTTATTCTTTGTTAATTCTCAGTTGACTGCCCTAGCACCCTCTAGCCTATCTGATATTCCTAGTTTCTAATGAAAATAATACAAGCCATGTGGTTGATGGTTGGCTGGGGAAAGTTTTTTTTAAAAAAAAATATATGGAAAAGTCCTTGATTCAAGTTAAGTAAAGCTCCCCATCTGTAAGAGCCATCCACAAAGGTGGAATGAAAGGAGACAGATAGGAGCAGAGATGGTATTCAGCCAGTTCTGACAGGTTCTGGAGAACCAGGAACAGAAATTTTGAATAGTTTGGAGAACCAGTAAATACCACCTCTGGTTGGCCCCGCCCCCATCTATTTGCTGACTCCTGAGTCCCAGCTGATTAACTGGGTTTTCTTTTGTGCCCTGCACAGAAGAATGGAGCTGGAAAGCAGGTTAGTGGGGTGGGGAGGGAATGGGGATTTTACAGTATCCTTGACCTGCCGTGCCACCAAGCCACGCCACACCTACCAAGATATACCACACCCACCAAGCCATGCACACAGAACCAGTAATAAAAAAAATTGAATACCACCACTGATGAAGAGGATTGCGATGTTCTCCCCACCACCACCACCCAACTGACTGCAATGTAAATTGAACCAGGGGCTAAGCTACCTAAGTCTAAAATGTACTCCATGACCCCAAAAGAAATGACTGAGTTGAAAGAGTAAATTGATGCCAATTTAGCCAGAAGCTTCATCCAATCCACAAAGTCCAAGGTAGCTGCCCCTGTACTATTTAAAGTAAAAAAAGATGGAGGAATGAGGTTGTGCATGGATTTTCATGGGATCAATGCCATGTGCATGCAGTACCCACTCCCCCTCATGAAGGACATGCTGAATCATCTATCAAAAGGAAAGATGTTTAACAAACAAGACTTGAGAGAAATGCACATGAGAGGGGGATGAGTGCAAAACTGCTTTTAACTGCCCGCTTGGAATTTTGCAATTCTGAGTCATGCCTTTTGGGCTACAAGGGCCCCCCACAGTCTTTATGCAACTAATTAATGAAGTGCTACATGAGCACTTACATAATGGAGTCCTAGTTTATTTGATTGACATTCTCATCTTCAGTGAAATGCTAGAAGAACACATTAAACTAGTGCGGTAGGTGTAGTGCAGCTTGCCACAAAACTCTATTCAAAGCTGTCCAAATGAAAATTCCATAAGCCTCCCTAGACTACCTGGGCTACCAAGTGTCAAATGAAGGGATTGAAATAGATTCCAGGAAAGCCATGCTAGACTGGCAGCCACCTCACACACACAAACAGATCCAGAGCTTCTTGGGGTTTGCCAACTTCTATAGGCAATTTATTCCTGCATTCGCAGAGGTATCCCTTCCCTTAAGACAGTTACTGAAAAAAGGCCCCCCTCCCATGAAATTGCCTCCAATTCAGCCCTTAGCTTGGACAATGAGCTGTCAAAAAGCGTTCAAGAAATTGTAGTGTCTATTCATGGAAGAGCCTATCCTCCAACATCCAGACCATGACAGACAATTTATTGTTCAAGCCAAGGCCAGTGATGTGGCAGTAGCAGCTGTGCTCCTCCAAAAGAACCCTCAGGGTCAATTGTTGCCTTGTGCAAATTTGTCTAAGAAATTGAGTGACACAGAGTGGTGCTGGGCAGTTTGGGAGAAGGAGACTTTTGCAATCCAGTAGGCTCTCCTGTCATGGAAACATTTCCTGGGTGCCTTTCAAGGTTTGGGCTGACCACAAAAACTTCAAAGCCCTGAAAATTTCCTGGAAGCTTTCCCCTAAGCAAGTACGCTCAATACTTCAAACGCTTCAATTTCCAACACAATTACATCCTGAGGGGAAAAACCTGTTAGGTGACTTTCTGTCAAGGAAACCCCAATATGTCAGTCAACAAGAGGAAGACTTGGTACTGAACACACAAAGTGCAGCCCAAGCCACCACTAGGAGTCAAACCAGATGCCAAACTGGCCCTCTTGAAGAAAAGCTAACAGCACACCTTAAGGCGGCACTACTAACTGACCCATGGTTCACAGAAAAATGGAAGACTCTAACCATGAGAAAGAGATTGGCATATGGAAAAGATCCAACCTCTATGTATGTTAGTACATTAGTTTGAGGCTAATGATACTTCAGCAGAGTCATAACTCTCATCTGGCTGGCCATTTTGGATTGCTAAAAACCCTCCACTTGTCTCGGAGGCAGTTTTGGTGGCCAAAAATGAAAGCAGATGTAGAGGACTATGTTAACAGATGTGCCATTTGTGCCACTATGAAACTGAGACCAAGGAAGATTCCCGGCCAAACCTTGTCACCCCTGGGAAGAGGTCGCCATGGACTTTATAGTGGAACTTCCTGAAAGTGGGAGGCACACAGTGATTTGGGCTGTGATTGATTTATTTTCTAAGCAAGCCCATTTCACTGCTTCAATTTCCCCCAAAACCAGTTTCTGGGAGGATGGGGCAAAAAATCAAGTCACAGTATCCACCATACTATGGGGACTGCCACCATCTTAGTGGCAGACCTGACAGCCCACTATTTATTTAATAAACTAAGATACTTCAAAATATAAAGAATCTCAGTGTCTTACACAAATATGGAAGGATAAAAGTTTCCACTCTAAAAGTTTCTCTCTATTAACCAAATGGTATGGTCCACAGTCTGACATTTTCCTTTTCTTAGTCAGCTCTCATCCCCAAAATCAGTATTTCTAGAAAATGGAAATAAACATTTCACTGTCAGGTTCTGTCACACAACTGAAAGAAAGCACAACAGCCACAACAGGATTTAATGTAAGCAGCTTATCTTCCTCCGGAGTGTGCCAGCACTTAACTGACTAGCAGCTAGACAATGCAAGCTAATAGAGATTAAAATCAGGGCTAATTATTTAGTCCACCACACCACCTTTATACACCCAATGTGCCCTGCCCCAATTATCTCAGCACATCACAACCAATTATCCTGGCACGCCCTGGCCGGCAGGTATATACTCAGTTAGTTTTCCCGAGAAGAGCTCACCTCCAGTTGTTGGTCCTATGTGCCTGCCCTGATAGCTGCTGGTATGTCTCCCAATCAGCTGTTTCACAGTGAGTTCGGGATTTCCCTCTCAGCCCTCCTGCCATCGCTTGAATTACACCTGCAGGGTCATGGCAGCTAAATGACCGGTAGTCACAGGACTTTGTAGCAATGTCCATGGCCAACAGCTTGCATGATTGGGAGTCATAGAGTTTTGTAGCAACGTCCACAGCTGAACCAGCCCACGGATGATGTCATACTGACATTCACCTCAGTCCCAAGCAATTTTAAAATCATTTCCAACTTAGGATTCCTATATAGGAGGTCTTTCAACTTTATAAAAAGAAATGAAAGAAATCTAAAACAAGATGGATGGACAACATCAGCAAGTACTGTGGACCCAATTGGCAAAAGAAAGCTCAGGACCATATTGGTTTGAAACATGCAGAAGTGGCCTTCATCCTGCAGTGGATAGATAATGGCCATGATGTTAATGATGATGATGATGATGATGATATGGAGATATAATAGAAAACAAAACCACAAATAGGTCTTAACATTAGAAAGGGTTCAAGGGTACTTAATAGGTATTAGTGCCACCAACCTAGAATGCCACAAACTCCATAGTTCTAACTGACATGTCCAGTGCTCTCCAGAGATAAGATCCCACATTGAAGGAAAGCAGAAGTCTTGAACTACCTTCCTCCAGCATCATTTTTCGGACATGTCCTGACTGAAAGAACTACAACCACTAGGGAACACTGCCCCCCCCCCCCCATTGACGATTGATGATTTTTCACTAAGATGCTAAAATTCTGCAAGCTTTACAACATGGAGCTCTGGAAGGAGTTCAGAATCCCAACAGGAGAAGTTTCTTCTCACTGTAATTTTCATAGTTCTGGTGTTTGAGACCTCTTCTGCGATGTCTTTGATATAAACATAAGACTGAAGAAAGATGAAAGGGATCTTGCATCAGAAAAGGAAAAATGCCACAGATCATGCTGTATGACACAAGTTAAGGGAAGGCAGAGATGGTGCTTTTCTCTTTTTACCATGTGAAGATTGGTTTGTTTCTGTCTGAATCAGAAAAGTGAAGGTGTTTCTAACTCTTCTTGTTCATGTTTAGAAACAGAAAGGAGATTGATTCAGCCCTATAAGTTATCAATCTTCTGCTTCTAATGCTGCTAGTGTCTCAGACAGTTTCCATGAACCTTAGAATGAAATCCCCACTGAATTTTGAGAATTGGGATGAGGAAAAAGAGAATTTTGAGAATTGGGATGAGGAAAAACCATGGAACTATTACAAGCCAGGAGACCATTTCATTGGCATAGTCACCACTGAAACAACGTGATCACTGAAAACCTTACCTTTCAACATGGCACCTTCTAGTCAGTCTCGCTCGTAAGTTTTCAATGTGATAGTTTAATTCCCTCCATTTGCAGTTCTAGCACTCTTCTTTTCTTTTGATTTCATTTACTCCTTAGTTATTAATTAGGCAGGTCCTGATATTGCAGGACCTGTCTAATTTCTAGAATCATTCTGACACCCATGGCTTTCCTTTTTTGTCTTCTATTGTGGAAGAGATTCAAATCCATTCATGAGGCAAATAAAACTTGAAACAAATTCTGATTATTTATCTATTCTAATTCAATACTTACTTCATCACTCAAATACTAAATTTGGTTTAATGTAGTGACTGAAAGGGTTGCAGAATTTTAGCCCGCCTCATTTTCATATTTATATATTTATTATATATTTATTAATTGACACAATATTCAATGTCTGATCCTTAAAAGAATAGAGGATTAGTTCTTTTTGCAGTTGCTTTTCTGGGTCACTTATAAAACTTCCTATTCATTTTATGGTAGTTTTACTTCAATGATTGAATGATTTTGAATACAGGTTAATAGGCAGATCAATATTAGAACTGGTAGAAATAATGGTGTATTTCTGATTCTTAACTATGGTGGAAGACAATCTCCATCCCATCTTCTCAATGCCCATAAAAACTACCTGCTGATGGGTGCCTATTATTGATCTTTGGTTTTGTATCTATATTGGCATAAGACACAGTAGACTTGTGGAGACAAAGAGGATTAAACTGAACAAAATTGTGTTGTTTCTTTTGATGTTGGTAATAACATGAACTTTTTTTATAGTAGGACAAATTATTTTAAATAGCTAATCCTGATTTTTGCCATTCAAATGGTCAACAACAACCCCCAGTTTCTGTACAATCTCACCCTTGGCTACAACATCCATGACAACTATGCCCACACCCTTGGCACTTCAGATGCTTTACTGGACATTCTCTCTACTGGACAAGCCAATGTTCCCAATTACAACTGTGGAAGGAAGGAAAACTCTTTGACTGTTGTTGATGGAACTAAGAGGGAAATCTCCATTCAGGTGGCAACATTAGTCGGGACCTACAAAGTCCTACAGGTTTGTGTGTGTGTTTTCTCTATGTGGTAAAGTAAGTGATAGTACCAACCATGTTTTGTTTATGGGATTTAAGACATGGCTGTGGACATATTCTCTTATGACACCATCCCCATTGCTTTGTGGGCTTCTGCTGCACACTTGTGAAGATGAGGAGGGGCTCTGTGAAATGTTTTCTGATTGCTAGTTGGTGTTCATTGATGTGCTTTGCCTGTCTTCTGCCTATTTGTCTATGTAGTATCTGTCGCAGTCTATGTTGTACAGGATTCCTGGTTTTTTTTCCCATTCTGGGGCTGATGGAACTTTTGATTTACTTACAGTATGATATGTTGGAGGGTTTACATGATTTGTGTGCTACAATGATACCATGTAGTTGTAATAGTTTGTTGGTGATTTCTGAGATGTTTTTGATGTATGGCAGTCTTATTTTTTCACTGCTTATGTTAGTTGTGCTATATGAGGTTGCTGGTTAGGCACTTTTTAATAAAATTGTGTGGACATCTATTTTGTTGGAAAATATTGTATAGATGATCTGTTCCTTTTCGTGAGGTTCAGTGTTGCTGCAGTGTGCTGCTGTCAGGGCTCCAACAAATCTGCCCCCATTCAAATCATAAGTCTCTAGTCGCATCTCTCAGAGTAAAAAAAAAAAGATTTATTAGAAGTGGCCATGTCAGTATTAGCTGGGTGCAGCCAACACTAAAATACATCATTCATTTCCCCCTTGACCCTGGTCTCCCCCCCACCCCCTGGATGTATATTCTCCAATGGGACACATCCATAGGCAACAGTCATCAATCATGCTCTCCAGTAATATTCTTGTGCGCCGATAGCTTTGGGCTGCCAAGGGTGATTATCTGAGGCATTTGAAGAAGATATAGCGTGGCTCTAATTAAAATATAAACAAAAGTTAAAAGAAATTAAAAACCAGGTTAAAATTTAAAAAACTCCTAGGTCAGTCCGGCTTGCCGAAATAGGTGAGTTTTAAGTAACCGACAGAAGGCCATGAGATCAGGGACGGCCCTTACCTCTGGGGGTGGTCCCAATGAGAAGGCCCACATCCTCGGGGTCACCAGCCGTCCAGCCGGTGGCACCCCGAGGAGACCGACTCTATGGGAGCGTACCGGTCGGTGGGAGGCCGATGATGGCAGGAGGCGGTCTCGCAAGTATCCCGGTCCTGAGCCATGGAGCGCTTTAAAGATAGTAACCAAGACTTTGAAGCGCACTCGGAGGGCCACCGGGAGCCAATGCAGCGCGCGCAGAAGATGACTTAATAATACAGGCCTGGAAGATTCTCCTTTTTCCCTGGTTCTCTGGGTTTTCTCACAGCATTACAATTTTGTTTTTCCTCCAATGAAGGAATTTCTGGGACCCCCTCACTTCATTCTCCCACCTCCCTTATGGTGTCTGACAAAAAAACAATGACCTGATTATATTTCTAATGGTCACTGTAGGTATCTCTGATGGGAAACTTGAGATTGCCCTGGAAATCAGTTTGATTACACCTATGAAGTTGCATGTTCCTGACCGACAACAGCAGCAACACAATGTGTTTGTGACATAAAACTTACTTCACATAGCTTATGCTCATATTGACCCACTCTTTTCCTAGTGAATTTTGGGGTGGACTCCTGCACTACATGGGGTTAGGAAAAAAGGGTTTTCTCTGACTTATCCATATTTCCAATATTCTTGATTCTGTAGATGAAGTTCTTGATATTTCAGGCCAAATTACAGTTGAGTCTCATCTAAGAAGTTTGTAGAAGCAGAGGAGGAAATTCAGAAGCATAGATTTGTTGGGTGGTGACTGAATACAGTCCTGATAAACTTCCTTAGTTTTCTTTTGAGTGAAGCCATGTGATGCCACCCACCCTGGAATAGAACCTGGATCTTCTTTTGCATCTTTTTTCTATCCTGGTCTGGAAAATTTTCCTTTTCCTCTGGATCTCTGCGTTTTCTCACAGCCCTAAGAAATCTGTTATCCTTTGACAAAGATTTCTCTGGTGCCCCGATTGACCTTCTGGCTTCCTCTTTCATGTTAGACAAAAACAATTTCCTGGTTAAGATTCTAACAATCAGTTTATAATTTTTTTATGAGGATGTCTCAGCATGCTCTTGACTATTGTTGAAAATTAACCAGAACCAAGGGATTGAGCCACTATAGGGCATGATAAAAGCCAGGTTTGATCAGTGAACATCTTGTTTATGAACACCTATCAAAGACAAAGGGTTTTTCCCTTTGTACTTCAATAGATTGTCTCTTGCCTTCTGCAGTATCTCAGTTCTTATTGTTTTCTTGGTATATCTCACATGTACTTCTTTGGGTAATTTGTTTCTCATTGCATATCTGGTAAATACTTGATATATTTCATCCATTCCATCCATCACCTTTTCCTCAGTCACCTCCAAGAATTCCGCTAGTATTTCTATCATAATTTCTTTAAGGTTTTCTCCCTTTTCTTCCTCAATATTTTGAAATCTTAGATAGAAATCAGCTTTTTCTATTCCCAAAATATTGAATCTTTCCCTTTCTCACTTTCGATCCTTGTCAGTCTATTATCTATTTCTCCCACTTTCTTGTTTATTTTATCACCTCTTCCTTCCATCTTCTGTATTTTTTCTCCATATATTGTTAATACCTGTTGTATATTTCCTTTCATCTTCTCCATCCTTTCCTCTAACTTCTCCATTCTATCTTCTGCACACTTCCCTTGGTCTTGTATTACTTGTAACATAGACTTAATTTCTTGCATGGAAGAAGACCTTTTCTTTTTTTCTTTTTCCTTCTCCTGTTGTAACATTGTAGTAATAGATCATTGACCACCTGGGCTCAGCGATGAGGAAGTAGGAATTGATGATCCTGTTGGTGTTCTCTTACTCATGTCAAATCAACTTATAATCCATTCACAAAAACCCAAGGGAAGATAAAAAAAACCCAATCTTAAAATTCTTCGCTACCTTAATCCAATTTTATCCAATAAAAAGGGGGATCAAAAAGAAGGAAAAGAAAAAGAAGAAGACAAAAAAAAAAGAAACAATGATGGAATCGATGAAGTCCAATAGCAAACAAGAAAGCTGTAAGATTCAAGAAGTCCAATAAGGAGATCAGAGGAAAAATTTCCCCCCAAAAAAGAGGGGAAAAGAAAATAGCAATGCAAATCCATCCACTTCTACATAAAATAGAAAAAAAGAAAAAAAAAGGAATGCCAAGAGAGGGGAAAAGCCACAGATCCAAGGACAATCCACTTACTAATCAATCAATCAATAATGGGAAGAAGACAAAGTAAAAAAAGGAGAAATATAAAAAAAAAGATTTAAAAAAACCCAATCCAAAATTAATCCATATTAAAAAGCTGGACCCAAAAAAAAACATAAGCCAGTAGAGCGGGGAGGAGAAAAAATAAAATAAATCCAAAATGTACTACAGCAAAAATAGGATGGTCAAAAACAAAACAAAGACAAAGCACAAAAAAAGAAAGATGCCAGCTATAATTTATAAATCTATTGTAGCTAAATAAAACAAAGTCTTAGTGTAACATTCAATAAGTCCAGAAAGCCAGAGTCAAAAGCCAATATCTTGTTCAAGGTCACACTGTTCTTTCTTTCTCTTAATCTTGTTCAGCTTTAAAGGGAGCATCTGTCTTCAGCGCTGACTTATCTTTCTCTACTTCTCTGTAGTCAAACTGGCTAAACTGTTTTCTTTCTTTCTTTCTTCTTCCGTTCTGGGGCTGGCACAGTTTCTTAGCGGCTCGTGATAAATGGCCGCTTCCCTCTGCTGTCAGACTGCAGGAGCTTTCCTGGATCTACCAGGGACTTTGCGATATCCCTGGGATCGACAGAATGTGCTCCTTTCACTCACCATCTCAACAGGACAGTTTGGGTCCCCTGGGACCATCTAGCTGCGGGGGTATTGGCGGCTTTCTTGGAGCCCCAAGAAAACTGTCTTTCCGCTGCCGCTCAAGACCCGCCCTTAAGTCTCTGTGTAACATGTTTTAGTTACTGTAACTAAGAACCCTGGTGGCACAGTGGTTAGAATGCACTATTGTATGCTAATGGTTGACTCAGGTTGACTCAGACTTCCATCCTTCTGAGGTCAGTAAAATGAGGACCCAGCAGGGGTGGTATTCAGCAGGTTCTGACCAGTTCTGGAGAATCGGTAGCAGAAATTTTGAGTAGTTCAGATACCACCTCTGACTGGCTCCATCCCCATTTATTCTCTGCCTCTTGAGTCCCAGCTGATTGGCTGGGTCTTCTTTTGTTGCCCTGCACAGAAGAATGGAGCTGGTTAGCCATCACTGCCCTGGTCTCTCTCTTACATTCCATTCAGATTATTTTCAGACCGTTTTAGTAAATATTTAAGAAATAGTATGAGAAAACATACAAATGTGTTGTTAGGAGATTTGTACTATAAGACTTGTAAGAGTCTCTTAATGTAACTTTTTACAATAATGTAGAATTAGCTTGTGTGGTTGTTTCCCATCTGGTCTACTTGGGAGAAGATCAGTCTGGCAACTTTCTTTTTGAGAACTCTATGCTTTCTTTTTTCCCCCAAGACATTTATGAATAATCTCATTATTTGTTTCTTTATTCAATTCATTTCTGATGAGCTCTAAAAGCTTCCCTTTAAAAGGCACATTTGGTCAATTACATTTTGTCAATACATTTTTTTTCAGTATGTGATTAACCAGTTTGTCAGAGCCTCTTTCACTTTTGAAGGAAGTGGTAACACTTGTTCTCCCAACTCATTATATTTGCAACTTTGACAACTGTAGACAAAAGTTTCAAAAAATAAGACCACCTGGGATAAGAAACGAATGTTTCTGCTTTTAAAATTCCTGGATGTTTCTGTTCTAGTTCCATCCATTTCTGGAGAAGAATGAGTTTTGCAATATTTCCCATCGGAAATTGTACTTGGACCAAAATGGAGATGTAACAGCAGATCTGAATGTCATAAACTGGGTTTTTATTCCCTGGTTGGATCCTATTGATGAGCAACTGGGAAGTTTTGAAAGGCAGAGATTTACAGTCAATAAAGATACTCTGTCATTGCTAAAGCTTCGCAACAAAATGGGAGAAATTTTGGTGTCCATTCTCTATCTATCCAAAGCCTGAGCACCCATTTCAAGTTGGCTTAGACTAATCAACGAAGTGGCTGACCTTCACCTTCACTTGAATGTGGGGAATTGAATGTGGAGAGTAGAAATCTCACACTTTTTAAAAGACTGCTTGGAAGGCAGGTATCCTTTTCATGCTAAAATATGGGATATTGTTTTAAGTTGATTCTGCACTGTTCAACATGTTGGATGATAAATTTTCAGGACACAGATCATGGCCCCTCTTGTACATCCTAGACAATCTGGTATTTCCATAAAACTGATGAGAGAGGCCCTCAAGTACTGATGATCATGGTACTGATAGATTCCATTTTCTTGTTCCTTGTTCTAAAATAGCAAACGAGAAGGCAATTCTGTTAAACAGCTCCCGAGTTCAGGTTTGGATTGAATCGAATGAAGTGGAAACAAGACATGCCCTTGGTCAACAAACATGCCTTGGGATTCAGATTGTCTTGGCTTCGCGCCAATGCCCCATAAAAAGGAAGAACCATAGTCAATAAAAAAATTCAAGAAGGCCAGATGTGACCATAATTATCCATGGTTTCTTTTCACTCCAGTGGGATAGAGCACTAGGTCTTATGGCCATTGGAAGGAAGCTCAAGGTATTGAATTCACTTGAAATCACAATGACTGGTCTGATGTGAAATAATGCCCTGCCCCAGAAAACTGGAGCAGTGAAACAGGACTTTGATTGATAAAAAATATTGGAAATAACAAGGGATAATTTGAAAGGAAATGTTACTTAGATTTGGCTTTTGGCTTGGGCATTTCATCTGATAACCCTTGAATGATATTGTTTATCATGATTGCTTCCTAGATTAAGTCTTGCTGAGCAGAAATGAGGCTCCAAATTTATCAAATAATAAATGTGACTCTCTCTTTCCATGCCTGTTGGTGTCACCTCATTGTAGTTCTTCAACAGAAAGGACCTTGTCTTGGATGTCTGGCTGGGCCTTTTAATTAACCTTGTGCAACAAAGCGTTCATATTCAGGTTTATCAAAGAAATGTAGAATAGAATAGAATGTTTTTTATTATTCTTTTATTGGCTAAGTGGAGGAATTTGACTTGGTGCAAATGTTCTCTGTATACATAAAAGAAAATATACATTCATTGAGTCAAGAATCATGAAGTACAAAACTTAATAATAGCCATAGGAAAGCAATCAAATATAATAGGTAAACAATCAATAATACTCATAGATAAGCAATCAAATCATATTAGGAAACAGTCCATATAAATCGTAAGGATACAAGTGACAAAGTTACAGTCATACAGTCAAAAGTGAGAGGGGATGGGCAATAAAGTGTGATGAGAAGATTAATAGTCATAGTAGTGCAGACTTTGTAAATAGTTGGACAGTGTTGAGGGAATTGTCATGACTTTATCTCTGTTATCTATCAACTACCTACTTGGTTTTAATCTAATTAAATCAAGATGGCAGAAATATAAATTAATGGATAGACAGACAGACAGACAGATACCGTGTTTCCCTGGAAATAAGACCTATCCCAAAAATAAGCTCTTGAAGAGTATCCATAATCCCCAGGTGGTGCAAAATCCAGTGGCCCACATGGTTTTGTGCAGATCCCGGTGTGCACATGTTCCACCTCTCCAACAGGAGCTAAATTGATTGCCAATTTGCTTCTGGGCGCAATTCAAGGTGCTGGTTGTCACCTTTAAAGCCCTTCATGGCTTGGGACCAGGTTATCTGAGGGTACGTCTCTTGCCGGTCACATCTACCCAACCCATTAGAATGTTGCAGGTCCCATCCCTAAGGGAATACACCTGGTGGGACCCAGAAGAAGGGCCTTCTCTGTGGTGATTCTCTCTCTCTGGAACATCGTTCCCCCAGAGATTAGAATGGCCCCCACTCTGTCACTCTTCCGGAAGGCACTGAAGACCTGGTTCCACCAGCAGGCCTGGGGAACCCAAAGTGGGATGGAGCCTATCAAATGGCTCGTGTGATCTGCTGTCTTTGGGGTGGGGTGGGAGTTTGGGGAGGTGATTTTTTCCCCAGATTTTGTTCTATTGTATTTTATTAGTTTATTTGATTCTTTTTATTGGTTTTTATTGTTTTTTTTTTAAATATGATTTTACATTCCGTAAGCCTCCTCGAGTCACCATGGGCAAATAGGCAGCAATATAAATTCAATAAATGAATAAATATAAATAAATACATATTATGGGCAAACTGGGAAGGTATTGCTGATCCACAATTTGTGTTGTGTTAACATATGGGAAGCCCTCATTCTATTGGTATTACTAATGCTCCCATTAGTCATTTGAGATTATTTGCAGGACTAGCTTTTTCTGCTATTTTACTAAATTTCACAAAACAGATATATAATAATATACCGATTCCAGAATATTAAGAATTGCAATCTTGCAGGATTCAGGAAGTGTATCTAGAAAGGTTAACTGATTCATTATGAATCTCTAATATTGTAGGTTCCTATGGAAGTTCTGTACATTAAATATGAAATCTTTCAGTTCCCAAGATTTGCCCAAATTCCATAGATCTTAGAAATATGTCCAATATTTATATATAGAAAATTGTATTCCCAATAACATTATTCTGAAGAGATGTTAAAACATGCATTTGGGGAAATGTTCCTGGTATCAGATGTTGTCCCAAGAAGCTACTTCTTTAAATGTGAATGGGTGAATGGAGAGATTGTTAAAAAAAATTAATCATTTGGTATTCTCAGATACAGAAAAATGCACCAAGTGTCCACCTGATTAATATCCAAATGAGGACCGAGTCCAATGTATCCCCAAAATTATAAGCTTCCTGTTTTATGAAGAACATCTGGGCATCAACTTTGTGTCTTTTGCCCTATTCTTGTTCTTAACAACAGCCCTTATTTTAATCATATTCATTAAATACCGAGAAACCCCCATTGTCAAAGCCAACAACCGGGATCTCTCTTACATCCTCCTGGCTTCCCTCCTGCTTTGCTTCTTGTCTTCTTTTCTCTTCATTGGTCAACCAAGGAAAGCCTCCTGTCTTCTCCGACAAGCAGTGTTCAGTATTGCCTTCTCAGTTGCCATTTCTTCTCTCTTGGCCAAAACAATTACAGTGGTTCTGACTTTCCTGGCCACAAAACCTGGAAACGAATGAAGAGATGGCTGGCGAAGAGCGTGGCCAACTCTATCATCCTTTCTTGTTCTGCTGGCCAAATTATCATCTCTCCATCTGGCTGGGGTTTTCTCCTCCTTTTCCTGATTCTGACCTCCACTCCAGTCTGGAGAGATCATCCTGCAACGCAACAAAGGTTTTGTTGTCATGTTCTACATGGGCTTCCTGGCTGCCATTTGCTTCACAGTGGCTTTTCTGGCCAGGAATCTCCCTGAGGCCTTTAACGAAGCCAAGCTGATCACATTCAGCATGCTAGTCTTCTGCAGTGTTTGGGTCTCCTTCCTGCACACCTATCTGAGCACCAAGGGGAAATACATGGTGGCTGTGCAGGTCTTCTCCATCTTGGCCTCCAGTGCTGGTCTGCTGGTCTGTATCTTCATCCCCAAGTGCTACATTTTCATTCTGAGGCCAGACTTCAATACAAAGGAGCATCTTACAACCAGGAGAAATTTATAAATGTGAATTAGGGGAATTTTAAGCTGCAACATTTTCCAGCCCTCCACATATAGGAAGTGGTCAAACTGCTCTCTATTCATAAGTGTGCCTGTGATTGTGCTTGAAATAATTAAAAGGCTTTTGAAAAAATGAATGGAGGTATTCCCAGCCATGTATAGTAAAATTCCAAAATGTCCACTGAGCTTTTTTGAATTCTCCAGGCAGTATATCTGTCTAATGAGCCACTGTGGTGCAATGGCTAGAGTGCAGTATTGTATATATAGTGCTACATATATTTGAAATTTGGCTCAAGGCTCATGATTTGATTAGATCATTTGTCAGAACCTTGACAATGACATTTTAAAGTCCTAATCATGAAGCCTAAGCTTCCACGAAATGCTCTTGTAGTGAGATATTTTCCTATTGAATGACGATTATAAACTGTTTATATTAATTTTGGCTGATAGATTAAACAATATTTTTGAAGAGTTTATTCATGAATATCAAAGTCTATTGTTACATAAAAGACAAAAGACAATGTGAGAGTTGAAAACAAGCTGTGTTAATCTTCTTAGATGCAGAGAAACTTTTTGATAAGTTTCATTTAATGTCTGGATGTTATGGACTTTATATCCATTTAGAGAATTTTATTCAAGGCCAGGGGAGGCTGAGAATTGCAATGAAGAAGGGGCCAAAGATATTTAACCAACCTCCCTGATGAAAATATAGTTTTAGACACAAACTGTTGCCTTAAACACATTCCTAAATGGTTTTGGGTTTTCGATAGCAGGAAAGGACATGGGATCAAGCTCACCACAACACCAGAAGTGGTATTCAGCAGGTTCTGACCAGTTCTGGACAACTGATAGCAAACATTTTGAGTAGTTCAGAGAACTGGCAAATACCACCACTGACTGGAGATTTTACAATATCCTTCCCCTGCCACGACCATCATGCCACACCCACAGTATTGGTAGTAAAAAAAATTTGAATCCCACCATTGCACAACACATACGTATGATCTGTTATTCCTGGTCACAGATCAAAAATTGTGACTCCCACTTCCGACACCAGTTTCTCTGGAATAAAAACACAGAACCCAAAGCAGAGACTCAGACCTCACTGCACTGTTTATTAAAGAGTATGTTAAACATATTAATTTTGTTTTATCATAAAAAAATAAAATACAGAATGGAAAGAAATATACATCCAGCACTAACAACAACAAAAAATACAAAAGATTAATGTACAAAAGAAAAAAGAAAAAAAGTGACCCAAGTGTGGGAAGAAAACCTCACCCTGGGTTGGTTCCTCAAGCCAGAACAGAACCGTCAGTGCTCAAGGACAAATAGACAAGCAAGCAAGCTGCCAGAAAGAAGTTTAATTTCAGAAGCTGGAGATCAGGTGACAATTCAGTGATGGGTTCTGCTCTAGCTAGCTGACCAATGAAACAGTTACTGGTGTTTTTATACC
The DNA here is from genome assembly GCA_023653725.1 of Bungarus multicinctus. Classification (NCBI taxonomy): domain Eukaryota; kingdom Metazoa; phylum Chordata; class Lepidosauria; order Squamata; family Elapidae; genus Bungarus; species Bungarus multicinctus. The sequence continues at coordinate 12,494,455 of CM042834.1, read as the reverse complement.
TGACACTCTGTCAAGGACCTTGGAGTACTCATATCAAACTACCTAAGCACCAAAACTCACTGTAACAGCGTTGCCAAAAAAGCTTTGAGAGTTGTAAATCTAATCTTAAAATGTTTCTCCTCTGGTAATATTGAATTACTAACTAGGGCATATAAACCTTTGCTGAACCAATACTTGAATGAAACTTGGCTTTCTGGAATCCACATTGTATATCGGACATTAATACAATTGAGTGAGTCCAGAAGTATTTCACAAGAAGAGTACTACACTCCTCTGTTCACAACAGAATACCCTATACCACCAGGCTTCAGATTTTGAATTTGGCCAACCTAGAACCATGCTACCTACGGTTTGACTTAAGCATAGTTTATAAAATAATCTGCTTTAATGTACTACCAGTCAATGACTTTTTCACCTTCAACTGCAACAATACAAAAGCATACAACAGATATAAACTTAATGTACATCACTCCAAACTTGATTGCAGAAAGTACGATTTCAGCAACAGAGTGGTCAATGCCTGGAACAAACTATCTGACTCTGTTGTCACACCCCCAAACCCATACTCCTTTTCCCTCAAACTAACTACTATTGACCTCACCCCTTTCCTAAGAGGTATGTAAGGGGCATGCATAAGCGCACAATTGTGCCTACCGTCCCTATCCTATTGTCTTCAATTATTTGTATCCATTTCCTGTATTTATACTTATGTTTATTATCTTATAAGCTATTGAGAATAAATAAATAAATAAATAAATTTTGAAAAAACAGGCAGCAATAACCGTTGCTGCTTTCCCGCCTATTTAACCTTGTCCCCTGTGTGTGCCTGCCCCACCCATATGGCTGTTGTACTTAGAGAGGCCTGGAAATCTTTCTGTTGGGCCTAATTCTTTCTTCTGCTGCTGGCCTGCTCACCAGCTGATTGTCGGCCAGCTGCTTCTTCGTTGTCCACCTCCCACACAGTCTACTGTTTTTCATTATCCCTGTAAGTCTTCCCCTCCCTGAATGGCAACCGTAAAATGGTCCACTGGAGGCTTGCTGTTTTGAGGGTTGACACTAACTTTTAGTCTGAATGATTTATTTCTCTTTCTGAAGGACCTTTTACTCTGAGGCTTTTGTGCGAGGGGCTTGGTTTCTGCGGAAATGATTATTATTTTGTTATGTTATGTTTTCCTATTTCCTTGGGGGAGGGGGTGAGTTGCTCTTTCTCCTATCACAAGTATAAAAAAAATTAACTTTAAACATGCTGAAAAAAAGAAAAAACATGTACTGGGACTGCATTCTTCTCCAATAGATTAGAAATTCCTTCAAACAAAGAGACACACCCATATTATACATTCACACCTGTTTGTGGCCCACTGGCAGCTGATGGAGCTGGCAGCAGAGTTGGACAGTAGTGAGGAGGTTGGGGAGGAACCTGGGCTGGTTCTGGAGGCTGAGGAAGGCCCAGAGGAGGGCTCTGCATCAGAGGTAGAGATGGGGCCAGGGCAGGTTGGTAGTCAGCAGCTGCCTTAGGGTTCGGACAGCAATGATGCAGGGGAGCTTATGGAACCAGTTCCCAGCCTGCACATGCGCAAAACTAGCAAAAGACGAGAACAACTGAGGAAGAAAGGTTGACTCAGGAGTAAGACCAGACCTCGGAGATGATTGGCCCCTTCCATAGGACATAAAAGAGGAGCGAACGGGACGTGAGCTTTTGCAGGAAGTAATTAGTTTGTTTAGTCAGTTCAAGCTTTGAAATGTGCTTTGAAATGTTTGACCATGCCCTGCATCTGGCAATTAGTTCTCTGGCCACATTCCAAGTGTGATAAAGTGAGTGATTATAAACAAACCCCTGACAGACTGTGTATGAAGCCTGGCTGGCTATGAATGAACGTAATTCACAGCTGTGGAAATAAAAGAGGTTAAATCTCAGGTTACTTCTTGCCCTTGTGTTGTCTGCAAAGAAAAATAGTCTTAGATATAAGAAATATTTGCATCTTCAGTCATTAGGAGCTGCAAGGCTACATTCCTAATGTCTCCATTTGCCTACAAAACAATCATTCAGAAACTGATTTTACCAACACTATTGTGATTAAAAATAAGAGTTGGCTTATTGTTATTGGTTTCTTTAGGAATATAGAGGAAAATAAATATGAGTAGCTTTAGGAATAAAGCTCACTTCCTTCCCATCTTTATCAATTTGAAACCAATATTAGAGTTACTATTTATTATTTTAGTCATTCTTCTTTTTTCTTGATTCTAAGCTGTGTAGAGTCATTTATAGCCAAGATGGGCAGCATTTAGATTTAATAAACAAACAAACATTAAATGATTGAAACCTATTAATAAAGCCCACTAAATAATATTTTTTGAAGAATAATAGATCTGTAAAAGTCATTTTTAAATTTTATTTTGACATCAAATATTCTTTGGTATTCAGATCTGGCCTAAAAATAATAATATAGCACTTGGGGATGAAGATGCAGCCCAGCAAGCCAGCACTGGAGGCCAAGATGGAGAAGACCTGCACAGCCACCGTGTACTTCCCTTTGGTGCTCAGGTAAGCTGGCACAAAGGAGACCCAGACACTGCAGAAGACCAGCATGCTGAAGGAGATCAGCTTGGCTTCATTGAAGGCCCCAGGGAGATTTCTGGCCAGGAAAGCCACTGTGAAGCAGACGGCAGACAGGAAGCCCATGTAACCAAGGGCAACATAAAACATGGCGACAGAGCCTTCATTGCATTGTAGGATGATCTCTCTAAGCTGGGAGTGCATGTCAGAGTCAGGGAATGGGGGGAAAGTGCCCAACCAGATGCTGCAGATGACAACTTGGAGGCCAGAACAAGAAAGGACAATGGAGTTGGCCAAGCTCTTCCCCAGCCATCTCTGCACTTTATTCCCTGGTTTTGTGGCCAAGAAGGCTAACACCACCGTGATTGTTTTGGCCAAGATTGAAGAAATGGCAGCTGAGAAGATAATGCTAAAGGCTGTTTGTCGGAGGAGGCAGGTCACTCTCCTTGGTCGGCCAATGAATAGGAAGGAGGTCAAGATGGAAAGCAGGAGGGAGATCAGGAGAATGTAGGAGAGATCCCGGTTGTTGGCTTTGACAATTGGTGTTTCCATGAATTTAATGAAAATCCATAAGCCAAAACCTGTGGTTAAAGAGAGGAACAAAGCAATGGCAGTCAGGATGATCCCCAGATTTTCCTTATAAGAAAGATAGTTTTTCATCTTGGGAATACAGTGAACTCGACTGGTATTTGGATGTTGATCTTCTGGACATTGGGTACATTTTTCTGCATCTGAAAAAAAAGCAAGAGCAGGATCTGCCTTTAGCACGTCCTTTAGTCAAATGCATTGTTTTGGAATTATCGTTGTTGCAACAAATGGCTTTTTGTTGATGAAGCCAATATGTTTCCTCATTTTCCTCCAGCTAGAATCTCTTAATATTACATTTCTTTTTTTTTAATGGCACCATTTCATCAATGAACTTGTTGAGAGAGAAGAAGGGAGGAAGAAAGGAAAAAAGACAGTTCTCTTATTTTACCTTTCCACTTTTCAACCTCTTGAAAATTGGACCCCAGCCTTTTGTCAATGCTTTAAGGCATCAATGAGAACCAGCCTACAATGGAATGAAGTACATATGAATGCCAGCTGAAGTGGATAAGCACTAGTTTTGTCATGAAGAAAGACATGTTAGATGGAAATGAAGATAAGTTGGATATGGAGTGAGGACATCAAAATTCATTCCTCTATTTTATATAAATAGCAAATGGACTCTCTTCCCATATGGATAAGAACAAAATTTGGCTTGATCCCAACTCTTGATTCCCTCTCCTCTCCTCTCCATTTCATGAGCAAGGATTCAGACAATGACTTTACAGAAGAGCCTCCAGAAGAACATTTGGAATATCAGTAACAAGAGATACAAACCTAATAGTCACCTGAGGCTGACCCAAAAAGGCACTATCTGAACAGATGGAGCTGTCAACTCATAAAGCATTCCTGGCCTGCTCTCAAGTTGCCATAAGAAGGAAGGGGGGAGATCTGACGGGAGCAGTTCCGTTGCTATGACCAGAAGCACATTCCACGTATATCATTCTCCAGATTGTGTCTCAGGTTACCAGAGTCAGCCGGAGAGGCATGTTTTCTACAGCCCGGTGAAAGGGCTCCATTGGAGAGTGTGATTTATGACATACTCTGGGAGGAGGCGGGAAACAAAGTCATAGCTGTGCAGTAAATTATATAGGGAAGAGCCGACTGCACTTGGGAAAAGTGCCAACATGTTACTCCTAATAAATAATTGGATTTCTTTTGAAACTTGGCTCGAGGCTCATTAATTAATTAGGGCTTCTGCTGGAACCCTGACAGAAGCAGTCAAAGGATTATTACAGTCTATTCCCAAGTAGAATGAAGAGCACACATTCTGCCAAAAGGATGTTGTTGTGGCTACACTCCCTTCGCTACTCTCCCATTCCCACAGCCTGCCCATCCCACACTGTGGCGGCCCAGAATCTGAATCAAGATGGATCCGGGGCTGACAGATACTCTATGAGAACAAAGAATATATCCTCTGATTAAAGGCAGGTGGCTGCAACCTGAAATTGTGGCTCCCAAATACCCATTACACATGAAGACTTGCAAGAATCAGATGAATCCTCTTACAAAAACCCAATCAAAGTCTGATTATTATATTCTGGAATCTGGAAACTCTCACTAACCAGAGCAATAAAGTAAGTAGTAGTGGAAGATGTGTTGTAAAGGATAAAAAGAAAGAGATGCCATGTCTCTCATAATACTCAACCCAAGCTTATCCCATTTCTTTATCCATGATCTGTATCCCTGTTTGCTTGACCCATATACCAGATTAATCTCCAAGATCATTTCTTACAATTCACTATGACATAAATGTGTAATTTAATAAAGACTCAGAGAGGTTGGACCCATAATGGCCAAGTCTTTCAAAATAGAGATTTATGTAAAATCTCTGGATTGATGGTCCTCCTCAAAGTTTGCCCCTTTCTCCCGTTTTCACCCACCTTCCATGGTGGAGATGGATCCTTCTGCACAAGGATGACAATAGTAGCAGCAAATGGGCTTCCCTTCTTGTGCCACCTTCATGAATCCAGGATGGCAGCTTTTTCCACACCTGGAAAAGGACAGGGGCTGGGCAGAGAGAGGGAGAGAAATAGCATCCATAACATGAATTATTGTTCATCTTAAAGGAAGTAAAAATGAAAGTTAGGGCATCTCCAATTCAAGGCTTACATTTGCTAAATTGGAGCTGACAAGATACTTAGAGCTCATCAGACTAATTTGACTGCTTGCTGTTTGTTTATCTTCTCTACTAATGTTTTCCATGCTACAATTTTTAGTTTAAAAATTAAACCAACCTAGCTGACAACTTTGTTGTCCAAAAGGTAGAGGATGGAACTAGAGGGATAGCCATGTTGGACTTAATTCTTACAAACAGAGAAGAAGTGATAGAGGGAGTTGAAACTTCAGGAACCTTGGGTGAGAGTGACCATGTCATACTACAATTCCACCAACACAAGCAATAGAACATAATGACACCAGAGTCTTAGATTTTAAAAGAGCTCATTTTAATAAACTCTGAGACAACTTGGGAAAGATTCCATGGATTAAGATCCTAAAGGGAAAAACAACTCAAGAATCTTGGGAAACTCTGAAAAGTATGATCATAGAAGCCCAGACCAGCACAATACCACTGAGAAAGAAAAACAAGAAATCCAACAAGAAACCAGCATGGCTGCCCAAAGATGTCTCTGGCAAATTGAAAGAAAAAAAAGGACAAGTACAAGAAATGGAAAGAGGGACATAAAACTAAGGCAGAATGTTAGCAGATAGCCAGAATCTGTAAAGATGAAGTCAGGAAAGCAAAGGATCAGAACAAACAAGGCTTGCAACAAAAGTCAAAGATAATTAAAAAAAAGTTTCTTCCAACATATAAATATGTTTATAAATATATAATATAAATATAAATAACAAGGAAAAATCAAGGAAGCAGTCGGTCAACTAAGAAGAAAAGATGACAAGGAAGAAACAGGCAACAGAGAGAAAGCAGAACTGCTTAAGTTATTCTTTGCATCAGTCTTCACACAAAAACAAACTATAGCTCAACCCACCAAAAACATAACTGTAAAAGACAGACCATGATGAACCAGACCTGTCAACATCTAGAAACAAGTAAAGTAATAACTAGCAGTCAGTATGGGTTTATTAAAAACATATCATGATGAGATCGGAGCTGGCGTCATGGCAGTACGGCATGTGATCTTGATGCTCCAAGATCACTGTCAATATCTCTGCTGTTGGACAGTCTCACCGGACCTAAACCATCCTGTAGAGATAGTGATTGACAAGGGCACATCCTGCTGATCCCAGGGACACTGCAAAATTCCTGATAGATCCAGGATAAGCCCTTCTTGCTGGCGGTAGAGAGGCAGCCATTTAAGCTGCTGAAGCTGGGACAATTCCAGAACAGAAGAAAGTGTGTCAGTTTGATGAGATGAATTTTTAGTTAATATTTTTGTGAAAGAACACCCTGAAAGACTTACAGTGAAATTAAAAGTGAAGAGAAAAGAGGTCAAGTGGCGAGATTAAGCTAGTTAAACTGAAGGTTTACCCTTTTTATTGGAACTTGGAATTTGGCAAAGCTTCTCAATTTTAAACTGGACTGGTCTTTTTTAATTTTTAATTAGTTTTTTAACAATTTTTTTGAAAGTCTGTTTTGATTAAAATTCTTTGTTCTGATTTGAGATCTATTTCTTTCCCTTTAATTTTTTTTTTACTTTTTTTTAATCTGTTCCTGGTTTTGGATATATGAGGGGAAGTGAAAGTGAAGGAAAATCAGTAGCACTGCCATCTAGAGGCTTGAATATATTGTTTTCTTTTCTTTCTTACTTGATTGTGTATTGGTGTTACATTCAAGGACTCTGAGCTTTTTACTGAAAAAGCATGGCAGATTGTTTATACAGGTGCTTTTCTGTGAAACTATAGAAAGCCGGAGTTTGGAGTTGAAGTTCAAAAGAAAGAAGATTGAAGTGACCTTGAAAATACTGGAACTGGAAAGTCTGGTTTGATTTACTAAAGAGCCTTGGATATTTAGTGGCAGTGGCTTGCTTTTTGTCAGAATGGTTTGCTACTCTTTTTTTTTATCTCCCTTCTAGCCAGATTTTTATGTTTGGATTTTAGCCTTTTTATCCAGAAACTAGATTATATTCCCCCCCCTCCTTTCCTTTTGTTTCTTTTTTTATTAAGGGAAATGCATAGACTATTATTTTTTCTTCTTCTCTCCCTTTATCTTTTTTTTTAATCTCTACTTTTTTACCTGCTCCTATTTTTACATTTCCCCCCTTTTCTTTTTGCATATTATTGGAACCAATTGGATTAAGGTATACCAGTGCCTGAATATTTTTCTCTCCTTTTTTAATTCTTTGGAGTGGCAGCTGCTTGCTTTTCTTTTCTTCTTCTTTTCCCTTTTTTATTGCTAAGTATTACAAGATGAGTAGAAAGACAACAGCCCCAGCTTCTTCAATACCAAGAGCTTCCTCTTCACCATCTGGAGGACAGCAATCAATACAGACAATGTTACAACAGGAGAAAGAGAAGGAGGTGACATTGCAGATGATTATGCAAGGAATCCAAAAGATTGAAAAGAGAACGGAGAATATTGAGCAAAGAACCAAAAAGACAGATGAAAAAGTAGAGAATATCCAACAGATGATGATGAAATATGAGGATAGATTTAAGAAAATTGAAGAACAAGATATACAAAGAGATAAGAAAATCAGAGATATTGATACTCGATTGAATGAAGTTGAAAAGGGCAGTAGTGGACCATTGGGGTGGGAAATTGATAGATCAGAATTCTATTTGAGATTCCAAAATGTAAAAGAAGAAAAGGGTGGAAACCTTGCTGAGATAATGATAGAAATACTGGCAGAAGTGTTAAAGAGATAATTAAAGAGAAAATGATGGATGGTATGGATGAAGTGTTCTGTGTCTATACAAGATATATAATGAGAAATAAGTTACCAAGAGAAGTTCACATCAGATTTACTAAGAAAACTATTAAAACACAAATACTGCAAGTGGCAAGACAGAAAACATTAAAGTACAAAGATAAAGAAATTGTGGTGCTGAAACAGGTACCAAGAAGAGTAAGAGAGATGAGAAGAGAATATTTATTTTTGACTAAAGAGTTACTTAAAAGAAGAGTAAATTACAGATGGTTGATACCAGTAGGTCTCTTGTTCACCTGGCAGGAAAAAGACACAGAATTGACACAGTTGAAAAAGCAGAGCTATTCTATCTAGAATATCTTAGAGGAAGGGAGGAGGATACAAGAAAAGAAGAGTTGCTAATCGAATTTCAAGAGGAGTGTACAGCAGTAATTGAAAAAGAAAAAGAGGAAAGTGCAGTAGGTGGTGTACCCCGAGAGCAACGAGAACTAAGATCTACTAGAGCAATAAAACTTTCTTACAAAGCCTAATATGAATGAAAGAAAATTGATTACAATTAACATAAATGGACTTAATTTAGTTACTAAAAGAAGAAAAGTATTTCATAAATTAGAGAAATTAAAGTTTGATATAATCTGCCTACAAGAAGTACATATTAAAAAACAACATGAATATATATTGCAACAAAAAAAACCTAGGGAAATTATTTATGTTGTTGACACAGTGTAAAAAAAGAGGTGTGGTCTTATATATTAGAGAGACAATTCTGGCAGAACTAATCTATACAGATGATGATGGAAGGATTTTGATGGTGGAAATAATGGACAATAATGTAAAAACACTTTTAATAGCAATTTATGCTACAAATGATAACCAAGAAGAATTCTATAGGAAATTACATATGAAAATAATTGAACTGGACTATGTTAATATTTGCATGATGGGAGATTTCAACAGAATAATTAATGATCAATTGGATTAGAAAACACAGAAATCAACATGGAAAATTAGAAAGACATTACCAAAATCCTTCTTTCAAATGATAGAGGAAACAAACTTAAAAGATGCATGGAGAGAGAGAAATGTGGAAAACAAGCAAATATTCAAACAGAGATGTATCATGGTTTAGAATAGATATGATACGATTGTCAGCAGAACTACTTTCTAATACACAAGAAATTGAAACAGAAACAAGTACTTGGGCAGACGATAACCCAATGACAGTTACTTGGAAAGGACAAAAGAGGACAAAAGAAATAATACGATATTAAAGGAAAAGATTTTAAACAGAAAATTGAAAGAGAATTGGTTTTCTTTTTTAAACAAAATAAAAAAGAAAATACATCTCTACAGAATTCTGGGACACGATGAAGGCCTACACAAGAGGCTTGATAATAGATTATACAAGGAAAAGAAATATAAAACAGAAAAAGACTTTCAAAATACTGGAAGACAATATAAGAGACTGGAAAAAGAATTACAGAAATTTCCGCAAAAAAAATTCATTAAAATTAAAATGGACATAACTAAACATAAAATGGGACTAATGGAAAAAGAGGAATTAGCACAAAAAATTAAAAATGCTAAACAGAATTACTTTGAAGATGCAAGCAAACCAGGCAGATAGCTAGCCTATAAATTGAAAAAGGAAAGAGAATCAAGAAGAATTAGTCAATTAATAGATGAAGAAGGACATGTTTGCTATGGAAATGTGAAGAAGAAAAGAAATATACAAGATTACTATGGCAAATTGTATTATCAAGAGAATATTCAAGAAGAAAAAAATTAAGCAATACTTACAGAAAGCAAAGTTACCCCAGATGCCCAAAGATATTGAAACAATGTTAGAAGGGAACATAACAATGATGGAATTAATAGAAGCCTTAAAAAAACAGAATGCTGGAAAAGCACCCGGTCCAGATGGGTTGCCAGCAGAATTTTATAAGACTTTTCAGGAAATACTGAATCTACAATTACTAGAAGTCATGAATGAAGTTATGTCAAAGAAGAGAATACCCAAAACATGGTCAAAAGCATATATTACACTTATACCGAAGGAAGACACAGAACTGCATCAAGTTAAAAACTATAGACCTATATCCCTATTAAATTCAGACTATAAATTTTTTGCTTCAATCCTGGCAAAAAGACTGAAAAGATATTTAAATAATTTTATTCATGCTGATCAAAATGGATTTCTGTCAAAGAGACAAATTAAAGACAATATGATAACAATTCTGGATACTTTGGAATACTATGGGGCACTTCCTGAAAAGCAAATGGCTTTGATGTTTTAGATGCACAAAAAGCCTTCAACAACGTGAGTTGGCGATTTATGTTATTGCATCTGGTACAAATGGGCTTTGGTAAAAAGTTTATTCAAGCCATTGAAACGATATATCACAAACAAACTGCAAAGGTCATGATAAATGGAGAACTAACAGAGTCTATAGATATAAGAAAAGAGACTAAACAAGGTTGCCCACTGTCGCCTCTGTTGTTTGTGTTAACATTGGAAGTGTTGAATAGGAATATTAGAACAGAAAATAAATAAATAAAAGGAATGAAAATTAAAAAGGAAGAATATAAATTGCAAGCCTTTGCAGATGACCTGGTATTTATATTAGAGGATCCACTGGAAACAGCACCTAAATTAATAGAAAAAATAGAGTATGGAAAAGTAGCAGGTTTGAAAATAAATAAAGATAAAACAAAGATATTAACAAAGAATATGTTAATAAGATGAAAGAAAGAGTTGGAGGAAGTTTTAGAAATATAGCTCACAAAGAAGGTTAAATACTTAGGGATATATATTACACCAAGATGTAGTACATTGAAGGAGGACAATTACTTCAAACTCAAACAACAGATTGTGACAGACTTGACAAAATGGGAAAATTTGCAATTATCGTTATTGGGAGAATGACTACAATTAAGATGAAAGTATTGCCTAGAATTAATTCCAGACAATTCCAATTTGATTAGGGAAAGGGTTTTTTGAAGACTTAAATAAAATTGTGTTGAAATATATTTGGCAGGGTAAGAAAGTGAGAATAAAACTTAAACTGTTACAAGATGCAAGAATAAGAGGAGGGTTTGCTTTGCCCAACTGGGAATTGTATTATCAGGCGACAAGTCTGATGTGGGTAAAGGAATGGATAACATTAAGGAACAGTAGATTATTGACTTTAGAAGGACATGACTTGCTGTTGGGATGGCATGCTTTCCTCTGGTATAAGGGAACTAAAACACGGGTATTTTAGAAGACATTATAATCAAGAGGCATTGTTTTTAAATTGGGAGAAGATAAGAAAGCAATATTAGTTAAAAATCCCATTATGGATATCTACCATTGAAGCTTTTTCTTATCCAATAATATATAAAAAGGAACAAACATTTAGATATGGTGAGGTATTGAAGGAAAAGGGTGAACTTAAATCTATGCAAGCATTGGAAGAACAAGGTATAAAAATGAAATGGTTTTCATATTTGCAAATACAATCTAGATTTGATAAAGATACTAAATTAGAAGGTATTTATGATAAGTTGACTGAATTAGATAAAATCTTGATAGGTGCTGATGAAAATGTAATTAAAAAACTTAATGGACATTTACTAGAATTTAAACTGGAGGAGGAACAAGTTAAAGAAATGATGATTGCTTGGGGGAAAGATTTTGGATATGAGATTGATTTAGAGAAATGGCAGAAATTATGGTCTCAAAATTATAAAATGACAATGTCAACTGCTTATAAAGATAATTTGTATAAGATGTTTTACAGGTGGCATTTACCCTTGATGAGAATTGTGAGAATGTTTAAGAACAAACCGGATAAATATTGGAAATGTCATCAGATACCTGATTCGTATTACCATATGTGGTTGACGTGCTTGGACGCAAAAAGATATTGGACTAAAATCCACACATGGTTGGAAAAAATGATAAAACAACATATAGACTTTAAGCCAGAGATATTTTTATTGGGAATTATACCGGAAATGTACAACAAAGAATTGAAATATTTGATTGTAAATGTTTTAATAATGGCTAGGATTGTATTTGCTAAGAATTGGAAAAAATGAAAAAATACCTATGCAAGAGGAAGTTATTAGGAAAATTATGGACTGTGCTGAAATGAGTAAATTGATATTTGAAATCAGAGAACAAGAAGATAAACAATTTTACATGATATGGGATTTGTTTTATCAATGGTTGGATAAAAGGACATGGTAATGTAATAGATTAGGAAATCTTGTAATAGAAGTTTAATAGATTGATATGAAATATAATATAGATATATATAAACATTGGATGAAAGTACAATATAAATTTCATAATAAAATCTAGCATATCTCATATAAACTGATGGAATAAATAGTTTAGTCAGGAATGATTAATAACTGATAAATATATAAGTATATGTTAGTTTGATAATGTGAGAATTTATATAAACTGTGAGTAATGACTATGAAAGGATAGCACAAAAGATTTGAAACCAACTGACATGCTGTATGTATATTTATTTATTTATTTATTTATTCAATTTATATACCGCCCCCTCTCCCAATCGGGACTCGGGGCGGTGTGACAGCCAGATAAAAACCACATACACAGATACACAATATTAAAAAGGAATTAAAATGAATTAAATTAATGGCTGAAATGCTAATAAAACTAAAAGATACATATTAAAAAGTAAAACCCAATTAAAGGCCAATTAAAACTCCACCAGTAAAAACCTAGGCCAGACCCACTTGATGAAACAGATGGGTCTTTAGTGTGTGCCGGAAGGTCTGGAGGTCAGGGATGGTCCTCATATCTGGGGGTAGTTCGTTCCAAAGAGAGGGTGCTCCCACAGAGAAGGCCCGCACCCTCAGGGCCACCAGCCGGCATTGCCCAGCCAGCGGTATCCCAAGGAGGCTCACCCTGTGAGACCGCACTGGTCGACGGGAGACCGATGTTGGCAGCAGGCGGTCTCATAAGTACCCGAGTCCCAAGCCATGGAGCACCTTAAAAATGATCACTAGCACCTTGAATCGCACCCAGGAGGCCACCGGAAGCCAGTGCAGCTCGCGCAGGAGCGGTGTAATGTGGGAGCTCTGATGAGCCCCCAAAATCATCCGGGCGGCCGCATTCTGGACCAGCTGAAGCCTCCGGATGCTCTTCAAGGGGAGCCCCATGTAGAGAGCATTGCAGTAGTTTAGACGGGAGATGACGAGGGCAGATGTGACCGCACGCAATGCACCCCAATCCAGAAAGGGCCGCAACTGGTAAATCAGGCGAACCTGACAAAAAGCCCCCCTTGGTGATGGCCGCTATATGCTCTTGTAATGACAGCCGTATGTCCAGGAGGACACCAAGATTGCGTGCCCTCTCCGTGGGGATCAAAATCTCTCCCCCCATGACCAGCGATGGAGTTAGCTGGCTGTATCTGGGTACCAGAAACCACAGCCACTCGGTTTTGGCCGGGTTGAGTCGGAGTCTGTTTTGCCCCATCCAGCACCACATGGCTTCCAGGCACCGGGTCATCACTTCAACGGCTTCGTTGGGGTGGCCTGGGGTAGAATGTATAGGTGAGTATCATCAGCATACTGATGAAACTCTACCCCAAAGCCACGGATGATCTCACCCAGCGGCTTCACATAAATGTTGAATAGAAAGGGTGAGAGTACCTACCCCTGAGGTACCCCGCAGACCAGGGGCCTCGGGATCGACCTCTGCCCCCCTGCCAACACAGATTGCGAGTGGTCAGAGAGGAAGGAGGAGAACCACCATAGCACGGTGCCTCCCACTCCCAACCCCTCCAGCCGCTGCAATAAGATACTGTGGTCGACATTATCAAAAGCTGCTGAGAGATCTAACAGGACCAGGACAGAGGAACAACCCTTGTCCCGGGCCCTCCAGAGATCATCCACCAACACGACCAACGCCGTCTCTGTGCTGTACCCGGGCCTGAAACCCGATTGGCGCGGATCTAAATAAAGTTTCATCCAGGTGCTGAGGAAGCTGTCGTGCCACCACACCCTCAACAACCTTCGCTGTAAAGTGAAGGTTGGAAACTGGCCGATAATTTGATAATAGTGTTGGATCCAGGGATGGTTTCTTGAGGAGGGGCCTCACCACCACCTCTTTCAAGGCAGCAGGTATAAACCCCTCCCTCAAGGAAGCATTGATAATACTCTGGAACCAACCTCATGTCACCTCTCGGGTGGTCAAGACCAACCAAGAGGGACATGGATCCAATAAACATGTGGTGGCATTAAGCCCACCCAGCACATCGTCCACTTCTTCAAGGGCCACAGAATCAAACTCATCCCAAAAGACCTCCACGCAATCTGCCCCCGCCCTCCCTCCCAGAGCTGCCCAGTCGGAGTGCAGTCCATCCCAGATCTGAGCGATTTTATCCTACAGAAAAGTCCTCAGCCCATCCCTGCAAAGGGTCTTTCCGCGCTCCCACATTTAAAAGGAAGCGGGTCACCTTAAAAAGGGTGGCCGGGCGATTTTCTGCAGATGCAATAAGGGCGGAAAAGTAAGATCCCTTTGCCATCCTTATCACCACTAAATAGGTCCTAATATGGGACTGCAATAGTGTTCGGTCAGTTCCGGAATGGCTGGTCCTCCAACCACTCTCTAAGCGTCTTTTCCGGTGCTTCATCTCCCTCAGCTCCTCAGAGAACCAAGGTGCCAATTGGGATCGGCACTGGGTCAGAGGCCGCAAGGGCACAACCCGGTCCAGGGCCTCAGCCGCCACCCAATCCCAGGTGGCTACCAAGTCTCCAGCCGAGTCATGTGTGCGAGCCACAGGAAATGGCCCAAGTTCCATCAGGAACCTATCCGGATCCATCAGGCACCTGGGGTGGAACTATTTTATCAGTCCCGCCTCCCCACGATGGGGGGGGGGTGCAGAATGGAAGTCCAGCCTAAAGAGTGAATGATCTGACCATGACAGGGGCTCTACAACAATATCCCCTATACCTAGATCATCCTGCCACTGTCCAGAGACAAATACCAGATCCAGGATATGGCCCCTGACATGTGTGGGGTCCCGAATTATTTGGTCAGGCCCAAGGCTGTCATGGAAGCCATGAACTCCTGAGCAATCCCCGAGGTCCCGCCGGCTGAAGGCAGATTGAAATCCCAGCTAAATATGAGCCAGCAGTGTGCAGCAGTAGCCAAAAAAGCTAGTTGCATTAACAGAGGGATACAATCAAGATCAAGTGACTTACTAATACCACTCTATAAAGCCTTAGTAAGACCATACCTAGAGTATTGCATTCAATTTTGGTCACTATAAAAAAGATATTGAGACTATAAAAAAAGTACAGAGAAGAGCAACCAGGATGATTAGGGAACTGGAGAATAAAACATATGAAGAACAATTACAGGAACTGGGCCTGGCTAGTCTAGTGAAGAGAAGGACCAGGTCAGACATGATAGCGGTCTTCCAATATTTGAGGGGCTGCCACAGGAAGGAAGGGGTCAAGGCTATTTTCTAAAGCATCCGAAGGCCAGACAAAGAATAATGGATGCAAACTGAACAAGGAGAGATTTAACCTGGAAATAAGGAGAAACTTTCTGAAAGTGAGAACAATCAACCAATGGAACAGCTTGCCCTTGGAAGTTGTGGGAGCATCATCACTTGAGACTTTCAAGAAGAGACTGGACTGCCATCTGTCAGAAATGGTGTAGGGTCTCCTGCTTGGGCAGGGGGTTGGACTAGATGACCTACAAGGTCTCTTCCAACTCTGATTATCTCTTGTCTGTTATCTGTTAAGTTCTCAACATACTTACTTAACAGAAAGTTAAATGGATTTCTTCTTTGGCAAAATCAGTCATTTTGGCCCATGATTTAAATCTAGCTTCTTGCCAAAGAGTGATAAACAGTTAACAGGAATAGTTAAAATATTTTTCTCATAGACCTGAACATGCAACCAAAATATATATATATATTTCTGCTCTGGAAGAACTGAGATGACATCCCAAGCTTGTTCCTGCCCGAACTCTGCAATCCTCTTGTTAAGACCTTTTTTTTAAACAAATGCTTGGGAAAGTATTTTTCCCACCTTGTTCAGCTTTTCCATCTTTGCAACAGCCTTCTGGTTCATCATCAACTTGCAATGCAAGGATCCCACTCTTTTTAGTCTCCCAACTGTCACTTTGTAAACAGAGAAATTGGGGAAAATCATCGTGTTGACAATGTCCAGGTCTGCTACCAGTTCTCCATTCCCATCCAAATATACCCCTTCGATGGAATTATTATAAAACAGAGCAGCTTGAAGGAAAGAATGAAGCTGGAATGAAAGAGAAAATGAACAGTGTTAATTAGACACAGGAAGCTCTCTGGTAAGACTCCTCAATTTGAGCAGGCTTGAAGGATCTGTACTGAGAAATATAGGATAAAAGTCTTCTTAGAAGAACCAAAAATGATTTGGAAAAGGAGGATGGTCACGGATATCCTTTATCTCTTCCATTCATAATTGTCACTACAGAGTTTGGAAAACCAAAGGGAAGTATAGCAAAGAATACCTTCAGCGTGAACTAAGGAGGGCCAAAATTAAAACCCAAATGGATATTATGCACACCAACACTGAAGAAATTCTGCCAATGAAGCCAAAATGAAATCAGATGCCCCACATAGAAACAAGGCTGTACAGATTAATGGGCAGATAAGGTAAAGGTAAAGGTTTCCCTTGCACATACGTGGTAGTCGTTTCCGGCTCTAGGGAGCGGTGCTCATTTCCGTTACAAAGCCAAAGAACTAGCACTGTTCAAAGACGTCTCTGTGGTCATGTGACCAGCATGATTAAATGCCGAAGGCGCACAGAACGCTGTTACCTTCCCACCAAAGTGATCCCTATTTTTCTACTAGCATTTTTACATGCTTTTGAACTGCTAGGTTGGCAGAAGCTGGGACAAGTAACGGGAGCTCACTCCGTTACGCGGTGCTAGGGATTCGAACTGCCGAACTGCCAACCTTTCTGATCGACAAGCTCAGCGTCTTAGTCACTGAGCCACTGTGTCCCTGATAATGTTAATGGGCAGATAGGAAGAGAAAAATCTTTACTCACTTTGAGGATGACTGTGGGTACTTTTGCTCTATTAGTAAGTTGTTCTTATGAAACTCTGCACTGAGGTGAAGATGACATGGAGAAGAGACCCCAGATCTTCACTGTGAAAGTTGATCTCTTGTACCAGTTAAGATCATCTCCTTGGAACTTTATGGAATATTAATGGGATATTTTACAGAACATTCTTCACTCTTGCTGCTTGTAGACTTTTTCCCAGTCCAACCCTTCATCTTCTCACCTGACCTCAGCCTGCTTAGCTTCTTCGCCCAAGGAGGCTTCTCCATATGCTGCTGCTTGATGAGATATTTTGTTATTCTACTGAGAGTTTTGAGCCAGGGAGGGAAAATCAAAGAGATTTTTAGCCAAAAAAGATGAGACCCATTCTGGATAAAGGCTGCCCTGGAGTAGAAGGGCAGCCCAGGAAGTGAGAGGGTCTGAGATTTTTAGGCAGCTTAATATACAAAGCACAATTTTAATGTATGACCTGGTAGTGTCCTGAAATACTGCATTCTTGCATAGTACGGGAGCAGCTCTGAAGCGGACAAAAAAGCTCTATGGAGAATCATTAAGACTGCCCAGAATATCATTGGGCTCCAGCTACCAGTCCTGGATGACATCTTTGCATCTCGCTGTTTGAGGAAGTTGTACAACATTCTCAGAGACTCTTCCCATCCTGCTTACAATCTTTATGATCTTCTGGCAGAAGATACAGAACAATTAAAACTCGGACCGCACATTTTCCGAATAGTTTTTATCCCAGAGCTATAATTGCACTTAACAATGAACTTAAACTTGAAGTCAAAAGAGTCATCAAACTATATATACCATTAACAACTCCCAAAACCAGAAAAAACAAATTACCCAAAACAATAAGGAAGCTTCAATCCAAAAAGAAAATCACTTTGGTGGAAAAGCAAATCTGGTCACGTTGCCAACTTGGAAAGCTGATACAAAAATTTATGCCACCAGATAAAAACTGAATGCACCAATTATCACATTAAACAAGAAGAAAACCTTCTATGCACCAATTCCACCCGTGCTTTCTACAATTTTGTAAACAACAAACTAAAAGACTAAAGGTCCCTCACACCCTGAAAGGACCTAATAGTAAAGACTGCAACAACAAAATTATTAAAGCCAACTTCTTTAACACATTTTTTGGCTCAGTATTTGTAAACAGCAATGGATCATGCCCAGTATTTCCTAGCCGAATTACAGACAACTACAATGATCTAATACATATCGATTTTACAGAAGACAATGTTGAAAAAGCACTACGCAATCTAAAACCATCTCTATCTATTGGACCGGACGGAATATGTGCCTACTTCTTAAAAAAGTTATCCACTGCCATAACCGAAACTCTAAGCATAATCTTTGAAAAATCTTTCAGGACCAGCTCCTTGCCAAAACTATGGTCACAAGCCACGGTCATCCCATCTTCAAAAAGGGAGACCCTAGCCTAGTCAAAAATTACAGACCAATCTCTTTATGCTGCGTCACCTGTAAAGTCATGGAATCAATTATTAACTAATCCATTATCCTCCACTTAGAGACAAACAACCTATTCTCTAATAAACACTTTGGTTTCAGAAAAAAACTATCCTATAATCTGCAACTCTTACACTGCAAAAACATATGGACTACACAATTCGATCAGGGCAAAGCAATAGATACAATCTACATAGACTTCTGTAAAGCCTTTGATTCAGTGGTACATGACAAACTACTCCTAAAACTAAAATCTTACAGTATCTCTGGACACTGCATAACTGGATAGAAGCATTCCTGTCAAACAGACAACAAATGGTCAAAATTGGGAGTGTCCTATCAAATTCTGTACCTGTCAACAGTGGTGTCCCCCAAGGCAGTATTCTAGGACGAACTCTTTTCATACTCTCCATAAATGACCTCTGTGATCATATCAAGAGCAACTGCGTTCTCTTTGCTGATGATGTAAAGCTATTTAACACCACAGACAATACTGCTACCCTTCAAAAAGACCTTGACTATGTATCAGAATGGTCAAACAAATGGCAACTTCAAATCTCAACAAATAAATGCTCTGTCCTATATATTGGCAAAAAAAATCAGAAAATAAAATACAGGCTGAATAGTCAAGACCTTGTTGATGATCCAAACTCTGTCAAGGATCTTGGAGTACTCATCTCAAATGACCTAAGCGCTAGAGCCCACTGTAACTATATAGCCAAAAAGGCATTAAGAGTTATTAACTTAATCTTACATAGCTTTTTCTCTGGTAATATTACATTAATAACTACAGCATACAAAATATTTGCTAGACTAATATTCAAATACAGATCATTAGTCTGGAACCCATATTACGTATCTGATATTAACACAGTTGAGAAAGTCCAGAAATATTTTACAAGAAGAGTTCTTCACTCTTCTAATCATTGCAAAATACCTTATGCCACCAAACTCGAAATTCTAGACCTAGAAAACCTAGAACTATGCCGCCTTCGGTCCGATCTAAGTATAGTATATAAAATCATACATTGCAATGTCCTACCTGTCAATGAATACTTCAGCTTCAACCATAACAATACAAGAGGAAATAATAGATACAAACTCAAGCTTAATCGCACCAAACTTGATTGCAGGAAATACGACTTCAGTAACAGAGTGGTCAATGTCTGGAATACTCTACCTGACTCTGTGGTTTCTTCCCCAAACCCTAAAAACTTTAACCTTCGACTGTCTACTATTAACCTCACCCCTTTCTTGTAGGGGGGGGGGGTGAATAAGCGCACCAACGTGTCTACCGTCCCTGTCCTATTGTTTCTTTTATATTTTATTTTTCTTATATGTATCCATGTATTCATAACTATGTTTTACTTATATCTATTATCTTGTAAGCAATTGACAAATAAAATAAAATAAAATAAAATAAAATAAAATAAAATAAAATAAAATAAAATAAAATAAAATAAAATAAAATAAAATAAAATAAAATAAAATAAAATAAAATAAAATAAAATAAAATAAAATAAAATAAAATAAAATAAAATAAAATAAAATAAAATAAAATAAAATAAAATAAAATAAAATAAAATTTTAAATACCACCATCAGTGAGCTGTTGGACAGTATTACTTGGTCTGTTGTGTGGATGCTTGTGTGTTCTTAGGAGGCAGGGAATTTTGGTGGATGGGGAGGAGTTTGGGGATTGTCATTTGTATCTCCATGTTGAGTCTTGTCTCTGGGTGTTGTCTGAATTTTGTTGTATGTATACTGTCTATATACATACAATGACAAGAATTCAATTCAATTCAATTAATGGTCCTGCTTGCAAGGGAAATAATCAAAGAAGAAAGAGATGGAGGAAAAATGTTTTCACCAAGAAGCTTGTAAAAAGAAATTGGAAAAGAAATGAGCAGGATGAAATGAATGCAGAAAGGAAAGCAATGCAAAAGTGGAATTTAATTTAATGTTTATATTCAGAATTCAGTATAACTATTGTCAGAATAGTTGCACGGTTCTTACAATTGTAACATTGATGCTCAACTGCTAGGAAGACCCATGCAATAGAAAATAAGTACCTGCCATGCCTTCAGCTTTGGAGTTTTCACATTTTTACCCCTTTTAAAAGTCCTCCCGGACCTGGATAAATAAGCCACATTTAAGGTCCATCCTACAGCCCAGATTATGTTGTAAATGAAATCAATGTCCTGAATCAATATTTGGAGTATTTCTTGTTTTGTGTTAGCCTCCAGTTCTTCTCTCTGCCTGCACCGTCTCCAGACTTTCACCGAAAAGGCATCATTGGTATAGGAGCACATGAAGGATGCCTCTACAAACTGTTTCATAAGATAATAAAATTTCAAAGGCCCACCATAGTTTCCAATTTGAGTTTTCTGTATAGGAAAATAAAATATGCTATGATAGTATTGAACAAAATAGTGGTCTTTTGTTAGAAAAGAAGTGAAGTCCCAGCGGCTTGTGGTGATCAGGACTTTTCCTCTAGCAAAAGGTTCACCAACACTTTTCAATATCAGATGCAAAACTGTAACACCTATACTGAATGTTGAAAAGTCTGCACCATAAATAAAGACATTCATTTTTCTCCAATTGCGATATAAAGCCGAGTCTACGTACGCGTTCCAAGAACCTGGGGAAAAGGTTTGTGATAAAACTGGGCAAATGCCATTCCTTATAAGCATAGAAGTCATTGTCCTCATGAACCTTTGTCCATTCTCGGAGTCTGGAGCAAGGAGACCCACCAAGGTCCACCTGAAATGGAGAACCATCTTCACCATCCCTGGGTACTGGACTCCTTCAGCAGGGAGCATTGGATAGAAGAAAGGAAGCTGAGTTTTATCACTCAGAACCTGGGAATCAAAACCATGACTGATCTGAAAAGAGGGGGGAAAGTGGGTTTTTTTAGAGACCATAAAAACAAATTCTAGCCCTAATGAAGGATTTGTTCCACTCCTTACAATGAAGAACTTTGTGTAGGGAGTCTCTGGTCATTTTGCACTTACATTATTTCTGTTCTCACTTCAGTTTGCAACATTTGGCTCAGTGGGGGTTTTCAAAATTTTTTACTACTGGCTTGGTGGGCATGGCAGGGGAAGGATACTACAAAATCCCTATTCCCTCCCCACCCCACTAACCTGCATTCCAGCTCCATTCTCCTGTGTAGGGCAACAAAAGAAAACCAACTGATCAGCTGGGACTCGGGAGGTAAAGAATAGATGGGGGCAAGGCCAGTCAGAGGTGGTATTTGCTAGTTCTCTGAACTACTCAAAATTTCCGCTACTGGTTCTCCAGAACTGGTCAAAACCTGCTGAATACCACCTCTGATTTGGTGGTTGCAAATAGCCAGCAGAGACACACAATCTGCATAACAATTATGCCAGGAAAAGGATTGTCTGCTTGGATCTTTCTCTTCCATTTGATGGAACCTTCATCCTTATTTCATGCAACTCCCATTATAGAACTTTGCTCTTCATTTACAACAGACGATGTCTGGCTAACAATGGTTTTTCTAACAAAGACACACCTATGGTATTTTGTAGGTTCCCAACATGGTTGAAACCTGGATGGAGATGTCAGTATCAGCCCCTTCTAGAACAGCCGCTGTGTTGCTCTGCCTTCCACAGCTGTAATTGGGGACATTGGCCTCCCCCTCCGAAAGCAGGTCCAGCAAAGCCTCTGAAGTCATTTGTGTACTGAAAAAATTGTCATAGATGTTGTATCCCAGGGTGACATTGAACGAAACGTCGGGATTCTTGTTCATCGCTTGGATTGCAAAAAGGAAGGATAGTATTTTCAAGTAGTCTGTTGATGCTTCACTGAAAGTATGAATTTTATCACAATATAATCAATGGAAGCAACATTTTATTTAGCTGTTCTTTCAGTAATTGTATTTCATCCACCTAAGGCTGAGAGGTTTGGAGATATTTCATAATACGTTGCATAGTGGGTTTTGTTTTTGTTTTTTCAAATCTCCAAAAAAGATCTTACCTATCTGAATAGAACTCTGGGATTTTTTCCATTTTCTTTTAGTTTGAGATACTGAATGCATATTATGTCTGAAGTAATCAGATTACTATTAGCTTTCTCTAATTCTTTTTTAAATTTATATTTATTAAGATTTTTTACAGAACGTGAAATATTCATCAAAAGAAAAAAAAGGAAGGAAATAAACAGAGAAAGGAAGAAAAGATGCAAGAAATAAAAAAGAGAAAAAAAATTCCTGACTTCCTACCTTGTTTTCAACATATAATTTTACATTTCTGTGAATTCTATCAATCAATCAGTCAATCAATCTGTCAATCAATCAATCAGAATAGAGTTGGAAGGGACTTTGGAAGTCTCCATTCCAATTCCTGCTCAAGCAGGGGACCCTATATCGTTTCACACCAGAGGGTGACTGTCTAGTCTTTCCTCCAGTGATGAAGCACCTACAACCTTCTCCTCAATTCCAGGTTGCTTCTCTCCTCGATTAGTTTCCATCTGTTCAGTGGTGGGATTCCAACTTTGTTCCTACTGGTTCTATGAGAGCGAGCTAAAAAACAAGGGAATATATGACAGGAAAGGGAAGGGGTGGCTGGCCAGCCAGAGGGTGGCATTTGGCAGTTCTCTGAACTACTCAAAAGTTACACTACCGATATGCCAGAACTGGTCCAAACCGGCTGAATACAACCTCTGCATCCATTGTTCCTTATCTTGCCTTCTGATGCTTTGGAAAATAAATTGCCTCTCTCTTCTTTGAATCAGCCCCTCAAATACTGGGATATTGCTATCATGTCACCCCTAGTCCTTCTTTTCTATAGACTGGCCATACTCAAATCCTGCAACTGTTCTTCATATGTTTTTATCTCCTGGGCCTAAACCATGTTCGTTGTTCTTCTTTGCACTTTTTCCAAAGTGTCTCTCTCTCTCTCTCTCTCTATATATATATATATATATATATATATATATATATATATATATATATATGTGTGTGTAAGGTTTTTAAGCTGATAATTTTTAAATAATAAATAAGGGAGACTAGTATAGATCTATTTCGAGCTAGTTAGCTCTCTTCAGCTAGCCATACCCTTACTGGGATTCGAACCAGGGAAGTATTACATGTGAGGCAGTTGTAATTGCCACTACACCACTGGCTCTCTCCTTATCAGCTCAGGCAGGGGAATAAGTATATACTTTGTATTACAACACCCTGTTAAGCCCCAATTAAGGGAGAAAGCATACTGCTTTCTTTTCTGTCTTTCGGCTCATCACCAGAGACCATACCGACAGAAAGCTATTTGTTTCGTTGCCTTTAGTTTACATGTGTGTAAGGTTTTTAAGCTGATAATTTTTAAATAATAAATAAGGGAGACTAGTATAGATCTATTTCGAGCTAGTTAGCTCTCTTCAGCTAGCCATACCCTTACTGGGATTCGAACCAGGGAAGTATTACATGTGAGGCAGTTGTAATTGCCACTACACCACTGGCTCTCTCCTTATCAGCTCAGGCAGGGGAATAAGTATATACTTTGTATTACAACACCCTGTTAAGCCCCAATTAAGGGAGAAAGCATACTGCTTTCTTTTCTGTCTTTCGGCTCATCACCAGAGACCATACCGACAGAAAGCTATTTGTTTCGTTGCCTTTAGTTTACATGTGTGTAAGGTTTTTAAGCTGATAATTTTTAAATAATAAATAAGGGAGACTAGTATAGATCTATTTCGAGCTAGTTAGCTCTCTTCAGCTAGCCATACCCTTACTGGGATTCGAACCAGGGAAGGATTACATGTGAGGCAGTTGTAATTGCCACTACACCACTGGCTCTCTCCTTATCAGCTCAGGCAGGGGAATAAGTATATACTTTGTATTACAACACCCTGTTAAGAAAAAGCAGTATGCTTTCTCACTTAATTGGGGCTTAACAGGGTGTTGTAATACAAAGTATATACTTATTCCCCTGCCTGAGCTGATAAGGAGAGAGCCAGTGGTGTAGTGGCAATTACAACTGCCTCACATGTAATACTTCCCTGGTTCGAATCCCAGTAAGGGTATGGCTAGCTGAAGAGAGCTAACTAGCTCGAAATAGATCTATACTAGTCTCCCTTATTTATTATTTAAAATTATCAGCTTAAAAAACCTTACACACATGTAAACTAAAGGCAACGAAACAAATAGCTTTCTGTCGGTATGGTCTCTGGTGATGAGCCGAAAGACAGAAAAGAAAGCAGTATGCTTTCTCCCTTAATTGGGGCTTAACAGGGTGTTGTAATACAAAGTATATACTTATTCCCCTGCCTGAGCTGATAAGGAGAGAGCCAGTGGTGTAGTGGCAATTACAACTGCCTCACATGTAATACTTCCCTGGTTCGAATCCCAGTAAGGGTATGGCTAGCTGAAGAGAGCTAACTAGCTCGAAATAGATCTATACTAGTCTCCCTTATTTATTATTTAAAATTATCAGCTTAAAAAACCTTACACACATGTAAACTAAAGGCAACGAAACAAATAGCTTTCTGTCGGTATGGTCTCTGGTGATGAGCCGAAAGACAGAAAAGAAAGCAGTATGCTTTCTCCCTTAATTGGGGCTTAACAGGGTGTTGTAATACAAAGTATATACTTATTCCCCTGCCTGAGCTGATAAGGAGAGAGCCAGTGGTGTAGTGGCAATTACAACTGCCTCACATGTAATACTTCCCTGGTTCGAATCCCAGTAAGGGTATGGCTAGCTGAAGAGAGCTAACTAGCTCGAAATAGATCTATACTAGTCTCCCTTATTTATTATTTAAAATTATCAGCTTAAAAAACCTTACACACATGTAAACTAAAGGCAACGAAACAAATAGCTTTCTGTCGGTATGGTCTCTGGTGATGAGCCGAAAGACAGAAAAGAAAGCAGTATGCTTTCTCCCTTAATTGGGGCTTAACAGGGTGTTGTAATACAAAGTATATACTTATTCCCCTGCCTGAGCTGATAAGGAGAGAGCCAGTGGTGTAGTGGCAATTACAACTGCCTCACATGTAATACTTCCCTGGTTCGAATCCCAGTAAGGGTATGGCTAGCTGAAGAGAGCTAACTAGCTCGAAATAGATCTATACTAGTCTCCCTTATTTATTATTTAAAATTATCAGCTTAAAAAACCTTACACACATGTAAACTAAAGGCAACGAAACAAATAGCTTTCTGTCGGTATGGTCTCTGGTGATGAGCCGAAAGACAGAAAAGAAAGCAGTATGCTTTCTCCCTTAATTGGGGCTTAACAGGGTGTTGTAATACAAAGTATATACTTATTCCCCTGCCTGAGCTGATAAGGAGAGAGCCAGTGGTGTAGTGGCAATTACAACTGCCTCACATGTAATACTTCCCTGGTTCGAATCCCAGTAAGGGTATGGCTAGCTGAAGAGAGCTAACTAGCTCGAAATAGATCTATACTAGTCTCCCTTATTTATTATTTAAAATTATCAGCTTAAAAAACCTTACACACATGTAAACTAAAGGCAACGAAACAAATAGCTTTCTGTCGGTATGGTCTCTGGTGATGAGCCGAAAGACAGAAAAGAAAGCAGTATGCTTTCTCCCTTAATTGGGGCTTAACAGGGTGTTGTAATACAAAGTATATACTTATTCCCCTGCCTGAGCTGATAAGGAGAGAGCCAGTGGTGTAGTGGCAATTACAACTGCCTCACATGTAATACTTCCCTGGTTCGAATCCCAGTAAGGGTATGGCTAGCTGAAGAGAGCTAACTAGCTCGAAATAGATCTATACTAGTCTCCCTTATTTATTATTTAAAATTATCAGCTTAAAAAACCTTACACACATGTAAACTAAAGGCAACGAAACAAATAGCTTTCTGTCGGTATGGTCTCTGGTGATGAGCCGAAAGACAGAAAAGAAAGCAGTATGCTTTCTCCCTTAATTGGGGCTTAACAGGGTGTTGTAATACAAAGTATATACTTATTCCCCTGCCTGAGCTGATAAGGAGAGAGCCAGTGGTGTAGTGGCAATTACAACTGCCTCACATGTAATACTTCCCTGGTTCGAATCCCAGTAAGGGTATGGCTAGCTGAAGAGAGCTAACTAGCTCGAAATAGATCTATACTAGTCTCCCTTATTTATTATTTAAAATTATCAGCTTAAAAAACCTTACACACATGTAAACTAAAGGCAACGAAACAAATAGCTTTCTGTCGGTATGGTCTCTGGTGATGAGCCGAAAGACAGAAAAGAAAGCAGTATGCTTTCTCCCTTAATTGGGGCTTAACAGGGTGTTGTAATACAAAGTATATACTTATTCCCCTGCCTGAGCTGATAAGGAGAGAGCCAGTGGTGTAGTGGCAATTACAACTGCCTCACATGTAATACTTCCCTGGTTCGAATCCCAGTAAGGGTATGGCTAGCTGAAGAGAGCTAACTAGCTCGAAATAGATCTATACTAGTCTCCCTTATTTATTATTTAAAATTATCAGCTTAAAAAACCTTACACACATGTAAACTAAAGGCAACGAAACAAATAGCTTTCTGTCGGTATGGTCTCTGGTGATGAGCCGAAAGACAGAAAAGAAAGCAGTATGCTTTCTCCCTTAATTGGGGCTTAACAGGGTGTTGTAATACAAAGTATATACTTATTCCCCTGCCTGAGCTGATAAGGAGAGAGCCAGTGGTGTAGTGGCAATTACAACTGCCTCACATGTAATACTTCCCTGGTTCGAATCCCAGTAAGGGTATGGCTAGCTGAAGAGAGCTAACTAGCTCGAAATAGATCTATACTAGTCTCCCTTATTTATTATTTAAAATTATCAGCTTAAAAAACCTTACACACATGTAAACTAAAGGCAACGAAACAAATAGCTTTCTGTCGGTATGGTCTCTGGTGATGAGCCGAAAGACAGAAAAGAAAGCAGTATGCTTTCTCCCTTAATTGGGGCTTAACAGGGTGTTGTAATACAAAGTATATACTTATTCCCCTGCCTGAGCTGATAAGGAGAGAGCCAGTGGTGTAGTGGCAATTACAACTGCCTCACATGTAATACTTCCCTGGTTCGAATCCCAGTAAGGGTATGGCTAGCTGAAGAGAGCTAACTAGCTCGAAATAGATCTATACTAGTCTCCCTTATTTATTATTTAAAATTATCAGCTTAAAAAACCTTACACACATGTAAACTAAAGGCAACGAAACAAATAGCTTTCTGTCGGTATGGTCTCTGGTGATGAGCCGAAAGACAGAAAAGAAAGCAGTATGCTTTCTCCCTTAATTGGGGCTTAACAGGGTGTTGTAATACAAAGTATATACTTATTCCCCTGCCTGAGCTGATAAGGAGAGAGCCAGTGGTGTAGTGGCAATTACAACTGCCTCACATGTAATACTTCCCTGGTTCGAATCCCAGTAAGGGTATGGCTAGCTGAAGAGAGCTAACTAGCTCGAAATAGATCTATACTAGTCTCCCTTATTTATTATTTAAAATTATCAGCTTAAAAAACCTTACACACATGTAAACTAAAGGCAACGAAACAAATAGCTTTCTGTCGGTATGGTCTCTGGTGATGAGCCGAAAGACAGAAAAGAAAGCAGTATGCTTTCTCCCTTAATTGGGGCTTAACAGGGTGTTGTAATACAAAGTATATACTTATTCCCCTGCCTGAGCTGATAAGGAGAGAGCCAGTGGTGTAGTGGCAATTACAACTGCCTCACATGTAATACTTCCCTGGTTCGAATCCCAGTAAGGGTATGGCTAGCTGAAGAGAGCTAACTAGCTCGAAATAGATCTATACTAGTCTCCCTTATTTATTATTTAAAATTATCAGCTTAAAAAACCTTACACACATGTAAACTAAAGGCAACGAAACAAATAGCTTTCTGTCGGTATGGTCTCTGGTGATGAGCCGAAAGACAGAAAAGAAAGCAGTATGCTTTCTCCCTTAATTGGGGCTTAACAGGGTGTTGTAATACAAAGTATATACTTATTCCCCTGCCTGAGCTGATAAGGAGAGAGCCAGTGGTGTAGTGGCAATTACAACTGCCTCACATGTAATACTTCCCTGGTTCGAATCCCAGTAAGGGTATGGCTAGCTGAAGAGAGCTAACTAGCTCGAAATAGATCTATACTAGTCTCCCTTATTTATTATTTAAAATCATCAGCTTAAAAAACCTTACACACATGTAAACTAAAGGCAACGAAACAAATAGCTTTCTGTCGGTATGGTCTCTGGTGATGAGCCGA
Source organism: Bungarus multicinctus (assembly GCA_023653725.1). Taxonomy (NCBI): domain Eukaryota; kingdom Metazoa; phylum Chordata; class Lepidosauria; order Squamata; family Elapidae; genus Bungarus; species Bungarus multicinctus. The sequence continues at coordinate 12,465,720 of CM042834.1, read as the reverse complement.
AAGACAGAAAAGAAAGCAGTATGCTTTCTCCCTTAATTGGGGCTTAACAGGGTGTTGTAATACAAAGTATATACTTATTCCCCTGCCTGAGCTGATAAGGAGAGAGCCAGTGGTGTAGTGGCAATTACAACTGCCTCACATGTAATACTTCCCTGGTTCGAATCCCAGTAAGGGTATGGCTAGCTGAAGAGAGCTAACTAGCTCGAAATAGATCTATACTAGTCTCCCTTATTTATTATTTAAAATTATCAGCTTAAAAAACCTTACACACATGTAAACTAAAGGCAACGAAACAAATAGCTTTCTGTCGGTATGGTCTCTGGTGATGAGCCGAAAGACAGAAAAGAAAGCAGTATGCTTTCTCCCTTAATTGGGGCTTAACAGGGTGTTGTAATACAAAGTATATACTTATTCCCCTGCCTGAGCTGATAAGGAGAGAGCCAGTGGTGTAGTGGCAATTACAACTGCCTCACATGTAATACTTCCCTGGTTCGAATCCCAGTAAGGGTATGGCTAGCTGAAGAGAGCTAACTAGCTCGAAATAGATCTATACTAGTCTCCCTTATTTATTATTTAAAATCATCAGCTTAAAAAACCTTACACACATGTAAACTAAAGGCAACGAAACAAATAGCTTTCTGTCGGTATGGTCTCTGGTGATGAGCCGAAAGACAGAAAAGAAAGCAGTATGCTTTCTCCCTTAATTGGGGCTTAACAGGGTGTTGTAATACAAAGTATATACTTATTCCCCTGCCTGAGCTGATAAGGAGAGAGCCAGTGGTGTAGTGGCAATTACAACTGCCTCACATGTAATACTTCCCTGGTTCGAATCCCAGTAAGGGTATGGCTAGCTGAAGAGAGCTAACTAGCTCGAAATAGATCTATACTAGTCTCCCTTATTTATTATTTAAAATTATCAGCTTAAAAAACCTTACACACATATATATATATATATATATATATATATATATATATATATATATATATATATATATATATATATATATATATATATATATATATATATATATATGTGTAAGGTTTTTAAGCTGATAAGGTTTTTAAGCTGATAAAGTATATATATATATATATATATATGTGAATCTTTGGTTCTTCGGGTTTTCTCCCGTGTAGAATTGGAAATATCTAGGCGACGTTTCGATGAAGTCTCATTCATCATCTTCAGGCTTGTGTCTTCGGCCTTGTGCTTCTCAGAGTGAATTCAGCTTCACTCTGAGAAGCACAAGGCCGTAGACACAAGCCTGAAGATGATGAATGAGACTTCATCGAAACGTCGCCTAGATATTTCCAATTCTACGCGGGAGAAAACCCAAAGAACCAAAGATCCACATACAAATACCCGCAAAAATCTCCGAAAACATATATATATATATATATAGTAATGTGGTGACCAAAACTGGATGCAGTATTCCAGTAGTGGTCTTATTAGGTTTTATAAAGCAGTACGAATACTTCACATGATTTTGATTCTATGCCTCTGTTTATACAGCCAAGGATCAATTTAGCTTTTTTGGCTGCTGCCACACACTGCTGACTTGTGTTTACGTGATTGTCCACTAGGACTCCAAAGTCCCTCTCTCAGTTACTGTTTTAGAGCCAGGTTTCACATAATCTATCTTTGTACCTTTGTTTTTTCCTGCCTTTTCTCCACATTAAATTGCATGTTGTTGGATAGAGCCCATTGTTCAAGTCTGTCAAGATCCTGAGTTGTCTTCTGGGGTGTTCACTATTCCTGCCAGCTTAGTGTCATCTGCAAATTTGATGAGGTCCCTTTCTATTCCCTCATCTAAGTCATTTACAAAGATATTGAACAGTAATGGACCTAAGATTGAACCTTGTGGTACCCCACTGCTTCCTTTCTTCCATGTAGATGTAGTACCATTAAGAACTATTCATTGAATATAGTTTGTCAGCCAGTTACAAATACATCTTGTAGTGATGCTGTCTATTCCATGTTTTTCTACTTTAGTTTAGTTTAGTTTCTAGATTAGTTCTACATTTATCACAATCTAGTACTCCATTGTTGGAATGCCATGAGTCTTCTATCCTTGAGCATATAATAATCTTGCCACAGTTACCATATATAAAATCCATCCACTATATACATTTTGTTATTACATATTCATCATTTGTACATAATTCAGTTTCAAATTCAGTTTTGGTTTATTCTTTATGTTGACCTTAATTCTGATGTTGTGTTAGGATTTCAGACTGACTTTCAATCTTTTTCTGTCCCTTTGCCTTTTTATCTACTCCAATAATTAATAATTGGAAGTGTGACCTATTATTCCATATGAAATATAGAATCATTAAAGGACACATACAGACAGAGACACCCAAACTGACACCAAAAAATCAGCAACTATGACTGTTAACCAATGGAATAAATGCTCAATTTCTGGAGATGTTTATATGGCCCATGCATCCACAGAGACTTAACTGACATTTAATTCATTGTATGATTAAGATGCTGGCATCAACTCAAATGGGATTCACATATAAAAGAAAAATCAATTCCAAACTGGGATCCATTCATTTAATTGGTGGTACAGAATAAAATTGTTGAGCTGATATCATTTTTACTTCAATGAAAAACTCAACATTTCTGGGTTTTTTTCTATCAATGTTGATGACCTCATTGGGCATGAGAGTGGTAGAAGAGAAAAATCGTCCTCTCTTGTCCATCCTCTTGTCTGCTAAGAGGATGTCAAGAAAAGCAGATGCTTCTTTTTCAAAGTCAAGAAAAACAAGATTCTCTACTGATTATTTATTTGAGAATTTCAAATTAGATTCACCAGCTGAAAAGGATGAAACAAGGACGAAATGAGACAGAAAGAGAAAATAACTAGCAGAGCAATGTGATCATTCATTGCAAGAGAGGCAGCTGAAACTTTAGAATTTAGGGTGGAATGGAGAAACTAATTCTGTGCAGGAACTTTGACTTACTGAGAAATTTGAGTCAAAGGAAATTTGTTGAAGCTTGTTGGATGAATCCTCATGTTCTTTGCAGAGACAATGCCACCAATGAGGAACTCTCCTGGCTTGTAATAGTTCTGTGGATGCACCTCATCCTTCTTCAGAGTCAGGATGCATTTGACTCTGAGACTTGCCAGAACTTCCTGGGGCAGCAGAAGCAGCAGAAGAAGCAAAACGACTATTGCTCCTGATGGAGTCTCCAGCTTTCCTTTGAAGACACAGTGATATGAAGACATGGCAGAAACTAAAGTCTTTTTCCAAGATAGAAGCTCCAGAGGTTTTCTAATCCAGACAAGCCTTCACATCTGCAGCACCTGCCTGTCTCAAAAGCCTTCAAGAGATTCTGCTTCTCCTGGGCATGTATGCCTCCAAAATGTTCCAGTGCAAAAGATATTAGCCAACAAGGCTTTGATATGATATTGAAGTGGAAGCATATTATGGCTGTGATGTCTGAAAGCAATCCAAAATGTCTTTGGAGATTTAGCACCAAGAGAAGAAATAAATTACTATGATTTGGATAATGGCCACAAGAAGGGACACCTCTTTAAACTCTGAGTGAGTCAACAGGGAGGTGCCCAATGGTAGGAGTCACAAATGGGGTGAAAACTGAAAATTATTTTCATTCATTATAGACATTAAAAGTTTGACTTTGAGTTCTACTGTTTGGAGCATTTCAATTTTGGAAAAAAAAAGTAGTTATTCTTCTTTGGAAAAAGAAAAAAAGTTCATTTAGTTCATTGTGGAACTAAATCATAGAACATGCCTGAAGTTAACAATAATCAGAGACCAGTGCATAAAGAGAAAGAGAGAGAGAGAGAAAATACAGCAAAATATGTACATATTTAGAGATAAATTAATAAATAGGTAAAATTAGGATAGCATAATATTTTTAGATGTAAAACCATGAAACCCGTTGAGCTGATCTTTGCTACTAAACCTAATAAAAATCTACCTTCTATAAACTTGTGTACTTTATTTAATATTCTGGAGTCCTTCTTTATATACATGCAAAGAATGAGTCAGAAAGTGGAATGGGTTAAGTCAATAACTTTTTGGCATCCAAGACAGGGAGATTCTTGGCATCCCCTCTATGAAAAAGTATCATCTTTTTGGACCCAGATGCTATCCCTTCTCTCTGGTATCCCTGTCTTGTGGAAGAGCCCCCCTGGAGATCCAGATGGACCCAACTACCTCAAGATTAGGTTTATTGCTGTTGTTGATGTGTCTTTAGTGGTTGGTTGGTTGGTTGGCTGGTTGATCAAATTTATATGGCCAGCCTTCTCATAGAAAGTGATTCTGGGCAGTGTGCCATAATTCAATAAAACAAGAAATGTACCTGAAAGCAACTTTGGAATGCAGCTCAGACTGAGCTTGAACAAATTTCAGGAAGATTCTGATGAATGGAGAACATAAGGTAGAACAATGAGAGGATCCCAAAGACAATTTCTGCCTTTTTTGAGTTAGTTGAGTTGGGTTGCTGGGCATGGCGGCCAGGGGGTCAGTTGGGCTGCCTCGCTCTCGGCCTCGGTGATAATGGCGACAGCGATGGCAACGGGGGAGGCCATGGCTGGTGGGATGTGGTGGCAGAGCGAGCCAGGTCCAACTTGCCAGGTCTCTCTGTCCCCGACACTGGAGGCTGCCTATGCCAGATCCTCCCTTGGAAGCACGATCGGCTGGGCGGCAAAAGACTGAGCCGATTAGATACTTGTTGGTGGACTTGTGGGCCCTGAGAAATGTCCCCCTTTCCTTGAGGTTGCCTCCGGACTGTCAATGGCCTACCTTAAGGATGGATCCTGGGATCCTGAGAGGTGGCATGGCCAGAGGAAGCGTCTTAGGGGTGATACCCAATTGTTTTCCTTTTTATTTAAATTTTTATCTGGGCTAGGGAGGGTGACCAGGTTGGGTTTGGGGGACAACTCACCTGAGACGGGGGTCAGACTGGAGGCTGTGCGTGGCCAAGAGGGTCCAGGGTTGGGGAGGGTCAGATCGAGGATGGGGGTTATTTCCGGGAGGGAGAGGTGAATTTTATTTGCACAGTGAGCGGGAGAGGCAGATATGGTGGTTGTAGGGGGCCATATCATGTTTCGGGAGCACACCCCTGCTGTTTGCATGCGGTGGTGCGCTCCGACCCCCAAGGTATTTCCCTTTCCCCGGGTGGTTCGAGTCATTGGTCCCTGGGCCTTCGGTTGATGTTGTGCAACACCAGGTCCGTAGTAAATAAAGCCCCCCTCATTTATGATTTGATTTGGGAGGGGGAGCGGACCTAGTGGGCATTACCGAAACCTGGTTGGGCCAGGAGGAGGGTGTCCCCTAGTGGAGATGTGCCCATCCGTGTTTCGGGTTTTTCATCATCTGAGGGCCCAGGGGAGGGGTGGAGGGGTTGCGGTGGTTATTAAGGAAGATCTGTGTCCTAGGGAATCCACTGTTCCTCAAACGACCGGATATGAATCCCTCTTTGTGAAGTGTAGTTCTGGGGTTCAGATGGGCCTATTGATCACGTACCTGGCTCCCTGCTACGTGACATTGGCCCTGCCTGAGCTCCTGGAGGTTGTAGCTGGTTTGGTGGTTGAGACCCCTAGACTTATGGTCATGGGGGATTTCAACCTGCCTTCTGCCGGCGAAACCTTGGGTATTGCTCAGGAGATCTTGGCCTCCATGACAGCCTTGGGCCTGACCCAATTAATTCGGGACCCCACACACACTGGGGGTCACATTTTGGATTTGTTTTTTGTCTCTGGTCAGTGGTTAGATGATCTAGATATGGGGGACGTTGTTATAGAGCCCCAGTCATGGTCTGATTATTCGCTCCTTAGGCTGGACTTCCGTTCCGCACCCCCTCGCCGCGGGGAGACGAGGCCAATTAAATGGTTCCACCCCAGGCACCTGATGGATCTGGATAGGTTCCTGTTGGAGCTTGGGCCTTTTCCCAATGCTCACGCACACTACTCGGTTAAGGATCTGGTAGCCATCTGGGATAGAATGGCTGCTGGGGCCCTTGACCAGGTCGTACCCTTGCAGCCTCTGACCCGGTGCCGATCCCAATTAGCTCCTTGGTTTTCTGAGGAGCTGAGAGAGATGAAGTGCCAGAAAAGACGTCTAGAGAGTGGTTGGAGGACCAGTCACTCCAGATCTCACCGAACACTATTACGGTCCCATATTAGGACGTATTTAGTGGCGATAAGAGCAACAAAGCGGTCTTACTTTTCTGCCCTTATTGCATCCGCAGAAAATCGCCCAGCTGCCCTTTTTAGGGTGACCCACTCTCTTTTGGATGTGGGAATAAGGGAGGATCCCCTGCAAGGTCGTGCTGAGGATTTTTCAAGAAATCTGCAGGACAAAATCGCTCAGATTCGGGATGAGTCGGACTCTGACTGGGTAATTCCAGATGGGATGACTGGGATAGATCCCGGGGAGGTCGTTTGGGGTGAGTTCGATCCTGTGACCCTGGACGATGTGGACAGGATACTGGGTGGGCTTAAAGACACCACATGTTTATTGGACCCGTGTTCCTCTTGGTTGGTTTTGGCCACTTGGGAGGTGACACGAGGTTGGTTCCAGGGCATTATTAACGCTTCTTTGAGTGAGGGTTTTTTGCCTGCCACCTTGAAAGAGGCGGTGGTGAGGCCCCTCCTCAAGAAACCGTCCCTGGACCCAACATTATTATCAAGTTATCGTCCGGTCTCCAACCTTCGCTTTGTGGCGAAGGTTGTTGAGAGTGTGGTGACACGTCAGCTCCCTCGGCATCTGGATGAAGCTGTTTATTTAGATCTGCTCCAATCGGGTTTCAGGCCCAAGCGCAGCACGGAGACGGCATTGGTCGCATTGGTGGATGATCTCTGGAAGGCCCGTAACAGGGGTTGTTCCTCTGTCTTGATCCTGTTAGATCTCTTAGTGGCTTTTGATAGTGTTGACCACAGTAACTTATTGCAGCAGTTGGGAGGGGGTTGGGAGTGGGAGGCACTGTGTTACGGTGGTTCTCCTCCTTCCTCTCTGACCGTTCACAATTTGTGTTGGCAGGGGGGCAAAGGTCAACCCCGAGGCCCTTGATTTGTAGGGTATCTCAAGGGTCAGTGCTCTCGCCCCTGCTGTTCAACATTTATGTGAAGCCACTGGGTGAGATCATCCGTGCTTTTGGGGTAGAGTTCCATCAGTATGCTGATGATACTCAGCTATACATTTCTACCCCAGGCCACCCCAAAGAAGCTGCTGAAGTGATGACCCGGTGCCTGGAGGCCATGAGGAGATGGATGGGTCTAAAGAGTCTTCAACTCAACCCGACCAAGACTGAGTGGCTGTGGTTTTCTGCGCCCAGATACAGCCAGCTTGGCTGGCTGTGAGGGCAGAAATCTTGACCCCCATGGAGAGGGCATGCAATTTTGGTGTCCTCCTGGATGTACGGCTGTCGTTGGAAGATCATATAACGGCCGTCGCCAGGGGGGCTTTTTATCAGGTCCGTAGGATCTTCCAGTTGCAGCCCTTTCTGGATCGGGACGCGCTTTGCACAGTCACCTCTGCCCTCGTTATTTCCCATCTGGATTATTGTAATGCTCTCTACATGGGGCTTCCCTTGAAAAGCATCTGGAGGCTTCAGCTGGTGCAGAGTGCAGCCATGCGGGTGATTTTGGAGGATCCTTGGAACTCCCGAGTTACATTGCTTCTGCGCAAGCTGCATTGGCTTCTGGTGGCCTTCTGGGTGCGATTCAAGGTGTTGGTGGTCATCTTTAAAGCGCTCCATGGGACCTGGGTACTTATGGGACCGCCTACTGCCACCATCTGCCTCCCGCTGGCCAGTGCGCTCTCACAGGGTTGGCCTCCTTGGGGTGCTGCCAGCTGGACGATGCCGGATGGCAGCCGCGAGGGTGCGGGCCTTCTCTGTGGGAGCACCCTCCCTTTGGAATGAGTTGCCCCCAGAGATGCGGACTATCCCTGACCTGCAAATCTTCTGGCGTGCATTGAAGACCTATCTTTTCCAAGCCGGTCTGGCCTAGTTTTTATTGGAAGGTTTTAATTCTGTAATTTTTTACCCTGCTTTTAGTAATTGATTATAGTTTTAAAATCAGCCATATATTTAATTCATTTTTAATCTATTTTTAAATTTTATATTTGTCATTGTATTGTTTTTAGTTGGGCTGTGCACCGCCCCGAGTCCCAATTTGGGAGATGGAGCGGTATATAAATTAAATTAAATAAATAAATAAATAAATAAACAAATAAATAAAAAGTTTCCTGAGCCTGGAATTTCCCATTCAGCAATACAAGACCATTTCACCATCTTCAAAATTGTTGCTACCACTTGTAAATGGTTTGTAATGGGATGCCAGATGAGCCCTATGTTTAATGGGAAAGGCCTTGAAAGCTTATATTAGTTCTTCCTGCAAGAGAAGTAGGGGTTGGATTAGAAGACCTCCAAGGTCATTTCGAATTCTGTTGTTCTAATCTATTCTTAAACTTAGCAAGTTTAAGACTTGTTGACTTCAACTTCCAGAATTCCTGAGCTAACATGACTGGAGAAGGAATTCTGGGACCTGAAGTCCACAAGTCTTAAAGTTGTCAAGTTTGAAGGGCCCTGTTCTATTCTATTAAGTATTCCTTTTTCAATTTCAGTTCCCATAGACCAACCTTGGTCTTCTCCTTATTGTCTTTCCTCAAGGCTAGGAAAAACATCCTGTGATCTCTTCAACGGCTTCATTGCACTTTCCTAAAACTGATCCAGATTTTGTGCAATGTTTACTCCAAACATAGTGCCTGCAAGAGGACTTAGTACTTGAGTTGAGGTCTCTTTCATTCAGCTCCTGAGATTTTTATGGGTGTATTTCCATAAAAATCAAACTGCTGACTTACATTCAGCTTGCAATCAATTACTATTTGAGTTTACAAGTATTCTTTCCATATTTGGCATCCCTCATCCTTCTTTTTACAATTTAATTTATTTATTTGTTTGTTTGTTTGTCAAACATGTACAAGTATAGGTATCAACATAACATGAAAAAAGGAAGTAAATACAGATAAATGGGGACAGTAAGACAGGGACGGTAGGCACGCTGGTGCACTTATGCCATACCCCCTTTAAGGACATCTTAGGAATGGGGTGAAATTCATTGTGGACAGTTTGAGGTTGAATCTGTGAGGGGTTGAGGTTGTAACCACGGAGTCAGGTAGGGTGTTCCAGGCATTGATCACTCTGTTCCTGAAGTCGTATTTTCTGCAATCAAGTTTGCAACAATTTACCTTGAGTTTTACTTCTTCCAAGTGTAGAGCTTTGCCTTAGTCTCTCTCTTACATTACATTCAGATTATTTTCAGACCATTTTAGTAAATCTTTTAGAAATAGTTTGAGAAAACATACAAATGTGTTGTTAGGAGATTTGTACTATAAGACTTGTAAGAGTCTTTTAATATATTCTTCCCAATAATGTAGAATTAGTTCATGTGGTTCGGTTTCCTATCTGGTCTACTTGGGAGGAGATCAGTCTGTCAACTTTCTTTTTGATAACTCCACGCTTTCTTTTTTCCCCCAAGACATTTATGAATAATCTCATTATTTGTTTCTTTATTCAATTCATTTCTGATGAGCTCTAAAAGCTTCCCTTTAAAAGGCAAATTTGGTCAATTACATTTTGTCAATGAATTTTTTTTCAATATATGATTGACCAATTTATCTGAGCCTTTTTCACTTTTGAAGAAAGTGAAACACTTGTTCTCCCAACTCACTATATTTGCAACTTTGACAGATGTAGATGAAAGTTTAAAAAGTGAAAAAACCACCTGGGATAAGAAATGAAAGTCAAATTCAATAAATAAATAAATAATAATAATAATGATTAATTTTCTCATCTAGTTTGTTTATGGAGATATTGAAGATAGTGGTGGGATTCGATTTTTTTTACTACCGGTTCTGTGGGCGTGGCTTGGTGGGCATGGCAGGGGAAGGATACTGTAAAATCTCCAGTCAGAGGTGGTATTTGCTGGTTCTCTGAACTACTCAAAATTTCTGCTACCAGTTCTCCAGAACTGGTCAGTACCTGCTGAATACGACCTTTGATTGAAGAGTATTGGATCTAAAATGGGGTACCCCACTGCTTCCTTCCTTCCATGTGGAAGCAGTTCCATTGAGGATTACATGTTGAGTATGATTTGTCAGCCAATTACAAACCCATATCACCAGCAAATTGTAATTACCAACAGCAAAAATGGAGGATGAGCTTATCCAATGGTGTCTGTTAACATTGAAAACATGGAAGAGAAGATATCATCCAGAAGGACAAACCATTTTTCAACTGGGTTTGAATTTTCTTCCTCCAATGTTAATTTCCAAACATGTCCCAGTAGCAAGAGTCAGAACCACTGGAGAATAGATGTGTCCATAGGTGTGTCCAATTTTTCACCAATACTTTTTCTCCAGCCCCAAAGAAGATCAGGATTCCCAGAGGAGAAGTTGCTTCTCATTGTAATTATCATACCCCAGTCCTTGAAATCTCTTTTTTCTATTTCTTCAGTGACTGCCTTTGATGTAAACATCAGAGTGAAATACAATGAAAGGAATCTTGCATTGGAAAAGGATAAAACCCTCTAGACATGTTGAGTGTTTTCAGTAAGATTTAGGACAGGCAGGTGATGTGCTTTAGTACATATATTTCTCTCCTTTCCATGTCAAGCTTGGTTTGTCTCTGTCTGCCACTGACATTTCCATCATATGAAAGTGCACTGAATTCTACTAATTCATTGTTTAGAAATAGTGTCTGATTCAGCCCAAGCAGGAATGGACCTCCTGCTTTTGTTTATGCTGCTGCTGCTTGTATTGACCCAGAGAAACTCTGGGAGGCTCCAAACCAAATGCCCCCCAACTTTGAAGCAACAAGACAGAGGAAATCCATGGAACTATTATGGACCAGGAGACCACATCATTAGTGTGGTTCAAACTGCAACAAAACCTTCGCTTGAACCATTGCAGTTCAATGGAGCTCGTTATATTTCTTCTCCGTAAGTTATTCAGTGCAATGGAGTTGCATTTCCCCTATGTGCATTTCTTCTTCCTTTCTTCCTATTTCTCTTATTTCTAAGTTGTAGAAGATGTGCACATTTTTGAATTTGACTTATCCACTTTTGCCTTATCCTGAAATAGACTAAAATGAAAAGATAGGGCAGATGAAACACTAAGAGAACTTGAGGAAGACAGACACAGAAATCCAGATAATCTTCTCCCCTTTCAGTCCCAAGTTCAACTCTTGAATACTGATGTTTATATTGTATAATCATTGAAAGTGTTGTAGTTGCCTGCCAGTCCATGTTAAATGCTGCTTCTTGTAGGAATAAGAATGATTTGATTTTTTTTTCTAATTTATTTGCTGGTTAATTTATTCCTCCCTCATCTTGCTTCTATACAATATATTTATACAGTATATTATACCTACTTTATGGGACGCGGTAGCCCAGTGTCTAAAACGCTGAGCTTGTCGATCAGAAAGGTCAGCAGCTTGGTGATTTGAATCCCTAGCACCGCATAATGGAGTGAGCTCCCATTAATTGTGTCAGCTTCTGCCAACCTAGCAATTCGAAAGCACATAAAAATGCAGGAGCCACTTTGGTGGGGAGCCACTTTGGTGGAGAAGTAACAGTCTTCCATGTGCCTTCAGCATTTAGTCAAGCCAGCCACATGACCACGGAGGTGTCTTCAGATAGCGTTGGCTCTTCAGCTTTGTAACGGAGATGAGCACCACCTCCTAGAGCCGGAAATGACTAGTACATATGTTCGAGGGGAACCTTTACCTTTACCTTAATACCTACTTTAATTATTAAACTATTCCGAATCCTGATTATTTGATAAATGAAAATAAGTGCTGCTACAAATCATGATGTATTTGTGACTAGAAACCCTGATGGAGAAGATGGGACAGAGTTAGTCCTCCATCCCATCTTCTCAATGCCAACAAAACTTAAATGACGACGGATGACAATGATCTGTCTCTGTTTTAGAATCAATATTGCTTTAATGCTCAATAGGGATGTGGAGACAAAGAATAAATTAATAAATGCATATTTTATGATAATAACATGGAAATATTTGTACAGGATTAGAGATCCCAATCTCCCAGAAATGCTACCCTTCATTCTCCCCATTCAAGTGATCAACAAGAATACGCAACTCCTGCTAAATTGCACACTTGGCTACAACATCCATGACAACTATTTGAGCACTCTTCGCACTTCGGAAGCCTTAATGGACATGCTGTCTACTGGAGAAGCCAATGTCCCTAACTATAGCTGTGGAACAAGGGACAATCTTCTGGGTGTTATTGATGGAGCTTTCAGGGAAGTCTCCATGCAGGTGTCTACATTAGTAGGAACCTACAAAGTCCCTCAGGTGTGTGTGTGTGTGTGTGTGTGTTTCTCAATCTGGTAAAATGAATAGGGTTGGTGAACATTAGATCTAGCCATAAGTTCTCCATGGAATTCAGGAACTGCTTCTCACCATAGTTGTTTTAGATGTCATGACAGACATTGGACTAGTCAGTGAGGAGGAATGAAAGCAGCCATATCCACTCATGACATTGTCTCCATTGCTTTGGAAGCTTCTGCTGTACACTTGTGAAGGTGAGAGCCTCTATGTCCAATCAAATAGTCCACTGTAAAAAGGAAGTTGCAGCAATGATGAGAACCTCGTATTTTGTAGAATAGAACAGAACAGAACAGAACAGAACAGAACAGAATAGAATAGAATACTTTATTGGCCAAGTGTGATTGGACACACAAGGAATTTGGCTTGGTGTAAATACTCTCAATATACATAAAAGAAAAGATACATTCGTCAAGAATCAAGAATCATAAGGTATGACACTTAATGATAGTCATAGGCTACAATAAGCAATCAATCATACTGGGAAACAGTCAATATAAATCATAAGTATACAAGCGACAAAGTTACAGTACATGAATCTTAGTCAACATAATGACATGTTCAATGGTAAACAGCACCCCTTACTAGCAGTGATGATGTTATCTAGTCTGGGTAGTGATAAGTCTGCAAGAAAACAAGCAAGCTCAGAGAGCACCAGAGAGCCCTCACCAAAGAAGCTACTTGAATAAGCAATGAAAAGTTTCAAATAAAAAAATAAGTCCAATTGCCATCACTTAAATTCTAGACAACTTTACTGGATGACAGAATATTCATTGACCTATGTAGTATGTCTCTTTATTGGAATGAAATGTTTTGGTTGAAATCTACACATATAACTGATTGCATTAAATTGGAGAGTATTACAGAAATATGATTTGCATTTTTATTCTTATTCTTTTTTACTTAATTTGTATCCTATATTCCATATTTACGTGCAGTCGTCTTAATGTTCTGTGTTTAAGGTTTTATGTCTTAATATGACCTAATAGCTAATCAAGAATAAACTACTCTAATATTTTCATGAGAGCCAAGTTTGATTTCTTAAGAGCTAATATTTTGGATGGTCTGACTGTAAATATAACACAGAATTCTTAATTGCTTTTTCAGATCACTTGTAGATTTGTTTCAGAGGCTCTGAGCGATAAAACTCAATTCCCTTTTTTCTTCCGGATGGCCCCCAAAAATGGGGTCCAGTACCCCGCAATTGTCCAACTGCTCCTCCATTTCAGATGGACCTTGATTGGTCTCTTTGCTTCAGACACAGCGCAGGGAGAACATTTCATGAAGACCTTCACTCCTACGCTGGTCAGGAATGGAATTTGTGTTGTTATATCACAACAATTGTCTATGACTAGACATGCAGCAGCATCACTTAAGAATGCCATCTCCAAGTGGAGACAAGTCAATGTCTTTGTTTTCTTTACCGACTATAGTAGCATGATGGATGGAATTCACCAAGTCCATTTTACACTTGACGGTTTGCCACACCCCACTGAAGGGAAAGTCTGGATCATCACACTCTTTGGAGACTTGCCAATGAAAAGTCACAGAGTTTATGAATACGTCCATAGTATTTGGAACTTTGTTATTCAGGAAAGAGGGTATGAAGATCCCTTTGAACCATTTATATTTGTGGACTCCTTGCATAAGTGTTTTCACTGTGCTTTTGCAAAGCACGTCTTTTCAGTCAAAGGCCGGAGAAGATGCATCCAGAAAGCACCACTGGAGACCCAGGATAAAAGCAACAGATTACAAATTGACCATCGTGCTTAGAGTGTCATTAAGACTCTGGCCCATGCTTTGAATGCTGCATATTCTTCTGGATCCAGGAGGAGGAGAAAGGAGGGCAAAGAGAAGTTAAACATTCCAAAGCTGCAGCCATGGCAGGTATGGGATCCCTACAAAGATCTATAAAACTTAGTTCCTTTGGAGAAGGAAACCAAAGGAAAAATTATGAAAACTTTCTGCACTTCCTTGTGCTACAAGTGGTCAACAGGCCATTGTTGGCAATCTGTTTGTTTTGTAAATAATGTTTCAAAGGTTGGACATCATAACAGATATAATTTGATATTAAACACTGCTAATTTTAAAAAGGATGTCTTCGTTTTGAAATAAATTCATGGATTCATGGATTTGTGATTAGTATCTTAGCATTTTGCATTCATGAATTTTAAGGAGACCCTGAGATCATCTAGCCCAGAGGTGTCAAACTCACGTTGTCACAGTGGCATCATGTGACATATCAGGACTTTTTTCCACTTTACTAAACCAGGCATGGGCATGACCAGCACGTGACGCATTCAGCCTGCTGGATGGGAGTTTGACAGCCCTGCTCTAAGGAAATCTGATCAAGCATGTGTAAGGGCCCACATTAAAGATTATTTGATGAGTTTGACAACCACTCCCCTCTGCAGGAATTTTAGCTAAAGCTTCTTTAAATGATGGCTACTCCAGGTGCTTTGGAGAATAGGTTCAACCCAATCCTTAGATATTGGAATACTGCTATCACATCACCCCTAGTCCTTCTTTTAATCAAACTAGACATATCCAATTCCAAAAACCATTCTTTATATGTTTTAGCCTCCAATCCCAAATAATCTTTATTGCTCTTCTCTGCACTCTTTCTAGAATTTCAACATCTGTTTTATATTGTGGTGATCAAAACTGGATGCAGTATTATAGAAGAATAGACAACCAAGTTCTAATTGTTATTCATAATTTTCGAGTTGTATAAGAAAGACTGAAAATTATTTGACTATAATACTTATCATATTTCATCCACTTAATTATCATGCTGTAACCATCACATAAGAAAGCAGTTTGTTAATATTCTACTGAAATCAAGTTATATCACCAGCATTCCCACAATCTATTAAGGATGAGAAGTGATATGTGGGAATCATCTTGGGAGTGGGGGAAGAGAAAAAAGAGTTATTAGAAAAAAGAAAGGGAGCTCACAGATGCATCAAAAGCAGAAAAAGAAACTCAGAAAAGATCATCCCTAGCTTTCAAAGCTTTTAAAAGAGTTGGTAGAAGACTTGTTCTTTCAAACTTGCAAGATTCTGTTAATATAGCCTTACAATGAATGTGTGTGTGTATGTGTGTATGGCATTTAGGTTTCTTCGGGTATTTTCCCACATAATATTTGTGCTTTTATTATAGCACAAAATGGCAGAATCTCATCTGCCATCCTCAGGCTTGTGCGTTGGGTTCTTTTTAATTTTGTGTGTCAATTGGCAGCCAATTTTTGTTTTGTTTTGTTTTATTTTGTCCTTGTGTGAGCAAAGCGTGATCTGAGCTTCTGTCTCCCTATATATACTGGTGGGGAGGTTGGCTGTGTTATCCATATATATAGGGAGACAGCAGCTCAGATCAAACTTTGCTCGCACAAGCACAAAGCCGAAAGCAGCAGCCTGAAGATGGCGAGTGAAATCTCATCAAAACGTTACCCAGATAGTCTCAATCTTACACGGAAAAAAACCCAAACACACCAAGACCTGCATATATATATATATATATATAAAATTTATTTACTTTATTTATTTTATTAAATTTTTATACCGCCCCCTCTCCTGCAATGGGACTCGGAGCGGTGTACAGCCAAGATAAAACCACACAATAAATAGAATTTAAAATAGATTTAAAAGAATTAAATTAGTGGCTGAAAGAACACAATAAAACAAGGTGTAAAAGTTAAAATTACCAAAAAAATTTAAAACTTTAAAACCCTAGTAATTGATACTAGACCAGACCGGCCTGTTGGAAGAGGTGGGTCTATAGTGCGCACCGGAAGGTTTGCAGATCAGTAATGGCTCGCATCTCCGG
Organism: Bungarus multicinctus; assembly: GCA_023653725.1. Classification (NCBI taxonomy): domain Eukaryota; kingdom Metazoa; phylum Chordata; class Lepidosauria; order Squamata; family Elapidae; genus Bungarus; species Bungarus multicinctus. The sequence continues at coordinate 12,449,505 of CM042834.1, read as the reverse complement.
GGGTAATTCATTCCAGAGGGAGGTTGCCCCCACAGAGAAGGCCCGCACCCTCAGGGCCATCAGCCAGCATCGTCCAGCTGACAGCACCAAAAGGAGGCCCACCCTGTGAGAGTGCACTTGCCGGCGGGAGGCCGATGGTGGCAGCAGGCGGTCACGTAAGTACCCGGGTCCCAAGCCATGGAGCGCTTTAAAGGTGACAACCAACACCTTGAATCGCACCCGGAAGGCCGCTGGAAGCCAATGCAGCTCACGCAGGAGCGATGTAACACGGGAGCTCCGAAGAGCCCCCAGAATCACCTGTGCTCTCTGCACCAGCTGAAGCCTCCAGATGCTCTTCAAGGGGAGCCCCATGTAGAGAGCATTGCAGTAGTCTAGGTGGGAGATGATGAGGGCAGAAGTGACTGTGCAAAAAGTGCCCCGATCCAGAAAGGGCCGCAACTGGGAGATCCGCCGGACCTGATAATAGGCCCCCCTGGCGACGGCCGCAATGTGATCTTCTAGTGACAGCCGTACATCCAGGAGGACACCCAGGTTGCGCGCCCTCTCCGTGGGGGTCAGGATCTCTCCCCCCACAGCCAGCGATGGAATGAGCTGGTTGTATCTGGGCACAGAAAACCACAACCACTCAGTTTTGGTCGGGTTGAGACGAAGCCTGTTAAGACCCACCCAACTCTTCACGGCTTCCAGGCACTGGGTCATCACTTCGAGGGCTTCATTGGGGTGACCTGGGGTAGAGATGTATAGCTAAGTGTCATCAGCATACTGATGGAATTCTACCCCAAAACCGCAGATGATGTTGCCCAGCGGCTTCACTTAAATGTTGAACAGCAGGGGCGAGAGTACCGACCCCTGAGGCACCCCACAAAATAAGGGCCTCAAGGCCGACCTCTGCCCTCCCTGCCAACACAAATTGCGAGCGGTCGGAGACGAAGGAAGAGAACCACCGTAACATGGTGCCTTCCACTCCTAACCCCCCCAACTGCCGCAATAAGATACTGTGGGGTCGACAGTATCAAAAGCCGCTGAGAGATCTAATAGGACCAAGACAGAGGAACAACCCCTGTCCCGGGCCTTCCAGAGATCATCCACCAATGCAACCAACACCGTCTCCGTGCTGTGCCCGGGCCTGAAACCCGATTGGAGAGGGTCTAGATATACTGCTTCATCCAGGTGCTGAGGGAGGTGTCGTACCACCACACTTTCAACAACCTTCACCACAAAGCGAAGGTTGGAGACCGGACGATAATTCGACAATAATGCTGGATCCAGGGACAGTTTCTTGAGGAGGGGCCTCACCACCGCCTCTTTCCAGGCGGCGGGTAAAAGCCCCTCTCTCAAGGAAGCATTAATCATTCCCTGGAACCAACCTTGTGGCCAAAACCAGCCAGGAGGGACACGGATCCAACAAACATGTGGTGGCATTAAGCCTGCCCAGTATCCTGTCCACGTCTTCCAGGGACGCAGGATTGAACTCAACCCACATGATCTCACCGAAATCCGCCCCCGCCCCACCCGCCCAGATATGCCCAGTCAGAGTCCAGCCCATCCCAGATCTCAGTGATTTTGTCCTGCAGATATCGTGAAAAATCCTCGGCTCGTCCTTGCAAGGGATTCTCCCGTGCTGCCACATCCAAAAGGGAGCGGGTCACCCTAAAAAAGGTGGCTGGGCGATTTTCTGCAGATGCAATAAGGGCAGAAAAGTAAGATCGCTTCGCCGTCCTTATCACCACTAAAGACGCCCTAATATGGGACCATAAAAGTGTTCGGTCAGATCCGGAGCGGCTGGTCCTCCAACCACTCTCTAGGCGTCTTTTCTGGCACTTCATCTCCCTCAGCTCCTTGGACAACCAAGGGGACAATTGGGATCAGCACCAGGTCAGAGGCCGCAAGGGCATGACCCGGTCCAGGGCCTCAGCAGCCACCCTATCCCAGGTGGCCACCAAGTCCCCAACCGAGTCGTGTGTGCGAGTCTTGGGAAACGGCCCAAGCTCCATCAGGGTCCATCAGGCGCCTGGGGCAGAACCATTTTGTCAGTCCCCCCTCCCCACAACGAGGGAGTGCGGAATGAAAGTCCAGCCTAAGGAGCGAATGATCCGATCATGACAGGGGCTCTATAGAAACATCCCCTATACGTAGATTATCCTGCCACTGATAAGAGACAAAAACCAGATCCAAGATGTGACCCCCAGTGTGTGTGGGGTCCCGAATTAATTGGGTCAGGCCCAAGGCTGTCATGGAAGCCATGAACTCCTGAGCAATCCCCGATGTCCCGCTGGCAGAGGGTAGGTTGAAATCCCCCATGACCATAAACCTGGGGGTCTCAACCGCCAAACCAGCTATAACCTCAAGGAGCTCAGGCAGGGCCTAAGTTACATAGCAGGGAGCCAGGTATGTGATCAATAGGCCCATCTGAACCCCAGAATCACACTTCACAAAAAGGGATTCACATTCGGTCATCTGAGGAACAATGGATTCCCTAGGACACAGATCTTCCTTAATAACCACCGCCACCCCCCCACCCCCCTCCCCTGAGCCCTCGGCCGATGAAAAACCTGAAACCCGGGTGGGCACATCTCCACCAGGGGAACACCCCCCTGTTGGCCCAACCAGGTCTCGGTAATACCCACCAGGTCCGCTCCCCCCTCCCAGATCAGATCATGAATGAGGGGGGCCTTATTAACTACAGACCTGGCATTACACAACATCAGCCGAAGGCCCAGGACCCGATGACTCAGACAGCCTGGGGAATGGGAAATCACTAGGGGGTTGGAGCACGCCACCTCACACAAACAACGGGGGCGCGCTCCCAGTACCTGATATGGCCCCCTATAACCACCAAATCTGCCTCTCCCGCTTACCATGAAAATGGACTGCATCTTTCCCCCCAGAAATAACCCTCCTTCCTCGATCCAAACCCTCCTGACCCCAAAACCTCCCCAGCGCGCTCAGCCCCCGGTCTGGCCTCTGTCTCAGGTGGGTTTGTCCCCCAATCCCCACCTGGTTACCCTCCCTAACCCCAATAAAAATTTAAATAAAAACCGATACAATTGGGTGCTACCCCCAAAGCGTTTCCTATGGCCATGTCACCTCTCGGGATCCCAGGATCTGTTCTTAAGGTAGGCCATTGGTAGTCCAGAGGGCCACTTCAGAGAAAGGGGGACATTTCCCAAGGCCCACAAGTCCGCAGATGAATATTTAATTGGCCTAGCCGACCGCACCTTTATTGTCCAATGATGGTGATGCGAAGGCCTGGTAGGCTGGGCCCGGTTTAACAGATCATCACAGCCCCTTGGCCACGACCTCCACCAGCCCTGCCGCCAACACTGTTGTCATCGAGGCTGGAACTGAGATCGGGCCCGAGGATGCCCGGCTGCCATCTCTGCCACATCAGGCCGCCTTCGCCATTGCCACTGTTGCCAATGAGGCAACCCCACCGCCGCCGCCGCCACCGAGGCCTCCAAGGTCCGGATCACCGACACCAAAGCCGCCGCCATCACCAAACCAGGTGATGCCACTGAACCCCAGCGTCACCGTCGCAGCCAGCGTAGCCCTCGAGGCCGCCAAGCCGCCGTCGCCACTGTCGCCAGCAGGGATGGCGAAACCACGGCAACCACTGCCAGGACCACCGCCATCACCGAACCAGGAGACACAGACAGACCAGGCCGCCATCTCCACCGTCTCCACTGTCGAGGCCTCTGAGCTGTCGCCACCACTGTCGCCACCGAGGGGGCCACCACAGCTGAGGCCACCACCGCTGGGGCCACCGCTGCCCGGGCCACCACTGCCAAGGCCATCGTCGCCGACAGGCCTGCCAAGGCCGGAACCATAGATGTTTCTGCCACAGGAGGCATCACAGCCGGGGCCGTCGAACACTGCCAGGGCAAGCTGTCAACACCGCAACCATCCATATCACCATCCATGCCACCACCGAGACCACAGAGGCCTCTCCGCCGTATCACTGGGACTGGCCGCCGCCCTCACCGCCACAGCCGACGGAACCATGCCCCCGACCGTGGCCAAAGCCAAGGCCAAGGCCAGAGACAGGACCACGGCAGCCATGATAGCCAAGGCAGGCCTGGCCGTGACCAGACCCAAAGTCCAGGCCAACGGCCGCCAAAGCAGAGCCACCCACAGCTGCCGTGGCACCACCCGCGGTGGCCGCGGCGCCCACGACAAGGCCATTTTCGGTCACGGCAGCCACGGCGCCATCCATGGTGGCCGGGGCAAGACCACCCCCATCCGCGCCACCCACAGAAGCCACGGCAATCAAGGCCAGGCTGCTGCGGTCAAGACAGGGCTGCCGCCGCCTGCAGCCACCCAAGTAGCCCCTCCGTCACCTCCACCACCTCCCTAGCACTGCCAGATCCCCCCCGGTCCACAATCACCTCTGCCACCAGTGAGGACTGAGGGGGAGGGGAGGCTCAGCCGAAGGCCCGAGACCCGCTATGGAACTCCGAGCAGACCAAGCTTCGGGTCGCCATTTTATTTGTGTCTGCTCTAGAATGTTCCTTATAATTAACAAATATCATCAATTTTATATTTTGTTAATATTGTATATGATAGAGAAATTTTGCACAATCTTTCTTTTTCATTTTTGAAAATAGTGGTAAGGCTTGTTTCCCAACAAAGAATATTTGCAAATTAGACAAGTGTAGAATATATGATTGACAGGTTTTGCTGAAACTTTTTCACTCAGTTATGCAGGTAATGAGAATTAAGAACATTTGGAAATTAGACAAGTGTAGAAGAAAAGTTTGAACGTGAAAAGACCATGTTGATTTAGACAACAAGGTTATTGCTTTTAAAGTTGCTGGCCGTTTCCATTCTAGCTTCATCCGTTTCTGCAGAAGAATGAATTTTTCAATCTTTCTGAGATGAAACTGTACTTGGATCAACATGGAGATCTGGTGGCAGATATGAACATCATAAGCTGGGTGGTTATCCCTGAAGAGGATTGCATGGAAGAGCAGCTGGGGAGTTTTGAAAGGCAGACACTTATTATCAACCAATATGTGCTTTTACTGCTAAAGTGGCTCAACAAGGTGGGTGAAATATTGGCGTCATTTCTCTCTTTTCCAAAGTTTTAGCATCCATTTCAAGTGGGCTAAGTCTAATGTCATGCTCTTGCTGGAGTCTGACTCTGAGGGGGAGATTGAGCAGCTGACAGGGAGTGGGAGTGTGGCTCCGGTGGCTGTGGAAGTAATGGGGGAAGGGCACAGTACAGCTGGGCATTCAGAAGAAGACACAGGGCCATCCCCTCTTCATCTAGGGCACGCAGGGAGGAATGGAGAAGGGAGCAATGTGGCTTATGAGAGAGAAGAAGGCCCTGATCCCTTTCATAATTGCAACTGGGAAAACAGGATATAAGAGGGGCGTTTGCACAAAACAGCTCCTTGCTGGAAGCAAAGCAAGCCTTATCTGGGTTTTGGCATCCTCCCAACTGTGGTTGCTGCGTTATCCTTTCAAAGCCTGCAATTTATCATCCTGGCCTGCTGTGTTAATTACTTCAGTGTGCTTTGTGTTGTTTTTTTTATTTCTAATTACCTTTACTTTGGTTTCAGACTGCATTTCTGCTCTTCATAGACTGTTTTTTGAAGAGTTTGCTATCCAGCTGAGGATAATTGGACATTGGGAGCAGGTTGGAGGCATTAAAGGGAATTTATTCTACTTTGGTGACTTTGTTATTTTTGTGTCATGCCCTGGGTCATCACACCTAGTCAGCAATTCATTAAGAATTTTATGTGTGGACTATAACATTTATAATTTTCTTAGATGGATAGGGAGGCTTCAAAAACACTTCAATCAGGGTGTATTTCAGAATCTGTAATATGGAACACTATTTTTAAGCTGATTCAGCTACATCCAGATTGACATACTGAGTGATTATTATTTAGGATAAAATTGGTGAGAGAGGGCCTAAAGTCAGAGGTGGTATTCAGAAGGTTCTGACCAGTTCTAGAGAACCAATAGCAGAAATTTTGAGTAGTTCAGAGAACTGGCAAATGCCACCTCTGACTGGCCCCACCACCACCTCTTCTCTGCCTCCTGAGTCCCAGCTGATCGACTGGGTCTTCTTTTGTTGCCCTGCACAGAAGAACAAAGCTAGAAAGTAGGTTAGTGGGGTGGGGAGGGAATGGAGATTTTGCAGTAGCCTTCCCCTGCCATGCCCACCAAGCCACGCCCATCAAGCCATGCTACACCCACCAAGCCACACCCACAGAAGCAGTAATAAAAAAATTTTTTTTGAATCCCACCACTGCCTCAAATGCTAGATATTATGGTTGCAATTGTTTTTTCTGCAGCCCTATGTATTTGTTGAAGTCTGTATTCGTCCTGTTTTATTGCTGTACCAAATTGGACAGTTATAGAAGCACAAATTGCAGACTCAATAATTCCTCTGTAAAATGGTATCAACAGCTCCTTGGGCATTCTGAGTTTCTGAGTTGATGCAGGAAAAACATTTACTTAATGCTAAATCTTTTCTCAATTCCATCCCTTCAAACTTTATTAAGAAGAAAAATCCTTTACTGCAGTGTGATATTCCAGAAGGAAAGACAAGGGTCTAAAAGAAAATTCTGGCAGTAGTTCTATCTCCTACAGTGTTTGGAACTAGTTATAAATTTCATGAGCTTCTTTTCTTATTGGTTTGAAAGGGTTTGCTGCTTATCTGAGTGACTTCTTCAATATGAGCAAGTTGGTTAGGGGGACCCCATATATGTCCTCCAGGGTGATTTCATATTATTCATATCATATTATTCATATTATTCTGCAATTTCACCTAATCTGAATAGGCTCTCTAGGTTAGATGACTGAAAATCTCATTTAGAAATGTCATATATATCTAAATGAAGCCCAGAGACTATTTGGCTGATGTTCATGTTGACCTCCATTTTGATGGGTGGTGAGTCCTGACACATTTTCTTTGGTTTTCCTTGTTTTACTGCTTAGTCTCTGCCTCAGTCCAAGTGTGTGGGAAAATGTCATCCTGGATTTGTCAAGAGGGCTCGAGAAGGTGAGCCCATTTGCTGCTATGACTGTGTTCCTTGTCTGGAGGGGACCATCTCCATTCAGGAAGGTGGGTCACACCAAAGAAAAGGGCAGGCCTCATGGAAGTGGATTCATCCAAAATTATTTTTATTGTCATGAAAGTGCAAGTTAAAAGACTGATGGAAGCTCAATTGGTCTTCTTGTCTATTTTTAATCTGTATATCTAAAGGAAAGAATAGCAAAAGGACCTTGGACAGGGGGCTGGGAAGAGATAGGAGAGTGTGACTGACTGCAACCTTTACTACTGCCAGAGAAAATATCTCTTATGCTTTCTAGTTTGAATATGTTCTGCCACATTTGCTTTTCTAGGGACATAGAATAGAATAGAATAGAATAGAATAGAATAGAATAGAATAGAATAGAATAGAATAGAATAGAATAGAATAGAATACTTTATTGGCCAAGTGTGATTGGACACACAAGGAATTTGTCTTGGTGTAAATACTCTCAGTATACATAAAGAAAAGATACATTCATCAGGAGTCGAGAATCATAAGGTACGACACTTAATGATAGTCATAGGGTACAATAAGCAATCAAATCATACTAGGAAAGCTTCTTGAAACCTGAGGGATTGTTATAGGCCCACCTCCCAGAAGGATTATTGTAATATAATCTCTGTTTGAGGTCTACTGAGAAGCTGAAGAAGTGTGGACAATTATGGTTACATATCATTACATCCTTATTACCAAATATTCCGGTAACTATTCCAGATCTTTTTCAGGACTACCTTTGTTTGCCAGCCAACTAGATTTCACAAAGTTGGCATTCTGTGAATCAAGTACATTAAGAGGTGCCATCTGGCAGGACCCAAGAATTTTCCCTGGAAAGATTGATTCATTTTTTTAACATATTGAGAAAAAAATCAGAAAATAAAATACAGGCTGAATAGTCAAGACCTTGTTGATGAACCAAACTCTGTCAAAGATCTTGGAGTATTCATATCTAATGATCTAAGTGCTACAGCCCGCTGTAACTACATAGCCAAAAAGGCGTTAAGAGTTGTTAACCTAATCTTACATAGCTTTTTCTCTGGTAATATTACACTAATAACTAGAGCATACAAAACATTTGGTAGACCAATACTCGAATATAGCTCATCAGTCTGAAACCCACATTACGTACCTGATATTAACACAGTTGAGAAAGTCCAGAAATATTTTACAAGAAGAGTTCTCCACTCCTCTACTCAGTGCAGAATACCTTATGACACCAGACTCGAAATTCTAGACCTAGAAAACCTAGAACTACGCCTCCTTTGGTCCAATCTAAGTATAGTATATAAAATCATACATTGCTATGTCCTACCTGTCAATGAATACTTCAGCTTCAACCATAACAACACAAGAGCAAACAATAGATACAAACTCAAGGTTAATCGCACCAAACTTGATTGCAGGAAATACGACTTCAGCAACAGAGTGGTCAGTGTCTGGAATACTCTACCTGACTCTGTGGTTTCTTCCCCAAAACCCAAAAACTTTAACCTTAGACTGTCTACTATTGACCTCACCCCTTTCCTAAAAAGTCTGTAGGAGGACGTGCATAAGCGCACCAATGTGCCTACTGTCCCTGTCCTATTGTTTCTTTTATATTTTATTTTTCTTATATGTATCCATGTATTCATAACTATGTTTTACTTATACCTGTTATCTTGTAAGCAATTGACAAAATAAAATAAAATAAAAAATACATAAAACCTGAAAAAAAAAACTAAATGTAGATTCCTCTTAAGATTCTGCACAATACACAGGAAATCATTTGGGTCCCCACTCAATTTCACAGAATTATAGCTTAAATATATATATATATATATATTATTCCTCTTACCTTCTTTTTCTGGAGATCTTAGGAAATGCAATTTGGAAAATGCCCCTAGTAAAAGTTGTTGTTCAAAAAATGTATTTCTTGAAAAGTGAAAGGGTAAAATATTAAAATAATATTGCTTTTTTGTTGTCTCAGATACAGAAAAATGCACCAAGTGTCCAGATGATAAATATCCAAATGAGAATCAAGTTGATTGTATCCCTAAATTTAAAATATTCCTGTCTTATGAAGAACATCTGGGCACTATCCTGGTCTCTTTTGCCTTACTTCTCTTCCTAACCACAAGTCTTGTTTTAATCATATTCATTAAACACCAAGAAACCCCCATTGTCAAAGCCAACAACCGGGACCTCTCTTACATCCTCCTGGTCTCCCTCCTGCTTTGCTTCTTGACTCCTTTTCTCTTCATTGGTCAACCAAGGAAAGCCACCTGTCTTCTCCGACAAACAGTTTTCAGCATCATCTTCTCAGTTGGCATTTCTTCCCTCTTGGCCAAAACCATCACAGTGATGCTGGCTTTCCTGGCCACAAAACCAGGAAACCGAGTGAAGAGATGGTTGGGGAAGAGTTTGGCCAATTCCATCATCTTTTCTTGTTCTGCTGTCCAAATTATCATCTGCTCCATCTGGCTTGGAGTTTGTCCGCCGTTTTCTGATTCTGACTTCCACTCCCAACCTGGAGAGATCATCCTGCAATGTAATGAAGGGGCTGTTCTCATGTTCTACATCACCCTCGGCTACCTGGGCTTCCTGGCTTCCATCTGTTTCATGGTGGCTTTCCTAGCCAGAAATCTCCCTGGGACTTTCAATGAAGCCAAGCTGATCACCTTCAGCATGCTGGTCTTCTGCAGTGTCTGGATTTCATTCCTGCCCTCTTACCTGAGCACCAAAGGGAAATACATGGTGGCTGTGCAGGTCTTCTCCATCTTGACCTCAAATGCTGGTCTGCTGGTCTGCATCTTCATCCCCAAGTGCTACATTATCATTCTGAGGCCAGACCTGAATACAAAGGAGCAGCTTACAACTAGAAGAAATGTATAAATGTGAAACATGGGACATTGTAACATGGACAGGAAAGTAAACTAAAGCTTGCTAATAGTGTATATTCATGCTTACATGAAATTAAATATGCATATCTACAATTATCATCTCATCTTCCTTTTCTGAAATGTATTTTTAAAAGGTTAAATCATGGCAACTGGACCAACATTTGTTAAAATGAGACATTTCATTACTCACCCTAGTAACTTCTTCAGTCAAAATAAATTTTGTTAGGCAGAGTCAGAAAATAATTGGAATGTACTAACTCTTGTCACAACAACTATAGAGGTTTCTTTCCAAAATGTATTTCAAAATGTAAATGAAGACTCAATCATCCAGGTGGGAAAAATGATTTAACATTTTTAGACACTTTTGGCCTAAATGATTGAATCCTCATTTACATTTTTAAAATGTGAGTGCATCTTTTTGTCTGTAGGATTTCCTCCATTATTTTCTGAAGAGAAATTCTTCCAGTCTATACTGGATGAATAATAACTGCAGTGAGTCTTAATTATTTATTTTTGCCTCCTGCATTTGATTCAAAAGAAACAGATGTTAGCAGTGGGATTCACATTGCTGCCATGTACCAACCAGGGGTGGTATTCAGAACTGGAAAGCAGGTGAGTGGGGTAGGGAGGGAATAAGATTTTGCAGTATCCTTCCCCTGCCATGCCCACCAAGCCACACCCACCAAGCCATGCCACGCCCACAGAACCAGTAGTAAAAAAAAATTGAATCCTACCACTGGTATCAGCCCCATGTATGGGTGTGGATAAAGCAACACTCTGTGTCTAAAAGTCTATTTTGATTACAGAGGTTCGTTGAATGTATTTGGTTTTCCCTTTCCAATTCTCAGCTGTTCCTAGTCCTGCTGTGGAAATGATCAGAGATGTCCAAAAAGTCAGAGGGAATTTGGGTATGGAGGAATGAATGTGACCTATGTCAAATAGAGACTGACCCTGGGGCTCTGTTCAAACTCCCTTTTTCCTATTCTCCTAATGTGTGAATTGCCTAAACCTAGTGAATTGCATAATGATGCTCAGGAAGACTGTGATTGGGGAATGAATGCTTTCCCAGATAAATAAATCTGTTGTGGTTGACAAATGCACATCGGTCCAGGAGTGAGCTGCTGGGGGTTCGCAGGGGTTTGGGAGAGCCCCTAGCTAAGATTTTGTGCAGTCCAGAGAACCCCCAAGTTCCAACCCTGGCTGGCCCCGCCCACCCTGCCTCGCTCCTCTCAGGAGTCCCCACATTTTGGATGCAGGTAAGTGCAGGGAATACGTAGAACCTCAGGCAGGGCAAAAAATGGGCCTCCCAGAAGTTAATGAAGGCCAGAAATGGGCCCATTTCCAGCTTTTAGAGAGCCTCTGGAACCCGGGAAGGCTGTTTTCACCCTCTCGGAGGCTTGAGGAAAGTCTTCAAAGCCTGGGTATTAGCTATGAAATTCATCGCTGCCACACAGCTGAAGAATGTGGGGGAGGGTGATGTAAATTGAGTAGCTCTTAGTAGACAAAATATGTTATTTTGATAGTTCAAGGTTACAGAGTGTGGCACAGAGAAGAATAAAACTTACTGTGGGATTGGTGCATGTGATCTGGTGAGGAGGAAAAAAAGGTGAGGGTTGTAGCTTGGGACTGTGTGGGAAGCCAGAAAAAAAATCAGTTCCGGACTTCCCCAGTATGTGCCAGGTATTGTTCCAATAAAACTACTTTGAGATGACTTGTGTCTTGGAGTTACTGGAAGGAATGGAATTTCTCTGGAACACTGACACTGGGAAGGGCAAAAATGCCTCCCCCCCCCTGGCCATGGTACAGGAGTCCAACTAGGCCACTGCCCACCATGGCCACACCCACCCAGAAACTGGGCAGAGAACCCTTTTCTAAATTTATTGAAGCCCACCCCCGCATGGGTCTAGTGCCACCAATCAGGCCTCCAGAGGCTGTGAAAGGAAGAGAGTTTTTGAAATTGAAAGAGAAACAACCTGAGAGGTGAATCCAAGGATCTGGATTATGAAAAATCCGGTTCAGTTTAGTGTTAAAAATGAAACTAAAGATACATTTTTAAAGCTATAGTAGTTTTCCTTTTCTGAGTAAATTTGCTACTTTATCGCCAAACAATAATTTGAAACCTTCAAATCTAATGGTAAATGGACCATTAGATGCTATCATGCCATTGCATATTAATAATTGCTTCTTTTTTTAATTAATCTGTCCCTTGGTCAATTGGAGAGAGCATTTCTGGGGAGAAAAATTGTGATCACAGCAAAAGTCAAAGTGGTCACTTTTAGAAGCTTAGTAGATACTGTGAGTGGACAAATGTTGGTACGTCCGCATTTAGTAAAGAAGGCAACATCTATGGGAAAAGAATCAGAAGTGGTATTCAGCTGGTTCTAACCAGTTCTGGAGAACTGGTAGCGGAAATTTTGAGTACTTCAGAGAACCGGCAAATACCACCCCTGACTGGCCCCACCCCATTTATTCTCTGCCTCCCGAGTCCCAGCTGATTGGCTGGGTCTTCTTTTGTTGCCCTGCAAAGGAGAACGGAGCTGAAAAGCAGGTTAGTGGGGTCGGGAGGGAATGGAGATTTTGCAGTATCCTTCCCCTGAAGTGGGGCAGGAATGAAGGTTTTGCAATATTCTTCCCCTGCCATGCCCACCAAGCCACATCTACAGAACCAGTAGTAAAAAAAAATGAATCCCATCACTGAAAAGAACCTCTTAGAAGTGTATTTCAGCAGACTGAGATGGTCCTATTGCTTAAAAAGAGTACAGGCATGAGGTGATGCTGTTGGAGTATCTTCCTCCAGCATTACTTTCTGGATATATCCTAACCAGAAGGATGACAACCAGAGGTGGTATTCAGCAGATTCTGACTAGTTCTGGAGAACTGGTAGCAGAAATTTTGAGTAGTTCGGAAAACCGACAAATACTGACTCCCATTTATTCTCCGCCTCCCAAATCCCAGCTGATCGGCTAGGTCTTCTTTTGTTGCCCTGCACAGGAGAACATGTTAGCTAGGTTAGTGGGATGGGGAGGGAATGGAGATTTTACAGTATCCTTCCCCTGCCACACCCACCAAGCCATGCCCACAGAACTAGTAGTAAAAGAAATTTGAATCCCATCACTGATGACAACCATTATAGAAGAGTGTTTCCAGGGGTATAGCTGCAACATTTCACCAGAATCCTTTGCTCCAGCTGCCCCTCTGTACGTGGAGCCCTGGAAGAAGTCCAGAGGACAAATTATCACTCACAATAATTATCACAATCCCAGACTTTGAGATGTGTACAGCTGCCTTTCCAGAGGCTGCCTTTGATATAACATCAAACTGAAGCAACATGGAATGGATCTTGCATCAGAAAAAGATATAAGCCTCTACTCGTGCTGAATGGTATGCACAAGATTTAGGACACAAGACAGGAGCTGTGCTGCTGAATGTACCTTTCTCTCTTTTTCAAATAAAGCTCAATTTCTTTCTGTTTGAATAAAGAAATTCAGATTCTATTTTCTGAGAGTGCTTTGAAATCATCTAATTCTTCTTGGGAAACAGGCAGTTGACTCAGCTCCATGAATTATGGACCTCCTGCTTCTCCTTTTGATATTACTGGTGACAGTCTCTGGGAAGCTTATGAAGTGCCTGCTGAATTCGGTGCACCTGGATAGAGAAAGACCATGGAGCTACTACAGGCCAGGAGACCATCTCATTGGTATAGTCACCAGTGCGGTAACATTATCACAAAAAATATTGTTTTTCAACCTGCTTCCTTATAATCAGCCTCTCTTGTAAGTTATTCGGTGTGATAAAATTGTATTCCTTCCTCCTGCAGGTCTAACACTCTCATTCATTTTTAAAAAAATTTATTAAACGTAAAATTTAAAAACATTGAACAAGGTGGAGTCATTTTGACATAGCTTTTGGTCATCATTCTGGTGAAATATAATAGAATATAGATCTTATATACATTTGTACATATACACACATATATACATTTATTCATCCTTACTTGCATCTTTCAACATTCTTAGTATTATTTTAGTCTCATGATCACTGATGTCCTCTTAACAACTCTTTTCCATCTTAAACCCTAACTTTCTGTCCTCACCAATAGTAACATCTATTCCAAATTATATAATATTCATCCTTATTTTTCATCTCTAGTGTTAGCCTATCCATTTCAGTGCAGGTCAGAATTTTATTTATTGCTTCCTCTTCACTAAGGATTTCTTTGTCCTTCCACTTCTGGGCAAATACCATTCTTGCCGCAGTGATGACGTTGCAGTCTCATTCTTTTATTCTGCTTACTCCTATATTTCAGGAAGTGATTAATTTTGTTAATGGATCAGATTTCCATGGCTTTCCTGTTTTGTCTTATTTAGTGGAAGGGACACAAATTCAAAGATGGAGCAGAAAAAAATTACCTGAAAGAAATCCACATTATTTTCCTCTTCACATCAATCTAGAATTTATGACTTGAATAATGACTTTTGTTTAAAGAAGGGATTGTTGTAGTTAACCCTGACCAGCTCATTTCCATATTTTTATAACTGCTTGTTGATATTCAATGTCTGATCCTTACAGGAATAGAGGATGACAGCTTTTGTGGGTCACTTATGAGATATTCTCTTCCTTTTATGATGGTTGTACTTTAAAATGAGTTATTTTGCAGACTGGGGACTGTTCTGATTAAAATTACTGCTGCTATAAATAATAGAGTATTTGTGATTCTTATCTGCTTCCCATTTTCTCGACATTTACAAATATTAAATTTGATGGGTGACTCATTTGCCTCTTGTTTTCCATCAGTATTGACCTTAGACTCCACAGTCATGTTGTCAGCATTCCAAAGAAACTCTCCAATTCCTTTCAGCACTCAGAGACAAAGTCCGTCCAAGCATGAATTTATTAAAGATGTCATGTTGGCACATCTGGGAAAACCTGAATCAAAACTTCCAGGTTATCCCTTCCCCACAATTGAAAATGAATGATCCATCCTCTGCACCCATCAGTCCATCACACAGGGTCCAATCAAATGTTGTTATATCCGAAGCCAAACCTTCACCCACTCCCATCAAGATGCAGGATGACATGTCCTTGACTTTTGAGAAGAACGTTGTTGAATCTAATCTACTACTCACTAAGAATTTCCCCCCTCCCAAATTCACAGGCAATAACTGTGTCAGCTTTGAAGCTTCTAAGAAAATATATGGCTAAAACAAATATGGCTTCCATGGTTGACATGTGTTGATAAAGAGGGTGAAATTGGAATAAAGGTATTGTGTTACTGCTATTGATAATGCTTGTATTAACCAAAGTATTTTTTCACATTAGTTTACCTTATGCTTCCAAAGGAATAGAACGCTTTATTTTCACCATTCAAGAGACCAACAAGAATATCCACCTCCTGCCCAATCTCACACTTGGCTACAATATTCAGGACAACTATTTGAACACGCTTGGCACCTCAGAAGTCTTGCTGGACATGCTCTCCACTGGAAAAGCTAATGTTCCCAACTACAACTGTGGAAGGAAGGACAACATTTTGGCTCTTCTTGATGCAGCTGATAGAGAGATTTCCATCCAGACGTCAACATTAGCAGGCCCCTACAAAGTCCCACAGGTTTGTGTTTGCGTTTGTGTTTCTCTATATAATAAAGTGAGTGCAGTGACAGTGGGAGCATGATAGATCAAACCATATTTTCTCTATGGAGTTCAAGAGCTGCTTTTCACTGTGTCCATTGTAGGTGTCATGTCTGGGAATTGGGAAATACATTAAGATGCTTTGGGGGCTTCTCCTGAATACTTGTGAAAGTGAGGAGAGGCTCTGTGTCCAATCAAAGGGATCTTCTGTACAACAAGAAAGTGCAGCACTGATGGAAAGCTCACATTTTGCACATGATCTTAGAAAAATGGTGATAATGCTAAACAAATGCCATATTCATGAAAATAATTGTGAAAGATTATTTGCATCCATCAAAGAAAGGGACCGAGTTACTTGGCATTACTTTCACAGGTTTACTAGAGAAGCATTTCAACTAATCAATGGGAACAGAGAGTTAATTGATGCGAAACACTTTTGTCCCCAGTAATCTAAAAGTAATAAGGTAATCAGTGCTTGTAACATAGATATTTCTGTGGGTAAGAAGACTTGATCCCCAAATATAACACAGCATTGTTCCTTGCTTTTCCAGATCAGTCATAGAATTGCTTCAGAGACTCTGAATGATAAAAGTAAATTCCCTTTTTTCCACCATATTCTCCCCAAAGAAGGGTTTCAGTATTCAGCAATTGTCCAAGTGCTCCTTCATTTCAGATGGACCTTGATTGGTCTCCTTGCTCCAGACACAGAGGAAGGAGAGAATTTCCTGAGGATTTTTCCTCCTTTGCTTGTCAGGAATGGAATTTGTGTCGTTATATCCCAACAATTCTCAATGACTGGACATCTAGCACCCTTCAGGGATTCCAGCTTTTCTCAGTGGAAACAAGTCAATGTCTTTGTTCACTTCATAGAACATATTATCGTTTCAAGCACATTTCATATTTTTCAGCTTGACACTTGACACTTTGTCAGGACCCATTAGAGAGAAAATCTGGATCGCCACAACTTTGGGAAACTATATAATAAGTCATCTTGGATATCACAAATACATCCATAGTATTTGGAGCTTTGAATTTATGCAAAAAATAAGGCCAACATATGATGCTTTTGAAGCCTTTTCCTTTATAGATTCCCAGTATGAAGACAAGAATTTTCAGTGTTCTTTTTCAACGCATGTTTATGCTGTCAAAGGCCGGAAAAGATGCACCCAAAAAACTCCAGTGGAGACGGAAGATGAATTGAACGGGGCATTGGTTGAAAACAGTGATTCTGGTTACGTTATCTTTATGACTCTGGCTCATGTCTTGAAGGCTGCATATTCATCCAGACCCTGGAGAAGAGGGAAGGAGGCCTTAGAGACACTGGCGGCTCCAAGGCTGAAGCCGTGGCAGGTATGGGGGCCCAACAAGGATCCAACAAACTAAATTCCTCTGGAGAAGGAATCCATTAGAGAAAGAGGGGGATCATATCAACCTCCTAATCTAATTACCAAGGAGCTGGTAACAGATATATTTTGATATTAAACCAGAGGTGGTATTCAACTAGTTCTGACCAGTTCTGGAGAACCAGTAGCGGAAATTTTGAGTAGTTTGGAGAACCAACAAATACCACCTCTGACTGGCCATGCGCCAATCTATTCTCTGCCTCCCACGTCCCAGAAATCGGCTGGATCTTCTTTTGTTGCCCTGCACAGGAGAACAGAGCTGGAAAGCAGGTTAGGGAGGGAATGGGATTTTGCAGTAACCTTCCCCCAGACATGGGGTGGGAATGGAGATTTTGCAGTATCCTTCCTCTGCCACACCCATCAAACCATGCCCACCGAGCCATGACCACAGAACCGGTAGTAAAAAATTTGAATCCCACCACTGTATTAAACACTTCTTTTCTTAAATAACGAACTTTATTTATTATACAACTAAAACAACAAACAAACACATACACAACACACACAAAAAGGGAATATATATGTGTGTGTGTGTGTGTGTGTGTGTGTGTGTGTGTGTAAGGTTTTGAGCTGATAAATAATTAAATAAGGGAGACTAGGATAGATCTATTTTGAGCTAGTTAGCTCTCTTCAGCTAGCCATATCCTTACTGGGATTCGAACCAGGAAAGTAAGGGTATAGCTAGCTGAAGAGAGCTAACTAGCTTGAAATAGATCTATCCGAGTCTCCCTTATTTAATTATTTATCAGCTCAAAACCTTACACACATATAAACAAAAAGGCAACGAAACAAATAGCTTTCTGTCGGTATGGTCTCTGGTGATGAGCCGAAAGACAGAAAAGAAAGCAGTATGCTTTCTCCCTTAATTGGGGCTTGTTGTAACACAAAGTATATACTTATTCCCCTGCCTCAACTGAACAGGATAGAGCCAGTGGTGTAGCGGCAATTACAACTGCCTCACATGTAATACTTCCCTGGTTCGAATCCCAGTAAGGGTATGGCTAGCTGAAGAAAGCTAACTAGCTCGAAATAGATCTATCCTAGTCTCCCTTATTTAATTATTTATCAGCTCAAAACCTTACACACATATAAACAAAAAAGCAACGAAACAAATAGCTTTCTGTCGGTATGGTCTCTGGTGATGAGCTGAAAGACAGAAAAGAAAGCAATATGCTTTCTCCCTTAATTGGAGCTTAACAGGGTGTTGTAACACAAAGATATATATATATATATATATATATATATATATATATATATATATATATATATATATATAATATATATATATATACTTTGATTACAACACCCTGTTAGGCCCAATTAAGGGAGAAATCATACTGCTTGCTTTTCTTTCTTTCCGGCCATCACCAAGACCATACCGACAGAAGCTATTTGGGGTTCGTTGCCTTTTGTGTACATGTGTGTAAGTTTTTAAGCTGATAATTTAAATAATAAATAGGAGAAACTATAGATCTATTCGAGCTAGTTACTCCTTCAGCTAGCAGACCCTTACTGGATCGAACCAGGAGTATTACATGTGAGCAGTTGTAATTGCCTCTACACCACTGGCTCTCTCCGTATCAGCTCAGGCAGGGGAATAGTATATACTTGATCACAAGACACACTGTTAGCGCGACAATTAAGGGAGAAAGCAGACTGCTTCTTTTCTTTTCTGTCGTTCGCGCATTTAATCAAAGCTAATATCTTTGGTTCTTCGGTTTTCTCCTCGTAGATGGAAGTATCTAGCGACATTTCGATGAAGTCTCATTCATCACTTCAGCTTGTGTCCCTTTCGTCTTGTGCTTCTCTCTGATTTGGAGGTCTTGCCGGTTATTTTAAAAGTTCCTTGCGCATTTAGGAGGTCCTTGTATTTTATCATCGTTTGGGTGTATCATCGCCTCCATCGTTGAGATCCAAATTGGGATTTTTAAATATTTTTTTATTCCAAGTAGCCAATAAAGAGTCTCTAATTATGTGTCTGTGGAAATAATTCTGTTTAGTTTTTCCTATGTCCCATAAAAATGCATGCCACCCCCTCTGTAAATCGTGGCCTTCTAGAAATAAGATTCTTTTATTCGACAGATTTACCCACTCTTTCATCCAAAGTAGGGAGGCTGCACTATGATATATTTCCCAATTTGGGAGTGCCATACCCCCTCTGCTCTTCATATCTTGCATCGCCTTTAATTTTATCCTCAGTTTCTTCCCTTGCCAAATAAATTTAGTGGTTATCCTATTAAGTTCCACAAAGTAATTTTTATGTATTTTTATTGGTATTGTTTGGAATAAATAAATAAGTTTAGGAAGAATGTTCATTTTAATAGTAGCAATCCTCCCTAATAGAGAGATTTGCAGTTTGACCCATATCTCTAAGTCTTTTTTTACTTGTTGTAACAATTTATTATAGTTATTTTCCATTAGAGTTTTACAGTAGGCCGTCAGCCAAATTCCTAAATATTTAATTTTTTTTACCACTTGTAGTCCCATTGTCTTTTCCAATTTTAATTTCTGTTTTTCTGTTAAATTCTTAGTTATTAATTTAGTCGTTTCCCTATTAATTTTAAGTCCTGCAACTTTCCCAAATTGCTCTAACTCTTTCAATAATTCTTGTCCTGTTTCAATTGGTTCCTCTATAAAAAAGACCATATCATCCGCAAATGCCTGCAGTTTGTATTCTTCTTTCTTAATTTTTAACCCCTTTATTCCTGGGTTTTGTCTAATTCATGTAAGCAATGTTTCCAATGATAATATGAAGAGCAGAGGGGATAATGGACACCCTTTCCCAACTCCTTTCTCTATTTTTATTGAACGCATATATTCTCCGTTAATTATAATATTTGCCCTTTGTGAATCATATTTTCAAATTTAGTGTCTAAATTCATATTGTAGATTTGTTGAATTAGGAATTGCCAATTTAGCTTATCAAAGGCCTTCTGTGCATCCAAGAAGACAAGGGCTATTTGTTTTTCTGGATGAGCTTCATAGTACTCCAAAACATTTAACACTATTCTTAAATTGTTCCTGATTTGTCTATTAGGGAGGTATCCGTTTTGGTCTTTATGTATATATTCATTCAGTATTTTTTTTTAGTCTGTTTGCTATAATTGTAGTCAATATTTTATAGTCAGTATTTAACAGAGAAATTGGTCTATAATTTTGTATAAATCTTAAATCTGAATCCTCTTTTGGGATCAACGAAATTAGTGTCTCCTTCCATGAATCCGGCATTCTGGCTGCCAATAGAACTTCATTGTATACTTCTACCATAAGAGGCCCTATTTGCTCTCCTATTTTCTTATAAAGCTCCCCTGGGATCCCATCAGGTCCTGGAGTTTTATTGTTCTTTTGATTTTCTATTGCTGTTTTTAACTCGTAATATCTTTAGTTAAAATTTCTTTCATCTCATCCTCAATTATTTTATCTTTTGTTGCACCTAAATAGTTTCTTATCATATCTTCATTTACCTTCTTTCTTTTTATAGAGGTCTTCAAAGAATTTACATGCAATTTCTTTTTTCTGCTCTATTCCCTGCTGAACACCCCCATTTTCGTCTATTAATTGATAAATCAATCTTTTCTGTTTTTCTTTTTTGAATCTATAGGACAACCATAGATTCTTCCTGGTTTATTAGCCTTCTCAAAAAATATTTGTCTAGCTATATTCAACTTTGTGACCATTCCTTCCTGTTCAATTAAGTTTAATTTATGTTTGGTTTTTATCATCTGATTTTGCAGTTTGGAGTCTTTTGGAGAGTTTTGTAATTGAATTTCTAATTCTTTAATTTTTTGTTTTAATTCATTTTGTTGGGCGTATTTTTCTTTATTTCTCCTAGCAGTGTAAGATATCACTGTGCCTCTTATTATTGCCTTCATTGTATCCCAAATATTCTGCTTCTTAGTTACTTCATTATTATTTTCTTTTAAGAAAAAATCTAATTCCTCCTTAAATCTATTCATAAACTCTTTCTCTTTAGTTAATTGTATATTTAGAGTCCACCTTTTCCTTGGTTTTTTCCTACCTTTCCACATTATTTGAGTCAGATTATGATTTGCCCATTCGTTAGGTAAAATTTCGATCTCTTTTAGTTCATCTGCTAGTTCACCATTCATCCACACCATATCAATTCGTGTCCATGACTGATGCGGATTAGAATAAAATGTAAATTGCCTTTTCTCCGGATTTAATTTCCTCCACATATCTATCAAATTTAGTTCAATCATCATTTCTCCACATGTTTTCGGTAATTCTCTCTTTTTCCTCTTTTTCCCCCCACTACTGTGATCTTTCTGGTGGTCCGCAATGGCATTAAAGTCCCCCAAGATACAAATATTCCTTTTTTCTAATTCCACTATTTTTTTGTGTAATTGTTTAAAAAATTTTTTTTGATTATCATTAGGAGCGTAAATCACTACTACTAAAATTGGAATTGATTTAATCCAAATTTGTAACACCAGAATTCTTCCGTTAGGATCTGTCCAAATTAACACTGCTTTAATGTCTTCTTTCACATATACTGTTATTCCTTTCTTTTTCCCAGGGTCTGCTGGCGACACATACAAATTCCCTAGTTTGGGGCATTCTAAATATTTTTCATCTTCCTTCCTTATGTGAGTTTCTTGTAAGCATATTATATCTGCATTTTGTTTAATTAGCTTAGTTAATATTCTTTTCCTTTTTATCCTAGAGTTCAGACCATTTATGTTAATAGATAATATTTTCTTTGCCTCGTCCATTACCTAATTAATTCTTGCTCTTTGTCTTGTAGTTACTCCTGTCTCTCCTTGTAGTTGATTTTGTGTTTTCTGTTCCTCTCTCTCTTGTTTCCTATCTCTATTCTTTTGGTAGTCTTGATTGTCTTGTGCGTTTGATTCTAATTCATCCTTACTACTTGTTTCTTCTGAACCTACCAATCGTTCATAGAATTCTTGGGCTATTTCCATGGAATCTACTCTGACTCTCCTTTCTTCCCATGAAATTTACATCCCCTCCAGGATTAACCATCTGAATATAATGCCTTTTCAATTCAATTGATTTGCCAAGAATTTATAGTCTCTCATTTGCTCTCTCACTCTTTTTGGGATTTGTTTAAGCACTAGAACTTCTTTCCCTTTATATGTAATTGTTTCTTCTCCAGATATTTTATATATAACATCCCAAACCTTTCTTCTAGCAAATCTTACGTGAACCTCTTTTGGACATTTATGGTGTCTTGCATAGGTTGTATTCACTCTGTAGACCTCGTCCAATTCTTTCAGAATATCATCCTTATCTTTTTCCAACAATTCTGCTAGTATTCTTGCCATTACTTGTTCCAAATCCTCTTCTTTGGATTCCAATATGTTCTGGAATCTTAAATATGCTGCGGCCTTATCCATTTCTAGGTAGACCAGGGAATCGTCCATTTCTTTATTCACATTTCTTAATTGTTCACTAACCATTTCTAACTTCCTTTCAGTTTGTTCAGTCCTTTTCTTGACCTCCTTTATTGTTGATTCATTTCTCTCTAGTGCTTGCTGTATTATTCCAATTTTTTGATCCAGCTTTGAGATATCTAATTTCATTTCTGCTTCTAAATTCCCCATCTCTGTTTTTAATTCATTTGTGTCAGCTCTTGACTCAGTATGGTTTTTTGTCATTATTTCCTGAAGTTTCAACATAGATTCTTGTAGAATAAGAAGAGTTGATTGAATATTAGCATTCGTGATGGTAGGTTGTTTCTCTCCAGATAATGTTTCCTCAATTGTCTTTTGTGCCATCACTGAGGGCGATGCCGCCACTGTAGTTTGTAATCTTTTTCCCAGATTTAAGCATTGTATTAGCTGTAGAAGTCATCTCTTGTAAAATTTGTTTCTGTTTTTGTATTATATTAAATACGTTATCCCAAATTAACATTCGCGATTGAAATGTATCCAATGGTAGTAGCCACTACTCTAATTACTTTAGTATGTTAATAAATTAAACACACCTATCAATATAAATATTCCCCAACACAGTTAATTTCTAAATCAAATACCTGGATTTATAATTCCTAATATTATCTCAGATTTCTCTGTTTAAATTTTAAATATTACTGAACTCTATGTCTATAAATGTTATGAAATTCTCAATATTATAAAATAGTACTTCAAATATTTATAAATCTAATTAAAGGTATATTAATCTTACTATACAACAATTGGTTATTTAATCTATAATAATCACAATTAATCACAATTAATTATTTAGTCTACTATAATCAACTCCTATAATCAGATATCAATACTTAAATAGTTAATTAATTATCACCTCCTTTTTTTTGTGTTGAAACCAGATGTAAATTCCAATATATCAATTAAATCATATAAAAAATCCCATTACCACATTCAGAAATCAGTTGAGTTGGTGTCAGGCGATAATTACATTCAGCAGGAGTTATAGGCACAAAGTGTCTTAGTATAATAGTTCAGTTCGTTCTCTCCGAATCAGAAATTTCCTTCACCAAACAAACCGGAAGTGCAGTCTTGCTGAGTAATGTCTCTGGCTTTACAGTCTCACTGTACTTTCCGTTATCACTGTTCCACCTTTCATTCGAGAATCCTATAAATCAATTTCTAAATTTCCTATAGTCTCTTTCTTTGGTGAATCTCCTCCACTTATTTCGGCTCCAAGTCAATAGTCCAAAAAGAAAAGTCAATAGGTTAATCAGGCTTCTTCTGTGGGTTCCTTAAAGTTATAATAAAGCTATTTGTTTCCTCCCTCCCGATCTCCTTCCAGTCTCAAATTCGTCCTTCCACTCTTCTCGAAATCCCCAAATCAAATCTCTCCCATTTTCCAGATAGTAAGGTCGTTATTCTTTTTTTTCCCCAATTATTGTCAATCACTCAGTTCTCTCCACTTTCCTTATCTTTTCTTTGTAGTCACTCACGTTCTTATCCTCATCCGTCTCACGAGCCCTTTCACTTTCGCTGCCACTCGTATCTGCTTTGGCCGCTGTTTTTGGGCTTCGCTCCGACCAATTTTCTCCAGTATTTAATGCTCAATCAGAATCGCAAATTCCTTCACTCCCACTCCTCTTTCACCACAGCTGTCACTCACTCGCTTCCTCTTGTATGTAACAATCCGGACTTCGGGACCACCATTGCTGGCGGTCTCTTGATGTCGGTCTCTTCAGGGTCTCTCTGCGTCGCGATGAGAATTGCCTTCTCCACACCACAACCCGAGTCTCCCCAACCGGCACATTTCTCTACAGGAGATGTGCACCCCTAAGGGTCGCTCCAATAGCAAGGAAAAGTAACTTGAAGCCCAGAGCGAGCTTCAGCACCTCCACTTGTCCGTACCTCGTCACCGGAAGTCCTGTATTAAACACTTCTAATGTTAAAAGGGTGATTGTGTTTTTAACAATATCCCTGTATGTATGATTTGTGATTACACTGTAGAATTTTACTTTTATAAATTTGAAGGAGACTGAGAACAACTGATGGCCTGAGCCTCAGCTGAGTTCTATTTTCCGAGTGTAAGTAGCTCATGAATCATGCTGAAATGAGAAAGGCAACTTTCAGCTGTTTATTCCTGCAAAAAATAGAATCTCACGCTTGGACAGAGGTACTCAGAACTTTATACAAAATGTTCTTTTGTTGTTTACAACATGGCTTCTTTCACAAGATCAGAGTTCACACGGTTGATTACATTTGTCTTTTTTGGTACAGGATTGCATTTGTTGGTATTTAATACAAGATAGAAAAAAAGCTTTCAAATCTTATTATTCTCAGGAATGCTTTTTCTGCTTGTAGTTTGTCAGTTTTGCAAGGAATCTGGCAAAGAGGGGCACATACACAGCCTGGTGGATAATTTAATCAACTCTAACTTTTGATGGCTTCTTCTACATAACTTGATCACTTCCTGGCTGACTTGGTCTTGAAACATTATTTGAAACCTTTTCTTATCAATAGTATTCTTTTCCTATCAAAGTTTTTTTTCTTTTTCTAATCTCTTTTTTGCTGTTGTTCAATTTAGTTGATACCTGCTGTAGAATGTTCCCTATAATTGATCAAATGTGTCTATTATATATTCTCAATACATATGTTTTCAATATACTATTGACAATTTTTGCTGAACCTTTCTTATTCACTTATGAGCTTAGTAGTCACCCCAGTTGTCCTAATTAAACATGGTTGCACATTAAGAAGAAAAAACAGTAGAAGAAAAATTCATACATAAAAGTACCAGGTGGGATTAAACAAAGGTTTTCTGCTTTTAAAATTCCTGGATGTTTCTATTCTAGTTCCATCCCTTTCTGGAGAAGAATGAGTTCCACAATCTTTCCCACTGGAAAGTTTACCTGGACCATAATGGAGAAATAGCTGCAGATTTGGACATTGAGTTCATGGTGATTTCGACAGAGGGGGATTTGATCAAAAGGAAACTGGGGCATTTTGAAAGACAGAAACTTATTATTAATGAAATTGCTCTTTCATGGCTAAATCTGCTCAACAAGGTAGGTCAAATATTGCTGTGTTTTCTCTTTTTTTCTAAAGATTATGATCCATTTCAAATGGGTTAATAATAGTCACCAATGTGGATGACCCTTACTGGGAGTTGAATGTACAAAAGAGAAAACTTAACATTTTGTTAGATGGACTGTGGGGACTTTAGTACCATTCACGAAAGTGTCCTTCAGATACCATGATAAGGAATATTCTTCTAAATGGATTTTGGATGCTGGGTAATTATTCTTTAGGATGGAGACCAAGGATCAAGCTGGTGAGAAATATTCAAGTGCTGACATTTGTGTTGCTAATAGCCTCAGGTTCTTTTAACCAGGGGTGGGATTCAAAATTTTTAACAATCGGTTCTGTGGGTATGGCTTAGCTAATGGGCATGGCTTAGTGGTCATGTGACTGGGTGGACATGGCTTGGTGGTCATATTATTGGCTGGGTGTGGCCAACTCAATATCACTCACACTGAGTCACGCATCTCCTTGCCTGGCCTCTCATGACTGTGGGGATGCTTCAACAGTTGTAAGTGTGAAAAGTGGTCATAAATCACTTTTTTCAGTGCCATCGTAACTTTGAATGGTCACTCCACACAAGCAAAGTACCAGCAAAGGAGGGGAAAAAACTCCAGAGAAGTTCCTGAGACAGGAAATCTAGTCCCGCCAAGAATGTAATAAGGGTTAACAGAGAGGCAGTTTCTGTAAGCAACACCAGAATGTTTCCTTCCTGCCTTCCTTACAGGATTAGGTCAGTAATTTCTTCTAACAACCGGTTCTCCAAACTGCTTAGAATGTTAACAACCGGTTCTAGTGAATAGATCTTTATTATGTAGAAGAGACTGGGCCAGGCCTTAATGGCCAATTAACAAAGGTGGGAGGGTGAGCTTTTGCCTCTCTTAGTTTCTACTTCTCTTTTAGGGGAAATATTCTGCCTTTAGTCTTAGTCTTAGTCATATGAATTGAATAAAGAAACACACAAATAAAGAAAGCCTTAATTTTTAAGGATTTTTCTTCCTTTGTGTTTTAATTGGGGGATAGTTTTGGACTACTTTCAAAGGGCAGCAGTTTTGCAATGTTTTTTACACTCCAGAAGAAGTATCCTACTGATCCAGAAGATCCTACTGGTCCCAAGTTTCTTTCTTCATACAGTTACATTTTATTTAATAAATCTA
The DNA here is from genome assembly GCA_023653725.1 of Bungarus multicinctus. Classification (NCBI taxonomy): domain Eukaryota; kingdom Metazoa; phylum Chordata; class Lepidosauria; order Squamata; family Elapidae; genus Bungarus; species Bungarus multicinctus. The sequence continues at coordinate 12,422,909 of CM042834.1, read as the reverse complement.
ATGTAATAAAAATTTAATAAATCTTTTACAATCATTTCTTTTCCAAAATATAATGCAAGATCATTGCACTGTACTTTAAAATCATAATTATGCCGAGAATGGAAAAATGTATGTTAACAACGAACTGGTTGTCACTTAAGGCTTAAATCTTTTCAATTACATCACTCCAGTCTTCTTAAATCAAAAAATCCTTTAGTTCCATGTTAGATGCCAAGATCAAAGGGGAATTAGTAAATGAACAATCTGTCAGCATTTATCTCTCCTGAATCTGTTTGGAATGAGTCAATGGTTTCATATTTATCTAAGTGAACCCCAGGAACTATCTGGCTACCTCCATTTTCATGCATGCTTTGTCCCAATCTATTTTCTTTCAAATTCCTTCTTTTTCTGCTTAGTCTCTGCCTCAGTCCCAATGTGTGGAAAATTGTCATCCTGGATTTGTCAAACGAAAGCGAGAAGGAGAGCCCATTTGCTGCTACGACTGTGTTCCTTGTCCTGAGGGGACCATCTCCATTCATGAAGGTGGGGGACACCAAGGAAAAGGGTGGACCTTTTCAGAGTGGATTCATCTGAAACACTGCCATGAAAGTGCAAATTAAAAGGCAACTTGAAGCTCAATTGGGTTTTTTTTTGTTTTTTGTTTTGCCAGCAGTTCAGCAGTTCGATCCTCACCAGGCTCAAGGTCAACTCAGCCTTTCATGATTGGTAAAACGAGGACCCAGATTGTTGGGGGCAATAGACTGACTCTGTAAACCGCTTACAGGGGCTGTAAAACACATGAAGCAGTTTATAAGTCTAAGCACTGTTGCTATTGCTATTATCTTCAAATTGCACAATTTCATATCCAGAACGAGGAATAGCAGAAAAACCTTGAGGGAGGGCCTAGGAAGAGATAGGAAAGTGTAGCAGATTGGACAAGCTTCTCTACTGCCAGAAAATAAATCTCTTCCGCTTTTTAGTTTGGATTCCAGATTATTTGCAGAACTAACTTTTTCCCCTAGCTAATTAGATTTCAAAAGAGAGGCATCCAGAGTCAAGTATATTAAGAAGTGCCATATGTCAGAATCCAGGAGAGGTGCCTAGAAAAATTAATTGATTCATTATCTACCTATAATAATGTAGGTTCTGCAAATTGCACAGTAAATCATCCAGGTTCCAGGGCTTTTTTCCAATTTCATGAACTATAAAAATATAGCTGTGTTTTTAGAAAATGATATTCTTTTTACCTTATCTCTGTAGATATTTTAAGCAATGCTTCTTGAAAACTGCTGCTGGTAGCAATTGTGGTCACAAGAAGGTATTTCATGAAAGTAGAGATTTTGTTTTAAAAATATTGCTTTTTTTGTTTACACAGATACAGAAAAATGCACCAAGTGCCCAGATGAAAAATATCCAAATGAAGACAGAATCCAATGTATCCCGAAAGTTATATCCTTCCTTTCTTATGAAGAACATCTGGGAATCATTCTGGTCTCTTTTTCCCTGTTCTTGTTCTTAGCTACAGGCCTTGTTTTAATCATATTCATTAAACATCTAGAAAGTCCCATTGTGAAAGCCAACAACCGAGACCTCTCTTACATCCTCCTGGTCTCCCTCCTGCTTTGCTTCTTATCTCCTTTTCTCTTCATTGGTCAGCCAAGGAAAGCTACTTGCCTTCTCCGACAAACAGTATTCAGCATCATCTTCTCAGTTGCCATTTCTTCTCTCTTGGCCAAAACCATCACAGTGGTGCTGGCTTTCCTTGCTACAAAACCAGGGAACCGAGTGAAGAGATGGTTGGGGAAGAGCTTGGCCAACTCCATCATCCTTTCTGGTTCTAGTCTCCAAATTATGATTTGTGCTATCTGGTTGGGAATTTCTCCCCCATTCCATGACTCAGACTTTCACTCCCAGCCTGGAGAGATCATCCTGCAATGCAATGAAGGCTCTGTTTTCATGTTCTACATCACTCTCAGCTACATGGGCTTCCTGGCTGCCATTTGCTTCACAGTGGCTTTCCTGGCCAGGAATCTTCCTGGAGCCTTCAATGAAGCCAAGCTGATCACCTTCAGCATGCTGGTCTTCTGCAATGTTTGGGTCTCCTTCCTGCCCACCTACTGAGCACCAAAGGGAAATACATGGTGGCTGTGCAGGTCTTCTCCATCTTGGCCTCCAGTGCTGGTCTGCTGGTCTGTATCTTCAGCCCCAAGTGCTACATTATCATTGTGAGGCCAGACTTAAATACAAAGGAACATCTTACAACCAGAAGAAATGTATAAATGTGAGTTAGAGAAAGGTGCTGAGAGATAAAGATGGGTCGTGGCCTGATTCAGAAGACATGATCTTAACTTTTGGAAATGGAAGTTTGCAAGGACATCCCATTCAAATAAGGAATTCCTCCTGAAATTAGCACATAGGTTTTCAAATTTAGCAGAAATAAGTTTGGTAGGGTGTATCTCCCTTCTGGCTTTATCATACCTATATCTTTCTAGCACCTAGGAAGTTCTCAGCCTTTCTCATCCCTTCTCGGACCAGGATAAATATGTAGTATTTAAGAACTCTGCCACGATCTGCAACTATAACCAATGTGGAGACATTCTGGTTTTGCTGATGCATCTGCAAGAGCACATAGTCAACCCTGGAGCCATCTTGCAATGTCTTCAGGGTTGCCACAATGAGGCAGGATAGAACTGTGGGAAAGTGAGGAGAATATGTAGCCAAAATAACATTATTTCTTCTGAGAACCAAGGACACTCTCATCAACACCTGGAGGGGCATGGATGGGAGCCATCTGGATTTGGGACTGATTGGGGCATGTGATGGTTGTGTGTAATGGAGGGAAAAACTTTGGATTTTGAATTGGGTGGGGAAAACCCAGGGAATTTCAGAACCGGGTTTCCACCAGCTGTGCCAATATGACATGCCTAATAATTCTATACTTTGAGGAAGCCTCTGGCTTTGGAGTTTTGATTTCATCTGGGCTGTTACTTGGGACCCCGACAATGGCCAGGTTTCTTACATTGTCTTCTGTTATTCTGTTCTTTTGGAGAGAAACTGTTAATCATATACATGTGCCAATTTTCTTCAAATCGTGTATGAGATTAACTTAGTTTTCAAAGATTGGTATGAAATGTTTTGTTTATTTATTTAACTCTGTTCATTTTCTAATTTGTTTTTCTTCTCTGAGTCCTCCTTTGAATGATGTATTTTGTTGAATATAGCTGAGCTAATCTTTAATTTACAATCTTTGCACAAAACATTGGATTAAATTTAATTGCTATATATCCTCTGTGTGTGTCTGTGTCTGTGTGTGTGTGTGTGTGTGTGTGTGTGTGTGTGTGTGTGTGTCTGCATCTCTGTGTGTGTTTATGTGTATGTAAATTCCATGGCATTTTCCTAACTGTTCTTCCATCAATCCTCAAAGGAAATATTGAATATTTAAAATCCCCTGTATTTGGAAACAATTTTAAAACTTTTTTGTATATCCACTGAGCCTAATAAAATGTCCCTTCATGTTTTTCACATTTCCAACTCTACAAAGCTTTTCAATAAAAAGCCCATGATGTAATATCTGGAAATCTGTTTTAGTCAAATTGGTTTGGGAACTTTTGTCAGTGTAATTGCTCTCATCTTTGTCCTCAGTGCTCCTCATCTTACTATTAGGTCTTTCCCAAATTGAAGCAGGTAGAAAGGGCAAAATGTTCAAAATCCTTTTAATAAAACCACAATTGTGGGGAGCTTCTGGATCTTTCTATCAATTTTCTTTGGAGTCGCCAGCTCAAACTTCTCCCAGATCACAATACCAGACTATGCACCAGGCACCTTGACCTTCCTTGTTCAGATCAGGGCAAATCTCAGTAATTTTATCCAGAGAAAGCTTTTGAGAAATTGGAAGACATGGACTTTGGAGAGAATTTTATTCAAGAAATTAAACATATCAGAATTATTTTTAATGGTGATATAACTAAAGCAGGAGATATCCAGAAGAGGACAAGACAAGTTTATCTTTTGTCTCTCTTTTATTTTTTTTCTTTTAGTTCTTCACAAGTTACGTTGTCAAAGCCAAGGGGAAAAAAGAGCAGAAGGGAGGTTCCATTAGGTTACTTTCCTAGCAACATAATTAAGATTACAATGAGTAACACTTGGCTCAGAGGTAGTATTCTGTAGGTTCTGGCCAGTTCTGGAGAACCTGTAGCAGAAATTTTGAGTAGTTCGGAGAACCGGTGATAACCTTCCCCAAGGAATGGGGAGGGAATGGAGATTTTATAGTATTTTTCCCCTGCCATGCTCACCAAGCCATGCCACATCCACCAAGCCATGCTCACACAACCGGTAGTAAAAAAATGTGAATCCCACCACTGAATTGGCTGCAATAACATTTCAAGGAGTGTCAGCCTCTATATAAGACTGGATTCCTTCTGTTCAATGGGAAAAACATTTAGCTCAGGTGTAATCCCTGAGTATGAATTTCACCCTTGAACCTGAGATCTTTACAACCTTGACTCTGTTCTTGAGCCTTCGATCAACTTTACATAAATCCCTTTCCATGCTCTTCCTTCAAAAACACACTTTGCAGAATGCAGTTGCTCCAAATGATCAATTTCAGTAAGGGTTGGCAGTTGCAATTCTTTAAAAATTAGTAGAAAGTAAATGCCTGGACACAATGTACAAATTAATTCATTTGTGCTTGCAGATAGATTAGCAGCTAAAGGCCAGAGCCTTTGTTTGACAGGAATGCTTCTATCCAGTTATGCAGGTGTCCAGAGATACCGTAAGATTTTAGTTTAAGGGTAGTTTGTCATGTACCACTGAATCAAAGCCTTTACAGAAGTCTATGTAGATTGCGTCTATTGCTTTGCCCTGATCGAGTTGTGTAGTCCATATGTTTTTGCAGTGTAAGAGTTGCAGATTACATGATAGTTTTTTCCTGAAACCAAATTGTTTATTAGAGAGTAGGTTGTTTGTTACTAAGTGGAGGATGGTGGATTGGTTAATAATTGATTCCATGACTTTACAGGTGACATAGCATAAAGAAATTGGTCTGTAATTTTCAACTAGGCTGGGGTCTCCCTTTTTGAAGATGGGGATGACCCTGGCTTGTGACCATAGTTTTGGCAAGGAGCTGGTCCTGAAAGATTTTTCAAAGATTATGCTTAGAGGTTCTGCAATGGCAGTGGATAACTTTTTTAAGAAGTAGGCACATATTCCATCCAGTCCAATAGATAAAGATGGTTTTAGATTGCGTAGTGCTTTTTCAACATTGTCTTCTGTAAAATCGATATGTATTAGATCATTGTAGTTGTCTGTGGTTCGACTAGGAAATACTGGGCATGATCTATTGCTGTTTACAAATACTGAGCCAAAGAATGTGTTAAAGAGGTTGGCTTTAATATTGTCGTTGTTGCAGTCTTTACCATTAGGTTCTTTCAGGGGTGGGATGGACCTTGAATCTTTTAGTTTATTGTTTATAAAATTTTAGAAAGTGCGGGTGGAACTGGTGCATAGAAGGTTTTCTTCTTGTTTAATGTGATAATTGGTGCATTCTTTATCTGGTGGCATAAATTTTTGTATCGGTTTTTGAAGTTGGCAACGTGATCAGATTTGTTTTTCTGCCAAAGTGATTTCTTTTTGGATTGAAGCTTCCTTATTGTTTTGGGTAATTTGTTTTTTCTGGTTTTGGGAGTTTTAATGGTACGTATATTTTAATGACTCTTTTGACTTCAAGTAAAAATATGTTGCAATGGTCTTCTACAGTATTCTACAGCATTGCTTTCTGGGCATGTCTTGACAAGAAGCACCACAACCACAACAGAACTGGTGTCTCCAATTTGGGTCTGAGCCTAGTGCCGAGGTCAATGATGGACACTAGACATGAGGTGCAGGTTTTCTGATTGCTTTTTATTGGAGTACTCCAAGGAAAAGGGCTCCTGGCAAAAATGCCAAGAACCAAGAACAAAAGATTAAGAAACCTTTATACATTTTCACTAAAAGAGAAAACAGGACAAGGCGGGATAATAAGAAATATCAACTAATAAACATTTTAGTAATAATTCTACAATTTGTTTTATCGGTTTCTAGCTATCCCTATTCCTAAGCCTTGGCTAATGAATGCTTTAGGAGTTATCTAATACACATTCTATTTGCTCCTCTTCCTAACTTCTAGCTGAGTTCTGCAAGATTTTAACTCTTTGTTACTTTTATCAGCTTTCTAACTACCCAGAATTGTTATAAGCTTTACACAGGCATATTTCCTCTCAATTCCTGGCAAATAGGTGGGGAAGAAATTGAGATAGTGACAGATTTTGTTTTCCTGGGTTCCAACGTCACCGCAGACTGGAACTGGGGAGGAAAGATATGGCAAATAGACAGCCTACTCACAAGCAGAGATATCACCCTGCCAATAAAAGTGCAAGGATATGGTTTTCCCAGTTGCAATGTATGGCTGTGAAAACTGAACCATAAGAAAGACTGAGCGCCAAAGAATGGAAGCCTTTGAACTATGGTGCTGGAGAAGACTGCAAGGCAATCAAGCCAGTCAGTCCTAGAGGAGATCAACCCTGACTGCTTTTTAGAAGACCAAATCCTGAAGATGAAACTCAAATACTTTAGCCACCTAATGAGAAGGAAGGACTCACTGGAGAAGAGCCTAATGATGGGAACGATTGAGGGCAATAGAAGAATGGGACAACAGAGAATGAGGTGGCTGGATGGAGTCACTGAAGCAGTTGGCGTGAGCCTAAATGGACTCCAGAAGTTGGTAGAGGACAGGAAGGCCTGGAGGAACATTGTCCATGGAATCACAAAGCGTCAGACACGACTTCACAACTAACAACAATTTCATGAGGATAAATATTCTTTGTTCTTGCCAGTCAGACTCCACAATTACAGGCTTCCTGATTTCTTTCAAGTGCATGTCATGACCTGGCTTTATTTTTGCAGACAGCCCATCAGAACAATGCACCCTAGGGTGTATCTGTCATTTCTCAGTAAGATGTTTTTTTCTCCAGCAACCCCTGTGTAGATGGAGCCCCAGAGAAGTTTTGGATCCATGGAGCAGAAGCTTCTTATCACTATAATTATCACTGACCCTGTCTTTGAGACCTCATCTGCCACTCCTCTGGTTATTGCCTTTGATGTAAACACCAGACTGAAGCAAATTGGAAAGATAAATTGCACTAGTCATGCTGGGTGTTTTACACAAGATTTAGGATAGGCAGGGGCTCTCGTGTACTTTCTCTCTTTGGCAGGTGAAGTGCAGTTTGTCTCTGTCTGAATCAGAAGAGCCACTGGCGTTTCCATCTTCTGGGAGTGCTTTAAATTTCATCGAACTCTTCTTTTAGAAACAGAGCTGGTTCAGTCCAAGGAATAATGGACCTTGTGCTATGGCTTCTGATGCTGTTGCTCCTGCTGAGCCAGAGAAGCTCTGGAAAGCTCAGAACCAAATGCCCCCCAACGTTGAAGCAGCAGGATAGAGGAGATCCATGGAATTTTTACAGTCCAGGAGACCATATAATTAGCGTGTTTCTCACTGCAAGGAAATTTTCACTTCAGACTTTACAGTTCAATGGGGCTCGTTACATTTCTTCTCCACAGTAAGTCATTCGATGTAATGCTGCATTTCTAACACTCTTTTCTTCCTCTACTTCTACCTAAGATTAGATTAGATTAACAGAGTTGGAAGGGACCTTATAGCTCATCTAGTTCATCACCATCACCCCACCCAAGCAGGAGACCCAACACCATTTCTGATAGATGGGAGTCTAATCTCTTCTTGAAAGCTTCCAGTGATGAAGCTCCCACAACTTCCAAAGGCAAGCTGTTCCATTGATTGATTGTTCTCACTGTCAGAACGTTTCTCCTTATTTCCAGGTTGAACCTCTTCTTGTTCAGTTTCCATCCATTATTCCTTGTCTGGCCTACAGGTGCTTTAGAAAATAACTTGATCCCTTCCTCTCTGTGGCAGCCCTCAAATATTGAAAGACTGCTATCATGTCTCCCCTGGTCCTTCTCTTCACTAGACCTAGCCATGCCCACTTCCTGTAACTGTTCTTTGTATGTTTTAGTCTCCAGTTCCCTAATAATCCTGGTTGCTCTTCTCTGTACTTTTTCTAGAGTCTCAACATCTTTTTTTATAGTGTGGTGATCAAAACTGGATGCAGTACTCTAGGTGTGGTCTTACTAAGACTTTATAGAGTGGTATTAGTACCTCATTGGATCTTGATTGTATCCCTCTGTTAATGCAATTTAGATATTTAGAACTTAGCCATTTGGAAGTTCTTGGATCTTATTCTCTCTTATGCTATGGGACAGAATCAGGTACAAGGATGGGGAAGAAGAAACCCTAAAGCAACTTGGGAAAGAGAGACACAAAAGTTCAGAGAAAGTTGTCCTCCTTTTTCAGTCCTGAATTCATCTTTTGAACACTGATCTTTATTTCATGTAGTTATTAAAACGGTTGTATTTGCCTCTGGCAAATCATATTAAGTTCATTTTACTTACATGAATAAGGATGACATCTTTTTTATTTTTTAGAATTGGTTTGCTAGCTCATTTATTAAGCCACTTATAGCTTTTTTAGTAGCTCTACTTTAATGGTAGAATATTTTAAAATACAAATGAATATCAGCATCCACTACAAATAATGATGTATTTGTAACTCTTAACCTGGTGGAGATTATCCCTATCCCATCTTCTCAATGATAAATGGTACAAATAACCATCATTTAACTTTGGTTTTTCAGTCAGTTTTGGCTTAAGATATGTGGAGACAAAGGGGTATAAATGAAAAAAAAATGTTCTTTTTGATGACACTAGTGAGGGTGAACATAATAATGTTAACACTTTTTTACAGTATGATATCTTTTGGTCCTGGATGTACTCAACGCTTCATTTTTGCTTTGAAGTGGCCAGCAAAAATACCAAACTTCTGCATAATTTCACACTGGGCTACAACATTCATGACAACTATGATAGTACGCTTGGCACTTCAAATGCCTTGCTGGACATGCTCTCTACTGGAGAAGCCAATGTTCCCAACTACAGCTGTGGGAGGATGGATCACCTTATGGCTCTTCTTGATGCAGCTGACTTTGACATATCCATCCAGATGTCAACTTTAGTAGGCACCTACAAAGTCCCACAGGTTTGTTTGTGTGTGTGTTCCTTTATCTGGTAAAGTGGGTAGAGTGGTGATGGGTGACCGATAGATTCAACCGTATCTTCTTTACAGAAGATTGCCATTAGCTATTGTGGATGTCCTAGATGGGGATGGGGATACAGAGTGATGAGTGACCAAGGATCATAGTAGGCAATTGTTCTTATGGCACCATAATATTTAATAGGACCTTTTATTGAACAAACTCATTTGCTATCTGCATATGTAGGTCTGTTTGTGGTAAATTGTAAGCATACTTAAATATGATTTGAATTATTTATTATTTGTTTATTATTTCTTTTTATTCTTATTTACATAAGAACTTATTAACATTCTATGTTTTATATTCTATAACTTGTTGTGACCTAATGGCTAATCAACAATAAATTGTTCTGATATGTTGCTGATAACCAAGTTTGATTTACTCAAAATTTGGACTTTATCTGAGCCCAAATATAAGACAAGGTTCTTCATTGCATTTTCAGATCACTTATGCAACTTCTTCAGAGGGTCTGAGTGATAAAAGTAAATTCCCCTATTTCTACCGGATGGCCGCCAAAGAAGGGGTCCACTACCCAGCAATAGTCCAACTGCTCCTCCATTTCAGATGGACCTTGATTGGTCTCTTTGCTTCAGACAATGAGGAGGGAGAGAAATCCATGAGGGCTTTGACTCCTATACTTGTCAGGAATGGAATTTGTGTTGTTATTTCCCAACTTTTTTCATATAGTACACGAATAAGACCCCTCAGGGCTGCCATTTCTAAGTGGAGACAAGTCAATGTCTTTGTTTTCTTTATCAGAATTGGTACCATCATGGTCGCAATCCATCCTATCCATTTAACACTTATACATTTGCCAGGATCTATTGAAGGGAAAATCTGGATCATCTCCACCTTTTTAGAATGGAACATTAAAAGGAGCAGATTTCACAAATACATCCATAGTATTTGGACTTTTGTTTATCAAAGGAAAAAAAGGCCCAAAGAAAATGCCTTGGAATCCCATTTCCTCGGGGTATCCCAATTTCAAAATCACTGTTTTCACTGTTCCTCTTCAAAGCACGTCTTTTCTGTCAAACAACGGAGAAGATGCACACAGAAAGCATCAGTGGAGACCAAACAGAAACGGAATGGCATCTGGGTCACAAGAGACCACAATTTTTACAGTATTGTTAAGACTCTGGCCCACACCTTGAATACTGCATATTCCTCCAGATCCAGGAGGGGAAGAAAGAAGGGAAAGGAAAGTTTGTGGGCTCCAAGGATTCAGCCCTGGCAGGTATGGGGTCCCATCAAAAGTCCATCAACATTAGTTCCTTCTAGGCAGGAATCCAAAGAAGAAGAAGGGGAACCATCTCAGTCTACTTGTATAAAAAGGGCCAACAGATTTGGCCAATCTAATTTATTGGAGGTCTGTGATGTCCCTGTCGGAGTCTGAATCCGAGGAGGAAGATGAACAGCTGACAGGGAGTGGGAAAGTGGCTCTGTTGGCTGTGGAGGAAACTGGGGAAGGGCAAAGTCTGGCTGGGCAGAGCAGGGAAGAAGTAGAACAAGGGAGAGGGAGTTCAGAGATAAACCCAGGCCTACCCTGTCTTCATCCTAGGGCATGCAGGGAAGAATGGAGGAGAGAGAAATGTGGATTGCATGGCTTATGGGGAATCTAATGATTCCCTTCATTAGACATACTTGGGGAGAGAGTTGAAAAGAGATGCGTGCTGAGTACGGCATCTGCTGGGAACAAACATGGGTTTATCTTGTGTGTACTTTGGTTATCTGAGTTCCTGGCACCCTCCCAACCGTGTTGAGTTACTGCTGTGCCTTCATGTCTGGAATTCCTTCTCCTGCCCTGCCAAACTAATTACCTCATTTTGCCTTGTTTGAACTTATAGTTTCTCTGCAGCCAAAGGCTATTCCTGGGAGAGTTTTTCTCCAGCCCAGAAGGTAACCAGGATATTGGGGGCAAAGTTGGAGCTAATAAAGGAATTCCTACTTATTATTTGACTGTACTGCCTTTGTGCCACACCCTGGGTCATCACAGATCACAGAGGTCAATGTTCCAAAGAGTGGGCAGCATGACAAATATATTTTGGATATGAATACTGCTAATTTAAAAAAGGATGTATGCATTTTTAAATAAATTCTGGTTTACATAGTTTGTGATTAACACCATAGAAGTTTATATTTGTAAATTTGAAATAGACCCTTAGACCACTTAGCCCAAAATCTCCTCTTTAAAGGAATCCCAGTTATAGCTTTTCTGACTGATGTCTGTTTGGTCTTTTCATTAAGACAATCAGCGAAGGGCGGACTGAATTTATCTAGTTCACTTGCTCAGTTCTAAACCTGCAAGGTTTCTGGTTTGAAATTTCCTGGATTTTTTTTTCTATTCTAGATTCATCCCTTTCTGGAAAAGAATGAGTTTTGCAATTTTTCCCATTTGAAACTATACATGGACTCAAATGGAAACATAGAAGCAGATCTGAACATTATGAGCGCAGTGATTCTTGCCAAGGAGCATCCCATTGAAAAGCAAATGGGGAGTTTCGACAGACATGGACTGATTATCAATCAGGATTCCCTTTCACAGCTAAAGCTGGTCAACAAGGTGTGGATAATATTGGTGGGTTTTTTTTTTTTTCTGTTTTCCAAAGCCTGAGGAAAAATCTCAAGTGAGTTAAACCTAATGACCAAGGACCTTCATTGAGAATGGAATGTGGGGAGTAGAAACTACTTGTAAGACTTCAGTATTATTGACCCAGATGTCCTTCAGATGCTATAATGCAGAATACTGCAGTGGTGGGATTCAAAAACTTTTACTACCGGTTCTGTGAGTGTGGCTTAATGGGTATGGCTTGGCTTGCTGGACTTGGCAGGGGAAGGTTACTGCAAAATCTCCATTCCCTCCCCACCTCACTAACCTGCTTCCAGCTCTGTTCTCCTGTGCAGGGCAACCAAAGAAGACCCATCTGATCAGCTGGGACTCAGGAGGCAGAGAATAGATGGGGTGGGGCCAGTCACAGGTGGTATTTGCCGGGTCTCCGAACTACTCTCGATTCTTGACGAATGTATACTGAGTGTATTTACACCAAGACAAATTCCTTGTGTGTCCAATCACACTTGGCAAATAAAGAATTTTATTCTATTCCATTCTACTCAAAACTTCTGCTACTGGTTCTCTAGAACTGGTCAGAACCTGCTGAATTCCACCTCTGGAATACTGTTTTAAGCTGATTCAGCTATGTCCAATATGGGATGCTAGGGATTATTTTTTAGGACACAGATCATGCCTTTTTTGGGTTCCCTCTGCAATCTTTGATCTCCATGAAACCTGTGAGAGAGCCCATCAAATTATGAGCACTGTAATCTCACTTGTTACCAGCCCTCAGATAACGAAGAAGAGGGCAATTCTTTTGATCAAGGCCCAAGTTTAGCTTTGGTTTGACTGCTATGAAATTGAATCAAGACTAGATGGAGTTACTGTTAATCCAATGGAAACAAATTTTGAAATTGGGATTCAGGTTGTCCTGTGCATTTGATCTTTTTAAGCAGTTCAGACGTTGCCATACTTTGTCATACTCATCAATATTTTTATAAATGACTTAGATGAGGGAATAGAAGGGGAACTTACCAAATTTGCAGATGATGCTAAGCTGGCAGGAATAGCTAACACTCTAGATCAGGGGTGTCTAACTCACGTCATCACGGAGGCATTACGTGACTTTTTTCTTCTTCAATAAACCAACCATGGGTGTGGACAGCATGTGATGCATCCAGCCTACCGGCCATGAGTTTGACAGCCCTGCCCTAGATGATAGGCTCAACATCGAGATGGATCTTGACAGAGTGGAACACTGGTCCCTAACTAACAAAATGAAATTCAATGTAGAGAAAAGTAAAGAGAAAAGTACACTTAGGCAAGAAAAAACAAAAGTACACATTATAGACTGAGTGAAATCAGGCTTAATAGCAGTAGCAGTGAGAGGGAACTTGGAGTCCTAGTGGACAACCAGTTAAATATGAGCCAACAGTGTGTGTAGCAGCAGCAGTCAAAAAAGGCAACGCAATCCTAAGTTGCATTAACAGAGGGATATAATCAAGAGTCAGAGGTGATATTTGTGGTTCTCCAAACTACTCAAAATTTCTGCTACCAGTTCTCCAGAACTAGTCAGAACCTGCTGAATACCACCTCTGGCTTTACAGTCCTTTACAGCCCTCTCTAAGCAGTTTACAGAGCCAATATATTGTCCTCAAAAATCTGGGTCCTCATTTTACCCACCTCGGAAGGATTAAAGGCTGAGTCAACCTTGAGCCTGGTGAGATTTGATCTGCCAAATTGCAGGCAGCCGGCTGTCAGCAGAAGTAGCCTGCAACACTGTACTCTAACTACTGCACCACCGAGGCTCTTTTACAAAATTAATAAATCTTTCAGAATAGATTTTATTCTAAAATTTAATACCAATAGTTCACCATACCTTAAATCAACAATAAAAGATGAATGCAAGAATGCATGTTACTATAGTCAGGAGGAGGAACCCATGGTTGTCACAATTTTTTTCTCAATTCCCTCTCTCCAGACTTAATTGATTGCTTGATTTAACAAACTTGTATGCCACCAATCTCAGTAAAGACGAGTCTAAGTGTCTTACCAACAATGAAGAAAATACTAAGTAAAACATAAAAGCAGGTTTTTAGATTTAAAAAACCAATTGACATAAAACCAATTGCATACATTCAATTATAAATTATTTATAAATTAAATCTTGCAATGTGGTATCTCAGAAGCAAAGAGTGAGTCAATTAAATAAACAATCCACCAGTAGTTGTATCTCACAAACATTTGGAACTGTTAGAGACTTCAAATTTACTCAAGTGAAGCCTAAAGATTACTTGGCTAATATTCATGTCTACCACCATTTTCCATGGATAACGAGTCCCAACACATTTTCTTTGGCATTCCTTGCTTTCTTGCTCAGCCTCTGCCTCAGTCCAAATGTGTGGAAAATTGTCTTCCTGGATTTTTCAAGCAGAAGCGAGAAGAAGAACCAGTTTGCTGCTATGACTGTGTTCCTTGTCCAGAGGGGACCTTCTCCAATCAGGAAGGTGGGTTACTGCAGAAGAAATTCTGTTGGAATAATCTAGAACATTTTGATCAATATGCATGTTAAAGAAAACAAATCTAAGTTTGTATTTTGTTCTTGGTCTTTCTTTTGAACCTGCCCAAATTCTTCCATAATGGGAAGAATAAGAAAAAAGTTCTTAAAGTTCTACCCAGGGATGGGATTTTAATGGTTCTCTCCACCTCTGTAGAACTAGTAGATGAGAACTCCAAGGTCCTTGACAAAGTTTGGATCATCAACAAGGTCTTGACTATTCAGCTTGTATATTATTTTCTGATTCTTTTTGCCAATATGTAAGAAGAGCATTTGTTTTTTGAGATTTGAAGTTGCCATTTGTTTGACCATTCTGATACATAGTCGAGGTCTTTTTGAAGGGTAGCAGTATTGTCTGTGGTGTTGAATAGCTTTACATCATCAGCGAAAAGAACGCAGTTGCTCTTAATATGATCCAAGAGGTCATTTATGTAGAGTATGAAAAGACTTGGTCCTAGAACACTGCCTTTTGGGAAAACACTGTTGACAGGTACAGAATTTGATAGGACACTCCCAATTTTGACCATTTGTTGTCTGTTTGACAGGAATGCTTCTATCCAGTTATGCAGATGTCCAGAGATACCATAAGATTTAAGTTTTAGGAGTAGTTTGTCGTGTACCACTGAATCAACGATTTTACAGAAGTCTGTGTAAATTGCGTCTATTGCTTTGCACTGATCGAGTTGTGTATTCCATATGTTTTTGCAGTGTAAGAGTTGCAGATTGCAGGATAGTTTTTTTCTGAAACCAAATTGTTTATTAGAGAGTAGGTTGTTTGTCTCTAAGTGGAGGATAATGGATTGGTTAATAATTGATTCCATGAGTTTACAGGTGATGCAGCATAAAGAGATTGGTCTGTAATTTTCAACTACAACAACACAACGCTGCTCAGCTGTCCAGGCAGCTCAGCAGGTCATAAATTGCACTTGCGTGACTCGCACGCATGCAACAGAGCAACAGAACTGGTAGTTATACCGGTCGGATCTCATCCCTTGTTTTACCTCTAAAAAGGATAGGTAGATATAGCAGAGTGAGCAACTTAGGCCAGCAGTAATATCACTTCTATTTGTATGTTTGGAACTATATTATATACCATTTGTGTGTGTGTGTGTGTGTGTGTATTGTCAGGGTTCTGGCAATTGCCCTAATTAAATCATAAGCATCGAGTCAAACTTCAAAAGAATTCAAAAGATTTATTAGGAGCAACATGTTGGCATTATCCCAGTTGAAGCCAACTCTAACACATGTAATTCACAGTCATCTGTGACTCTGTTTCCCTCCTCCCCCCTAGGTGTGTCATACATCAGATTCTCCAACAAGGCACATTCATAGGCCGTCATCAATCACACTCTCCAATGAAGGATTTTCGTGACTATAGCTTTCCTATCCCTGTGTATCAGTTGTGATCCAAAGGTTTTCTGGAAATGTAAAAGGAGAGACTGTAAAATAAATATCCCTTTCTGATTTCTCAGATAGTGAAAAATGCACCAGGTGCCCCGATGACCAATATCCAGCCAAGAGCCGAGTCGAGTGTATCCCCAAAAGAATATCCTTCTTGTCCTATGAAGAACAGTTGGGCATCATCCTGGTCTCCTTTTCCTTACTGTTGTTTGCAACCACAGGCTTCATTTTAATGACATTTATTAAATACCTAGAAACTCCTATTGTCAAAGCCAACAACCGGGACCTCTCCTACATCCTCCTCGTCTCCCTCCTGCTTTGCTTCTTGTCCTCTTTTTTATTTCTGGGTCGACCAAGGAAAGCCACCTGTCTTCTCCGACAAATTGTATTTAACATTGTTTTCTCAGGAGCTGTGTCTTCCGTGTTGGCCAAAACAATTATGGTTGTGCTGGCCTTCTTGGCCACAAAACCAGGAAACCGAGTGAAGAGATGGTTGGGAAAGAGCTTGGCCACCTCCATCATCCTTAGTTGTTCTGCTGTCCAAATTTTCATCTGTTCCATCTGGCTAGGAGTTTCTCCTCCATTCCCTGAATCTGACTTGCACACCCAGCCAGGAGAGATCATCCTACAATGCAATGAAGGCTCTGTCACTATGTTTTATGTTGCCCTTGGCTACATGGGTTTTCTAGCTGCCATTTGTTTCACATTAGCTTTTCTGGCCAGGAATCTGCCTGGGGTCTTCAACGAAGCCAAGTTGATCACTTTCAGCATGCTGGTCTTCTGCAGTGTCTGGGTGAGTTTTTTGCCCACCTACCTGAGCACCAAAGGAAAGTCCATGGTAGCCGTGCAGGTCTTCTCCATCTTGGCCTCCAGTGCTGGGCTCCTGGCTTGCATCTTCTTCCCCAGGTGCTACATTATCCTCTTGAGACCACATCTAAATACTAAGGAACACCTAAAGATAAAAATAGTGAGCTGATTAAGAAATTCTTTCTTAGGCTCATAACATTATTTATTCATTGTAATTGTTATAGAAAAGTTGTAGAAATAAAATAAATAATTATTGATGTTATATGATTCTTTTGCATCTGTTTAACAATTTAGGATAATTAAAACTAAAGGAAATAATAATATGGACATTGTTAGATTAATCAGCAAAATCCAAGATAATCATCCAACAATAAAATAAATGACTTTATCATTTATATTCATGAGTTTTTTAAACTTTTAGCAGTCCTCCTTTTCCTAAGCATACAATTAAGGCACTATCTAACATGTGAACCATGCAGGGGTTGGCTGCTTGGAGTTTGCAAAGGTTCAGGAGAGCCCCTAGATAAGGTTCTGTGCAGTTTGGAGAACCCCCAAATCCCACTCCTGGCTTGCTTCAGCCACCCCTCCCCTCCCCTCCCCTCCCAGGAGTCCCCACACAGCCCATTTTGGATGCAGGTAAGTGCAGGACACGCAGCCTAAATATGGCGGTTGCTTGGCAATCAGCAGACACAATGAGGGTGGAATAATATTGCTATTTCACCATCCTTCTTATCATGCAGAAATCCCTAACCTGGGCTCTTGCATGTCTTCATTTAGAGTTCCTTTACTTTCAGTAAAATATGGCAGATAACATCATGGATAAGAGCAGTCTTGTTATGCATCAATCTGGAATTCAGAAGCAACAGCCAGATCCAGAGCCATCGAGAATCTGGTAGCTAGACACTGAAACCAAGGGCCGTACAATGGGACAATCTTGTACTAGCAAATCAGATGTCACCATGTATGGCCCACTTCTACCTGTCACTATCTGGATGTCCTACCTATTCCTTCAGCTTCTCTCTTTTACTCAAACCTCAAGTTAATACTTATAGGCCAAGATGAAGCTATCCATATGTACCCTTCTATATTCCTCCTCCAGATAAGAAACGTTATCCCCCAACTATTTATCCATGTACACCAGTAATACAGGAACTCTCAATCACACCTACCAAACACTTGGCAATATTTGGGGGAAGCTTTACACTCAGCAGTTCGAAAGCACGTAAACAATGCAAGTAGAAAAAGAGAGACCACTTTGGTGGGAAGGTAATGGCGTTCCGTGCACCTTTGGCATTTAGTCATGCCGGCCACATGACCACGGAGACGTCTTCGGACAGCGCTGGCTCTTTGGCTTTGTAATGGAGATGAGCACTGCCCCCTAGAGTCGGGAACAACTAGCACATATGTACAAGGGGAACCTTAACTTTTGTACACACAGCCTCAGAAGTGGAAAGGCCGAAGGGACCCCATTCTACCAACCACATCCATAGAAAAAGAAGAGAGACCACCAGATCCACCCCAAACCAGTTTCTGGGTAGGTGTGGCTAGAAATTAGATCATACCACCCACCATGCTGTCATTGTCACACCCACTGATTATTTAGCAAAACAAGAAATTTTAAAATACGAAGAATCTCTTACATGAAAGTGGAAAGACAACACAGAGTGTGTCAAGGGAAAAAAAAACTGGAAACTTACATTCACCCAGTAACGTTCTCTTTATTTACCTAATAATAGGAAATTTCATTTCAGGCCAAACATTTTAAAAAATTCCAAACAGATTTTACTCATTTAAATTAGGCAAGTTTCAAGGTTACTGATTTGCTTCCTTGGTATTAGAATACATGCAGCACTAGAGTTAAGTGACACCTAAAACAATGGTGTCAAACTCACAGCATCACGGCGTCATGTATCATGACTTTTTTCCCCTTCGCTAAACTGGGCATGGGTGTGGCCAACACATGATGCATCCAGCCCATGGGCCATGAGTTTGACAGCCCTGACCTAAAGCATCACCAAGCTCCAGGTAAACTTCCCAAGCAGTCTCTGGAAACAAGAAGCATGGCAGAATTCAGTTTCCTGAGTGTGGTACTATCTCCCTTGAGCATCACTTTCTGAATATGTCTAGACAAAAAAAAAACAGAATAGAATAGAATAGAATAGAATTCTTTATTGGCCAATTGTGATTGGACACAGAAGGTATTTGTCTTGCTGCAAAAGCTCTCATTGTACATAAAACAAAAGATACATTCATCAAGAGTCAAAAATCATAAGGTACAACACTTAATAATAGTCATAGGGTTATATAGTCATAGGGTATATAGTATTTAGAATAGGGTACAATAAGCAATCAAATCATACTAGGAAATAGTCAATAAAAATCATAAGGATAAAAACAACAAGGTTACAGTCATATAGTCATAAGTGGGAGGAGATGGGTGAAAGGAAAGATGGGAATATCAAAAGTAATAGTAATAGTAGTGCAGACTTTGTAAATAGTTTGACAGTGTTGAGGGAATTATTTGTTTAGGAGAGTGATGGCGTTCGGGGAAAAAATGTCCTTGTGTTTAGTTGTTCTGGTGTGCAGTGTTCTATAGTGTCGTTTTGAGGCAAGGAGTTGAAACAATTTATGTCTGGGATGTGAGGAGTCTGTAAATATTTTCACAGCCCTCTTTTTGACTCGTGCGCTATACAGGTCCTTGATTGAAGGCAGGTTGGTAATAATTGTTTTTTTTTTTCTGGGGTCCCAATTACTCTCTGAAGTCTGCGGCTGTCTTGTTGGGTTGAAGAACCAAACCAAACAGTTATAGAGGTGCGGATGACAGACTCAATAATTCCTCTGTAGAACTCAATCAGCAGCTCCATTGTTTGTATGTGAGGTTTTTCTGTTTTTTTTTCCTAGCTACTGTTCCTCACAGGGAGGCCAGAAGAAGTTCAGAAGCCCCAGAGGACAAATTGCTTCTCACTGTGATTATCACCACCTGGATGTTTGAGACCTCCTCTTCTGCTACTTCTGCAGTAACTGCCTTTGATGTAAACATCAGACTCAAGTAACAGGAAAGGATTCTTGCCTCAGAAAAGTGCATGATAAATGCCTTCTGTCATGCTTTGTTTGGCACAAGTTTTGGGACAGTGAAGTACAGTTTGTCTCTGTCTGAATCGGAAAAGCCACTGGCATTTTCATCCTGTTAGTTAGAGTGCTTTAAACCTCTTCTTGTTATTTTGTTTAGAATCAGGCCTATGAATTATTGAACTCCTGCTCTTGCTTTTGACAGAGCTGGTGTCCCAGCCAGTCATTGGGAAGCTTAGAATGAAGTGCCTGCTAGATTTTAAGAACCAGGATGAAAAACATCCATTGAGCTATTACAAATCAGGAGACCATCTCATTAGCATAGTTGTCTCCGCATCAAAGATATCACCTATAATACTACCTTTCAACATGGCTCCTTATAGTCTGTCTCGCACGTAAGTCATTCAGTGTGATGGAGTTGCATTCCTTCCATATGCAATTCTTACACTCTTGTTTTATTTTTATGTCACTTTCTCCTACGTTGCAGGACCTATCTAATATCTTGAATTGTGTTGATTTCCATTGTTTCCCTCTTTTTTCCTGGGCAACGTTCAATTCTGAAGGCGGGAAAAAAAAGTTGACATTATTTTCCTCTCCCCACTAATCCTGTTAACAGAGGGATACAGTCAAGATCAAGGGAGGTACTAATACCACTTTATAAAGCCTTAGTAAGAGTAAGAGTACTGCATCTAGTTTTGGTCAACACACTATAAAAAAAGATGTTGAGACTCTAGAAAAAAGTTCAGAGAAGAGCAACCAGGATGATTAGGGGACTGGAGACTAAAAGATATGAAGAATGGTTACAGGAACTGGGCATGGCTAGTCTAGTGAAGAGAAGAGAAGAACCAAGGGAGCCAGGATAGCAGTCTTCCAATGTTTGAGGGGCTGCAACAGAGAGGAGGGGGTCAAGCTATTTTCTAAAGCACCTGAAGGCCAGGCAAGGAACAATGAATGGAAACTGATCAAGGGAAGATTCAACCTGGAAATAAGGAGAAACTTTCTGACAGTGAGAACAATCAACCAATAGAACAGAAGTTGCCTTCAGAAGTTGTGGTAACACCATCACTTGAGACTTTCAAGAAGAAATTGGACTGCCATTTGTCAGAAATGGTGTAGGGTCTCCTGCTTGGGCATGGGGCTGGACTAGATGACCTACAAGATCCCTTCCAACTGTGTTAATCTGTATCTATCTGTACCTATCTGTGTTCATCACTTCAATACTGACTTCTTTTTAAAATAGTGATTGAAATGGTTGTAGTTACTCTTGTCCACCTTATTTTTATAACCATTTTTTGATATTTAGTGGCTTGTCCTGATATCTGTAGAGAATGACATTTTTAGAATTGCTTTTCTTGATCACCTATGAAACATCCTTTTCATTTATGATCAATCTATTTTAATGTTTGAATTATTTTGAATTCTGGTTATTGGGAAGATGAAAGTTAATACTGCTACATATTATTGTGGATTTGCCCTTTTTTTATACCAACATAGGACTATTTCCATCCTATCATCCCAATGCTCATAAAAATTAAGTGCTGATGGATGACTATTTGTTTAATTCTGATTTTGGTTCTGTATTGGCTTATGACTTTGCAGGCTTGTGGAGATAAAAATGATTTTAAAAGGGTTCTATTGTTTCTGTTGTTGATGATATTATGAAATCTTTTTACAGTACTTTATCTACAAGTCGTTTTAAAATGCTATGCCTCATTTTTGCCATTCAATTGGTCAACATGAATCCCCAACTGCTCCATAATCTCACATTGGGCTACAATATCCATGACAACTATTTGAACAGTCTTGACACTTCAGATGCCTTGCTGGACATACTCTCTACTGGAGAAGCCAATGTTCCCAACTACAGCTGTGGAAGAAAGGACCATATTATGGCTCTTCTTGATGGAGCTAAGAGGGACATTTCCACCCAAGTGTCATCATTAGTAGGCACCTACAAAATTCCACAGGTGTGTGTGTGTGTTTCTCCATCTGATAAAGTGAGTGGGGTGGTGAATGAGTGATAAATCAAATATATCTTCTCTATGGAATTCTAGAGCTACATTTCATGATGGCCATTATAGGTGTCATGAATAGGAATTGAGTTCCCCAGTAGACAGGGGACAAGGATCGAAGAAGACATATTGTATCATTAGGACACCCTTCCCATTGCATTGGGTGGATAAGCTGCATCCTTGGGAAGGGGAGAAGAGGCTCCAGGTCCAATCAAAAAGTCTTCTGTACAGAAGGAAGGGGGAACAATGATGGGAAGTTTAGAATTTTTATACAATGTTAAACAAAGGAATATTTTCAATGGTGAACAAATCAGTGATTGGTGAAAAGAATCCCAATAATGATCTTACCTGCAGTTAATAAAACATAGTTTCTCATGGACTTGTTGGGACAACAACATTAATTAGGCACTTTATTTTTTAAAAAAATATAAAGGTATTAGCCAACATGTCAATTATTATTCACCCTAATATATTCATGATCAAGTTCAACATATAAGTCTGAAAGAGAACTAGCACCCTAAAAGAGGATTTTCTATTGGCTGAATTATTCAGAAAATATCCTGACTGATGTTTCATTCACACATATTAATCATGCCTATAATGTCCAGTTGGGAAGAATTGTTGGCTCCTAAAAAGAGGGCTATAAAGAACTTAGCAATCATTGCCCAATTTCTCTAATAGATATTTGTGGCTAAACTATATGCTAGGTCCGTCTTGAGTAGAGTTGACTTTGGGTACATGAAAAGTGCACTGCTTTCAGAAGAACAAGCAGGCTCTAGACAAATGAGTCGATCCACTCTTCCCAACTGCTTTGACTTGAACTATCTAATTACAAAATGTCAATAAATGGAAACAACAGTTTGCTGCTTTTATAGATTCCAGAGCAGCATTTGCCATAGTAAACAAAGAAATACTATGGAGGAAATTGATTGCTCTTAAAATGGAACTCAGACTATTGGCTCTGATCAAAGCCCTTTCTAAAAGGACTTATTTGAGAGTGTGATTTGGGCTCAATGACGCCAAGTAGGATTTATAAGTAACAGGGATAAGATGAGCATGCATTTTGGAACTATTGTAATTCAGTCTAAATATTAATGACTTACCAGAACTAATGAAGGATTCTGAAGTACACATACCTAAGGAACTAAATACCTGTTGTAACACCATCTTTTATTCTCATGATATGATATTATTATCATTGTCTCAAGATGTCTTCCAGAGTTTGCTGAGAAGTGATGGTTTCTACTATCATAATAATTCTCTGATTAATAATAAATCAAAGCCAAAGGTTATGGTCTTTGGAAATGACATCATCATCATCACTGTTGTTGTTAGTTGGAAAGTCGTGTTGGACCCATCGTGAGCCCATGGACAATGTTCCTTTTTTCTACCATCCCCAGAGTCCATTTAAGCTCATGCTGACTGCTTCAGTGACTCCATCCAGCCACCTCATTCTCTGCTGTCCCCTTCTTCTTTTGCCCCCAGCATTAAGCTCTTCTCCAATGAGTCCTTCCTTCATGGTTCACTGCCTTGTCATCTGAAGCTATGAACTATGTCATGCAGGTCCACCCAAGATGAACAGGTCATCAGAGAATGAGGTAGCTGGATGGAGTCACTGAACCAATAGGCAGTGAGCTTAAATGGACTCCAGAAGATGGTAGAGGACAGGAAGGTCTGAGGAACGTTGTCCATGGGGTCATGATGGGTCAGACATGACTTCGCAACTAACAACAAAAGTATTTTGACTCTGATCTAACCCCAAATATCACTCTGTGCTCTTCATTGCTTTTCCATATCAGTGATGGAACTGCTTCAGAGGCTCTGAGTGATAAAAGTCATTTCCCTTTTTTCCACCGGATGCTCCTTAAAGAAGGCATCGAATATCCAGGAATCGTCCAACTGCTCCTCCATTTCAGGTGGACACTGATTGGTCTCTTTACTTCAGACACAGAAAAAGGAGAGAATTTCATGAGGACTTTTATTCCTATGGTCATCAGGAATGGAATTTGTGCTGTTATATCCCAACGGTTCTCAATGACTGGACATACAGCACCCCTGAGGAATGCCATCTCCAAGTGGAAACAAGTCAATGTCTTTGTTCACTTCATAGAATATGTGAACATTTGGGATAGAATTCTTTTTTTCCATTTAACCCTTGAAGATTTGCCAGGACCCATTGAAGAGAAAGTCTGGATCGTGGGAGCCCTTGAGCATTTGATAATGAGTCAGGAGAGACTTTTCAAACATGTCCATAGTATTTGGACTTTTGGTTTTCAGGAAAAAGAAAGACCAAAAGATGATGACTTTGAAATCACTTTCTTTCTGATATCTCTAATTGAAGATCAGTATTTTCACTGTTCTTTTTCAAAGCATGTCTCTTCCGTCAAAGGTCGGAGAAGATGCACTCAGAAAGCACCACTGGAGACCCAAGAGGAAAGGGAGAGAATTTGGATCCGATATCATCGCCATTTCTACAGTGTCATGAAGACTCTGGCCCATGTCTTGAATGTTGCATATTCCTCCAGATCAAAGAGGAGAAGGAAGGAGGGTGAAAAAAGTTTGGGAGCTCCGTGGCTTCAGCCCTGGCAGGTACGTATTCCTGACAATGATCCAGCAAACCTATTTATGTTTCAGGAGGATTCCAAAGGAGAAGAAGGGGAAACATCTCAACCTACTTGTCAACACATAAAACACTTTGTATATACATTTTATAGTTGACAACAGAAAGAAGTGGGGGAGTGAAACACAGTGTGAAATTGAAAGTACATTCCATTCATATTTTCTTCTAAGACTGATCAGATGGCTGAAGCTTCTGCCATGAAAAAGTCTAATTGGAGAGCATGATTGACGACTCTTGGTTATGGATGATTTTTTCGTTGGATGATACACCCAGAGGGGGGGGGGAGCAGGATCAAGGGCGACAGTGAATTATGTATCTCAGAGTTGGCTATGCTCAGATTAATGCCAGATGTAGAATGTTACCTTCAAACAAATCCTCTTTAGTTTTGGGAGTGTGGCTCAAGGCTCATGATTTAATTGGAGTAACTGCCGGAACCCTCACACTACCTCTGTTATAAAAGGCCTTAATCTAATCTCTTGAGGCATAATGTTCTAAAGAATAGGATCCATGACATATACATTTTCATATTAAATGTTGCTAATTTTAAAAGGATGTATGCAGTTTTAGATTAATTGCTGTACATACAGGTGTATGATTAGCATAATAGAATTTTATGTTCAGAAATCTCAAAGAACCCCCGAGAACACTTATCCGAATCGCTCCACTCTGCAGGAATCCTGGTTAATATTTCCATAACTGAAGGCTGCTTGGTCTTTCTGTTAAGACAATCATGAAAGGGAAACTAAACCGCTCTGGTTTACTGGCTCATCTCTTAAACTTCTCTTTCTTTTAAGATGTAAATGAAGACTCAACCATCTAAGCCAAAAGCATCTAAAGAGGTTAAATGATTAAGTTTATTAAACTGAGACATTTCGTTACTCATCCAAGTAACTTCTTCAATCAAAATGAAAAAAATTAAGTTAGGCAGAGAGTCAATGTTATTGGAATGTATTAACTCTTGCCATACCAACTGCAAAGATTTGTCCCCAAATCATATTGCAAAGTTACAATACATTTGAATATTTGAAGAAGTTACCTAGATAAAATTTAGTCCAGTTGCTATCATTTAACCTTTTAGGTTTCTTTTAAAATATTTTTCCTCTCCTTCAACCAGAATCTCTTTTTTGTATCTAAATTCATTTTTTCCCTTGTTCACACTCTGGAATAACATGGCTCTTCTCCTTGTTGTCTTTCCTCGAGATTAAGAGCAGCTCCTTTGATCTCTTTCTTGGCTTCATTGTCTTCCCTAAAGCTGATCCAGATTTTCTTCAATATCTTCTCCAAAGATTCCTGCCTGACAGTCTTGAACTTGAGTTGGGTCTTCCCAAACCAATGTACATTCACTTTCTGAGGTTTTCATGACTCCATTTACCTTCTTTCCATGAACATCGCACTGCACACTCACATCTAGTTTAGTAAAATTACTTTTTTGAGATTATTCTCAAAAATATTTTTTATCAAGTTTGCTATCCCTCATCCTCCTTCCTTTGTATTTCATTGTATTTCCTAAAAATGGGAAAAAAAATGCGGCATTTGACTCTCTCCTAAATTCCATTTGGGTATATTTTTTTCCAATTGATTTTGATAAACCATCTACTTTTTTTCTGAGTTTTACATAGTGTCATGTCCCTGTTGGAATCTGATTCCGAAGGGGAGGTTGAGCAGCTGACAGCGAATGGGGGTGTGGCTCCGGTGGCTGTGGAAGAAACTGGGGAAAGATACAGTCCAGCTGAGCAGAGCAGGGGAGAGGTAGAGCAAGGTAGAGGGAATTCAGAGGAAGATCCAGACCCACCCCCTCTTCATCCTAGGGCATGCAGGGAGGAACAGAGAAGGGAGCAATGTGAGTTACGTGGCTTATGGGGGAGGAAAGGGCCCCGATCCCCTTTATTAGCTGCAGTGGAAAAACTATTTAAAAAGGCAAGCTACGCACAGCAAAGTCGCTGGAAGCAAACCGTGAGTTATTTTTGTTTGTTGAGGCTTATCTGGGTTCTGGTGTCTTGCCAACTGTGTGTGTTTTGTTGGCCTTTGAGGTCAGCAATTCCTTATCCTTCCTTGTCCAGTTAATTGCTGCAACGTGGTTTGTGTGGGTTTTTATTTACAGTTTATATGTACTTTGTTTTTGGACTGCATTTCCTCCATTTAAAGACTATTCTTGGGAAAGTTTTTTCTCCAGCCAAAGGTAACTGGATATTGGAGGCAAAGTTGGAGGTATTAAAAGAATTTTTCTTATTTATGTGACTGTGTTGCCTTTGTGCCACACCCTGGGTCATCACAATCTGCTTCCAAGTTGTACATTAAGAAACTACAAACAAAATCTTAAAGAAAGATCTACATTGTAGCTGCCATCCATTTCTTCTTATGCAAGCTACATTTCACGTTCAAATATCAAAAGAGTAGATGGGATAAGAAAACAAGATTGTTTATATGATTGTAGGAAGAAATGTTACATAAATCAGTTATATATTTAATGTTTTATATAAATGTAGAATTTACCTTAGCAAAGCTTTCCTGTTATTTAATAGTGTCATTATTAGTATCTTGGATTATATATATTTTTTTACTCAATAGTTAAATAATATATAAATATTATAACATAGCAAATGAATGTTTCTATTGACTGTGGAATTGTGTTTAAACCAATGCCTAAAGAAAAAATGAGGACTTACCAAACTTGACAACAAATGTTAAAAAATTTGGATTAGTTATATACCAATGTTTTATATGTTTGTATTTGTATGTTTTTAATCTTGTTAATAAAATTGTTTTTTAAAATTTTAAAAAAGAAAAAAAGAAAAGAAAACAAGATTGTTGCTTTTAAATTTTCTGGATGTTCCCATTCTAGTTCCATCCTTTCCTAGAGAAAAATGATTTTTGGAATATTTCTCAGAGAAAACTATATTTGGATGAAAATGGAGATGTAGGAGCAGATCTGAAAATCATTAGTTGGGTGGTTGCCCCTGAGGAGGATCCCATTCAAGAAGAACTTGGGAGTTTTGAAAGACAGAGACTTATCATCAACCAAGATACTCTGTCATGGTTAAAGTTGCTCAACAAGGTGAGGAAAGTATTTGTGTCTTTTCTCCTTTTTCCAGAGCCTTAAGACCCATTTCAAGTGATTAAGCCTAGTAAAAAAAAAATGGATGACTTTCCTTGAGTGTTAAGGTGGGGAGTAGAAACCTCATAGTTTTCTTAGACTGCTTGAGAGGCTTCAGTACTATTGACCAAAGTGTGCTTGGGATGGTATAATATGGAACATTGTTTTAAGTTGATACAGCTATGTCCAGCATGGGTGCTGGTTAGGACACAGGTCCTGAACCCTTTGGTGTTCCTTCTGCAATCTAGTTTCTCCATAAAACTGGTGAGATAGGCCATCAATTGCTGAAAATTGTGATGCTTAAGTTCATTTGTTCCTTGTCCACAAATAGCAAAGAAGAAGGCATTTCTGTCAGCCAATGCCTGGTTCAGCTTTTTATTGAATTACAGGAAGTTGAATCCAGGCTGGGTGGAGGTCCATTTGGTCCCGTTGGCAAATAAACTTCAACCTGTCCTAGTTGGAGTCAAGGTTTCCTAAAAGTGCAGGTCCATAGTCTGGAATGTTTGTAAGCATCTCAGACCAGAGCAGAGGTTCTCATTTAACCCATCGGGATAGTGCAGTTTAGGAAGGAGATCTGAGAATTTCAGTTCACATGAAATCGTAATGACTAGTTGCTTTGAGATAATGAACTGGCTCAGAAAACGGAAGCCCTGAAATATGACTTTGCTCAAAAGTGGTCAGCTTGCCATAATGGTCCATGAATGTTTTCAAAGATAGTTTATAGGTGACTGAAGTTTCTGCTGTGCAAAATTCTAACTGGAGAGTATGATTGATGACTTTTAACTATGGATGTGTCCAATTGAATAATATGAATTATGATACACCCAGGGGGTAGGGGGGAAACCAGGGTCAAGGATAACAATGAATGATGTGTCTTCAGAGTCGGCTACATCCAGGCAGTGCCGGCATGTTTATTCCTAATAAATCTTCTTTAAGTTTGGAAGATTGGCTCGACACTCATGATTTAAGTGGGGGTAACTGCTGGAGCCCTGACATCTTAGATCTATATGCTGCTTCATAGTGCTTTTACAGCCCTCTCTAAGTGCTTTACAGAATCAGCCTCTTGCCCCCAACAATCTGGGTCCTCATTTTACCTACCTTGGAAGGATGGAAGGCTGAGTCAACCTTGAGCCTGGGGAGATTCGAACTGCCAAACTGCAGGCAGATGGCAGTCAGCAGAAGTAGCCTGCAGTATCACATTCTATCCACTGTATCACTGCACCCCTTTATTGTTCCAATTTCCCCCCCAACACTCTCAAGTTTATGGCAAAGTTTATGGTGGGACCTAGAAGAAGGGCTTTCTCTGTAGTGGCTCTGTCTCTCTGGAACATCATTCCTCCAGAGATTAGAATGGCCCCCTTTCTAATACTCTTCTGGAAGGCACTGAAGACCTGGTTCTGCCAGCGGGCCTGGGAAACCCAGAGAGGGATGGAACCCATCAAATAGCTCATGTGATCTGCTGTCTTTGGGGCAGGGGTGGGAGTTGGTTTTTGTTTTTGTTTTGTTTTTTGTTTTCCCAAATTTTGTTCTATTGTACTTTACTAATTTATTTGATTCTTTTTGTTAGTTCTTATTGTTTTTATTTTTATTTTTTGATTTAAATATGGTTTTACATTATGTAAGCCGCCTCAAGTCGCCATGGGCAAGTAGGTGGCAATATAAATCAAATAAATAAATAAAAGTGCTCACACACAGCATGCCTCCAGCAGCAAGGCAAGGAACAAAGCAATGAATCCATGAAACAAGGAAGGAGGCAATGAATCCATAAAGCAAGGAACAAGACAATGAGTTCATGAAGCAAGGAAGAAGGCAAGAAGTCCTGCAAACTCCAGATGTTGGCAACAGCACACAAAACTCCAAGAATTCAGTCTTTGTTTCTCCTTAAGTCTCAGTCCCCAGGTGTGCTTTGTGAAGAAGGGCAGGGTGCTCTCCTCCTGAGTCATTGAGTCAGCCTGCTCTGTTCCTGCCTCCTCTCCACTTGATGCTCAGGGATCAGGAATGGGCGGTCCTTGCTCATTGCCTGAACTCCATTGCTCCTCATTTCCACTGCCTGCCTCTCTCAGTCATCCTGCCCTCGTTCCTCCCTGCTGGCAAGCTGTCCCAAGCCCGAAAGTCCTGGGGTCCCTCATCCTGCTTCTCCCCACATTCCTCCGAAGCCAATGAGGCTGCCTCCTTCAACTTCCATTGAAGAAGAGCAACCAGGATGATTAGGGGACTGGAGACTAAACCATATGAAGAACATCTTTAAAATGGAAAGGATACATACATACATACATAATTTGTAAGGATTTTTTTCCTATGTATCTTAATTGGAACATGGTTTTATACTATTTTCAAAGGGGAGCCGGTTTACAACGTTTTACTAGTCAGAGGTGTCTTCCTTTATTGCATTGTTTATTTTAATTTTAATAAACCTAACCTTATTAAAAAATAATAATAAATCTTTTAGAATAAAATTTATTCTAAAATTTAACATGAATACATTTCAAACTTTAAATCATATATATATATATATATATATATATATATATATATATATATATATATATATATGATTTAAAGTTTGAAATGTATTCATGTTAAATTTCATGTTATATATATATATGTATGTATGTATGTATATGAAGAATGGAGGAATCAATGTTCAAACAATCATGAGGAGGAACCAATTAGTAGTCACTGAATCAAATCTTTTCTCAATTCCATCCCTTCATATATATTGTATTGCAATGAGATATTCCAGAACTGTTGCTACTAGGCATAATTAAGGGAGAATATAGCAAGACGAACAGGTATCTTATTTTATATATAACAACTGCTGCTAGGATTACATACGCACAGCACTGGAAACAGGGAGATATACAACAAGAGGAAACAGTAATAAGGAAAATTCTAGGCTGCGTGGAAATGAACAGGCTGACTCTAGAGTTAAAGGATAGAGATGAATCAATGTATTATTCAGTCTGAGACACCTGGTATATATGGTTTGAGAATAGAAAGGAAAGTAATATTGAAACTATTTAAAGAATATGAAGCTATATGTACTGAATGTAGATTTAATGGAAACTGTATTATGTAACAAGTGGTATAAGCAAAGAATAAGGAATAGAAAATTAATAGAATAATATGTAAGAACCATAATGTAATAGAAAATTAAATATAGGAATATGGTTAAGAAATGTTAATGATGTTTTCATCGCTGTTGTAATTGTTTTTCATGTTTTTAAACCGTTGGAAAAAACTGAATAAAGTTTTTTTTTTTTTTTTAAGAGAGAGATTCCAGAAGCAAAAGGAAGGATTAAGTCAGAAGTTGTACCTCCCGCAAGCATTTATCTAAATGAAGCCCAGAGACTATTTGGCTAATGTTCATGGCAATCCCCATTTTCTATGGATGTTTACTCCTAACATTTTTGTTTTGTTTTGTTCTTATATTCCTTGCTTTACTGCAGTCTTTACCAGAGTCCAAATGTGTGGACAATTGTCTTCCTGGATTTTTCAAACGGACTCGGGAAGGAGAGCCAGTCTGCTGCTATGACTGTATTCCTTGTCCAGAGGGAACCTTCTCTACTCAGAAAGGTGAGTTGTCAGTGTTCCAGTGAAACTCCCCATTTCATTCAGCACTCGGAAAACAAAATTCATCCAAGTAAGAATTTATTTAGAGAAGTCATTTAGAGAAGATATTTTGTGGACAGGTAGACCTTCCCCCCCAACTGGAATGGTCATTGTAGGGCTCGGTGTTTGCCTGCTTGTTTCCTATTTCTTATCTTATTCTTTTGAAGCTTGGCTTGAGGCTCATGATTTAATTATTTGTTATTTATTGTTATTTATTCAATTTATATACCGCCCTTCTCCCGAGGGACTCAGGGCGGTGTACAGCCCATCTAAAACCCCACAAAAATACAAAAGTTAAAAAAGTATTAAATTAATATCGCTGATTAATAAACTAAAGACCCCACCCCCGCCCTTAAAACCCCAATTTAAAATTAAATAAGATGGAGAGCAAATTAAAACCATCTCAGCCCAGGCTGGTCTGCTCAAAGAGCCAGGTCTTCAACGCGCGCCTGAAGGCCCTCAGGTCCGTGCCGGTACGGAGCTCCGGTG
Organism: Bungarus multicinctus; assembly: GCA_023653725.1. Taxonomy (NCBI): domain Eukaryota; kingdom Metazoa; phylum Chordata; class Lepidosauria; order Squamata; family Elapidae; genus Bungarus; species Bungarus multicinctus. The sequence goes on along the minus strand of CM042834.1, from coordinate 12,391,521 downwards.
GCAGAGTATTCCAGAGGGCGGGGGTACCCACAGAGAAGGCCCTACTCCTCGGCGCCGCCAGACGACACATAGCGGCCGACGGCACCCGGAGCAGACCCTCTCTATGGGAACGCACCGGCCTGTTGGAGATCACTGGCAGAATGCGGTCCTGGAGGTAACCTGGTCCCATGCCATGGGTCGCCCTAAAGGTCAAAACTAGAACCTTAAAGCGAACCCGGAGAGCCACCGGCAACCAATGCAGCTCGCGCAGGAGAGGCGTCACATGGGCGCTACGTGACGCCCCCATAATCACCCGCGCGGCTGCATTTTGCACCAGCTGGAGTCTCCGGATGCTCCCCGCAGGGAGCCCCATGTAGAGGGCATTACAATAGTCCAGGCGAGAGGTGACAAGGGCCTGAGTGACCGTGCGCAAGGCGTCCCGATCCAGGAAGGGCCGCAACCGGTAGATCCAAAGGATCTGATGAAACGCCCCCCTGGAGACGGCCGCGATGTGATGTTCAAGCGACAGCCGTACATCCAGGAGGACTCCCAGGTTGCGAGCCCTCTCTGTGGGGGGCAGAACTTCCCCCCCAATAGCCAGCGAAGGTGTAAGCTGGCTATATCGGGGCGCCGGAAACCACAGCCACTCGGTCTTGGATGGGTTGAGCCGAAGCCTGTTCCCGCCCATCCAATCCCGCATGGCCTCCAGACACCTAGACATAGCCCCCACAGCATCGTTGGGGTGGTCCGGAGTGGAGATGTACAACTGGGTGTCATCTGCCTACAGATGACACCTCACTCCAAGACCACGGATGATCTCACCCAGTGGCTTCATGTAAATGTTGAACAAGAGGGGAGAGAGGACCGACCCCTGAGGCACCCCACAAACCAGGGGCCTAGAGATGGACCTCTCCCCCCCCGCCAACACGAATTGCGAACGGTCGGAGAGGAAGGAGGAGAACCATCGAAGGATGGTTCCACCAATCCCCAACCCCTCCAACCGTCGCAACAAGATACTATGGTCGATAGTATCGAAAGCCGCCGAGAGGTCTAATAGGACCAGGACAGAGGAGAACCCTCTGTCACGAGCCCTCCAGAGATCATTGACCAACGCGACCAATGCCGTCTCAGTGCCATGTCCAGGCCTGAAGCCTGATTGGAACGGATCGAGGTAAGTAGCTTCCTCCAGGTACTGGGGAAGCTGACGTGCCACCACACTCTCAACAACCTTCGCCACAAAGGGAAGGTTGGAGACTGGACGATAGTTGTTTAAAATAGCTGGGTCCAGGGAAGGCTTCTTGAGGAGGGGGCGCACCACCGCCGCCTTCAGGGCGGTAGGGAGCACCCCCTCTCTCAAAGAAGTGTTGACAATCCCCTGGAGCCAGCCTTGTGTCGTCTCCCTGGTGGCCGAAACCAGCCAGGAAGGGCACGGGTCCAATAAACAGGTGGTGGCATTCAGACCCCCCAGCAACCTGTCCACACCCTCGGCGGTCACAGGGTCGAACTCCCCCCAGATAACTCTCACAAGACCTGCTCCGGACACCTCCCCCGGGACCATCCAATTGGAGTCGAGGCCCTCCCGAATCTGAGCGATTTTATCATGCAGAAATCGGGAAAACTCCTCCGCCCTACCCTGCAAGAGGTCATCCCGCGCTCTCGGTTCAAGTAGAGAGCGGGTCACTCTAAACAGGGCGGCAGGCCGATTTTCTGCTGACGCAATAAGGGCGGAGAAATACGAGGATTTCACCGCCCCTATCGCCACAAGGTAAGTCTTAATATGAGATCTCACCTGTGTTCGGTCAGACTCAGAACGGCTCGCCCTCCAAATGCCCTCTAGACGTCTTTTCCGGCACTTCATCTCCCGTAGCTCCTCCGTATACCACGGAGCCAAATGGGATCTGTGCCGGGTCAGAGGTCGCAGGGGCACAACTCGATCTAGAGCCCCGGCGGCCAATCCATCCCAGGTGGCCACCAGGTCTCCAGGCGAGCTGGGAGCCAGAGACTCAGGAAACGGCCCAAGCTCCCTCTGGAACCGCTCCGGGTCCATCAGGCACCTGGGGCGGAACAATCTAAGTGGTTCCGCCTCCCTGCGGTGGGGGGTGGCGGAACAGAAGTCCAACCTAAGGAGGGAATGATCTGTCCATGACAAGGGTGTAATAACTAACTCCCCAAAATTACAGTCATTCAACCACTGCCCAGAGACAAAAATTGGGCAATCGCCAGAACCCAGACAGTTGGCACATCTGGGAAAACCCAAATCTGAGAGTTCCGGGTTTTCCCTTCCTAATTGAAATTCAGAACTCATCCCCTGCACCCACCAGTCCATCACATGGTCCAATCAACCATCGTCCCAACTAGAGACATTCCTCTGGACAGTCCTTCACAAGTGCAGGTTAACTTGTCCTTGACTTTATGAGAAGAATGTTGTTGTGTCTAATCTTCCACCTCTCTATGAAATCCCCCCCCCCCAAATTCCCAGGCACTAAGATATGGCAGCCTTGAAGATTCTAAGTAAAATATGGCTTCCAGCGCTGACAGGAGTGACCCCCAATGAAAAGGACAGGAAGTGGATTCATCCAGAGGATTTTCATGAAAGTGAACGTTAAAAGATACCTTGAAGCTCAGCTGTTTTCATTTTCTTTTCAAAATGCAACATTTCTTATAGAAAGAAAAGAACCACAAAAGACCTTGAAGGAAGTGCTGGGAAGAGATAGGAGAGTTGTGGTTGATTGTGCAAACTTTAGTACTGACATAGGAAATATCTATTCTGCTTTTTAATTTTGATGTATATTGTCAAGTTTAGCTTTCTAGGAACATTTGAGTTCTTTGAAACTTGAGAACTTGTCTTAAGTCCAACTGTGAGAAAGATTGCTGATATGCATTCTACAGTATGTGGTTCTCTCCTTGAGGATCACTTGAGGATGCTATTGATGGTCCACAATGAGATGATATGGACAATTATGGGTGCATCTGTTTACACCTATATTACTATTGCTGCCAAAAGCCATTCCATATTATTTTTAGGACTAGTTTTCTCTGCCAGCCAAAGAGATTTCAGGAAATAGACACCATGTGAGTCTAGTGTATTAATAAGTGCCATATGGCAGGGCTCAGGAAGTGTGCTTAGAAACATTAACTGATTCATTATTTACCATTAATAATATAGGTTCCTATGAAACCTCTGGACACTACACAGGATGTCTCAATCTGATAGATCTTATCTATCAGTCTATCTATCTATCTATCTATCTATCTATCTATCTATCTATCTATCTATCTATCCATCTATATATCTATAAAGTAAAGGTAAAGGTTCCCCTTGCACATACGTGCTAGTCATTTCCAGTTCTAGGGGGCAGTGCTCATCTCTATTACAAAACCAAAGAGCCAGCATTGTCCGAAGATATCTCTGTGGTCATGTGGCCAGCATGACTAAATGCCGAAGGTGCATGGAACACTGTTACCTTTCCACCAAAGTGGTCTCTATTTTTCTACTTGCATTTGTACATGCTTTCGAACTGCTAGGTTGGCAGAAGCTGGGATAATTAGCAGGAGCTCATTCTGTGACTCGAACCATTGAACCGTTGAACTACTGAACATTAAAGAAATATTTCTTTTGGTTTTCTCAGATACAAAAAAAAATGCACTAAGTGTCCAGAATGTTGAAGAAATATAGTTTTCTTTTCTTTTCTCAGATATGGAAAAATGCACCAAATGTCCAGATGATAAATATCCAAATGAGGACCGAGTCCAATGTATTCCCAAAGTTATAACCTTCCTTTCTTATGAAGAACATCTGGGCATCACCTTGGTCTCTTTCTCTCTGTTCTTATTCCTAACTACAGGCCTTATTTTAAAGCTATTCTTTAAATACCAAGAAACACCCATTGTCAAAGCCAACAACCGAGACCTCTCTTACATTCTTTTGGTCTCCGTCCTGCTTTGCTTTTTGTCTCCTTTTCTTTTCATTGGTCAACCAAGGAAAGCCACCTGCATTCTCCAACAAATGGTTTTCAGTATCAGTTTCTCAATTGCCACTTCTTCAGTCTTGGCCAAAACAATTACAGTGGTGCTGGCTTTCCTGGCCACAAAACCAGGAAACAGTGAAGAGATGGTTGGGAAAGAGCTTGGCCAACTCAATCATCATTTCTTGTTCTGCTGTCCAAATTATCATCTGCTCCATCTGGCTGGGAGTTTCTCACCTGTTCCCTGAATCTGACTTCTACTCCCAGCCTGGAATGATCATCCTGAAATGCAATGAAGGGTCTGCTATCATGTTCTACATCACCCTCAGTTACATGGGCTTCCTGGCTGCCATCTGCTTCACTGTGGCTTTCCTGGCCAGGAATCTCCCTGGGACATTCAATGAAGCCAAGCTGATCACTTTCAGCATGCTGGTCTTCTGCAGTGTCTGGGTGATATTTGTGCCCACCTACTTGAGCACCAAGGGGAAATACATGGTGGCTGTGCAGGTCTTCTCCATCTTGGCCTCCAGTGCTGGTCTTCTGGGCTGCATCTTCATCCCCAAGTGTTACATTATCATTCTGAGACCAGACCTCAATACAAAGGAACAGCTTATGACCAGAAGAAATGTAGAAATGTGAAGCAGAGGAAAACAACACTGTCAACATGTTCTAACAGACCAAAGATAGAAAATGGTCCAAGCTATTCTGCATACATGAACTGAGCCAATGATTTTGCTTGAAATAATTAAAGGACAGCCAGAAAATACTGTCACTTGTCCATTGAAATATGGCCACCAATCCCTCTCAAGCACCCAAGTCATCAATCCTACAAAAGACACTCTCTCCAGCCACTTTGGGTTTCCATGGAGACAACCTCGGCATATCAGCATATTGGAATGTGCCTTGTTTTGACTGAGATACCAGCTTCTTGATGCAGCTGCGAAGTTCGCTTTCCCATCCCCCTTGCCTATGGCAACTCGAAAGCAGTTCAGGGATGCTTTGCAAGTTGACAGCAGAGAACTTCTTTACATGGTCTACATGGAAGACCTGGGGTTGGGCTGGGACATGCATTGTTTAATATTATGAACTGGAGCCTTAGAAATTTCAGTTAGTTTTACCTCACCATTACCATACTATGTATTCAATAAACAGTAATCTTTTCAGAAAAGACATGATCCTAGACTTTTATTTATTTATTTATTTTGTCAAGCAAGGATTAAATAACAGGTATAAGTATAAATGTGATTATGAAATGGATACAAATAAAAAGTAAACATTAGGACAGAGATGGTAGGCACGTTGGTGTGCTTATGCATTCCCCCTACAGGAAAGGAGTGAGGTCAACAGTAGACAATCTAAGGTTAAAGTTTTTGGGGTTTGGGGAAGAAACCACAGAGTCAGGTAGAGTATTCCAGACATTGACCACTCTGTTGCTGAAGTCGTATTTCCTGCAATCAAGTTTGGTGCAGTTAACCTTGAGTTTGTATCTATTGTTTGCTCTTGTGTTGTTATGGTTGAAGCTGAAGTGTTCATTGACAGGTAGGACATTGAAGTGTATGATTTTATATACTATACTTAGATCAGACCGGAGGCGGTGTAGTTCTAGGTTTTCTAAGTCTAGAATTTCAAGTCTGGTGGTATAAGGTATTCTATAATGAGTAGAGGAGTGGAGAATTATATGGGTGTCCAACTCCACTAAACAATGTGCATCATTTCTGCCACATTGCACCCCACTCCTGGGCATTGGTTACCAGTAGTCAACAATGGCATACCACCCCACATTAGAAGACAAACTGTCTCTGAGCTATGGTAAAGGATGCTGAACAACAAGGCCCTCCCTCAGATTACATCTTGTTTGCCGAACTGGTATTTCAACCAACCGGCTGGCTCTGCCCACCCTCTCCCTCCCAAGAGTCTCCACGCAGCCCATTTTCAATGGATGTAAGTGCAGGTTACATCCATTGGAGGTTCTGGGATGGGGAGAAAATGGGCCTTCTGGAAACAAGCCTGTTTCCAGCTTCCAGAGGACCTCCAGAGCCCAGGGGAGGCCATTTTTGTCCTCCCAGAGGACCAGGGGATGCCTCCAGACCCTTGGGAAGGTGAAAAATGGCTCTCATGAAAAAACCAGAAGTCATGAAATGAACCTGTTTCCGGCTTTTGGTGGGCCTTCAGAGCCCAGGGGAGACTATTTTCACCCTCCAAGAAGCCTGGAGGAAGCCTCTGGACCCTTGGGATGGTGAAAATGGCCTCCCTCGGGCTCTGGAGGCCTTGCATTACCCAGAAGATCTGCTGGGTAACAAGAAGTTCCAGTAGGCCATGCCCACCATGGCCACGCTCACACAGCAACTGGGCAGCTATCCAGTTGCTAGGATTTTTGAATTCCACCCCTGCATAGACCTTTTGTATAAACTTGAAGGAAATTGGCACATGTATATGATTAACAGTTAGTCTCAAATACAAAAGATTAAAAAAAAAGATAAAAAAGATTTTTTAAAAGATAAAAAAAAAACCTGGCCACATTACTAGGTGTTTCTGCAGAAGCACCAGTAAAAGAGAGTTTTTCCAGACTGGTTAATCGTGCCAAGAGTGGCATGCTCAAATGCTATCTATTTATCCAGGTCCAAACAGGGATGAAGATGGCAGAAAACTAGGAAGATGCAGCCATGATACAGCCCAGAAAGATGACCCAACCAGCCACACATATTTCTGCTGAAAAACAATGTGATGATTTCATTGGAAAGGTTCTTCTTACAAACTTCCATTTTAAGAAGTTAAGAGCAGATCTTCTGGGTAATGCAAGGGGTCCATCTTCATTTCCCAGTGACCACCCAAGTAATTCTGAACTGTCAATTGTCAGAAGAAGGAGATATATGAATAAGCCCAACTTCTGATTGAGTGTTTATGTCCAAACTCACCTCGCTCACTGTTCTGACCCAGACTTCGTAAACCATAATGATACACAAACTTGTTTCAATAACAAAACCTATTTTATTGCAATGCTGGGAATTGTTTTTATTCCCAGCCGGAATTAATCTTAAACAGTCCCCCAAGATAAGCACACACCTTTCAGTTCTGTGGAATGCTGCCAAAAACAGAAGTATCAAATTAACTAAAACAGAAACCAACCAAAGTACACAGACTTCAAGGAGGACTCGGAACCGATTGAACTACTTTGCTTCCTGCAAAGGTTTCATCATCTAGGCCTGACTTTTATCCCTTATGAGAGGGGCAATCACCTCCCAGCCTTATTCCTGAGTCGCCCCTTTTGTTTCAGCTGCTCTCACCTTCTAGCAGCTCTTCACGCATGCGCACTGGAACAGGCTCCCCAGGGTCCTTTGCCTCGCTGCTGCCAGACTCCGAAGGCTCCAAAGGCAGCACCCCACTCTCAGATGTCCTGGCCCCATCTCTGCATTGGATGCAGGACCCTTATCCGAGTCCTCTCCATACTCCCTGACTGGTCCTTGTTCTTCCCCACTGTCCAATTCCGCTGCTATCTGCACCGACTGCCAGCAAACACAACACTCACACCAAGTTCATGGGACACTTGATCATCCCATTCTGTAGGGATTATTTTGCAGAACTCTTATGAAACTGTATTTTAGCTCCTTCTTTAACTTCTAACTAATTATCCTCCTCCTAACTTGGCTGAAAGAATTCTTTCTCTTTTCCATTTAGTGATGAAGCTGAGATCTTGAGTTCAATGCTACAAAGTGTGTGTGTGTGTGTGTGTGTGTGTGTATGTTATATAAACAAGATTCACAGTGAACAAGAATCATGTTTTGTTTTGTTGGTTGGTTGGTTTGCTTATGTATTTATTTTGAGGTGTAGCATTTCAGGCCACATGCTAAGGGCATAGGACAGATATAGTCAGGGGTGGGATATTATCAGTTCTCACCTATTCGCTAGAACCAGTTAACATTTTAAGCAGTTCGGAGAACCGGTTGTTAGAAGAAATTACTAGCCTAATCCTGTAAGGAAAGCAGGAAGGAAACATTCTGGTGTTGCTTACAGAAACTGCCTCTCCGTTAACCTTTATTACATTCTTGGAAGGACTAGACTTCCTGTCTCAGGAAAGTCTCTGGAGTTTTCTTTCCCTCTTTTGCTGGTACTTTGCTTGTGTGGAGTGACCATTCAAAGTTACAATGGCACTGAAAAAAGTGACTTATGACCATTTTTCACACTTAGGACTATTTCAACATCTCCACAGTCATAAGAGGCCAGGGGAGGAGATGCATGCCTCGATGTGAGAGATATTGAGTTGGCCACACCCAGCCAATAACATGACCACCAAGCCATGTCCACCCAGTCACACGACCACCAAACCACACCCACCACCTAAGCCACGTCCACAGAACCGGTTGTTAAAAAATTTGAATCCCACTCCTGGATACAGTAATCCAAATGCTCAGGAGAGCTTAATAGTTAATTTGCAATTCTACTGAACAATGTGGGGGATATTATTTTCCAGCCACACTTTAAGTATTTCAAGCAAAATAGTTGGCTCAGCTCATGCATGAAGAACAGTGTCAATGTTCCCACTGATGAACCCAACCAAAGCAAGCATAGGTGAGGCGATCCAATCTCTTTAATGCAAAACTTTATTGAATACACCATTTCAACACTGATGAGGGCAAAACCAGATCTAGCTAATTCCTGTGTAAAGCCACATAATTAAAGTATAGGAACCCCCCCCACCCCTATTAGAGAAGGTCACATTGTACAACTGAGTCTCATTGTTATGAGAAAAAAATATTTGGCTTTAGCAAACACTTGTTGAAGTATCCTTGGCTCTCACGGTTATCTTTTTGATCCAGTGCAATGGCTCAGAAGTGGAGCTCTCACTTCACAGTCAAGAGGCTGTGAGTTCAATCCTAGATAGAGACTAATATTTATAATAGACTCTCCTGGTCGAGCAGGGGTTGGACTAGATGACCTCCAAGGTCCCTTCCAACTCTGTTATTCTATGTCCTATGTCTGGAGCCTACATTCCATCTCCCCCTTCCTTCCCCCCTAGTTTGTTAGCAAGCTGAGAAGTGATAATGGTTGCAATAGTAAAAGCACACTTCGAACTTGACAAGCAGATCATTTTCTATTTTTGTCCTGTTGGAACATGTTGAGAGTGAAAATTTCTCCGGCTCACAAGCCCAGCAAGCTGACAATTAACAATATATTGTAATGAGTGGAAGGAATACAGAAGTACACAAAAGAACTATGCAGAAGTAGAAAAAGATGGAATGGGACCAAACACACTGCTTGGTGACGTGAAGAGTTTAACGAAGCAGTGAAGTTGAAAAAAGAGGTTTCTAGGACAATTGGATGCTGCTACATTGCCATGGGTACTTTACCAACTCACCACGGGACCCATGCCTAGCCCACTGGCCACTGTCTCCACGCCTTGGCCATCTCTGCCACTGCCCCCTCCCTGTCCCTCATCCCCTGACCTTCCTCCCCAGCTTCAAGGCATCCAGGTAATTCCCTGTGGGACAAATCTCCCTGGCCAGTATCCTGCATGGGACAATTAGCCATTTGGGTCTATTCACCAAATGCTGGCTCAGGAAAGGAGGAGGCTGCTCTGCTCTATAGCCAGGTAGTGGGTCACTCCCCCACCCCAACTGGCGGTCAGGAGGTTGCTTCACCCTGTGGCTGTAATTGAAAAATTTGATTTCAACTTTTCTCTTGTTTTTCCCCTCTCCCCCCCCTCTCTCTCTCATGGGCTCTCAAAAATTTCCCCCTTCTATCACTTTTTCTCTTTTTTTCCCCTCCCCAAACTGGGTCTGAGGATCTTGTGCTATCTCTCCCTCTCCTTCCCTCCCTCCCTCTCTCCCTCCCTCTCTCCCTCCCACTCCCACTCCCTCTCTCTCTTCCTCCCTCCCCCGTCTCTCATAGGCTCTCAAAATTTCCCCCTTCTATCATTTTCTCTCTTTCTTTCCGCTCCCCAAACTGGGCCTGAGGATCTTGTGCTATCTCTTCCTCTCCCTCCCTCCCTCTCTCCCTCCAACTCCCTCTCCCTTCCTCCTCCCCCCTCTCCCCTCTCTCATAGGCTCTCAAAAATTCCCTTCTATCACTTTCTCTCTTTCCCCTCCCCAAACTGGGCCTGAGGATCTTGTGCTATCTCTCCCACTCCCTCCCTCCCTCTCTCCCTCCAACTCCCTCTCCCTCTCTTCTTTCTCCTCCCCCTCCCCCCTCTCTCATAGGCTCTCAAAATTTCCCCCTTCTATCACTTTCTCTCTTTCCCCTCATCAAACTCGGTCTGAGGATCTTGTGCTCCCAATCCCTCTCCCTCCCTCCCTCCCACTCCCACTCCCTCACTCTCTCCCTCCCTCCCCCCTCTCTCATAGGCTCTCAAAATTTCCCCCTTCTATCACTTTCTCTCTTTCTTTCTCCTCCCCAAACTGGGTCTGAGGATCTTGTGCTGGCTCCCTGTCATCACCTGCAGAGCACCCTGCAACCCACTTGCCCATCAGTCTCGCCTTTGGTGACCATATGCTGCAGCTCACAATTGCCACTCATGACATTCACACACACCAAGAGAGGAGCCATCTCTGAAAGAGAAGCTGGGGTGGGCCATGTGTGGGGAAGGCAGTGCCTTCCCACCCAGCCAATGACACTCTGGAAAACTACAGCCAATGCACTCCTCCTCAGAGTCATGGGACGGGCAGTTCCTTGACTCAAATATCCATTGTTAAAACATAACAATTAGGTAATATGGTAATATATTGTTTTATTAATCCATTTAAGTCAAAGCAACGAAAGCTAAATTTTAGTCAGAACTGCTAGAGGTTAATGGGGGGGGGGAATTGCAATTTTTTAAAGTTCACTTTAGAAAAGAGAAAAGTAGAATTCCATTGAAAAAAGAGAAAAGTAGAATTCCATGAACACTATCATGTGTTTTCTTTTTCAAGTATGTTCTTGAGGCTTATATTAATTCTGGGTGAGAAAAGGTACCACCTTGAAGGACATCAGAAGTCAACCCTCCATCCTCCAGCATAACTTTTTGGACATGTCCCAACAGGGAGGACCACATCTGCTGCAGAATTCTGCCCCCCTTCCCCACCATCATGTCTGGGATTTTCACAACATGTTTTTCTCTAAGTACATCTTTGATTATGGAATCCCAGCAGAAGTTCAAGCCTTCCCAGAGGACCTGTTGCTTCTCTCTGCAATCATCACCATCTTGCTCTTTGTGACCTCTTCTGCTACTGGTCTGGTGGGTTACCTTTGATGTAAACATCAGACCAGGCCAGCATGGAAGGGATCCAGCATCAGAAAAGAATAAATGCTTCAGGTCAGGTTGCAGGTTTGGTATTAGCTTTGGGACAGTTCACTGTTTATCTTTCTCACTTTTGCAGGTGAAGCTTGTTGGGCTTTGTCTGCATTAGGAAAACTACCATGTTTCCATGTTAAAAGGACTCTTAAAATTTTTCTAACTTTTCTTCCTGTCATTTAGAGGTAGGGTGATGATAGATTCAGATCAGGGAGGGATGGCTCTCCTGCTTCTGCTCCTAATGCTGCTCTTGCTGACTGATGGTCTTTGATGAAACCTTTCAGTGAAGGGAGACTGAACTTCTCTACTTCACCATCAAATTTCTATTCTTTCTGATATGTTTTAATTCTATTATTTAGTCAGAATGTAGTGTGTTGTTATTAAGCTCATTTTCCCATATCCTACACTCTGTAGTTGTTGCTTATGCATTTCATTAAAATTGTTTTGAGCAGTAAGATATATCTAAAAAGGGAAAAGAAAAAGTGCAAAAAGCAGAAGTAAGAAAGATAGAAAGAGAAACAGAAATCAAGAAATAAATTCTATTATCATTACCTTTATTGTCAGAGTACAACATGTGTACAATGAGATTGGCTGAGCTTCCCTTCATGCACTCCCCCAACACAACTCACATTGAGGACTGAAATCCCTAACCCAGTCCCAATCTTATTACACTATGTGACCTGGTTGCACAATGTGCCGGCCCTGCAACACTATCTTACTATGTTTGTTTATTTATTTATTTATTTAACTTTTATACTGCCCCCTCTCCCAAATAGGGACTCGGGGTGGTGAACAACCATAATAAAACAATACATTTAAAATAGAATTAAAAATTATTAAATTAGTGGCTGAATTTGAAAATGAAAACCAATAAAAACCCGATAAAAGTTTAAAATTAAAAAATTAAAACCCTTCTAATGGCACTAGGCCAGACCAGCCTGCTGAAAAAGGTGGGTCTTCAGCGCGCACCGGAAGGCCCATAGGTCAGTGATGGTTCGTATTTCCATAGCTATCTTATTCCAGAGGGAGGGTGCCCCTGCAGAGAAGGCCCGCACCCTTGGAGCCGCCAGCCGGCATCGCCCAGTGGGAGCCCACTGGCCAGTGGGAGGCCTATGGTGGCAGCAGGCGGTCCCATAAGTACCCAGGTCCCAAGCCATGAAGCACTTTAAAGGTGATCACCAACACCTTGAATCGCACCTGGAAGGCCACCGGCAACCAATGCAGCTCGCACAGGAGCGGTGTAACATGGGAGCTCTGAGAAGCCCCCAAGACCACCCGCGTGGCTGCATTCTGCACCAGCTGAAGCCTCCAGATGCTCTTCAAGGGGAGCCCCATGTAGAGAGCATTGCAATAGTCTAGGCGGGAGATGACGAGGGTTGACATGAAGTTATTTTCTGTTCAGAAGTCTGATAGCCCACAGGTAGAAACTGTTCTTCAGCCTGTTGGTAGAGCTGGCTTTGTTTCTATATCTCTTACCCGATGGTAGGAGGGTGAAGAAATGCTGACCAGGATATGAGTCTTGCCTGAGAATTTTCCTCACTCTTCTAAGGCAGCAAGCCCTAGCGAGGTCATCTAGTGGTATCAGGAAACAGCCCACAATGTTTGTGCTGTGCTCACCACCCTCTGTGATGTCTTTCTATCTGTGGCTGTCAAGCCTGTGTACCACACCTAAATGTAATATGTGAGAACACTTTCTACTGTGGACTAGTAAAAGGAGGTCATCAGTCGATGTTCCACTTTATTCGTTCACAAGACCCTAAGGAAATGGAGTTTCTGTTGGCCTTTCTGGCCACCTGGGTTGTGTTGATTTTCCAGGTGAGATCTTCGCTGAGGTAGACTCCCAGGAATTTAAAGGAGGAAACTCTTTCCACACAGCCTCAATGTAAAGTGGGCAGGTTCCTCTCTCTTCTTCCAGAAGTTCTATCCAACCTTCCTTTCAATAAACATTTACAAGCTTATTAACTGACTTAAATATTATATAAATACCTTTAAACTCTTATTCAATCCACATCTTCTTCAATCCCCAAATCCATAAAGTATCATTTCATTTGTTTTTTTTTTCAGCAAAGAGTCAATGTATAGTTAGTTCCCAGTCATTCAGAAAAGTTTTTCTTTTCTCTCTGATCAAAGGGAACACTGCATTCCTGCAAATTCTGACAATTTCACAATCAATTCATTGATTGCAGGAAATGCAATATTTTTCCACCACTTGGGTATATTAGTAATGCTGCAATTATCCTAAATGAGACGATTTTCCATAGGTCTTTGAGAGTTCATTCTCTTTAAATCCCAATAAAAGCATTGTGGTTTCTTTACAACATTAATCTGAAAAATTCTTTGTATATTTAATAGATAATTGTTTCCTTTTTTCCCTTTTTTGTTTTTTGTTTTCACAAAGCAGGCTGACATATCCTTTCTTGTTTCTCAATTTCCAGCACTAATTTGAGATATCTTTACAGCTCTTTGATCATTTTTCTGGTGTCATTTGATACATAATAATTCCAAACAATACCAGATACCAATGATAGATAATTTAGTTTAATTTTAAAATTCTCTTTGTTATTTCATAGTGTGAATTCAATACAAGTTACATTCTCTCTCATTTATCCACCTGAATATTATGACCAAAAATAGCAGTCCATTTTAACATGCAATCCTTAACCTGTTCTTCAGTTTCAAAATTTAACAGTTATACATATTTGCTCTTACATGTTGATCATTTGTATATAATTCAGTTTCATATGCTGTTTTATGTTTTTCAAATCTAATTATCTCTTTATTAAATCTTCCTTTTAATTGTGCATATGAAAAAATGGAAACTACATCTTTAGATTTCCCCACCAAAACTGAAGGTTCTCTCACCAGGCTAGTATTAATTTTTCTACTGAGTTGTAGATCTCTATTTAATATAAATTCTTTCTCAGAGAACTGTGCTCACCAGTAGACTTGGTGAGTCTGGAGTCAGTAAACAGTCTTAATCTGAGGTTTGGAGCTGGCTAATGTCCGAAGATCTCAGCACTCTAAAGAGAAGCTGACAAGATCCCAATGGATCCCGCAAGAAATGGCCTTTTGGAGCATAGATGGGCAATCTGAACAGCTTTCTCCTTTCACAGAGAAGTGCTCTTGGCTCCAGCATAAGCCCAACTACTAGCTTTCTCTTCTGAATTGTTTTACTGCCTGACTCCCAACTTTGCAAAAATCAAGATGTTTTATCAGCAGCATTCCCATAATCTATTAAGAAAATGATCTAATTAAAAAATGAGAAATTAACCTCATAAACTTTGATCTCATAAATCCTCAGCTTTAACAATTACCTCTTTGTCTTCATTTTTAAAAATGATACCTTTAAGATCTGCTCTAGAATTTTCTCATAAATTGATATTAAATGAGAAGTCTGTGATTTCCTGAATCTTTTGTTGTTGTTGTTGTTGTTGCTTTTGAAGATAGGGCAATAGTTTCTCTCTCATCTAAGAATATTTGCAATTTAGACAGCAGTAGAAAATTTAAACGTCTAAAGACGTTTAAGTGGGTTTAGAAAACTAGTTTTTCTTTTTCCTTTTTGGAATTACTGGATTTTTCCATTCTAGTTGCATCATTTCCTGGACAAGAATTTGTTTTGCAATATTTCACTGGCAAAACTTTATCTGGACCCAAATGGAGATCTAGCAGCTGACCTGGACATCATAAGTTCGGTGATTGTCTCCAATAAGCTCTTCATTGAAGAACAACTGGGGACTTTTGAAAGGCAGAAATTTACCATCAACCCAAATACTCTATCACAGCTGAAGTTACTCGGAAAGGTTTGGAAACTATTATCTTCTTTTCTCTGTTTTGCAGACTTAAAATTGGACCCATTTAAAGTACGTTGAGCATAATTACTAATGTGGATGACCTACACTCAGAATTTGAACGTGGGGAGGAGAGGCACATTCACACCAGTTTGAATAGCAACACTCCTTCTGCTCCTAGGGCGGAGGTTCAAGGGTTTGAGTTCACATGAAATAATTATAGTTAAACATGTTCTGAGAACAGAACCCTCACTCAGAAAATTGAAGCCCTGAAACATGACTTTGAGCCAAAGAAAAGCCACACCTGTTATCTAAAATAATGTTAGACAATTTGAAGGAAAATGCTAGTTTGATTTGGCCTTTGGCTTGTAAGAGGAACTACAATTGAAATCCCCTTGAATGAAAGTATCTCACTAAAAGACTCCATTGGCCTACTTTTTATTAGATTTGTATTGAGTTCATCTGTACTATTATCTACCTTAAGTCACCTCTGGGCAAAAGAAAACTCTAAATTCAACTAGCAATAAATATAGGATATTCTTTACATACTGATTGGTGTCACCTAACTATAGTTCTTAATCTGAAAGGACTTTGAGCTATCAAGGAGTGCCTTTGAAATAGATCTTTCCAAAGCAAGGCTCTTTCTTATGTCCCAATTCCTACAGCACAAAGGAATGCAGTGAGCTTTCGTTTTCATTACTTTACCAACATAGCAGCCATATATATGGAAAAAATAGAAAATAAAAAATAAAATCGCCTCTAAGACTGATAATGCTAACTTATAAGGACATTATGAGCCTCTGTGGCATAGCTGCAGGCTCCATCTGCTGACTGTCAGCTGCCTGTAATTTGGCAGTTCAATTCTCACCAGGCTCAAGGTTAACTCTGCCTTCCATCCTTCTGAGGTCGGTAAAATGAGGACCCAGATCGTTGGGGACAATATGCTGACTCTGTAAATAACTTAGAGAGGGCTGTAAAGCCCTGTAAAACAGCATATAAGTCTAAGTACTATTGCTATTTTCTTTTGCATCTTAAATGGAGAACCTCATGGGAGAAGGGTTGTGTTGTACGACTTCAAAAGAGGAAGTCATTGCAACATTTTATGTAACCTGCAAGATATATATTAGAGGATCCTCTTGGTCAGAAGATACTCTCCTTATCACAGATCTTTTACTATAACATTTTAAAACATAGAAGCTTAAATTAAAGTTAACATCAATGCATATTTTAACTTCAAGGGTGCCTTAAGATAAATAATAATAAAAGGAAATTACACAAAAGAGATAAAATATTTACTTCTGCACATAGTCATTGTAGTGAAACTAGCGCTTGCACAATGCTGGAAAGGAGACCTCATGCCAACAGAGGGTTTAATAATCTAAAAAATCTATGATTGTGCTGAAATGGATAAACTTGCTCTAAAATTAAAAGAAAAGGAGGACTCAATGTAGTATAGCGTTTGGGAAAACTGGAACAAATGGATAAATGACAGAAATAAGTGAGTAAATACATAAGGAATGAATAGTACAAGAATAATTATTAGAATAACTAGGAATATAAAATATGTATGGGAACCATAACTGATATATATGCACCGTCAAAATGGTCTGTAACGTTTGCAGTGTTTTTTGTCTTAATGAGTTGTATTGTAGATTAGATTTGATGTTTTTAAATGTTTAATAAAGGTTTTCCTTAAAAAAAAAAAAGAATGCAGGAATGAATCAGATTTCAATGAGAACCCACAGGTTGTTAGTAAATGCTTCAGCAGTTTTTGTTTTGTCCCTGAACTCCTTACGAAGCACAACAATATATCATTGCCTTGTGAAATATGAGAAATATGCAGAGGAAAATATTAAGGATTAGAAATTGTGTGGGATTTTGAGATACACTTCCGGGATTGATCAAATATTGTTAATATTTGGCATTATTATTAATCCTACACATTTGGAATATTGAAGTTGTGGTGGAACTATGAATAATTCTCAAATGATATTAAATAATAATATTTAGAGACTATAAATACAGGGCACAAAGAAATGTTATTTATGTCTAAATGAATTAATGGGAAAATGAGACATGGATTATGAAAAGAGAAGTTGTAGAAGTTGGAAGATTAGAATTATACATAGCTATTTGTATTATTATTATTGTTCCTGCTGCTTAAAAAGGATGTAATCCAGTCAATGCAACATCCACAAAATATGTATGTTATATTAAAAAATAAAAAACTTATTTGAAAAAAAGAAAAAGAAATATGCAGAGGACACACTTACAAATGTTTAAAGCCCTTGAATGATTTTCACTGGTTAGAAATACTCACCTTAGTGAGTCCCAACATATTAACTTTGGCTTCTTTCTATTTCTGCTTAGTCTCTGCCTCAGTCCAAATGTGTGGAAAGTTGTCATCCTGGATTTATCAAGCAGACTCGGGAAGGAGAGCCAGTTTGCTGCTATGATTGTGTTCTTTGTCCAGAAGGGACCATTTCCATTCAGGAAGGTGAGTAACACTAGAGGAAAGGTGGGTCTTGTTGAAATGGATTTATCCAGAGCATTTGGATTAAAAGTCACATTGAAGCTCAATTGTTTTCTGGTTTATTTTCAAACTGCATAATTTCCTATCTAAAGGGAAGAATGAAAAACTTGAACAAAGATCTGGGAAGAAATAGGTGTGGCAAATTGGGCGGCTTTATGATTGCCCAAGAAAAATATCTCTTCCACCTATTTGTTTGGCTATTTCTTTCCATGTTTACCTTTTAGGAACTTCTCAGTTCTTTGAAACTTGAGGAGTTGTCTTAGATCCATTGAGTTTCATCACCTGAGCCAGATTTAGGCAGAGGTGGGCTGCACTTTTGTTGACAAGGGGTTTGCTGGGTCCTGAGTGCCATGCACCATTTTGGGGCTGAAACACAGCTTCAAACAGGCAGCTAATCAACTAAGGCTGCTCTGGTGAGTATAGCAGGGTGGCATGGAACTCACTTGGGCAGCCTGGGTGGGGGAAAAGTTAGTTATTTAAGGAAAGTATAGCACAAGGGGGAGTGGGCGGGCCCAGCCAGAGATCACAATTAGGGGGTTGACCTAACCCCATCAACCATCCAGCAGCCCACCACTGGATTTGGGTAACAGTAAAGGTTTCCCCTGTCCAGTCATGTCCAACTCTAGTGGATAGTGCCCATTTCTTGACCAAGGGAGCCAATGTCGTCTGAAGATCTTTGGTCATGTGGCCAGCAAGATGCCATTGCTGTGAGATTAAAGTAAATGTACAATTATTGGTGTAAATGTGGTTAATTTTCTCCCATATACATAAAGTGGACAACTATAACTGCCCGCTTTATCGATTAAAAGGTAAAACATTAACATTCTTTTTAATCCAGTTGAACAATCTGAGCTCCAGTTTAGCTACCTTTATGATAAATCTTCTTCGAAACCGTGTTGTTAAGGCTAGTTTAAACTCCTTTGTAACATCACTGGAGCTTCTTATATTTCCTTTTATTTTCTTTTTTGTTAAATAGTGATAAAACTAATAAAAAGAGAGCACCCCCAAAAGCAATTAATCCAAGCTGTGATGGAACACAAGGCTGTGCCGCCCACATGACCCACAGGAACTCTCCCTGCCCACTCACCCCTTACCTGGCAAACTTGCCTGCTAAGTTACTATTTTTCCTTCTCTTTTTTTCGGACCATCAGCTGTTTCTGCTGTGCCGGGAGGCTTAGATTAGCTAGAAAGTAGGAAATCGTAGTATTTCTTGCTTTCTAGCTAATCTTTAGATCTTCGGCTCTGCTTTTAAGCTTTTAAGCAGAGCCGAACTTCCTTAGGACTGAAGATTCTATTATTCAGTGCAGACTCATGGCAAGCAAATTTTATGTGACAGACTCAGGTAGGCGATTGCAGATAGATAGATATCTGAATCAGTGATGGTAATTGACTGGTTCTGCCCAGTACTGGAGAGCTGGTAGGAGTGATGAGCAGTGCAGACCGAAGTGGTTCTCTCCGCTGTATTGTTGTTGGGCCCACCTGCCCATATGGGCTCCCGTACTCACCTTTGTCTGCTGAATTTGAAGCGCAGCTGCTTTGCGTGGCACAGAATAGTGCTGTGTGGCCGCTGCTGAAGTGACCGGGATTGTGCAGGCTTGCAGGAGGCGAGTTAGAATACCTCTGCATCTGCGCAAATACCTCTGTGCCTTCCCAAAGTGGGCATTTAGCACTTGTGTGCACACAAAGTGTGTGCACGCGCGCAAAGCGCGCCCACCAAGCCATACCCACCAAACCGGTGGCAACAATATTTGAATGCCACCACTGCTCTGAATGATTCTGTGAGCAACTCAATCTGCCTGCTTGCTTTGCCTGATTTTGGGTAAAAGTTGCTCTTCTTTTATAAAAAATTCAGTATTTACATACATGGTGTGTTGTGAGTTAATTTTGTGAGTTTGCTTGCTTGCAAATTTTATGAGTTTGCTTGCAAGCAAATTTTATGTGACAGACTCAGGTAGCTGATGGCAGATAGATAGATCTCTGAATGAATCTGTGGTTCTGTGAGAAACTCAATCTGCCTGCCTGCTTTGCCTGATTTTGGGTAAAAGTTGCTCTTTTTTATAAAAAAATAAATATTTTCATAAATATTTATAATATTTTCATACAAGCCATTCCCAGCCAGTCACATGACCACCAAGCCACACCCACAAATTAGGCTGCGCCCACAGAACCAGTAGTTAAGAAATTTGAATCCCACCCCTGCCTCTGTGTGTTTGTGTGTGTGTGAGAGAGAGAAGGAGAGAGAGAAGTTAGATCAGATCTCTCTCTCTCTCTCTCTCTCTCTCTCCAATGTCAGCAAGCCATCGTCAGTCAAAATTCATATTAGTGGTCCCCGGGATTTAAAATAATGAGTTGGGTGGTCCCTGAGGTCCAAAAGGTTGGCGACCCCTAGTTTAGGGATATAATTTAATATCACACTTAAAATTAAACTAACCATTATTTTTCTTTTAAAGTATATTAAGATATGCAATGTTTTGAAATTAAAATGGAGCTAATTATATTTGAATTAAAGATCCCTCCAATTGTTTATATCATTAAACATTTTTTTAATTTTTTTTTTTACCTTCAACCACTTTTCTAATAGACTCAGAACTATGTTTGATGACCAAATCTATGTAGCCGTTTTCAAGGATTTCTTTTCGTTTTCTGATTATTGTTATTTTTATTTTAATAATGTGATGAAGAGTCACAGGGAGACAGGCAGCCTATAAATTGTGTAAATATTTTTGTTAGTTTGTCTATCTAATTAAGATTAACATGGAAATCCTTCTTGACTTATCCTCATTTCAAAGTAATTAGATTTTGCTCTCTATTTCAGGAAACTAGATATTGACAGGACGGGCATCTTCTCGGTTTGTATGTTAAGAGGTGCCATGTGGTAGGTCTCAGGAAGTGTTTCTTCAAAGAATAAATGATTCATTATTTACTTGAACTTGTAATGTAGTAGGTTCCTATGAAGCTCTCCACGTTTCACTGAAAATTCTGGAAATATAAATATATATTACCTTTGTAAGATGCTACAATATTCATCTTGGAAAATGTTCATGGTATCAGCTGTTGTCCCAAGAAGCTAATTTTATTGATTGATTATGAAATTTATTTGCCACCCATCTTGTATCCAATGACTCTTGAAATGTAAAAGAAGAGGTTGTTTTAAAAATTCATACTTTTGGTTTTCTCAGATATGGAACAATGCACCAAGTGCCCAGATGATCAATACTCAAATAAGAAGAGAGTCCAATGTATTCCAAAAGTTATAACCTTTCTGATTTATGAAGAATATATGGGCATCATTCTGGCCTCTTTTGCTCTACTATTATTCCTAATTACGGGATTCATTTTAATCATATTCATTAAATACCTAGAAACTCCCATTGTCAAAGCCAACAATCGGGACCTCTCTTACATCCTCCTTGTCTCCCTCCTGCTTTGCTTCTTATCACCTTTTCTCTTCATTGGTCAACCAGGAAAAGTGACCTGCCTTCTCCGACAAACAGTATTCAGCATTGTCTTCTCAGTAGCCATATCTTCTGTGTTGGCAAAAACTATCATGGTGGTGTTGGCTTTTCTGGCCACAAAACCAGGAAACCGAATGAAGAGATTTTTAGGGAAAAGTTTGGCCAATTCCATCATCTTTTCTTGTTCTGCTGTCCAAATTATCATCTGCTCCATCTGGCTGGGAGTTTCTCCTCCGTTCCCTGACTCTGACCTCCACTCCCAGCCTGAAATGATCATCCTGCAATGCAATGAAGGGTCTGTTGCCATGTTCTACATCACCCTCAGCTACATGGGCTTCCTGGCTGTCATCTGCTTCACAGTGGCTTTCCTGGCCAGGAACCTGCCTGGGGCCTTCAATGAAGCCAAGCTGATCACCTTCAGCATGCTGGTCTTCTGCAGTGTCTGGGTGACTTTTGTCCCCACCTATATGAGCACCAAAGGGAAATATATGGTGGCTGTGCAGATCTTCTCCATCTTGGCCTCCAGTGCTGGTCTTGGCTGTATCTTTATCCCCAAGTGCTACATTATCCTTCTCAGGCCAGACCTGAATACAAAGAAACAACTTACTGGCAGAATAAATGTAGAAACATGAAACATAAACCATTACGATATTGGAAGAATTGGAAAGTTCCTTTTATTCAGGTGAAGATATTTATTAGGTCCATTATATACACAGGAATCAAAGAAAATATGTTAGGCACAAGCAATTCATGAACCACTCATGAACAGGATCAATAGAAGTGCTATTGTTAGTTCCCCATGTTACAAGAATCTCTCCAGACTTACTGCATTCCCTTAGGAATGATCAGATAAATGGTCAAGGACTCTAAGAGAGGTCAGTTCTGCGCCATTTTCTGCAGTGCAAGCATTCCAAAATTTCATCAATTATTCCCATTGACAACAACTGACTATGTATGTATGTACATTATGTATGTATGTATATATGCATGTATGCATATATTGTAAGGAGAAAATAATGTGGACCCCCTTCTAGCAGAATAAAGTTCAGGGGGCCTGAGATGGGTTCAATGTTGACATTAATTGCCTGACGCAAGTATAAAGGAAATTTTGTAATCCGCATGTGCATCTGATGAAATAGTAGCTGACATGAAGACTGTAGTTCCCTATATGCCGAAATGATTGGGGCTGAAGCTATGAGAAAAGAGGAAGTGTATGCTTAAAGCACATGTACATGTTACAGTCATGTTGTAACATTGAGGTTAAAGGAATGGAAAACTGCCCCTGTTGCTAGAACAGTGTGGACAGATGTTGAAAGTCACATAACATTGTCATTTTAAGGTAAAAAAGACAAAGAAGAATAATAGGAAGTTGCCAATCGGCCTCAAGCTGTCTCATTTAACTGCTTGTCTGATTGGCCCTCATTGCAATGTGATTAATGTAAGTGATTTATGTTTGTTGTGCTTTAAATTCTAATAAACCTCTGAATCCTAAAAGTGAGACTTTTATGGTGTGCTGTCTTTTCAATTGCTGTTAAGTGCAGCTATACTCATAATCCAATTATTCCCCTGACAGCATGTATGTACCTTATGTATTTACAAGTGTATATAGCTGCTCAACTCACATATAGATGAAAGGAACTAGTTACAACACTTAAACATTTAAAACTCCATCATATAATAAAACCATTACAAAACCCTATCCTACCCCGTCCCCATGGCAACAACAATACAATTAGGACCTCAGCCTCCACTCTGTCTGCATTTCTGGGAGCTTTTGTCACTTTATCATCAATAAAAACCTTTTAATTTTATCCTTATTTGATACCCTCCCCTTCCCCCCTAACCTTTGTTAATGGCCCATTAAGGCCTGGGCCAGTCTATTCTACATAACAAAGATCTGCCTCCTTCAGGCAGAGCCATTTAATTGCCCTTCATTGCACCACCCACCAAGTTTCAACCAAACTTAGGAGACAGACAACCTCCAAAGCTAGTATGACCTCTGACAGCAACCAATCAGGATACTCTTCCTGTGCCCCAGGAAGTTCAAAGCCCAGAGAGGGTATAAAACCCAGGGACCTTCAGCATTTTTTTCCCCTTTTTCTTCACCCAAGAGTTCCAAGGGATATGGTCCTGTCTACCATTAAACCATCTTTCCAAGCAGTCACCATGTTTCCAGTGTCTTTTTCTCCCACTTGCAACTGAACCAGAAGGATATTTCTTCCAATAGCCACTTTCTATTATTTTTTCCATTCACATAACAGAATGCTGAAATCTTCCCCATTTGGGGACAAGAGGATCATATGGCTGTTTGGATAAGATTCATGGCTATTTTCCATTTCATTATGTGGATTAAGTTTTCACAGAAGGTGTTAAGCCTTCCAGGTTCTGTTTTGCAGAAGGCCGCTACATTTTGGACATGTCCAGAAAGGATGTTAGGATAGTTACGACTCAACACAGAGTCATGGAATTCTGAGGTCCCATAAGATCTGTGATGTCACCCAACACCTGCAGAAATAACTTGTGTAAATATCCAGAGTGTTGTAAGTTAGGGTAATCTGCATGCTCTTAATGCCCAGCTCCACTGTTCATATTTAACTTTCAAGAAAAAGTAATAGAGGGGGAAAGTGACTGTGTTCAAACAGATTTAGAATTTAATAGTAATAATAATAATAATAATAATAATAATAATAATAATAATAATAATAATAATAATAATAAATATTTATTTATATACCGCTCCTCTCCCGAAGGACTCGGAGCGGTGCACAGCCATACAATTAAAACAATAAATATGTGAAAAATTAAAACTAAATTAAACTAAAACCCTGGCTGTAAACAATTAAAACCCTTCCCTAAAACCTAAAATTTAATAAAAAGTAAAACACCCAAATCTAAAATCAGCCCAAGCCGGCCTGGTCAAAAAGCCAGGTTTTCAAGGCACACCTGAAGGTCCCCAGGTCCGTGGCTGTATGTAACTCCGGGGGCAACCCATTCCAGAGGGCAGACACCCCCACAGAGAAGGCCCTATTCCTCGGGGTCACCAGCCGGCACATAGATGCCGACGGGATCCGCAAGAGACCCTCCCTGTGGGAGCGCACCGGACGGTGAGAGGAAAATGGCAGAATGAGGTCTTGTAAATATCCTGGTCCGATGCCATGGAGCGCTTTAAAAGTTAACACTAAAATCTTAAAGCGCACCCGAGAGGTCACTGGCAACCAATGCAGCTCGCGCAGGAGGGGCGTCACATGCGAGAACCTTGACGCCCCCATAACCCCCCATAACCACCCGCGCAGCCGCATTCCGTACCAGTTGAAGCCTCCGGATGCTCCCATTCGAGAGCCCCATGTAGAGGGCGTTACAGTAGTCCAATTTAGAGTCTGAGCTTGTTCATTTCTGGATATATGACAGTTTCATTTAGTAACTGATTTATTTTACTAATTGATGATTATGTTGGCATTTAATTTGATTAATGTTATACTCTTCATATGTTTATTTCCTGCAGTTTTAAATAACCTTAATTGTCACATTGATTCAAAGGAAGAATACAAAATACTAATAACTGCAATGAAAAAAATTAACTGTTATGACTCTAAGAAACAATATCACAGTCATTTCCCTATTTTTATCATCAAATGTTCCTTAGTGTTTAGATCTGGCTTCAGGATAATAATGCAGCACTTTGGGAAGAAGATGCAACCCAGCAGTCCAGCACTGGTAGTCAAGATGGAGAAGACCTGAACAATCACCATGGACTTTCCTTTGGTGCTCAGGTAGGTGGGCAGGAAGGAGACCCAAACACTGCAGAAGACCAGCATGCTGAAGGTAATCAGCTTGGCTTCATTGAAGGCCCCAGGCAGATTCCTGGCCAGGAAAGCTTCAGTGAAGCAAATGGCAGCTAAGAAACACATATAGCCAAGGACAACATAAAACATGGTGACAGAGCCTTCATTGCATTGAAGGATGATCTCTCCATGGTGGGAGTTTAAGTTAGAGTCAGGGAATGGGGGAGAAATTCCCAGCGATAAGGCACAAATGAAAATTTGTCCAGCAAAACCAGAAAGGATGAGGGAGTTGGCCAAGCTCTTCCCCAACCATTTTCTCGCTTTGTTCCCTGGTTTTGAGGCTAAGAATGCCAGCACCACTGTGATCGTTTTGGCCAACACAGAAGACACAGCTATTGAGAATACAATGCTGAACACCATTTGTCAGATAAGACAAATGGCTGTCCTTGGCTGTCCAATGAAAAAGCAGAACAAGAAGCAAAGCAAGAGGGAGACCAGGAGGATGTAGGAGAGGTTGCGGTTGTTGACTTTGACAATGGGAGTTTCTAAGTATTTAATGAATATGAGTAAAATGAATTCTGTGGTTAGGAACAAAACTAGGGCAAAGGAGACCAGAATGATGCACAGATGTTCTTCAGGGGACAGAAAGGTTATTCTTTTCTGTATACATTTGACTCTGTTCTGGGATAGAGTTCCATCAGTACGCTGACGACATCAGTATGCTGACGACATCAGTACACTGACGAACTTCCATCAGTAGGCTGACGATGCTGATGACACTCAGTTGTACATTTCTACCCCAGACCACCTCGACGAAGCCGCTGAAGTGATGACCCGGTGCCTGGAAGCTGTGCGGGGTTGGATGGGGTGAAACAAGCTTCGACTCAACCCGGCCAAAACCGAGTGGCTGTGTTTTTCGGCTCCCAGGTACAGCCAGCTAACTCCACCGCTGCCCGTGGTGGGAGAAATTCTTGCCCCCATGGAGAGGGCGTGCAATCTGGGTGTCCTCCTGAACGTATGCCTGTTGTTAGAAGATCATATAGCAGCCGTAGCCAGGGGGGCTTTTTGTCAGGTCCGTAGGATCTACCAGTTGCGGCCCTTTCTGGGATGCACTTCGCACAGTCATATCTGCCCTTGTCATCTCCCGTCTAGATTATTGCAATGCTCTCTACATGGGGCTCCCCTTGAAGAGCATCCGGAGGCTTCAGCTGGTGCAGAATGCAGCCGCGCAGGTGGTGTTGAGGGCTTCTCGGAGCTCCCATGTTACACCGCTCCTGCACGAGCTGCATTGGCTTCCAGGGGCCTTCCGAGTGCGATTCAAGGTGTTAGTGGTCATCTTTAAAGCGCTCCATGGCATGGGACCTGGGTATTTACGGGACTGCCTACTGCCACCATTGGCCTCCCGTCAGCCAGTGAGGCTGGCGGGCCTCCTCGGGGTGCTGGTGGCGATGCCAGCTGGCGGCCTCGAGGGTGCGGGCCTTCTCTGTGGCCTTCTCTTTGGAACGAACTACCCCTGGAAATGAGAACTATCCCTGACCTACAAACCTTCCAGCACGTGCTGAAAACCCATCTTTTCCATCAAGCCGGTCTGGCCTAGAGTTATTAGTAGGGCTTTTAATTGATTTTAATGGTTTTATTTTTTAAATTCTCTTGATTAGTTTTATCTTTCAGCCATCAATTTAATCCTTTTTAATTCTATTTTAATAATTGTATTTATATTTGTGGTTTTTTACTCAGCTGTACACCGCCCCGAGTCCCGTCGGGAGAGGGGCAGTATATAAAATCAATAAAATCAATCAATAAATAAAATAATATTGATCATCTGGGCACTTGGTGCATTTTTCAGTATCTGAGAAAACAGAAAGTAATATTTCTTTTATATCTCTTTTCACCTTTCAAGAAAGATCTTCTTTGGATGTCAGATGATACTGACCAACCATGGCAGGTGCCAATATTAAAAAAAAAACCAATAGGGGAAGGTTGACAATGCTAACTGTGCTTTTGGGATCATCCCACAAACTTTATATCATGTTTCAAGGGAATGCCCACTCAGAAGGTTCTCTGGATCCCTGCTTAAAATACATCATCTCAAAGGCATTGCTGTCCAATGGTTAAATGGTCCAGTTATACAGTGATAGGGTTAGCCACTCTAGTAACTGCTCATACATAATTTAATGTTATTCATAATTGTATCCATCATTCATATTATGCATTTTAAAAATAATTAACTGTTCTGGTGTTTTATATTTTGATACACATTTTATATGCTGTTTCTGATAATTTTATGTCTTAATGCTGTATTCTGTTACACCATATAAAATACAGTTGCTTAGTTGGTTCTTTTTTCTCCCTGATTTCTGTTAGATTGGTTTCCTTTTAATACTAATAGTTAATAGTCCCTATTAGAACACAACTATATCCCTTTTTCATTTTGTTGTAACTATTTGTATTTCATTATTTAATAACCAAGAAAATTAAAACGATAAGAAGAGGGAAGATTCAGGAAGAATCCAACCAAGGAAATGGTGGCAATGCTGAATCCGGGAATGTTGAACTGGGCTATAAACAATATTTGTGTTTTATCTCTTGATCCATAATATGGAAATTTAAAGCACGAAAAATAAAAAGGCAAATTTTAACCCTAATAATGGTAAATTTAGTTTACATTCCTTCTTTCACACAAAACTGTTCCAAGTCTTTTATGATGAGTCTTGTGTGTGTGTTTCTCTTGTCCCTTGAACCCAAACCCTCTCCCTCCATGGCCCCCTGCATTACTTCTTTCTGTTTATGTGGTTCCATGATCTAAATAAAGACTGATTGATTGATTGATTCATTAATTTATATACAATATACAAGGTAAGACACAGTAATAATCTAACCAAGGAAACCGTAATGGTAGTTCTGCTAAATCTGGGAATGTTGAACTGGGCTATAAACAATATTTGGGTTTTACCTCTTCAACCATAATATGGAAAATTACAGCACTAAAAATAAAAGAGGCAAATTTTACCCCTAATAATGGTAAATGTAATTTATGTCCCTTCTTCCACATCTTTTATGACACGTCTTCCTTGTGTATTGTCCTCGTCCCTTGAACTCTCCCTCCAGCGTTATCTGAATTAGATCTTTCTACTTTTGTGGTTACATGATCTTAATAAAGATAGACTGATTAATGAATCGATTGATTCATATATCTTTTGGCCTGTAATATAAACTGGTTTTGGGTGAGCAAATGCCATTGATCTGAAACCACTTCTCGGTTTGAAAGAATGCAGATGTTCCTAAGATCAGTAAACATGGGAGGATAGCTCCAAACTGGCAAGAAAAGAGAAATTTCCTCTGGCAAAAATAATCATGCATAATCCACTATGTTCTTCTATCTCTTCTTAGCTCATCCCTCAAAATCTTTTTTTCTTATTCCTCCCATTATGAAAGAAATTGGGCACCTTGAAAATTAAGAACCACAAAATTGTTAACCTTAGATATCTCTTTTAAAATGCACATTGACCAAAATGCTCTGGATGCATCCAGTACCCTTTTCTCTAGTAACACCGACCTTCCTGAGTGGAGATGGTCCCGTCTGGACAAGGAACACAGTCATAGCAGCAAACTGGCTCTCCTTCCTGAGCCTGTTTGAAAAATCCAGGATGACAAATTTTCACACATTTGGACTGAGGCAGAGATTAAGCAGGAAAACTAGGAATGCCAAACAAAATATGTTAGAACTAACCCTTAATGAAAAAATGGAGGTAGACATGAACATTAGTCAAGTAGTTGATGGACTTCACTTAGGTAAATAAGAATTTTTTAACTAACTCAATGTTGCAGGAGATACAACCAGTGGTGGGATTCCAAATTGCATGCAACCAGTTCGGTGGGCTCCATGTGCTTCTCGCGCGCAGCACTCAAAGATCACCCTCATACAGCACTCAATGATCACCCAAGCTGTTTTTTAGCTCAGCTGAAGTGTGGCAATCTGCTCTGCCATGCGAATCAGCTGAGCTAAAAAAATAAATGGAATAAAGGATTGGAAAGAGCAGGGGTGGATGGGTGGGGCCAGCCAGAGGTGCTATTTGTCAGTTCTCTGAACTGGCCAAAATTTCCGCTACCATTACACCAGAACCAGTCCAAACTGGTTGAACACCTCTGGATGCAACTATTGACAGATTCTTAATTTTGTTTCTTTTACATTTATTTATTTATTTATTTATTTATTTATTTATTTATTTATTTATTTATTTATTTATTTATTTAGTCAAGCTAAGATAAGATAACAGGTATAAGTATAAACATAGCTATGAATACATGAAATGGATACATATAAGAAAAATAAAAAGAAACAATAGGACATGGACAGTAGGCACGTTGGTGTGCTTATGCACGCCCCTTACAGACCTCTTAGGAAAGGGTTGAGTCAATAGTAGACAGTCTAAGGTTAAAGCTCTTGGGGTTTGGGGAAGAAACTACAGAGTCAGGTAGAGTATTCCAGACATTGACCACTCTGTTTCTGAAGTCTTATTTTCTGCAATCAAGTTTGGTGCAGTTAACTTTGAGTTTGTATCTATTGTATGCTCTTGTATTGTTATGGTTGAAGCTGAAGTATTCATTGACAGGTAGGACATTGCAATGTATGATTTTATATACTAATATTGGACCGAAAGCGGCATAGTTCTATCTTTTCTAGGTCTAGAATTTTGAGTCTGGTGGCATAAAGTATTCTGCAACGAGTAGAGGAGTGGAGAACACTTCTTGTGAAATATTTCTGGACTTTCTCAACTGTATTAATATCATATACATAAAAACTTTCTCAACTGTATTAATATCAGATGTATAAAAAGATTCTTCCTTTTTCTTCTAGAATATCTCATTGCAATACAGGACATTTCTAGTTAATAAATTTGGGGCCAAAGCAATTGAGAAAAGATTTAAGCATGAAGTGACAATTACTAGTCCTCTACATGGTTGTATTACTGCGCTCTCCTCCTTTCTTCATTTACCCATGAATTTAAAGTGAGATGCTGTATTCATATTAAAGTTTAGAACGAAATTTATTCTAAAATGTTTATGATTTTTTTTATTTTACTAGATTTATTAAAATTGAATAAAACTGTGATGAAGAAACCTGTGACCAGTTGGATCTGGAAAGTTTTCTTCTGGACTACATGTATCATTGCAAGGCCATCCCCATTTGAAAGTGGTTCAGAGCCACCTCCAATTAAGGAAAACTTCATTACAAATTTGGGCTGTCACCCTTAATGCATTTGTTCTTTGTTTATTTGTATGTTTATTTGTTGGGTGAACTAAGATTAAAACTGACTGCCCAGTCTCTCAAACTAGTTGAAATGAAGGTAAGTCATGAGAATATGACCCCCAAAAATGGTAACTTGGGCATTTTTGCTGAATCACTTGAATATGAACCCTGTGACAAAAAGAGATGTTTCTAAGGTCAAGCAAGGTGTCCAAAACTATTTTTTTTCTATTGAACAACCACAATTAACCAACACCAACCCTTTTCATTAGCATGAAAAGACAGTGCTACATTTATTATTGGTTAAATATGGAGTCTCCTTTTTTTAGAGAGTCTTAAGGTAGCTGACAATCAAGATAATAGCATTCAAGGACGTTCCATATCGGGGGGTCTCCAACCATGGCTACTTTAAGGCCTGTGGACTTCAACTCCCAGAATTCTGGGAGTTGAAGTCCACAAATCTGAAAGTGGCCAAGGTTGGAGATCTCTGTTCCATATGAAGTGATAAACTAAAGACCAAATCTAAGTAACTATTTTTCCCAAATTGTCCCTCATTTCTTCCAATATGGGAAATAAAATTTCACTTCAATCACAAACAATTTTAAAATCAGCTCCAATTCAAGATTCATATAGGGGAATCTCATATAAAACAAAATTTAAAGCAGACCCAGCTCTTAACATTAGATAGGGTGTTGTCCCCAAAACTGGGCTCTTGCTTGGTGTCCAAGCCGATAAGTCACTGGACACAAGGTGTGATACAATATACTTTTATTTTGGTACCAAGATATAAGGACCCTGGCTCAAAAGCTAATCGAGGACCCCGATGAGAATCTTACAGCAATTTTTATATTCAAGGGGTGGTCGCATTCAGCCCTTTGCCCTTCCCCTAATAATGCATGCATAATAGATAATATTGATTGGTTATTTGGATATCAGCCCACTACATAGCTAAATGTCGCGTCTTCTGTTTTTCACGCCAGCTCACGGGTATTTTGCAAAGTGTCCTAGCTTCATGTGCCAGCTATGTGGTTTTGGGGGTTTTTTCTTATAAGCAAGCTATTCTTGTCATGGAATCAATTATTAACCAATCCATCATCCTCCACTTAGAAACAAACAACCTACTCTCTAATAAACAATTTGGTTTTAGGAAAAAACTATCATGTAATCTGCAACTCTTACATTGCAAAAACATATGGATTACACAACTCGATCAGGGCAAAGCAATAGACGCAATCTACATAGACTTCTGTAAAGCCTTTGATTCAGTGGTACATGACAAACTTCTCCTAAAATTAAAATCTTATGGTATCTCTGGACACCTGCATAACTGGATAGAAGCATTCCTGTCAAACAGACAACAAATGGTCAAAATTGGGAAAGTCCTATCGAAATCTATACCTGTCAACAATGGTGTCCCCCAAGGCAGTGTTCTAGGACCAACTCTTTTCATACTCTACATAAATGACCTCTGTGATCATATCAAGAGCAACTGCATTCTCTTTGCTGATGATGTAAAGCTATTCAACACCACAGAAAATACTGCTACCCTTCAAAAAGACCTTGACTACGTATCAGAATGGTCAAAGAAATGGCAACTTCAGATCGCAATAAATAAATGCTCTGTCCTACATATTGGGAAAAAAAATCAGAAAATAAAATACAGGCTAAATAGTCAAGACCTTGTTAATGACCCAAACTCTGTAAAAAATCTTTGAGCACTCATCTCAAATGACCTAAGTGCTAGAGCCCACTGTAACTACATAGCCAAAAAGGCATTAAGAGTTGTTAACCTAATCTTATGTAGCTTTTTCTCTGCTAATATTATACTACTAACTAGAGCATACAAAACATTTGCTAGACCAATACTCGAATACAGCTCATCAGTCTGAAACCCATATTACGTATCTGATATTAACACAGTTGAGGAAGTCCAGAAATATTTTACAAGAGTTCTTCACTCCTCTACTCGTTGCAGAATACCTTATGCCACCAGACTCGAAATTCTAGACCTTGAAAACCTAGAGCTATGCCGCCTTCAGTCCGATCTAAGTATAGTATATAAAATCATACATTGCAATGTCCTACCTGTCAATGAATACTTCAGCTTCAACCATAACAACACAAGAGCAAACAATAGATACAAATTCAAGGTTAATCGCACCAAATTTGATTGCAGGAAATACGACTTCAGCAACAGAGTGGTCAATGTCTGGAATACTCTACCTGCCTCTGTGGTTTCTTCCCCAAACCCCAAAAACTTTAACTTTAGACTATCTACTATCGACCTCACCCCTTTCCTAAGAGGTCTGTAAGGGGCGTGCATAAGCGCCCCAACGTGCCTACCGTCCCTGTCCTATTGTTTCTTTTATATTTTATTTTTCTTATGTGTATCCATGTATTCATAACTATGTTTTACTTATACCTATTATCTTGTAAGCAATTAACAAATAAATAAATAAATAAATATCCTGGCTAGTGGTTTAAGGTGCTAACTTCTGCCTTGCTAAGAATGTGCAGTTCCAACCCCTTTCCTATTGCAGAGCAGCTCAAGGCAGCACCCCCACTCCTCGTGACCCCCCTCCTTCTGTAGAGAGAGAGAAGACAGAAAGAAGCAAGGATGCTTAAGGCAAAGAAATGAAGACAAGAGAAAATTTTTTTATCAGAATTCATATTCCTCACTCCCATGTCCATTCCATCCATACCTGGGTCCTATCTCCACATGTGACCCTTCCTCTGATCCTCAGGGCCTCCTTTGTACATACATCCCATCATCTGATCCTTCAAGGGTTCAAGGGTATTGATTACTTAATTGGCATTAGACAACAGAAACCACTAAGTTAAGGACCACCAACCTAGAGTTCCCCAAACTCCAGAGCCCAGGCTGATGTTGTCTCCAGCAGGGGGGGCTGCTGGGGATTCAGAGGGGTTCAGGAGGGCCCCTAGCTAAGATTCTGTGCAGTTTGGAGAACCCCCAAATCCCACTCCTGCCTGGCCCCGCCCACCCTGCCTCACCCCTCCCAGGAGTTCCCACGCGGCCCATTTTGGATGCAGGTAAGTACAGGATGCGTGCGGAGGCTCAGGGAGGGTGAAAAACAGGCCTTCCAGAGGTTCAGGAAGGCCTGAAATGGGCCCATTTCTGGCTTCCAGAGAGCCTCCGCAGTCCGGGGAGGCCATTTTCGCCCTCCCGGAGGCTCGAGGAAAGAAGGCTTGAGCCTGAGAAGGGCAAAAACGCCCGCCCCCCCATCATGGTGCAGGAGGCTGACTAGGCCACCATGGCCACCCCCATCCAGCAACCAGGCAGAAAACACTTTGCTAAAATTTTTGAAACCCTGCTCTGGTCTCCTGTGGCGTCTGGATGCAGGATCCCACTTTGAAGTATAGTAGAAGTCATCATCTGGCTTTTGAATTATATTCTTCCATCATTACTTTTTGGACAAGACCTGACAGGAAGAAGCACAACCACTACAGAACAGTGTCCCCAGGGGTGTAATTGTGATTTTTTACTAACATATTTTTATCCAGCTCTGCTCAAGGAGTCCTGAAGAAGTTTAGGGTCCTCAGAGAAGAAGCTGCTTATTACTGTAATTTTCACAGTTCCGATCTTTGAGACTTCTTCTACTACAATTTGCCTTTGAGGTAAACATCAGATTGAAGAAACAAGAAAAAAATTGTATCAGAAAAGAATAAATACATAAGGTCACATTCTATGTGGCACAAGTTAGGGGACAAGGAGGGACTTTGAATGTCTCTACCTTTCTTTTCCTGGTGAAGTTCAGTTTGTCTGTGTTGGAATCACGAAAGTCACTGGCATTTCCATCTTGTGAGAGGGCTTTGAATTCTTTTAATGCTTCTTGTTCTCCTTATTTAAAAACAGGAAGGGGATTAATTTAACCTGTGAATTATGGACCTCCTGCTTCTGCTTCTGCTGCTTCTGATGTCCCAGCCAGTCTCTGGAAAGCTTAGAATGAAATGCCCTCTGAGTTTGGAGTACCAGGATGAAAAAAGACCACGGAGCTATTACAGACCAGGAGACCATCTCATTACTATGATCACCACTGCAAGAAAAATATTGGGTATAACAACATTGCCTTTCAATAGGGCTCCTTCAATTCATTCTCATGTGTAAGTCATTCAGTCTTCCATTTGCTCTCCAGCATTCTCCTTTTTTTCTTCTTATTTCACTTATTCCTATATTACAGAACTGTATAATTTCCTGAATCACTTTGATTTTCTCTCTTTTGCCTTATTTTGTAGAAGAGATTCAAATCTCAAGATAGGGGGAAAACCTGAAAAAATCCATATTATATACTTTTCCCAGTTCAATTCTGAGTTATCTCTTGAATACTGATTTTTAGTAATGGGTTGTAGTTTCCTTTGCTCAGCACTATTTCATTTTTTATAGCCTCTCATTCATATTCAATGTCTAATCCTTATAAGGATAAAGGGAGTTTTCTATTATTTCTTTTCTGGATCACTTAGGAAACATCCTCTTGCTAGTATGATGGTTCTACTTTAATGATTGAATTGTATTGAATCATAGTTACTGTGCAGTCGAAAATTAGTGTTGCTATAAATAATGGTATGTTATGATTCTTAAGCTTAGTGGAACACTATTTAAATCCCATCTCCCAACATTCTTTAAAATGAAATGGAGATGAATGACTAGTATTTGCATTTGATTTTGGGTCAGTATTAGCTTAAGACTCAGAAGCCTTGGGGAGACAAAGAAGATTATATTTTAAAAATATATTGTTATGTAATGATGGTGATGATAACATGAAAACCTTTTTTACATTAGTATACCTTGTGATAAAGAAACATTTCTACAGTACATTTTTAACATTCAAGTGGCCAGCAAGACTCCCTGGCTTCCACAAAATATCACACTTGGCTACAACATTCATGATAACTATTTGAACATACCTGGCACTTCAGAAGCCTTGCTGGACATACTCTCTACCGGAGAAGCTAATATTCCCAACTACAGCTGTGGAAAAAAGGACAACATTTTGGTTCTTGTTGATGTAGCTGCTGATGACATCTCTATCCAGATTTCAACATTAGGAGGCATCTACAAAATCCCTCAGGTTTGCATGGTTATTTCTTTGATAAGTAAATTGAGTAAGGTAATGGTTGTATCAGTAATAGGTTCAACCATATCTTCCGGTCGAAAATTAAAAGTTGCTTTTAACCATAGCTATTCTAGGTGTTATGTTCTTCTTCTTCTTCTTCTTCTTCTTCTTCTTCTTCTTCTTCTTCTTCTTCTTCTTCTTCTTCTTCTTCTTCTTCTTCTTCTTCTTCTTCTTCTTCTTCTTCTTCTTCTTCTTCTTCTTCTTCTTCTTCTTCTTCTTCTTCTTCTTCTTCTTCTTCTTCTTCTTCTTCTCCTTCTCCTTCTCCTTCTCCTCCTCCTTCTTCTTCTGGTTTATCTTTCATTTGCTGCTAAATTTCATTTTCAGCTGCTAAAATACATATATTTTATGAATTTGTAGGAATCACAGAATTAATTAACCACTTTGTTAAAAAAAATACAAAGATACAAGCAACATGTTGACAGTTTTTTCTCTTGAATATTCATGATGAAATTTATCATAACAGTCTTGAAGAGCAATAATGCTCCTCGAGAAGACTTCCTACCAGCTGAAATATTCCAAAAAATATCTCCATTAGTGGGGAACTTTCACTGATAAATAAAAAAAGATCCTAGCAACTTCAGTCCCATTCATCTTATTACTATTATGCCTAAAATATATGCTTCAAATATATCACTAGTCGAACAAAGCTAATTACATCACCTGAGAAGTATTTTGGGATTGAATAAACATCCTCCAGCTACTACCTTCAGAGCTGATTTGGGAATTTATGTAAATTTCTTCTAGGACTAAAATCAGGACATATAATTATTAGTATAAAATTAAAGTTATAGAAACTGACAAACTTCCAAATTTCTGTCTTTTGAATAGCATAGAATAACAGAATTGGAAGACACATTGGAGGTCCTAGTCCAAATGATTATCCAATCTCTTCTTTAAAACATCCAGTGTTGTAACATTCACAACTTCTGGAGGCAAGTTTAAGATTAATTGTTCTCACTGTCAGGAAATTTCTCCTTAGTTCTAAACTGTTTCTCTCCTTGATTGGTTTCTACCCATTGCTTCTTGTCCTACCCTCAGGTGCTTTATATTAAAAAAAGTACAATTAACAACTTCTTGAATTGTAGAACTGACAAATTACACTAGAAACTGCCCCTGTCTTTTGTACAACTGGAGAACAAAAAAAAATCTACACAAAGAATCCGGGAAATTGAATAGAAAAAGATACAGCCATTCTCACTAAAGATGGCACATTGGAATGGATGAGCCTCTACAAACGTACTTCCAAATTGAAAAATATTTCAATGCAAAAATGTCTAAATATCTTAGAGCACTATTTACTTAAGAAAGATTTGAGCACCAACCCACTTGTAATGAACAGACTTCCATTTGCAAAGTTCAAGACATTTTTATTTTAATGTCAATGTTCAAGACATTTTTATTTTAATGTCAATGTATAAGAAAGAGAGGGATCCATATCTTGGACTGTAGATTAAATGAATGACCTATTATGGTAGGATTCTTATATTAAAGCAACTTATTTCCTTTGTGGTCAATTTACGTATAATACAGCTCTTTATTTGAACAAAATATTTCAGTTGAGATCTGCATATGTGGATCTGATTGTGGTCAATAATAGGGGTGATACAGAAATAAGATTTGTATTCTTATTCATTTTAATAATTCATTTTCTTTTGTACACTTGTTTTATATAGTCTTGTAAATGTTAAGCTTTTTAAAAATCTGTATTTTCATATGGTTTAATGACTAATCAACAGTAGTCTATGCAAATACGTTTATAAGAACAAAACTGGATTTTGTTAAAACTAACAGTTTGGAATAGATTCTGATCCTGATATTCTTTATTGCTTTTTCAGATGAATTTTGAATTATTTTCAGATTCGCTGCATGATAAAAGTCAATTGCCATTTTACCATTCCCTGTTCCCCAAAAAAGGGTTCTACCCAGAAATTGTCAAAATTCTTCTGTATTTTGGATGGAGCTTGATTGGTCTCTTTGCTTCAGACACAGAAAATGGAGAGAATTTCATGAGGACTTTTACTCCTTTGCTGGTCAGGAGTGGAATTTGTGTTGTTATATCACAGCATTTCTCAATGACTGGAAATACAGACTCCCTCCGGGAAGCCCTCTCTAAATGGAGACAAGTCAATGTCTATGTTCACTTCATAGAATATCGTGCCATTTGGGACAGACTTCTTATTTTCCAGTTAACATTCGATGGTTTGTCAGGACCCATTGAAGGGAAAGTGTGGATCACAACAGTCATTGGGCTATTTCCACTGCAAATGAGACTTTTCAAATACGTGAATACTGTGTGGACCCTTAGTTTGGTGCGGAAAAAATGGCCTGAGTCGGATTCCCATGTGCATTATTTCTTTATAGAGCCACCATTAGGAGATTCGTCTTTTCACTGTTCCTTTTCAAAGCACATCTTTTCTGTCAAAGGTCGGAGAAGATGCACTGAGAAAGCACCATTGGAAACACAAAAGAAAAGAAACTTGGCTAGGGTCCGGAATTTCCATCATTTTTACAGTGTCATTAAGACTCTGGCCCATGCCTTGAATGATGCATATTCCTCAAGATCCAGGAGGAGAAGGAAGGAAGATGTAGAGATGTTGAGGGCTCCAAGGCTGCATACATGGCAGGTATGGATCCATTCAACTTAGTTCCTTTTGGAGAGTGAATCTAAAGTCACCACAACGTAAAAAAAGATGTGGAGACTCTAAAAAGAGTGAGGAGAATAGCAACAAAGTGGATTAGGGGACTGAGGCTAAAGCAAATGAAGAACAGTTGCAGGAACTGGGTATGTCTAGTCTAATGAAAAGGACTAAAGGAGATGTGATAGCACTCTTCCAATATTTCAGGGGCTGCCACAAAAAAGAAGAGGGACTAAGCTGTTCTTCAAAGCCCCTGAGGAAGGACAAGAAGCAATGGGCGGAAACTAATCAAGGAGAGAAGCAACTTAGAACTAAGGAGAAATTTCCTGACAGGGAGGACAATTAATCAGTGGAACAACTTGCCTCCAGAAGTTGTGAATGCTCCAACACTGGAAGTTTTTAAGAAGATGTTGGATAACCATTTGTCTAAAGTGTAGGGTTTCCTGCCTAAGCAGGGGGTTGGACTAGAAGACCTCCAAGGTCCCTTCCAACTCTGTTATTCTATTCTATTGTAGAAGGAAGGGAACCATGTCAACCTTCTTATGCTACAAGAGGCTAACAGGTTTGGCCAATTCAATTGTTCAGGGCATAATATCCCAAACAGTAGGAACTATGACATATATAGTTTGATATTATTGGTAAATTTTTTAAAAAGTATGAATTTTTAAATAAATTCCTGTATGTGTGGTTAAAGCTTCTCTGACTAATAGCTGTTGGTTTATTTAAGAAAATCAGTGAGGGGGAGATTTAAAATAGCTGTTCACTGGCTCAACTCTGAAACTGCTTCTCTCATTCAGCCACAATCTCCCGACTGAGTTTTTCTTATGTTGTTTCACCTTCTGGAATAACACTAAACAGAGTTAAGCTTGTGTGTAACATCTCAATTATTGAAAAAGTACTGTTCGCTCCCTTCTCCAACTCAGAGATTATAATAATTGGAAAATGTGTTCCCAAACTCCTATTTTTCCACTCACATGGACATAGATTTTACTTGCCTTGGGGTCTGCAAAAAAAGAATATCATTCATTGAGATTCTTATAGATGCATTTGCTTTCTTTCATTGATCATCACAATGCTAAGTCACACTTGGTTTTTAATCAACTACTATTTCCATATCATTTTCACAAATATTCTTATCAAGATTGATATCCCTCATCCTTCTTGCTCTCAATTCAATATTTCTTTTTCTTTGCACTTCTATCTCTTTTAAATTCCACCCAGAGATTTATTTCAGCCTATAGTATTTTGATTTTAAAAAATCAAGATCTGCTTTGAATTTTACACCTTGTTTAAAATTTATCTTTAGATATCCAACTTGATCTCAGCTATCAATTGGTTAGCATTCAATTCCCTTTCATCTAAAGCAGCGGTAGAGAACCTTGGCTCTTTTATCACTGATGGACTTCAACTCCCAGAATTCCTGAGTGAGCCATAAAAGTTTCCCCATCCCTGGCCTAGTGGTTTTTCAGTTGTGAGGGAAATCAGTTTTTGATTTGAATGGGACTGTTTAATATACAAATGTAGGACATATAAAGAATATTGATCATTCAAGTCAAAAATTAGGACATTTGTATATTGAACAATCCCATTCAAATCAAAAATTGATTTCCCTCACAACTGAAAAACCAGTAGGCCAGGGATGGGGAACTTTTTATAGCTCATTCAGGAATTCTGGGAGTTGAAGTCCATAAGTGATAAAAGAGCCAAGGTTCCCTACCACTGATCTAAAGCATTAATGACATTATTATGAAATTAATTATATGATTATTATCTAATCACTTTAAAATATTATTACTACTACTACTAGATGAAGATGGTTTGTTTTCGTTGTACGAGGTGCAATGACAATAAAAGTAAGCTAACTACTACTAATTTCTTATCATCAGTATCAAGTATACATTATAATATGAGAAAAGTACAATTGAAATCTTAATGAAAGGTCTACATTGTAGCTGCTATCTACAGCTTTGTTGTTAGATGACATACAATCGTTTGTTAAATCCTACTTGCCAGAAATTCGATAATTTTCTGTTTGATTTAATTTATCCACTTTCTCTATCAGAAAATCATAAATGCTTATCTAGATGCTTTGTATTTTTGGAATGAATAGAATTTTAAAGATAGTTTTATGATTTATCCACCTAATTATCATACCATCCAGTCCTCATTTTACTAGGTTCCTAATAATCAAATCAAGAATTAGTTCAATAATGCTTTGCTGAACTCGAATTATCACCAGAATTCCAACAGTCTATAAAAACTGTATAATCATAGAAAGTCCCAAAGGTGCTTTTTTCAAGAGACAACTGGACTTTCTGGTTTTTCTTTGAAGAGGTTTCACTTCTCATCAAAGAAGCTTCTTCAGCTCTGACTGGATGGTGGGGAATGGAAGGATTCATACTCCTTGTAGACAGGTGGTCATTTGCATTCTTTTAAAGAATCATTGAGGTTACCTGGATGTTTATCTATATCATCAGAGTTACCTGAGTAATGTAAATGAGTGTGGAGCCTTCTTGGAACTGTTTAAAGGACTGTGTTGTAGACTGGAGATAGATGATGTTGTAATCCCCCCCCCCATTTTCAGTAGAGAGAGGGCTGTTCAATTTTGACATAGACGGCCTGTTTGACCCCTCTTTCAAATCAGCAGTCCTCTCTGTCCAAAATTTGGTCTTTGCTTTATTCAAAAGAGTGGTCATTGCCTTTTAAATGCAGATATAGTATTGAATCTTGTCCTGATGTGTTTGTTCACCTATGCTGTGCCATGCATTTGGAACAATCATGATCTGGATAACTAGGAATCTCTATAGACATAATCAGGGAAGGGGAAGAGAAATGTTGAATCATTCTTTTTCACTTTTGAAGAGCATGGTAAAACTTGCAGGTTAGATCATTCCAGAGCAGTGATGGGATTCAAAATTTTTTACTACTGGTTCTGTGGGCATGGCTTGGTGGGCATGGCTTGGTGGGCGTGGCAGGGGAAGGATACTGTAAAATCTCCATTCCCTCCCCATTCCTGGGGGTAGGTTACTGCAAAATCTCCATTCCCTGCCCACCCCACTAACCTGCTTTCCAGCTCCGTTCTTCTGTGCAGGGTAACACAAGAAGACCCAGCCGATCAGGTGGTATTTGCCCATTCTCCAAACTACTCAAAATTTCCACTACTGGTTCTCCAGAACTGGTCAGATCCTGTTGAATACCACCTCTGCTGCAGAGGAATGATACATATGAGAACAAACAAAAAGAAATAAGTTACCAAGT
Organism: Bungarus multicinctus; assembly: GCA_023653725.1. Lineage (NCBI taxonomy): Eukaryota > Metazoa > Chordata > Lepidosauria > Squamata > Elapidae > Bungarus > Bungarus multicinctus. Next base: position 12,350,481 of record CM042834.1, on the reverse strand, counting down.
GAACTACTTTTGAAATTCCTGTATGTTTCCATTCTAGTTCCACCCCTTTCTGAAGAAGAATGCGTACTACAATTTTTCTGAATTCAAACTGTACTGGGACCAAAATGGAGATTTAAAAGCTGATCTGGAAATCACAAGCTGGGTGTTTTTCACGAAGGAGGGTACCATCCTAAAAAAACTGTTGAACTTTGAAAGACAGAGACTGATTATCAATCAAAATCATATGTCACGGCTAAAGTCGCTCAACAGGGTGGGAGAAACATTGGTATCCTATCTGTATTCCCCAAAATGATCCAACCTTATTAGGATAAACCTATGCATCACGGCTTAGTGTTGAAATTGAGAAGCTGCATGAACTTGAGGCCCTCAAGTGCTAGGGCTGATTATCCGTTCCCTGTTCACAAATTTCAAAGAAGAAGGCAATTTTGTTGATCAGTGCCTGAGTTCAGGTTTGGACTAAAATGGATGAAATTGAATCAGCACTGGATGGAGCTTCTGCTGCCCAAATTACCTTTGGGACTAGGATTCACATTCAGAGGTGGAATTTAGCCGGTTTGGACTGGTTCTGGCATACTGGTAGCAGAAATTTTGAGTAGTTCAGAGAACTGTCAAATACCACATCTGGCTGGCCCCACCCACCCGCCCTTGTCCTTTCTTGTCCTATATTCCCTTGTTTTCTAGCTCCGTGTCAGCTTTGGAAGCCCATATTGAGATACGATGCTCCCTCACTGCCACAATTGAGCCTGGGAAAATGAAAGGGGGGAATTCATTGGAGTATATCTGGTTAGACATAATAAAAAATATTTCTGATTCAAGGTCAGGTTGTGTTGCACATAGTGAAAGGAAGTCTTACTTTGGAATGGACGGTGATTGGGCCAGATGATGTAGTGATAGGTGTAGAGGATGGATTTGTAGTTTTTACTTATTGCAAGGAAGCCCAGAACTTTCAGATTCGGGATTCCACAGTTGTGCCAGTTATTACGCAAATTAAAAAAAGCTTTTGAGAGATGTCTGTCTCGGAGTTATTGGTTGGAATGGAGTTTTCTGGAATGCTGACATTCAGCTGATTCGTGTGGCAGAGCGGATTGCTACGCCTCAGTTGAGCTTAAAAAACAGCTCACCTCAATAGTGCCGACACTCCTGGTGCTGATTTAATTTCATCAATTTTAGTCCAAACCAGCACTCAGGCACTGGTCAACAGAATTGTCTTCTCCTTTGCAATTTGTGAACAAGGAACAGATGAACTCGAGGCTATCAGTCTTAGCAATGAAGTAATGAGGGACTGTTTGAAAGGAAGTTCTGCTTAGGTTTGGCCTTTGGCTTCTAAAGAGGGCACCTGCAATTGTTCGTCTTGATTATTACCTGCCTCAAGTATTTTTGTGGAAAAAGAAGGCACCAAATTCAATTAATAACAAATATGGGTTTGTTCTTCCATGTTAGCTGTTGTTACCTAATCATAGGTCTTCAACCGAAAGGATCTTGTCTTGGGTACCTAGCTGTGTCTTAGAAATATCCCTTTCTGACACAGGATTCATACCCATGTCCCAAGTACTGCAGAAAAACATGCCTTAATTACCCTTTTTGAGGGATATATTTTCATGACCCCTCTCTCATATCACCACAGTTCTAGAAACTGAGCAGTCACTTTTAGTCTTATTTCAAGAGCATGAAATAAGCACGTCAGGATGGCTGTGCTTATCTTTGATGTTCTTTGCTTTCTCCTTAGTCTCTTCCTCAGTCCAAATGTGGGGGGAAATGTCATCCTGGATTTGTCAAGCAGAAGCGAGAAGGAGAGCCAATTTGCTGCTATGACTGTGTTCCTTGTCCAGATGGGACCATCTCCACTCAGGAAGGTGGATGACTCCAAAGAAAGGGGCAGGAAGGAAGTGGAAGTGGATTCATCCAGAGCATTTTCATGACATTGCAAATTAAAAGATATTTCTTCTTTTTTTTTTTAGTTTGAATGTGATTCTTGGTATTTACTTTTCTGTGTTCTTTGAAACTTGAGGATTGGTCTTAGGTCCACCTACTGGAAGGATTATTGTGAATGTATCTAAATAGGCCTTAACTTGAGGATCATTGAGAAGGTGCTACAAGCCCAAAATAAGGTGGTGTGCACAGTTATGGGTGCAAGTCATTGCACACCAATTACCACTGTTGCCTATAGCCATTCCAGATAATTTGCAGAAATAGCTTTCTCTGCCAGCCAACTAGAATTTACAAGAGAAACATTCTTTGGATCCAATATATAAATAAGTGCCATCAGACATGATTCAAGATGTTTGCTTAGAAAGATTAACTGATTTAATTTTTAATCTAATAATGTAGCTTCTTATGAAGATTCAATACATCACAGAAGAAATCATTTATGTCCTAGGATGTTCCCCAATTTGATAGACCTTAGCAATAGAGCTAAAATGATATACATTATATTCTTCTTAGTTTATTTTGGTTCAATTGTTAACAAATGCTTCTTTGAAAATGCCTATGATGTCAGTTGTTGTCCCAAAGAGGTATTTCCTCAAATGTGAAAGGACAGAATGTTAAAGAAATATTGTTTTTTTTTTCCTCAGATACAGAAAAATGTATCAAGTGTCCAGATGATCAATATCCAAATGAGAACCGAGACCAATGTATCCCCAAAATTCTAACTTTCCTGTTTTATGAAGAACATCTGGGCATCATCTTGGTCTCTTTCGTGTTACTCTTCTTCCTAATGACAAGCCTCATTTTAATTATATTCATTAAATACAGAGAAACCCCCATTGTCAAAGCCAACAACCGGGACCTCTCCTACATTCTCCTTGTCTCCCTCCTGCTTTGCTCCTTGTCTCCTTTTCTCTTCATTGGCCAACCAAGCAAAGCCACCTGCCTTCTCCGACAAACATTTTTCAGCATCCTCTTCTCAGTTGCCATTTCTTCTCTCTTGGCCAAAACAATCACAGTGGTGCTAGCTTTCCTAGCCACAAAGCCAGGAAACAGAATGAAAAGATGGTTGGGGAAGAGCTTGGCCAACTCCATTATCCTTTCATCTTCTGCTGTCCAAATTATCATCTGCTTCATCTGGCTTGGAGTTTCTCCACCATTCCCTGACACTGATTTCTACTCCCAGCCTGGAGAGATCATCCTGCAATGTAACGAAGGCTCTGTTCTCATGTTCTATATCACCCTTGGTTACCTGAGCTTCCTGGCTGCCATCTGCTTCTCAGTGGCTTTTCTGGCCAGGAATCTCCCTGGGGCCTTTAACGAAGCCAAGCTGATCACCTTCAGCATGCTGGTCTTCTGCAGTGTCTGGGTCTCCTTCTTGCCCACCTACCTAAGCACCAAAGGAAAATACATGGTGGCTGTGCAGGTCTTCTCCATCCTGGCCTCCAATGCTGGTCTGCTGGGTTGCATCTTTATCCCCAAGTGCTACATTATCATCCTGAGGCCAGACCTGAATAAAAAGAAGCAGCTTACAAGAAATGTAGAAATGTGAGACAGGGAGTTTCTAACAGACCAGCCCTAGAAAATTGTCCAAGCTGTTCTCCATACATTAGTGGGCAATTAATTTTGCTTGAAATAATTAAATGGCAATTGGCCCATAGTCTTTTCTCCTTGTACTCTAGAATTGCAAGATGGCTCTTTTGAACAGTTGAGGTATCATATCTATCCTGTGCCTTTGGATGCCTTGAAATGTTCTACTAAGATATTTTAAATATGATACTTTTGCAATGGGAATTTTGTTCATATGCCAGAAATAATTGAATAATTACAGGAGGCGGCTGTAAAAATGCCCTTATTTTAGCTGTATGATAGTTTATCTGCAGTTGGAATTCTTTATAAAATTTGAATCACAATCTCTACATTATCAACATGAGAGAAAAGAAACACCTCCAGACAAATTAGGATGAGGATAATCTGGATTACCCAGATAGTTAACTAAGTGATTATATAGAAGTTAAAAAACAAAGGAGCTAAAGTACAGCCTCATGATTTCCAGAAAAGAATTCCTGCAGAATTGGATAATTGACTATCCTATGGTTATGTTGTAAGGAAGAGGGGTGAGATTGGGCATAAACGTGCAGTTGAAGTTGGGATAATTCATATATCTTCTGCTTGTTGACACTCCAGATGTATCTGGATGGTCATTTTGACATGAAGATGGGCCCTGATCTGATTCTGATAACCTTTTCTTTTCTTCTTAAAATTGAAGTTTGCAAATAAACCATATTCATAAATGGAAGTTATCCTGAAAGAACCACATTTATTCTCAAATATAGCAGAAATATGTGTGGTTATCTATATCTTTCTTATTGGCTGTGTCATAACACCAAATACATTCATAGGTTTTATCGTCTTCTTGGACTTGCTTCAATATGCAGCATTTAAGACCTATGCCACACTGTGAGATCTATGAGATAGTTTGGGGGACAAAATCTTTTCAATCTCCTCCTTCTCCTCTGTGGACATCTTGTACAGCCTTCCACTGAGAACTGAAGTTTCAAAATAAGAAAATGAAAATGCTCTCTCTGCAAATTGTAGAATAGAAAAGAGCCTGGATGACACTGGCTTTTGTTCTTGAATGGAAGGGGGATATTAATAATGTGCAGTAGTATAATCAGCTTTGTTTGAGAGTAAAAGAAAAGGAAGATGATGATAAAAATTGTGGTTGTCATGAAGAAGCAAGGAATTTCTCCTCTTGCAGATAGAAATGTGGGCATTTATCTACTCATTCTGCTCAATCATTGTATATCTTCCTACTGACCCCTACAATGTCTGAGGTAGGCTACAGAATGTTATGGACATACCTGTGGGATTTTGCAGGTGGTGGACATGGTGGCAATCTGATAGGAGAGGTTAATGTCTTCGAAGGCAATAAAAAGGTCCTTCTGCTTTCTACGCATAGTTAGAAACTTGGATCTCCCCAGCTGAGAACAAGTCCAGTAAAGCAGCACAGGTCATTTGGGGGTTCAAATAATGGACATGGAGATTCTAACCCAGGTGGACATTTGGAAGGAGCTGGAAATGCTGGTTGATCTCTTGTATGGCAAAAAAAGAAACAAGAGGTCTTTGGGTGGATGCTCTCCAAGTAAAATGCTATATAAATCAATTAGATTGGAGAGAACCAAAAAGAAAGAGAGAAATAACAGAAAAAGCTAAAAGTTGCAAGAAGAAAATAAAATAGAAGAATTTAAAAACCAGAATGATATAAACAAAGTGCAAAAAGTAGTTTTTAATATTCTTCACAGCAATTATAATTACAATTATATGTTAACCTTTCTGTGTAAAGTTACATTGTAACTCTATTATTTCTATAATCTATCCTGTCCAATCATTAAAAACATAAATTTCAAATTGCTATTTGTGGATTTTTTAATGCAAAAAGACATTAAGGGTTTCAGTCACCAATAAAGATAGATATTGCCCTTTCTCTAATAAAAGAAATCAGTTTGGCCATCTCTGCAAGTTCTGTCCATTTCACCAATCATTCATCCATGTTGGGTAGTGCTGAATTTTCCCATCTTCGTAATTTTGCCACATGAAATTGAAATAATCTTCTATGACATTTTTCTATCTGTATATTCATCGGTCCAAAAAGGAAAAAAATATTCTGTGTTAAATTGAATATCTATCTTTTAAATCCTTCTCTCAATGTAGGAGTGTGGAACTAATTTTGAAAGCCTTTTTACATGTTCACTAAGATTATAAAATACCCCTTCATATTTTCAAATTTCTAATTCTACATAGCTTTCCAGAAAAAGCATAATTTGAGGAAGTCTATTTTACTTGAATTAGTTTAAGAATGAAACAAGGAGCAACCCAGGCCATCTTTCCTTATATCTCCATCATCTCACCCCATCCAAGATTCCTGAGCCACAGAGAGATTCAGTTGCTGAATCAACATTCATAAGTTGCCATATATTTAGTGTGTATGTGTATGTTTGTGTTTGTGGGGTTGGAGAGAGTTTGACAAATTTTCTTAAATCCATAAAATTGCTGTCAGCATCCCAATTAACAAATTCCAAACTAATCAACTCCGAGACAAGCATTTCCTCAAAGTTCCATTTTATTTGAGTTTATTCGATATTGGCCCATCTGGGAAAACCCAAATCTGAGGGTTCCAGGTTTCCCTTGTCAAAAGAAATTCTAAGAACCATCCTCTACACCCACCAGTCCATCACATGGCCCAATCAAAACATCGCCCCAACTGGAGACATCCCTCCAGATACTCCTCTCCAGGTGCAGGGTAATATATCCTTGATTTTCTAAGAATGTTGTTGAGTCTAATCTTCCATCTTTCTACTAATCCCCCTCCCAAATTCCCAGGCACTAAATTTATTTATTCATTTATTTTATTAAATTTTTATACTGCCCACTCTCCTGCAATGGGACTCGGGGCAGTGTACAGCCAAAAAACCCCACAATAAATAGAATTTTAAAAAGATTTAAAAGAATTAAATTAATGGCTGAGAAAAACAGTAAAAACAAGATAGAAAAGTTAAAATTACCAGAAAATCTTTTTAAAAATTTTAAAACCCTAATAATTGGTACTAGGCCAGACCGGCCTGTTGGAAGAGATGGGTTTTTAGTGTGTGCCAGAAGGTTTGCAGGTCAGTAATGGCTCGCATCTCCGAAGGTAATTCATTCCAGAGGGAGGGTGTCCCCATAGAGAAGGCCCGCGTCCAGCTGACAGCACCCCAAGGAGGCCACCCTGTGGGAGCGCACTGGCCGGCGGGAGGCCGATGGTGGCAGCAGGCAGTCCCGTACGTATCCGGGTCCCAAGCCATGAAGCGCTTTAAAGGTGACTACCAACACTTTGAATCACACTCGGAAGACCACCAGAAGCCAGTGCAGCTCTCACAGGAGTGGTGCAACACGGGAGCTCCGAGGAGCCCCTAAAATAACCCACCCAGCCGCACTCTGCACCAGCTGAAGCCTCCGGATGCTCTTCAAGGGGAGCCCCATGTAGAGAGCATTGCAGTAGTCTAGGCGGGAGATGACGAGGGCAGAAATGACCATGCGAAGAGCGCCCCAATCCAGAAAGGGCAGCAACTGGCAGATCCGCCGGACCTGACAAAAGGCCCTCCTGGTGACGGCCGCAATATGATCTTCTAACAACAGCTGTACATCCAGGAGGACACCCAGATTCTGCGCCCTCTCTGTGGGGGTCAAAATCTCTCCCCCCACAGCCAGCGATGGAATGAGCTGGCTTTATATGGGCGCAGGAAACCACAGCCACTTGGTTTTGGTTGGGTTGAGATGAAGCCTGTTAAGACCCATCCAACTCCGCACGGCTTCCAGGCACCAGGTCATTACTTCAACAGTTTTGGGGTGGCCTGGGGTAGAGATGTATAGCTGAGTATCATCAGTATACTGATGGAATTCTACTCCAAAACTATGGATAATCTTGCCCAGCGGCTTCACATAAATGTTGAACAGAAGGGGCAAGAGCACCGACCCCTGAGGCACCCCACAAAACAAGGGCTTAGAGGCTAACCTCTGTCCCCCCGCCAACACAAATTGCGAGCGGTCAGAGAGGAAGGAGGAGAACCACGGTAACACGGTGCCTCCCATTCCCAACTCCCCCAACCGCTGCAATAAGATACTGTGGTTGACAGTATCAAAAGCCGCTGAGAGATCTAACAGGACCAGGACAGAGGAAGAACCCCTGTCCTGGGCCCTCCAGAGATCATCCACCAACGCGACCAACACCGTCTCTGTGCTGTGCCCAGGCCTGAAACCTGATGGGAGAGGATTTAGATATATCGCTTCATCCAGGTGCTGAGGGAGCTGTCGTGCCATCACACTCTCAACAACCTTCGCCATAAAGCGAAGGTTGGAGACCGGATGATAATTCAACAATAGTGTTGGATCCAGGGACGGTTTCTTGAGGAGGGGCCTCACCACGGCCTCTTTCAAGGTGGTGGGTAAAAGCCCCTCTCTCAAGGAAGCGTTAATAATCCCCTGGAACCAACCTCGTATCACCTCCCGAATGGCCAAAACCACCCAGGAGGGACACGGATCCAATAAACATGTGGTGGCATTAAGCCCACCCAGAATCCTGTCCACGTCTTCCAGGGTCACAGGATTGAACTCAACCCACATGACCTCACCGACATCCGCCCCCGCCCCCCCACCCAGAGATGCCCAGTCAGAGTCCATCCCATCCCGGATCTGAGTGATTTTGTCCTGCAGATATCAAGAAAAATCCTCGGCCCGTCCTTGCAAGGGATCCTCCCGCACTCCCACATCCAAAAGGGAGCGGGTCACCCTAAAAAGGGCAGCTGGGTGATTTTCTGCGGATGCAAAAAGGGTGAAAAAGTAAGATCGCTTTGCTGTCCTTATTGCCACTAATTACACCCTAATATGGGACCGTAAAAGTGTTCAGTCAGATCTAGGCGTCTTTTCCGGCGCTTCATCTCTCTCAGCTCAATGTGGCAACCTTGAAGCTTCCAAGTAAAATATGGCTTTCAAGGCTGACAATTGTTTCTGTTTGCTTATCCCCAACTTCTCCCTCTCCTTCTCATCTTAATTATTGGGACAACATCTCCAAGGCACTTAGATGCTTAAAATGTACTATATCTCACCTTGCCCGAGACAGCACTGAATCAAGTTAGAATTCCTATGTTTTCCATCCCTGCTAAGTGTGGCCTGTGAGCAGCAGAACTCAGACTCAGTTTCCTCACTAGCAATTGCACTGAAACCATTAGGTGTTTCGAGGAAATGGGACAAGGTGTTTGCTTGCCTTACAAGATATTTTGCTGCCAAATGTCCCTGGCCACCACAGCACAGGCAAAGATCCCATCTCCATCTCCTTGATTTCTCAGCATCTTTCAAATGAGGCCATGCAGCCCAAATCCGCATGAGTTCCATAATGGAGTTTTTCTCACACTAACCATGAGTGAGGTGTGGCAGGCATAACAACAGTTTTGTTATGGGCTCTATTTTATTTATTTTATTTGTCGAGCATCTATTAGCTAACAGATAATAATCTATTATATAAATTATATAAATATAAACATGATTATCAATACATGAAATGGATAAGAATAAAAGGGACCATTAGGATAGGGATGGTAGGCATGATGGTGTGCTTATGCATGCCCCTTACAGGCCTCTTAGAAATGGGGTGAGGTCAACAGTAGACAGTCTAAGGTTAATGTTTTTGGGATTTTGGGAAGAAACCACAGAGTCAGGTAGAGTATTCCAGGCATTGATCACTCTGTTGCTGAAATAATATTTCCTGCAATCGAGTTTGGTGTGGCTTACCTTAAATTTGGATCTATTGTGTCTTTTGCTCTTTAGGTACCCATCTGTTATGCCCCTGTTGGAATCTAATTCCAATGGGGAGGTCGAACAGTTGACAGGGAGTGGGAATGTGGCTCCGGTGGCTGTGGAGGAAACTGGAGAATGGCACAGTCTGGCTGGGCATTCAGAGGAAGACCCAGGCCCACCCACTCTTCATCCTAGGGAATGCAGGGAGAAATGGATAAGGGAGCAATGTGGGTTATGGGGGAGAAAAAGATCCTGATTCCCTTAATTAGCTGCAGCTGGGAAACCAGGATGAAGAGGGTGTTTGCGCACAGCTTCTTGCTGGAAGCAAAGTGTGAATTATTTTGGTTTGTCAAATCTTATCTGTGTTCTGGCATCCTCCCAACTGTGTGTGTTTCATTATCTTTTGAGTTCGGCAATTCCTTATCTTGCCTGTCTCGTTAATTGCTACAGCGTGGTTTGTGTTGGTTTTTATTTATAATTTATATGTACTTTGGGTTTGGACTGAATTTCTTCCCTTTAAAAATTGTTCTTGGGAGAGTTTTTTCTTCAGATAACTGGACATTGGGGCCAAGTTGGAGGTATTAAAGGGACTTTACCTATTTTTGTGACTTTGTTACTTTTTGTGCCACGCACCGGGTCATCACACCCATCTATAGACAAGCACAGCTGAGAATTATTTCACTCTGCTCAAACATTTGAGTCGGGTTAACTTGTGAAGAATCTCATCTGCCAACCTTTCCTGAAATTAGTCATTCAGGGCAACTTCATTATGCAAAGGGTGTTTTCCAAAGAGGGGTGTTTCCAAGGCTCAATAGCAGGGTCACACACTCCTCAGCCGTCCCAATGGCCTAAGAGTCAAGAGTGAAATTCATACACAGGGATCATACACTTGAGCTGAATGTTATTTCCAGCAAAGAGAAGAAAAGGAATTAAGTCTCTTCTATCAACTGTCACTCATTGGAATGTCAACGATCAGAATCTTGACTCAGTTGCTAGGCAACTAATCTTATAGAGCCTCCCTTCTGGTCTCCTTTTTCCTGGGCCATGACAAGTCAACTCAAGAGCCAAAATAAACAACAAAGGGGACAAAGGACAACTATGACTTGTCCCCTTCAGGATATCACATGGTTTAGTTCGATCACCATTAATCATAATTGGAGTCTTCTGATAGGAAATTCCTTGAATAAAATTCTCAGCAAGGCTCACGTCTTCCAGAACTTTAAGCAAAACAAAAAGGCCAATGCAAATTATCAAAAGCTTTCTTTGCATTGCAGAAGAACTGTGCGGCTTATTTTTTGTAATGTTGTTGCAAAAATAGTATGGCATCCAATACAGTTCTCACATCTGTCTCACATTTGTCTTTTAAGTAAAAAGCCACATTGATCTTTCTGAATCAACTCTTGGAAAATGTTTTTAATCTATCAGCTAAATTTAATGTGGATTTCATAGGTGAATGGGGATTATAAACATGCAATCGGCATCTCCCTGGAGGCGACTCTCTAGGACTCTGAGGAAGATGCATCCTGAGGGTCCCCCATGGTCCCTCCAGACCCTCCAGCCAGACTCTCCTTGGCAGCCATTGTTCCCACTTATCCCCAAAGGCTTCATATTTGGGGAGAATATCTTCATGGCAGCCATTTTTATGTGGGGGAGACCTTCCAAGTCTTAAGCCTCCCCTTTTTCTGGATTTCTGGGAGTTTTTGTCTTTTTCTCATCACCCAAAAACTTTTAATTTTATCCATATTTGATACTCCCACTCCCCCTCGTCTTTGTTTATTCAACCTCTTCTCCATATGGCTGATTGATGGCTGAGTTCCCAGGCAACCATTGTCTCTTCCCTCCTGTTTGTTTGGCTAAGGCTGGGTTGCCAGGACGACACAGGCAGGCCAGGAAAAGAGGCAGCCACTGGGGGGGGGGGGGAGAGAGAGAGGTGGGTCTTTTGTCTTCCTTCAGAACTGAGGGAGTTCAAGGAGAAAATCTTTTTTTTAGATGCAAGTCTGATCAAGTGCATCTCAGAATCAGAAGAAGAATAGAGGGGGGAAATGAAATATTTAAAATTGAAGGAAAAATTCAAGACTTTGAAGAAAGGAAAATAGAAAACAGAAACTAAAAACAGATAAAAGATAGGAAAACGCCATGAAATTGGATGTTAAAGAAAATACAGTCATGAAAAAATAGGCACACCCTCTTTGAGTTCCATGATTTTTGACATATCAGGACAGAGAAAAACTCATCTGATCTTCAGCAGTTCTTAAAAGTAGATGAATGCAACCTCAGATGAGTAACGAGACGTGACATATTACACCACATCATCATTCATTTTACAAAAAGAAAGCCAACATGGAGAAGTCATGTATAAAGGGAACTCAAAAGAGGGTGTGTTTTCTTTCGCACATGATTGTAGTATGGATAGAATAGAATAGAATAGAATAGAATAGAATAGAATAGAATAGAATAGAATAGAATAGAATAGAACTCTTTATTGGCCAAGTGTGATTAGACACACAAGGAATTTGTCTTGGTGTAAATACTCTCAGTATACATAAAGAAGAAACATGTGTTAAGAATCAAGAATCATAATGTACAACACTTAATGATAGTCATAGGATACAATCAACATCAAATCATACTAGGAAACAGAGGATACAAGCAACAAAGTTACAGTCACAAGTGGGAGGGAATTTATAGAAAATACAGGGCTGAAATAGAAAACAATTTTAGTGTTATGATTAATTTTGGCATTACTTGAAAGCATTTATAATTTATAATTTATTCCTTTTTGAAAAAAATGTGTAAGCATTCCTTTTGTGAAATGAAAATCTCTCCCCAGCCACTGCAGACAGAAAGAAAACCCAAATCACCTGTTCAACTTTCCAATCCTTTTGAAGTATTGAGTCTGTAACAATCTACGAATAGAATAGAATAGAATAGAATTTTTTTATTGGTCAAGTGTAACTGGACACACAAAGAATTTGTCTTTGGTGCATAAGATCTTAGTGTACATAAAGAAAAAAATAAAATACATTCATCAAGAATCATAAGATACAACACTTAGTGATAGTCATAGGTTACTAATAAGCAATCAAATCTTAATTGGAAACAAATAAAACAATATAAATTGTAAAAATACAAGCAATACTGTTATAGTCATAAGTGGGAAGAGATCAGAACAAAAGTAATACAGTCTTAGTAAATAATTTGACAGTGTTGTGGGATTAAATTTCTATTCTATTCAATCTACCTATTGGTAGTTTAAAAAAAGAAAAAAAGCAGAATTTGTGACAACTGGTGGCTGGAGATACACACACACACACACACACACACACACACACATCACATAGCCCCATATAGTTAAGTAGGATATATATACAGACTTTGCTAGTTTCCTGTGCCATGGAGTGTACTGAAACATGATCTGTTGCCTGAAGTCTGCAATTTTTTAAAATTCCCTAGCATTGAGTGTGGCAAAGACAGTTGATCTCTGGGTAGCTTCCAGAGAAGGTGGACTCTTCCTGAAACTCCCTAGTTAAATCTAGACAGTGAAGCCTCAGAGATGCTTTCCTGCCATTTTCTATCTTTAGAAAATGGGTTTATTTTCCCATTCACATAGCAGAATGCTGAAAGCTTCCAATTTGGGACGAGAGGATCCTATGGCTTATTTGGATAAGAGACCAATTGGATTAATGGCTTTTTTCCATTTCCTTCTCTGGATCTTTTGAAGCAAGGTCACTATTTTTGGACATGTCCAGAAAGGATGTTAGTATAGTTGTCATGGAATTCTGATGTCCCATAAGATCCGTAATTCACCTAACACCTCTAGAAATAACTGATGTAGACATCCAGAATGTCGGAAGTGGAATCATCTGCGTGATCTTGATCCTCAGCTCCACTGCTCACACCTGCTTTCAAGAGAAAGTCATATAGAGAGAAAGTGATCATGGTCACACAGATTTAAAGTAATCATGGTCACTCAGGCAAAAGATTCCTTCCCTCTCTCTTTGAGGAGTCTTCTTTCTTTTATTCAGCTGTCTTTATTTAATATAGCCATCTTATTTCTTAGCTTGTTCATCTCTGGCTGCATGATAATATTAATTATTAATTGTTTATTTGACTCTTCGATCATTATGTTGGAATTTAATTTCATTAATCTTATTTATTCCATTTAAATGGAATAAATAAATAAATAATCTTACATTCTTCATATGGGTATTTACGGGATCGCCTGCTGCCACCGTCAGTCTCTCGCCGACCAGTGTGCTCTCATAGGGCGGGCCTCCTCGGGGTGCCACTGGCTGGACGGCTGGTGACCCTGAGGGTTCGGGCCTTCTCTTTGGGAGCACCCTTCCTCTGGAACGAATTGCCCCTAGAGAAAAGGACCGTCCCGACCTATTGACCTTCCGGCGCGCACTAAAAACCCACCTATTCCATCTAGCCGGTCTGGCCTAAAATTATGTGTAATGTTTTTAAATTCGGTTTTTAAATGGTTTTAACTTTCTTAATTCCCTACTCTTAATTTTTAATGGCCAATTTATTTAATCCTTTTAATGTATTTTAAATTATTGTATTTGTATTTATATGTTTTTATTTGGCTGTGCATCGCCCCGAGTCCTTAGGGAGAAGAGGCAGTATACAAATTTGAATAATAAATAATAAATAAATAAATATGTTTATTTCCTTCAGTTTTAAATAGTCTTAATTTTCACATTGATGCAAAGGAAAAATACAAAAGCCCAATAACTGCAATGAAAAAACTAAATGTTACAAGCCTAAGAAACAATATCACAGTCATTTCCCTACTTTTATCATCAGATGTTCCTTAGTGTTTAGATCTGGCCTCAGGATTATTATGTAGCATTTGGGGAAGAAGATGCAACCCAACAGTCCAGCACTGGAGGCCAAGATGGAGAAGACCTGAACAATCACCATGGACTTTCCTTTGGTGCTCAGGTAGGTGGGCAGGAAGGAGACCCAGACACTACAAAAGACCAGCATGCTGAAGGTAATCAGCTTGGCTTCATTGAAGGCACCAGGTAGATTCCTGGCCAGGAAAGCTACAGTGAAGCAAATGGCAGCTAGGAAACACATATAGCCAAGGACAACATAAAACATGGCGACAGAGCCTTCATTGCATTGCAGGATGATCTCTCCAGGCTGGGAGTGCATATCAGTGTCAGCAAATGGGGGAGAAATTCCCAGCCATGAGGCACAGATGAAAATTTGTCCAGCAGAACCACAAAGGATGATAGAGTTGGCCAAGCTCTTCCCCAACCATCTTCTCACTTTGTTCCCTGGTCTTGAGGCTAAGAATGCCAGCACCACTGTGATTGTTTTGGCCAACACAGATGACACAGCTATTGAGAATACAATGCTGAACACAGTTTGTCGGAGAAGACAGGTGGCTTTCCTTGGCTGTCCAATGAAGAAAAAGGAGGACAAGAAGCAAAGCAAGAGGGAGACCAGGAGGATGTAAGAGAGATCCCGGTTGTTGGCTTTGACAATGGGAGTTTCTAGATATTTAATGAATATGATTAAAATGAATCCTGTGGATAGGAACAAGAGTAGGGCAATTGACACCAGGATGATGCCCAGATTTTCTTCATAGGAGAGGAAGATGATTCTTTTGGGGATACATTGGACTCTGCTCTCGGTTGGATATTGATCATCTGGGCACTTGGTGCATTTTTCAATATCTGAGAAAACAAAAAGTAATATTTCTTTTATATCTGTTTTCACCTTTTCACCTTTCAAGAAAGATCTTCTATGGATGTCAGATGAAACTGACCAACCGTGGCAGGTGCCAATATTGAAACAATGAACAATATTGAACAAATGGGAGTATTGGTGGTTGATAATACTGTGAATGTGAGAACATCCCATAACCTTTACCTCATATTGTGATGGAATATCCCCTCAGAAATTTCCTTGGATCCATGCAAGAACTGCATCATCTTAAGGGCACTTTTTGTGATTTTTATGCTTTTGTGAATTTTATGCATTAATGCTGTATTCTGTTATACTATACAAAATAAATAATAGCTGATACTGAGAGACAGATAAGTCATAGTAAATGATTAATATTATCCTCTATACATATCTAAAACATTTTCTGTCTGACTATCTTAAAGCAAACTTTGGACAGCTTACAGTGTTGTAAGTTTAATATATACAGCTATAACAACAAGCATTAAAAAGAGAAATACCAGTTGCCATAACTACCCTTCACTGATGCAAGCCACCACATTCTCAGCCTTCACTAAGCTTACCTCATCCCAATGCCTGGAAGAAGAACCAGGTCTCTAGAATTTTTTTAAAGGGGGTGGGGCTGTTGGGTGTTCAATAGGACAGGAGTTGCAGCAGAAAAGGCAGGCTTCTGAGGACACACTAAGTGGCAATGTTTTAGGGAACAGATATGGAGCCTGTCTATTATATCCTCCCTGGTGGGAAAAGCAAATATCATCAAGAGAGGAAGTCTCACTGACTTCCTGTCCTATAGGCCAGTGGTCACCAACCGTTGGGCTGGGGACCACTGGTGGTCCACGAGAAAATTTTGGTGGTCCTCAGAGAAATGTCCCCCCCAAAGCACTCCCCCCAAAAGCAATTAATCCAGGCTGCACAGAAACACAAGGCTGCACCACACACGACTACCTACCCGCTGGCCCCCACCCTTCGGCCAAGCACAAACCTTACTTTGAGTAGAGCCATGAGAGCTGGAACTGGAAGGTAAGACCAGAAATCCGCCCCGGGATGGCTTGCTGACATTGGTGGGAAAATTGGTCCCATATTCCAGAGCTGCAGTAGTCACAGGACTGGCCCTTTGGCCATCCCAGAGCAGCTCCTCCAGTCCATGGCAGGCTGGTGCACCCGGGTGGAGGAGAAGCTGCTCCAGGATGACCAAAGGGCCAGTCCTGTGACTACTGCAGCTCTGGAATATGGGACTGACTTTCCCACCAATGTCAGCAAGCCATCGCCAGTCAAAATTCATATTAGTAGTCCGCGGGATTTTAAATTATGAGTTTGGAGGTCCCTGAGGTCCAAAAGGTTGGCGACCTCTGCTATAGACAGCGGTGGGATTCAAAACAATTTACTACCAGTTTTGTATTCCTTGTCAGGCCTTCATGGCTTGGTGGACACAGCTTGGGTGGGCGTGGTGGGCGTGGCAGAAGAAAGATACTGTAAAATCTCCATTCCCACCCAACTCCAGGGAAAGGATACTGCAAAATCTCCATTCCCTCCCCATCCCACTAACCTGATTTCCAGTTCCATTCTCCTGTGCAGGGCAACAAAAGAAAATCTAGTGATCAACTTGGACTTGGGAGGCAGAGAATAGATGGTGGCGTAGCCAGTCAGAGGTGGTATTTTGCGGCTCTCTGAACTACTCAAAATTTCAGCTACCGGTTCTCCAGAACTGGCCAGAACCTGCTGAATACCACCTCTGCCTATAGGAGACTACCAGGCTGAGCCTGAGGGAGGGTCAAACTTGTCATCAGTTTGATTCCTGTAACTTCAACACCTTCATCTCTGTTAATGAGAATTAAATCCAGTATGACTGACCCTCTATTCCCTTCTCTGTCTTTTGGAAGACAAAGTTGTCTGTTAGATTTTTTAGGAATCTGTTGGAATTTGTTCCTGTTGTACAAGCAGATATTCTCAAGAAGAGAAAGTTCTGGAGAGACCCTGATCCTATGCAATATAGGACTTTAAAAGTGAATTGGAAAGCATCTTGAAAGACTTTATTCTCTGGAAGATGAGACCAACTTCTACTATAGTTTAAGTCAGAAGTCTCCAACCTTGGCAACTTTAAGACTTGTGGAACTTCAAATCCCAGAATTCCTCAGCCAGAGGGTGCCACATTGCAAGGCCTAGATTGTCACCTCTGTTCCCCAAGAAAACAAATTGAAATCATCCATGAATATAGGAAAACCTTTGGAAAACCCTGCCTCCCCATTTCCAAACACTGAAGCCAGTCCAGAAAAATATAATGATTTATATTATCAAAGGCCACTAAGAAAGGTCAGGATGTTTGCAAGATTCCCATCAAAAGATCAACTACAAAAGCAAGCAATCCTACCTTGTAACTATACCTCAGCCATCAGTACTGTACATGAGTGACAATGATGTTTTCAACAAATTTACTAAAAATATTGCATGCAGGACAAAACTTGTCTAAGATGAATGGGTCCATGGAGAGCTTCCATAGAATGAGATGCACAATCACATTTACAGATTTACAGATTAACAGAGTTGAAAGGGACTTTGTAGGTCATATAGTCCAACCCCTGTCCAAGCAGGAGACCCTACACCATTTCTGACAGATGGAAATCCAATCTCTTCTTGAAAGTCTCAAGTGATGACGCGCCCACAACTTCCAAAGGCAACTTCTGTTTCCACTGGTTGATAGTTCTCACTGTCAGAAAGTTTCTCCTTATTTCCAGGTTAAATCTCTCCTTGTTCAGTTTCCATCCATTATTCCTTGCCAAGCCTTCAGGTGACTTGGAAAATAGCTTCACTCCTTCCTCTCTTTGGCAGCCCCTCAAATATTGGAAGACTGTTATCATGTCTCCACTGGTCCTTCTCTTCATTAGACTAGCCATGCTCAGTTCCTGTAATCATTCTTCATATGTTTTAGTCTCCAGTTCTTTAATCATCTTCCTTGCTCTTCTCTGCACTATTTCTAGAGTCTCAACATCTTTTTATAGTGTGGTAACCAAAACTGGATGCAATATTATAGGTGTATATAAGGCCTAGTCTTACTAAGGCTTTATAGAGTGATATTAATACCTCACTTGATCTTGATTGTAGGACCAGCGATTCCTGAAAAAGGCATTAAATACCTCCAAGATCAGATCACCACTACCCTTGAGGCCTCCTCAAATTTCTTTTATTCTTTCAACAGGTCTCAGTCTTGCATGATAAGAGGGCCCTGTGCATTGTTGCATCATGTGCAATATCTTGATATATTCCCCTCTTCAATCTTGATATTGAATTTGTTATTGGTTTAATCCAATCTTAGATAATGTTTAATTGTCATTTTAATTGGATGACACCCAGAGACCTTTGTGTGGGATGGTGGCAATATAAATTGGATACCTTGTGGTAAGATTTGTAGCCAATAAATATCATAAATAAATAAATTTGCAAGCAGGGATCTTACGAAAAAATTAACTGCTGAAGTAATCCAAGAAAAGAAACAATCTGCTATCTATTTTTGAGCCTATTTAGACCCTGACAATCCGAAGCAGCAGCAATCTATTACCATAATTTCTAGATTTAGTAACAATTTGAAACACTGAATTAGTTCCACATTGATATAAATGGATATTATGTAGATTGATTGATTAGTTCTCTTTTCTCCTTGGTTTCTGTTAGATTTGGTTCCTTTTAATCTCAATAATGGAGGTAAGGCTTTTCCTCCCTTTTAGAATCACAGTTGTATCCTTTTTTAAAAACTGTTTTTATTTCATTATTTAATATCCAAGAAAATGATAAAATTAGGTCTTTCTGCTTATGTGATTCCGTGAGAGAGAGAGAGAGAGAGGGTGGGAGGGAAGGAGAGGCTGATTGGCCTCTCTCTTGAAAGTGGGCTGGTAACCAAAAGCTTGACCTGAAACCATTCCTCAATTTCAAAGAATTCAGATATTCATAAGAAAGGTGAATATGCAAGGACAGTTCCAAACTGGCAAGAAAAAAAGATATTTCCTCTGACACAAGTAACCTTGCACAATCCACCATGTTCTTTTATCTCTTCTGACCTCATCCTTCAAGATCTTTTTTCTTATTTTATTATGGAAGAAATTTTATTTATTTATTTATTTATTTAATTAAACTTTTATACCGCTCCCTCTCCCAAAAAGGGACTCGGGGCGGTGTACAGCCTACTAAAAAACATAACAATAAATATACAATAAATACAATTAAAAATAGATTAAACAATTTGATCCGGCTGTGTCTATCCAAAGGATTCAATTAAAAGTTAAAAGCTAATAAAACCCCAATTAAAATTGAAATAAAACCAAAACACAGTTACCGGGCCAGGCCAGCCTGTTTAAAAAATAGGGTTTTCACTGCGCGCCGGAAGGTGAGAATATCCGTCATAGCCCGTATCTCCAGGGGGAGATCATTCCATAGGGAGGGAGCTCCCACAGAGAAAGCCCGAACTCTCGGGGCCATCAGCCTACAACGGCCAGGCGGCGGTATCCCAATTAGGGCAACCCTGTGGGAGCGTACTGGGCGGCGGGAGGTTGACGATGGCAGTAGGCGGTCCCGTAAGTACCCAGGTCCCGAGCCATGGAGCACTTTAAATACCATCAGTACCACCTTGAATCGAATCCGGTAGGCCACAGGAAGCCAGTGAAGCCTGCGGAGAAGCGGTGTAACGTGGGAGATCCGAGGGGCAATCACAATCACCTGCGCGGCTGCATTCTGGACCAACTGTAACCTCCGGAGACTCTTCAAGGGGAGCCCCATGTAGAGAGCATTGCAATAATCCAGGCGGGAGATAATGAGGGCGGACGTGACTGTGCGAAGTGCGCCCAGATCCAGAAAGGGCCGCAACTGGTGAATCAGACGAATCTGATAAAAAGCCCCCCTGGCGACGGCTGCAATGTGCTCTTCTAAAGACAGCCGTACATCCAGGAGGACGCCCAGATTGCGCGCCCTTTCCACGGGGGTCAAAACCTCTCCCCCCACGGCCAGCGAAGGAACCAGCTGGCTGTATCTGGGCGCAGGAAACCACAGCCACTCGGTTTTGGTCGGGTTGAGACGAAGCCTGTTACGACCCATCCAACTCCGCACGGCCTCCAGGCACCGGGACATCACTTCGACGGCTTTGTTGGGGTGGCCCGGGGTGGAGATGTACAGCTGAGTATCATCAGCGTACTGATGGAACTCCACCCCGAAGCCACGGATGATCTCGCCCAGCGGCTTCACATAAATGTTGAACAGCAGGGGCGAGAGCACCGACCCCTGAGGCACCCCACACAGTAGGGGCCTCGGGGCCGACCTCTGCCCCCCTGTCAACACGAATTGCAAACGGTCGGAGAGGAAGGAGGTGAACCACCGCAACACGGTGCCCCCCACTCCTAACCCCTCCAACCGCCGCAATAAGATACTGTGGTCGACAGTATCAAAAGCCGCTGAGAGATCTAATAGGACCAGGACAGAGGAACAACCCCTGTCCCGAGCCCTCCAGAGATCATCAACCAACGCGACCAAAGCTGTCTCTGTGCTGTGCCCGGTCCTGAAACCCGATTGGAGGGGGTCGAGATAACTCGCTTCATCCAGGTACTGCGGGAGCTAACGTGCCACCACACTCTCAACAACCTTCACAACAAAACGAATGTTAGAGACAGGACGATAATTAGATAACAATGCTGGGTCCAGGGACGGTTTCTTGAGGAGGGGCCGCACCACCGCCTCTTTCAAGGCAGCAGGCAACAGCCCCTCTCTCAAGGAAGCGTTTATAATACCCTGGAACCAGCCTCGTGTCACCTCCCGAGTGGCCAAAACCAGCCAGGAGGGACACGGGTCCAACAAACAGGTGGTGGCATTAAGCCCCCCCAGTATCCTGTCCACATCCTCCAAAGTAACAGGGTCGAACTCAACCCAATTGACCTCACCGATATCCACCCCCACCCCCCCCGCCCGGAGATGCCCAATCGGAGTCCAGTTCGCTACGGATCTGAGCGATTTTGTCCTGCAGAAACCTAGAAAACTCCTCAGCCCGTCCCTGCAAGGGGTCCTCCCGCGCTCCCACCTCCAGGAGGGAGCGGGTCACCCTAAACAGGGCGGCTGGGCGGTTTTCCGCGGACGCAATAAGGGTGGAGAGGTAGGACCTTCTCGCCATCCTTATCGCCACTAAATATGTCTTAATATAAGAACGTAATAGTGTTCGGTGAGACCCAGAGCGGCTAGCCCTCCAACTGCTCTCTAGGCGTCTTTTCCGGTGCTTCATCTCCCTTAGCTCCTCAGAGAACCAGGGAGCCACATGGGATCAGCACCGGGTCAGAGGCCGCAAGGGCACGACTCGGTCAAGGGCCCCAGCAGCCACCCTATCCCAGGTGGCGACCAAGCCCTCAACTGAGTCGTGTGTGTGAGCTTCGGGAAATGGCCCAAGCTCCGTCAGGAACCTATCAGGGTCCATCAGGGTCCATTCTCAAGAAATTGGGAAGCTTGGAAATTAAGAACCACAAAATAGTCGATCTTAGCTGCGTCTCATTGTAAAACCACATTGATCAAAGTGTTCTGGATGAATCCAGTACCGTTTTCTCTAGTAACACCCACCTTCCTGAGTGGAGATGGTCCCCTCTGGACAAAGAAAACAGTCATAGCAGCAAACTGGCTCTCCTTTCCGAACCTGCTTGAAAAATCCAGGACGGCAATTTTCCACACATTTGGATTGAGGCAGAGACTAAGCAGAAAAACAAAGAATGGCAAATGTACTATGGTACAAATAACCATCTATAATCTTCTATGAATAATGGAGGTGCACATACTGGCAGAATTTTCATTTGTGAGAAAAGACACCAATATTTCACCTACCTTGTTAAGCAACTTTAGCTGTGAAAGAGCATCTTGGTCAATAGTAAGGCTCTGTCTTTCAAAACTGCCTAGTTGCTCTGTAATGGGATCCTCCCTGGAGAGAACTATCGTGCTTTTGATGTTCAGATCTGCTGCTATATCCCCATTTTGATCCAAGTACAGTTTCATATAGGAAAGATTGTAAAACTCATTCTTCTTCAGAAATCGATGGAACTAGGATAGAAATATCCTGGAATGTTAAAAGCAAAAAGCCATAGGATTTTTTAAACCCCACATTGTCTTTTCACATTTGACTCTTTCTATTACATTTGTCCCACTTGCAAATTGGGAGTTGGGAGAACAAGTGTTATCAGTATTCTCAAAAGAGAAAATAAAAAGGTTCAGCAAAATTTGTCAATCTTAGAGGGTAATTATCAGAAAGCCTGAATTTGTCAGAAGGAAAGTTGCAGGGCTGATCTTGTCCCTGGCAGACCAGACACTAAAGATGGACAGAATTTTGCAATTCTGAAAGTTCAATTTTCCTACTAACTTTTTTTTCAAGTGAAAATTTAGGGGAATCCCTTCTCAGTTTCTTTCTCTTACATTATACTGCTGTGGGCTTCCCCCTTTTAACTGATCCTTCCCTAGGGGCATTCTCCATCTTATTACACTTCTTAAATAGATTTTGGGAATGCTGGTGATATAACTTGATTTCAGTAAAACAATTTTTGATGAGATTAGTAATCTAGTTGAGTGATGGTTGGATGGTATAATGATTATCTGGGTAAAAATTGTCTTACTATTGTACTCAATAATATTCAATGTTCCCCATAAAACTTGCTAAATAGTAATTAGTTCTTGATCATCTATTCTTCTATGTTTTCTGGAAAATGGAAAAGTATCCACAATTTTTTTCTTTTATATGTATACAGTATCTATGTATGCATGTTTATGTGTGTGTTTGTTATGTATGTATGAATACTGGTCACTGATTATAATAAATTAGTAGTATGTTAGTGATTTAATAATTAACATATAATTGCATGAGAATGTCATTAATGATGCATTGCAGAAAGGATCATGGAAACTATTCTTGATAAGAATATTTGTAAAAATGATCTCAAAATCATAGATTGTAAACCAAATGTGAGTTGGAAGCATGATAGTCATGGAATGAAGACAAATGCATCCATAAAAGTCTCAGGAGCAAACATCCTGGTTTTGAGAGAAATTAAGACAAGTAGAAAGTCATCTTGCAAGCACTACATTTTGAGAAGCACAAATACTGGAAACCAAGGAAGAGATCAAAGGAGTTGATCTTAGCCTTAAGGAAGACAGGAGAAGAGCCATGTTGCTCTTTAGGGCTGAAAATCAGAAGGAGTCTGGTAGCACCTTTTTCAACTGAAATGATCTCTTGACTGGAAAACGGAGGATACAGCACTCTTCCAATAACTGAAAGGTGTTACACAGAAGCTTGCTATTATTCCAGAGAGTTGGACATGGAAAAATGGAAAACTCAGGTCTGTCACAAGAGAGGAGATTCTGGCTGAATGAGATGGAAAACATTCTAAAAAGAGGAGCAGTTTTAGAGCTGATCTGGTGAACCAGATAAGTTCAGTTTCCTCTGCAATGATTGTTTTAATGCCAAGACCCAGCAGCCACCATTTAAAGAAGCTTTAACTGTTTTTTATTTTATTTTTTTTTGTAAAGAAGGGGCATGGCACTTAGATGGTCTCAGAGTCTCCTTCAAATTATAAACATAAAATTCTAAAATGCTAATCATTTGGCCGGGGAAGCGAGCCGCAAGTGTTAGACGCGGGAACGGCTGGTGCATATAAACAAAGCCTCTAGCAGTGCTTTAGTTACCATCGCCGTTGTTTCTCAATTAAATCTAAAAAGAAGGAGAAGACTGAGAATTTGCCAGCAATCCTGAGAGTGAGCAGAGAGAGTGACCAGGACATTGTCCCGAGCAGAGAGCCTAAGTCTCCATTCCGTAGGACGCCATTCCGAACGGGTGAGACCTGAAAGACCTGAGACTGGTAGATAACAAATAGGGTGTGCAAAGATCAAAGAGCGGATAGCGGAGAGCGGATAGCGGATAGTGATAAGAGCAGACACGAGCTGTGAATAAATGAGAGCAGAGAGTGGATAGCGGAGAGCAGATAAATATAAGAGCCAGGATGAGCTGTGTTTAGATGAGAGGTTGATTCAGACACTTACAGAGAGACTGATTCTGGGAGTGAAGATTGATTGGTGTAGAGTGTGAATCTGAACTGCAGAGAAAGAGACGAAACTGACAGAGGGTAATCCTAAACATCCAAAAAGGAATAGGGACTGGAGGAGAGCAAGAGACTGTAATTCTAAATGGCCGCTAATTGGGGAGAACAAAGGAGACTCACAGAGAATTGATAGTCTCCATATAAATCACCCAGCTCCATTTAAATCACCCAGCTGATTAGTCAGCCTGAATTTAAATTCCCACTCAGCTGATGGGACAACCTCCACTAAACCCCCATCCATATCTCATCCTTTCCAAACTCCAAAGTAGATGATTGGTGAGCTCATTCAAATCTTCTCCATTCAAATCTATCAAACAGCAACGCTTCCTCTTTAAAACAAAAACAAACCAAAACCAAAATCAAAAAAGTGGCTTTAAAGAAAAACAAAGGAACTTTACACAACAAACCTCCAATACTTTATTACTTCCACTATTTCAGTACCTCAAGTCCAAATATTTATAGTTAATGCTCTGTCTATAATAATTGATTTATCATATAACAGTATAATAATTAATTGTTAAATGATCACTAATTTACTGATTCATTGAATTGAGAGAGATTTAATACTGTATCATTCATTATCTAGTCGATTGATTGATTCTTAGTAATAAGTTGATTGATTGATTTTTAGTAATAAGTAACCTTACTTTTGATTTGTTCTCTAACTTATCGATTAACATTTATTAATTACCAACATTCATTAAGTAACTATCTACCTATCACATTAATCAACGTTTCAAGATGGTGGCTGGAGGACTCACCCGGGAGGAGCTCCATCGTGGCAACCGGGTTTAGGGGTAAGTCCCTTCCCCTCTGGGTCCCCACAGGTGGCAGAGGTGTCTAAAGGACCAGGGGGGGTCGGAGAAGCCGCGGGGAAATGGCGGAACTGCTGGCAGTGCCGGAGTTGCCCGGGCGGTTTTCGGGCAGCGGAGGCCCTGCCGTGGCCGGGCTTCAGCCACCGCGGTCAACATTGGGCGGCAGCGGTCCTGGAAAGGCAGTGGGGCCACGGATGGAGCCCCCTTCCCCCCTAGGTCCACAACAGTGGCAGAGGTGGTTAAAGGGCCAGGGGGATGGCCCCGGAGAAACCACAGAGAGACAGAGGAGCCGCTGGTGATACCAGAGCTGCCGGGGTGTTTTTTGGGCGGCGGTGGCCTCAACGGATGTGGCCTCCTGATCTGATGACGGTGGTGCTGGCTCCGGCGGCAAAGGTTATGGCTTCATTGACTCCAGCGACGGCAGAGGTGGCGGTGACTAGGTGGCCATGGAGGCGACAATGTCAGCAGCGGCAGTGTCGGGGTTTGGTGCCATTGCCTGGTTTGGCAGGGATGCCGGCCTCGGCGGTGGTGATCCTGGCATCGGAGGCATCGGTGGTGCCGGTGTTGCACCCGCCTCGATGCTGCTGGTGGAAATGAAGATGGTGGCCGGATGAGACGCGGACATGGACTGGGCGTTTTTGGGCCTGGTTTACGGAGGAGCTGAGGGAGATGATGTGCCAGAAAAGATGTCTGGAGGGCGTTTGGAGGGCCAGTCATGCCGAGTCTGACCAGACACAGGTGAGGTCCCATATTAGGACCTACTTGGTGGCGATAGAGGCGGCAAAGCGTTCACATTTCTCCGCCTTTATTGCATCGGCAGAAAATCGGCCTGCCGCTCTGTTTAGTGTGACCCGCTCCCTGCTTGAGCCGAGAGCGCGGGAGGACCTCTTGCAGGGCAGGGCAGAGGAGTTTTCCCAATTTCTGCATGATAAAATCACTCAGATTCGGGGCGGGCTGGACTCCGGTTGGACGGTCCCAGGGGAGGTGTCCAGGGCAAGTCTTGAGACTGTTATCTGGGAGGAGTTTGATCCTGTGACTGCCAAGGGTGTGGACAGGTTGCTGGGGAGGCTGAATACCACATGTTTGTTGGACCCGTGCCCCTCCTGGTTGGTTTCTACCTCCAGGGAGGTGACATGAGGCTGGCTCCAGGGGATTGTCAACGCTTTGTTGAGGGAGGGATCACTTCCTACCGCTTTGAAAATGGCGGTGGTGCGACCCCTCCTCAAGAAGCCTGCCCTGGACCCGGCTCTTTTAAATAATTACCATCCAGTCTCCAATCTCCCCTTTGTGGTGAAGGTTGTCGAGAGTGTGGTGGCGCGTCAACTTCCTCAGTATCTGGAGGAAACGATTTACCTTGATCCTTTCCAATTGGGCTTCAGTCCCGGGTACAGCACTGAAACAACATTGGTCGCATTGGTTGATGATCTCTTGAGGGCCCATGATAGAGGTTATTCCTCTGTCCTGGTCCTATTAGATCTCTCAGCAGCTTTTGATACTATCAACCATAGTATCCTATTGCAGCGGTTGGAGAGGTTGGGAATTGGAGGAACTGTTTTGCGGTGGTTCGCCTCTTTCCTCTCTAACCGCTTGCAATTTGTGTTGACCGGGGGGAGGTCCACCCCTAGGCATCTCGTTTGTGGGGTGCCTCAGGGGTCGGTCCTCTCCCCTCTTTTGTTCAACATTTATGTGAAGCCACTGGGGGAGATCATTCATGGCTTTGGGGTGAAATGTCATCTTTATGCTGATGATACTCAGCTTTACATCTCCACCCCAAACCACCCCAACGATGCTGTGGAGGTTATGTCCCGGTGCCTGGAGGCTGTGTGGATTTGGATGGGCAGGAACAGGCTTCAGCTCAACCCTTCCAAGACTGAGTGGCTGTGGTTTCTGGTGGCCCGATATAGTCAGCTGACTCTGTCACTGGCTATTGGGGGAGAGATCTTAACCCCCACAGAAAGGGCTCGCAATCTAGGCATCCTCCTGGATGCACGGCTGTCTTTAGAAGATCATATTACGGCCGTCTCCAGGGGGACTTTTTATCAGGTTCACCTGATTCGCCAGTTGTGGCCCTTTCTTGATCGGGACGCCTTACGCACGGTCACTCATGCCCAGGTCACCTCCCGCCTGGACTATTGTAACACTCTCTACATGGGGCTGCCTGCAGGGAGCACCTGGAGGCTTCAACTGGTGCAAAATGCAGCCACGCGGGTGGTTATGGGGGCGTGAAGAAACTCCCATGTGACGCCTCTCCTGCGTGAGCTGCATTGGTTGCCAGTGGCCTTCCGGGTTCACTTTAAGGTTCTGGTTTTGACGTTTAAAGCGCTCCATGGCATCGGACCAGGTTACTTGCAAGACCGCGTTCTGTCAGTAGTCTCCCACCGACCGGTGCGCCCCCACAGGGAGGGTCTCCTTCGGGTCCCGACGGTATCTATGTGCCGCTTGGTGACCTCGAGGAACAGGGCCTTCTCTGTGGTGGCACCCGCCCTCTGGAATGGGTTACCTCCTGCATTACAGACGACCACTGACCTGAGAGCATTTAGACGTGCGTTGAAAACTTGGGTCTTTGAGCAGGCCGGCCTGGGCTGATTTTAAATTAGGGTTTTTAGAAATTGGGGTTTTAGAATTTGGGGTTTTAGAATTTGGGATTTTATATCTTACTATTGGTGTTTTTAAATATAATCTTAACAGCAGCCGTGTATTTAATTTCTTTTAACTTTTGTAATTTGTATTATATTATAGTTGGCTGTACACCACCCTGAGTCCCTCGGGAGAAGGGCAGTATATAAATTCGATATAAATAAATAAAAATAAATAAATAAATTAACTATTATAACTGTTTAGTGTACTATTGCTATTGACCATGTCAGCCAAAAACTCCAAAAACTTGGGCAACATCCTGCCCACACACTTTTATCTTTCTTGGTGACTTCAATCTACCTTACATTAACTGGACCCTAAACGAATGTAAAACTGAACCTATACATGCAACCTTCTACAACGCTGTAACAAACCTAGGACTGGAACAACTAGTAACCAACAATACTAGACTTAACAATTGCCTCTACCTCATCTTCTGCAATAATTTGAATTCAATTTACGGAATACAAATTAAAGAACCCTTTTCCAATAGTGACCACAGCATGATTGACTTTTGGCTCAACATAAATCCTCACAAAATCAAGACAACGACGTGATCCCCAATTATAACTTCAAAAAAGGCAACTATGATCTTATAGACAATGATCTCTCATCCCTTGATTGGCACTGGATGCAATACTGTTGAAGACCATTACAACATATTTTGACTTGAAGTCAAAAGAGTCATCAAACTATATGTACCAATAACAATTCCAAAAACCAGAAAAAACAGATTACCCATAACAATAAGGAAGCTTCAATCCAAAAAGAGATCACTTTGGTGAAAAAACAAATCTGGTCACGTTGCCAACTTCAAAAGCCAATACAAAAATTTATGCCACCAGATAAAGACTGAATGCACCAATTATCACATTAAACAAGAGGAAAACCTTCTATGCATCCATTCCACTTTCTACAATTTTATAAACAACAAATTAAAAAAACTCAAGCTCTGTCACTGCGTTTATTTTGGGTTTGTCTGGTGAGCTTCCACAGAAGTTTCCAGAATATGCCGGACTGGCTATCACATTACCATAGTAACAAGATATGAGTGTCTTGTGATGTTTGGATTACTGCGCATGTGTGCAGGGGAGGAGTTTTACTTCTGCTTCACTTTCATTTTATTCTTTCTTTTACTTGCTTGCTCCTTATATGTACTGCTCTTCTTTGTGTTCTCCTAGTTTTTTTGTAAATAAAGTATGCTGGCAACAGAAAAACACGATTCATTTCCTCTAATTTATAAAGCTGAATTTTTTCGCCTTGACATATGAGAGAGA
This sequence comes from Bungarus multicinctus, assembly GCA_023653725.1. Taxonomy (NCBI): domain Eukaryota; kingdom Metazoa; phylum Chordata; class Lepidosauria; order Squamata; family Elapidae; genus Bungarus; species Bungarus multicinctus. The sequence goes on along the minus strand of CM042834.1, from coordinate 12,321,699 downwards.
TGTTCCAGAGAGAGATCCTGTTGCTATCCCAAAGGTTCCTAAAACCAACAAAAGTAAGAAACAGCTTGCTCACAGCAAGCCTAAAGTTCCTAGTAAGAATGTTGAGAATTCGCTAACAGGTAAACTTTTGCATTCAGGTGTATCTAAAAGTGGCATAGAAGATTGGAGCATGCCAGTTTTCGTGTTCTTAACAAGATGCCAGAATTCGTAAAAGGTTTGGATCTGAAGGGGTGTAAGGTGTTCTTGGATTGTGCTGTCTGCAAGAAAGCCAAATCAAAGGCGGCAGCAGTTCCAAAACGAGCTACATGCCTGTTAACACCCATTTTTGATTTGGTACATATTGACATAGAAGGTCCATTTGCACCAACACTTGGTGGTAGAAAATATTTCTTAACAATTGTTGACAATTATTCTAGATATGGATTTGTATTTCCTATGAAGGAAAAATCAGAGACCTTTCAGATCTTTAAAGACTTTGCAACTTATGTCAACATTCAACATGGGGTTCACATCGCTAGAATTCAAAGTGATCGTGGTGCTAAATTCATGTGCCAGCATTATCAGGACTGGATGCGTAAGAATGGAATTCTGCACCAGATCTCAGCTCCTTACGTTCCTGTGAAAAATGGAGTGGTGGAATGAGAAATGGAGTTCTGCAAACCATGATGTGTTGTCTCCTAGAAGACGCTAATCTGAGTTTCCCATACTGAGGTGAAGCAATTAAATATGCAAACTACATCGTTAACTGCATCTGGAGCAGTGTAATAAACCAGACACCTTGCTTTATGTTATATGGATATAAACCCGATCTGAGAAATATCCATATTTTTGGTTCATACGCTTTGGTGAATATTTCTTTAGCTCAAAGGAAGAAAGGAGGTCCAGCAGCAAAAAGACTGAGATTCATGGGTATTGATGACAATTCCAGATGCAGCAAGTTCATTGACTCCAGACATGTAATAGTGGTTTCTCAATCCTTTGATTTTGAAGAAGATGCTGACTGGTCCATAATTCACTCCAATGATCCCAGAGTTTATTTTCCTAGAGATGATGTTATGCAGTCTGATGATCGAGATTATCAGGCAGATGTTCCATCAACTAGTTCTTTTCAACCAGAGGTTCTGTCTTCACAAGCCGTCGATGCTGAGGCTAGCGATGAGGAAAAAGACGAGGACAAAATGGAAGAAGAATGGACCGTTGTTCCGAGTCGTTCCGAGAGGGTCAAGAAGGGGATCCCTTTGCAGCGATATTCATGGCAATTAACAAAAGCACCTTTACCTTTGATTTGTGCTGTTACACTGCCTCCTGATAACTTCATGCAAATCAAGCATCTTCCTGATTTAGAGCAAGAGAAATGGTATGAGGCAATGCAGGCTGAAATGGACAGTCTAAAGAAACTCAAGGTGTTTATGCCTGCAAGTCCTCCAGCAAACAAGAAAGTTATTGGCACTAGATGGGTCTACAGAATTAAGAAGAATCCAAATGGTGAGTCATTATACAAGGCTAGACTTTTAGCTCACGGTTTCGCTCAACGTTATACTGAGGACTACACAAATACTTACTCACCGACAGTTCGGACTGAGAGCGTGAAAATTTCTTTAACCATTGCAACTATTCTTGGTTTAGAAGTGTTCCAGTTCGATGTTGAAACAGCTTATTTACATGCTGACCTGGATGAAGAAATTTACGTCAAAGGCCCTTCAGGGTTCGGGAAGGAAGAAGGGGATACCTGGTTCTTAAACAAAAGTCTTTATGATGTGAAACAGTCTGGTTTAATGTGGTATTTATGTCTTATTGACAAACTAAATTTAATGGGTTTTATTAAATCCAAAACTGATGAATGCATGTTCACAAAAAAATCTGGGAATGCATATGAGATAATTCTTGTTTATGTTGATGATATTGTTTATATTGGTCCAAATAAGCATATGAGAGTTTTGCTAAAGCTTTGCAGAAATATTTCACATTAAAATCTTTAGGTCATATTAACACTTATTTGGGTGTTCAGATTACTAAAACTCACAAGGGGTTTAGTATTTCACAAGAGGACAAGATTGAACAACTGTTGAATGATTGCATTATGAAAGATGCTAATCCAGTTCGCATACCTATGCAAACAGATTTTCATAATCTTGCACATGAACCAAGTCCTGATTTTGAAGATCAAACACTTTATCATTCAGTAATTGGGTCCTTGTTACACATTAGGAGTTGGACCAGACCAGATATTGCACTTAGTGTTAATCTTTTGTCACGACACGTAGGTAAAGCAAAACAGTTTCATTGGTTATGCATTAAGTCAACAAGATATTTGAAGCACATTAAAAGTATGAAGTTGTTGTTAGAACCGACATATACTAACTATGCAGAATTGTGTTGTTATGCAGATTCTGATTGGGCGAGTGATAAAAAGTCACCTAAAAGTACTTCAGGTTATATGGTGTTCCTAAATGCATGTCCTGTTTACTGGCATGTGCGTAAACAAAATTTCATTTCATGTTCATCTACTAAAGCTGAATATGCTTGTGTTTCAGATGCATGTAATTCCTTAACGTGGTGCTTTAGTTGATGCTTTACTTACAGATATCTGAATTCACCCAATACAGCCAATCATCATGATGGAAGACAATGAATCTGTGGTTCATATTTCCAAAACTCATTTCACAGGTTCTAGGTCCAGACACATTGACATTCGGTATAAGAACATAAAGCAACTAGTCAAACAAGGTTTTGTTAAATTGCAGTATGTGTTCACACATGATCAGATTGCTAATATGCTCAACAAACCACTTGCAGCTGCTCAGCATGAAAACCTGTGTGAGAAGATGTGCCTTACCTGATGTCCGCTCATCAGACAAAGAAGGGGGTGTCACTGCATTTATTTTGGGTTTGTCTGGTGAGCTTCCACAGAAGTTTCCAGAATATGCCAGACTGGTTATCACATTACCATAGTAACAAGATATGAGTGTCTTGTGATGTTTGGTTTACTGCACATGTGTGCAGGGGAGGAGTTTGACTTCTACTTCACTTTCATTTTATTCTTTCTTTTACTTGCTTGCTCCTTATATGTACTGCTCTTCTTTGTGTTCTCCTAGTTTTTTTGTAAATAAAGTATGCTGGCAACAGAAAAACAGGATTCATTTCCTCTAATTTATAAAGCTGAATTTTGTCGCTTTGACATACTGTTGAAGACCATTACAACATATTTTTACTTGAAGTCAAAAGAGTCATCAAACTATATGTACCAATAACAACTCCAAAAACCAGAAAAAACAGATTACCCATAACAATTTATTTTTATTATTATTTTATTTTATTGTTCGTATTTCTATACCGCTCCCTCTCCCAAAAGGGACTCGGGGCGGTGTACAGCCTAATAAATACATAAAATACAAAGTTACAAAATTAAATAGAATTTAAAACCAGATTAAACATAGATGTGGCTGCATCCCATAAAATTTTAAAATGAGATTAAAATTTAAAAAACCCTGTTAACTTAAAACCCCATAGACCCTTACTGGGCCAGGCCAGCCTGTTTAAAAAATAGGGTCTTAACTGCGCGCCGGAAGGAGAGGATATCTGTCATGGCTCGTATCTCCGGGGGGAGATCATTCCACAGGGAGGGGGCTCCCACAGAGAAAGCACGCACCCTCGGGGCCGCCAGCCGACAACGATCAGGTGGCGGTACCCCAAGTAGGGCGACCCTGTGGGAGCGTACTGGGCGGCGGGAGGTTGTTGGTGGCAGCAGGTGGTCCCGTAAGTACCCAGGTCCCGAGCCATGGAGCACTTTAAATACAATCAGTACCACCTTGAATCGAATCCGGAAGGCCACAGGAAGCCAGTGCAGCCTGCGGAGAAGTGGTGTTACGTGTGCGCCCCGAGGGGCGCCCACAATCACCTGCGCGGCTGCATTCTGAACTAACTGCAACCTCCGGAGACTCTTCAAGGGGAGCCCCATGTAGAGAGCATTGCAATAATCCAAACGGGAGATAACGAGGGCGGACATGACTGTGCGAAGTGCGCCCAGATCTAGAAAGGGCCGCAACTGGTGAATCAGACGAATCTGATAAAAAGCCCCCCTGGCGACGGCTGCAATGTGCTCTTCTAAAGACAGCCGCACATCCAGGAGGACGCCCAGATTGCGCGCCCTTTCCACGGGGGTCAAAACCTCTCCCCCCACGACCAGCGAAGGAACCAGCTGGCTGTATCTGGGTGCAGGAAACCACAGCCACTCAGTTTTGGTCGGGTTGAGACGAAGCCTGTTACGACCCATCCAACCCCCCACGGCCTCCAGGCACCGGGTCATCACTTCGACGGCTTCGTTGGGGTGGCCCGGGGTGGAGATGTACAGCTGAGTATCATCAGCGTACTGATGGAACTCCACCCCAAAGCCATGGATGATCTCACCCAACGGCTTTACATAAATGTTGAACAGCAGGGGCGAGAGCACTGACCCCTGAGGCACCCCACAAAGCAGGGGCCTTGGGGACGATCTCTGCCCCCCCGTCAACACAAATTGCGAACGGTCGGAGAGGAAGGAGGAGAACCACCGCAACACGGTGCCTCCAACCCCCAACCCCTCCAACCGCTGCAATAAGATACTGTGGTCGACAGTATCAAAAGCCGCCGAGAGATCTAACAGGACCAGGACAGAGGAACAACCTCTGTCCCGAGCCCTCCAGAGATCATCAACCAACGCGACCAATGCCGTCTCCGTGCTGTGCCCGGGCCTGAAGCCCGATTGGAGGGGGTCAAGATAACTCGCTTCATCCAGGAACTGGGGGAGCTGACGGGCCACCACACTCTCTACAACCTTCGCAACAAAGCGAAGGTTGGAGACAGGACGATAATTTGATAACAATGCTGGGTCCAGGGACGGTTTCTTGAGGAGGGGCCGCACCACCGCCTCCTTCAAGGCGGCGGGTAAAAGCCCCTCTCTCAAGGAAGCGTTTATAATACCCTGGAACCAGCCTCGTGTCACCTCCCGAGTGGCCAAGACCAGCCAGGAGGGGCACGGGTCCAACAAACAGGTGGTGGCATTCAGTCCCCCCAGCACCCTGTCCACGTCTTCTACAGTAACAGGGTCGAACTCAACCCAATTAACCTCACCGATATCCACCCCCGCCCCCCCGCCCGGAGATGCCCAGTCGGAGTCCAGCTCATCTCGAATCTGAGCGATTTTGTCCTGCAGAAACCTAGAAAACTCCTCAGCCCGTCCCTGTAAGGGATCCTCCCGCGCTTCCATCTCTAAAAGGGAGCGGGTCACCTTAAACAGGGCGGCTGGGCGGTTTTCCGCGGACGCAATAAGGGTGGAGAGGTAATCCTCCTCGCCATCCTTATCGCCACTAAATACGTCTTAATATAAGATCGTAGAAGTGTTCGGTCAGACTCAGAACGGCTAGCCCTCCAACTACTCTCTAGGCATCTTTTCTGGCGCTTCATCTCCCTTAGCTCCTCAGAAAACCAAGGAGCCACTTGGGATCGGCACCGGGTCAGAGGCCGCAAGGGCACGACCCGGTCAAGGGCCCCAGCAGCCACCCTATCCCAGGTGGCAACCAAGCCCTCAACCGAGTCGTGTGTGCGAGCTTCGGGAAATGGCCCAAGCTCCATCAGGAACCTATCCGGGTCCATCAGGCGCCTGGGGCGGTACCATTTAAGCGGCCCCGCCTCCCTGCAGTCGGGGGGTGCGGAACGGAAGTCGAGCTTCAGGAGCGAGTGATCTGTCCATGACAGGGGTTCTATAACTATATCCCCTACACCCAGTCCACTCTGCCACTGATCAGAGACAAAAACTAAATCCAGGGTGTGACCTCCCACGTGAGTAGGGTCCCGAATTAACTGGGTCAGGCCCATGGCTGTCATGGAAGCCATGAACTCCTGAGCAATCCCCGAGGTACCGCCGGCAGAAGGGAGGTTGAAATCCCCCATGACCATAAGCCTGGGGGTCTCAACCGCCACGCCGGCTATAACCTCAAGGAGCTCAAGCAGGGCCGATGCCAGGGAGCCAGGTATGCGATCAACAAGCCCACCTGCACCCTGGGACCAAACTTCACGTAAAGAGACTCACATCCGGTCGTCTGAGAAACAGTGGATTCCCTCGGACACAGATCTTCCTTAATAACCACCGCAACACCCCCGCCCCTCCCCTGGGCCCTCGGCCGATGAAAAACCCGAAACCCGGCTGGGCACATCTCCACAAGAGAGACTCCCCCCTCTGGGCCCAGCCAGGTCTCAGTGATGCCCACCAGGTCCGCTCCCCCCTCACAGATCAAATCATAAATGAGGGGGGGCTTATTACTAACGGACCTGGTGTTACACAACATCAGCCGAAGGCGCAGGGCCCGATTGCTCAGACCCCCCGGGAACGGGACATAACAAGGGGGTCGGAGCGCGCCACCGCTGACAAATAGCGGGGACGCGCTCCCAAAACAGAATGTGGCCCCCTATAACCGCCAAATCTGCCTCTCCCGCTCACCGTACTAATAGCTTTAAAATCACCCTCCCTGGGACAACCCCCCATCCTCAATACAGCCGCATCCGACCCCAAACCCTCCCGGCAACGCTCAACCCACGACCCGGTCCCAGCCCCAGGCGGGTTGTCCCCCAACCCCCGCCCGGCCAACCCTAACCCCTTTAAAAATCTAATTAAAAATTTTAAACAACCCTCCCTCCCACGTTTCCGGCGACCCCACCATCTCTCCGGATCCCAAGATCCGTCTTTGAGATAAGTCTTGGAGAGGTAAGAGGGCCAACTCTGAGACAGGGGGACATATCTCAGGGCCCACAGATGTTTCGAGGAATATGTCAATGTCTGTGTCTTTGGCTGGATCTTCCCTGACTGCCATCGACCAGGCAAAGGCCAAACCAAACGGGACCTACATCTCCGGGCCTGATGGAAATTGCCAGGCACCATATCCGATGCCTGGCCAAACAGCGCCCCCGTCGCCCGAGAGGCCCAAAGAGCCCTCGGCGGCAGCGGCTCCGGCCCTGAAACCAGTCCCGGGCCCGGCCTCCACACCAGTGGCGGCCCCAGCAGCGGCAATGTCGGTCTCAACGGCCCCAGCGGCAGCGGCGGTGGCCTCAGAGGCCCCAACGGCGACCTCCTCCGGCCACCCCATGGCTCCCTCCACGCCGGTGACGGCCCCAGCGGCGGCTCCGACCTCAACGGCGGCGTCGACAGCAGCGGCCCCAGCGATGACGGCGGTAGCCCCAACAGCCCTAGCGGTAGCGGCATAGGCCTCAGAGGCTCCAACGGCGACCTCCTCCGGCCTCCCCACGGCCTCCTCCGCGCCGGCAATGGCCCCAGCGGCAGCAACGATGGCCTCCATGGCCCCAGCAGCAGCGACGGCGGCGGCAGCAGTGGCAGCTCCGGCAGCGACCCCAACGGCTGCGGCAACGGCGGCGGCCTCAGCGACGACCTCCTCCGGCCTCCCCATGGCCTCCTCCGCACCGGTGACAGCGGCGACAGTCCCAGCGGCCATGGCGGCAGCCCCGGCCTCGGTAGCGGCCTCAGGGGCCCCCGCGACGACGGCGGCAGCCCCCGCAGCAGCGACGACGGTCCCCAGCAGCAGCGATGACCACCCCCAGCAGCGGCAGCCCCAGCAGCAGCGACGACGGTAGCGGCAGCCCCAGCAGCAGTCCAACGGCACCATGGCCTCCTCCGCACTTCCACGGCCTCCTCGGGGCTGCCCACCACCCCCCCCGGGTCCTTTTGCCACCCCTGCCACAGGTGAGGACCCTGGGGGAGGGCGACTTACCCCAAATTTCGGCCGTGGCAGCGGAGCTCCTCAGCCCAACATCCTCCGGTCACCATCTTAGAACTTCTCTTCAATAAGGAAGCTTCAATCCAAAAAGAGATCACTTTGGTGGAAAAACAAATCTGGTCACGTTGCCAGCTTCAAAAGCCGATACAAAAATTTATGCCACCAGATAAAGACTGAATGCACCAATTATCACATTAAACAAGAGGAAAATCTTCTACACACCAATTCCACCCGTGCTTTCTACAATTGTGTAAACAACAAACTAAAAGACTCAAGGTCCATCCCACCCCGGAAAGGACCTAATGGTAAAGACTGCAACGATGACATCATTAAAGCCAACCTCTTTAACACATTCTTTGGCTCAATATTTGTAAACAGCAATGGATCATGTCCAGTATTTCCTAGTCGAACCACAGATAACTACAATGATCTAATACATGTCGATTTTACAGAAGACAATGTTGAAAAAGTACTACACAATCTTAAACCATCCCTATCTATTAGACCAGACGGAATATGTGCCTACTTCTTAAAAAAGCTATCCACTGCCATAGCTGAACCTCTAAGCATAATCTATGAAAAATCTTTCAGGACCAGCTCCTTGCCAAAACTATGGTCGCAAGCCACGGACATCCCCATCTTCAAAAAAGGAGACCCCAGCCTAGTTCAAAAATTACAGACCAATCTCTTTATGCTGCATCACCTGTAAAGTCATGGAATCGATTATTAACCAATCCATTATCCTCCACTTAGAGACAAACAACCTTACTCTAATAAACAATTTGGTTTCAGAAAAAAACTATCCTGTAATCTGCAACTCCTACACTGCAATAACATATGGACTACACAACTTGATCAGGGCAAAGCAATAGACACAAACTACACAGACTTCTGTAAAGCCTTTGATTCAGTGGTACACAACAAACTACTCCTAAAACTAAAAACGAGCCAACAGGAGGGCAAAAATGGCCTCAAATGGGCCAAAAATCAGCTGGGAGGCATGTGCATGAGCAGTGCAGGTAAGTTTGGCTGGGGCTCGCGTGCCCGTACAAATGGGTATGCGTGCCATAGGTTCACCATCACGGCACTATAACATTAAAGTTGTTTATTATATATATCTACTGTATAACAGATAACAGTAATCAGAGTTGGAAGGGACCTTGTAGATCATCTAGTACAACCCCCCGCCCAAGTGGGAGAGCCTACACCATTTCTGACAAATGGCAGTCCAATCTCTTCTTGAAAGTCTCAAGTGATGGCGCTCCCACAACTTCCGAGGGCAACTTCTGTTCCATTAGTTGATTGTTCTCACTGTCAGAAAGTTTCTCCTTATTTCCAGGTTAAATCTCTCCTTGTTCAGTTTCCATCCATTATTCCTTGTCTGGCCTTCAGGGGCTTTAGAAAATAGCTTGACCCCTTCCTCTCTCTGGCAGCCCCTAGAATATTGAAAGACCACTATCATGTCTCCCCTGATCCTTCTCTTTACTAGGTACCCAAGCCCAGTTCCTGCAACTGTTCATTATATGTTTTAGCCTCCAGTCCCCTAATCATCCTGGTTGTTCTTCTCTGTACTTTTTCTAGAGTCTCAACATCTTTTTTATAATGTGGTGAACAAAACTGGATACAGTACTCTAGGTGTGGTCTTACTAAGGCTTTATAGAGTGGTATTAGTACTTTCCTTGATCTTGATTGTATCCCTCTGTTAATGGGAATTAGGCTGCTGCTGCACACTGCTGGCTGATATTTAGCTGGTTGTCCACTAAGACTCCAAGATCCCTCTCACAGTTACTGCTATTGAGCCTGGTTTCACTCAGTCTATATGTGTACTTTTGGTTTTTCTTGCCTAAGTGTAGGACTTTATTTTTCTCTACATTTAATTTCATTTTGTTAGATACGGCCCAGTGTTCTCGTCTGTCAAGATCCATCTGGTCTTGAGCCTACTTTCTTGGGTGTTACTATTCCTGCCAGCTTAGTATCATCTGCAAATTTGGTAAGTTCCCTTCTATTCCCTCATCTAAATCATTAATGAAGATATTGAAGAGTACTGGGCCTAAGACGGACCTTGTGGCACCACACTGCTTACTTTCCTCTATGTAGACTTAGACCCATTAAGGATTACTTGTTGAGTATGGTTTGCCAGCCAGTTGGGAGTCCATCTAGTGGTGGTGCTATCTATTCCACTTTTTTCTACTTTACTAAGAAGTAGGTTGTGGTCTACTTTGTTGAATGCCTTGCTGAAATCTAAATATATTATGTCCACAGTATTTTGCTGGTCTACTAATTTAGTCACTGTGTTGAAGAATGAAATAATATATCTGTATCTATCTATATCAATCTCTATTTCTATCTATCTCTATCTTTATATATATATCTATCTATCTGTTCTGACCCAAACCTTTTTCCAATAAAACAAACATGAACCAAAGGGAACAGAAACCTTTTAATGATTCTCATGAATCGCCGGTTAAAAGGCTGCTGCAAACTAATTAACTTTGATAAGCACAAACCTTGCCAAAACTATATGAGACTGCAAAGAATCACAGATAAGAAATATTTCATAACACAAGAGTCTTCAAATATCAACTTAAAATACTGCAATGTCCACGAGGCTGAGTTTCCAAATGTCTTTGCTTCCTGCAAAAGAATGTCCGATTCACAGCTGGCTTTTATCTTCTTGAAGGAGGGGCCATTACCTGGCAGACTTACTCCCGAGTTGCCTGTGCTGCTGCAGCTTCTCTTTCCTGCAAGCAACCCTGCACATACACGCACTTGGCACAGGCTCCTCAGGAACCTCCTCATTGCTGCTGCCAGCCCTCACAATCTCTGAAGGCAGCAGTCCACTCCTAAAGGTCCTGGCCCCTCATCTGAGTGCTTGCTCTCCTCAACCATCAGCACCTGCTGCCGGCTAACCACAACACTATCTATTTCTATCTCTATATCTAACCATCTCCATCTCCATCTCCTATCTATCTATCTATCTATCTATCTATCTATCTATCTATCTATCTATCTATCTATCTATCATATATATACCTATCTCTATCTCTATCTATCTATCTCTATAATCTATCTGTCTAATATATATCTATATCTGTAATCTATCCAGCTAGAAAACCAAGGAGTTTATGAAATACCATGCAACAATTTCTCAGCCACATACATTGGACAAACCAACAGGAGAATAAATGCATGCATTGCAGAACACAAGAACACAGTCAGAAAAGAAGAAAATACTTCCTCCCTTTTCCAGCACCTTAAAGCCACAGGACATGAAATTAATTTTGAGGGAACCACATTAATCTCCAATACTGAACACTTCAGCAAGAGAATAATCAGGGAAGCCATCAAAATAGAGAAATATCCCTATAACATGAATAAATGGGACAATACCTCCCACCTACCAGACATCTGGAAACTAGCCTTTATCAATAAATGAGTCCCAGCCATGAAAACCAACACTGGACCCAAAACAACACATGACACCACCACCAATCTCCCTCACTTGATTCAAACCCAAACCCACCCCATAGACGAAATGCAACCACCATCCAGAAACCAGACCACAGCTGCATCACCAGCTGCCACACACCCCGACCCCCAAACCAAGCAAATTGACACACACCATGAACACATAGCCAGGCCTCAAACCTGGAGCCAAACCGAAACCCGGAATGTCACATCAAAGCCACCCGCCCATGATATCATATCACCGAACTCAGGAGGTTACATCACAAAATTGCAGGATGTTACAACACAGCCAACAACCTAGGAGATTACAGCACAAGACCCCAGATGTCACAACAATAGAACTAAGAAGGTCATCACACAGCCCATTACCCAGGTTGTTACAACAAAGGAGGCTGATAGACACACAGTCAATACCTCAGCCACACATGTTCTTATGAAAAAGCCAGCCAATCTACAAACATCAACTCCATCAACCAATCAAGAAATGACAACACAGCCAACCTCCCCACCAGTATTTATAGAGAGATGGCAGTTCCGATCACACTTTGCTCACACAAGCCTGAAGATGGCGAGTGGGATCTTGTCGAAACATCGCCAAGATACTCTCAATCTTACATGGGAAAAGACCCAAACATGCCAAGACCTGCATACACACACAAACACACACACACATACACATGCAGGTCTTGGCATGTTCGGGTTTATATATATATCACAGCTCTGGAACATTATCCACAAGGGATTGGGATGGTATTGATCAACCTTGTTGGCCTTTTGAAGCACAAAAAGATTGAGATGGTTCCCCTCCTCCCTTGCATTCCCTCTCCAAAGAAAGTAAGTTTGGATCATTGTCTGGACATTATACCTGCCATGGCTGAAGCCTTTGAGCCCCCAACTTCTCTTCTCCCTTGTTCCTTCTTCTCTTGAACATGGAGGAATAGGCAGCACTCAAGGTATGGGCCAGAGTATTAATCAAAGTATAAGCAAGGAGGGTATATCGGTTCCAGATCCTGTTTCTTTCCACTTTGGTCTTCAGTGGAGATTTCTGAATGCATCTGCTCCGGCCTTTGACAGAAATGATGTCTTCTGAAAAAGAACAGAGAAAAGATTGGTCTCCGAACTGTGGTTGTACAAAGAGATTTGGTTCGAAGGAACTGTCATTTGGCTTTTTTTTCCATTGAAAACTGTAAGTCCAAACACTATGGATATATTTGAGAAATGTGTGTCTTCTTATTTGCAATTTCCCAAAGCCTGCATTTATCCAAACTTTCCCTTCAATGGCTCCTGGCAAACTTGTAAGTGTTGAATGGAAAAGAAGAAGTCTGTCCCAAAGGGAAAAATATTCTATAAAGTGAACAAAGACATTGACTTGTCTCCACTTAGAAATAGCATCCCTGAAGAGTTCTGTTTGTCTAGTAGTTGAGAATTGTTGTGATATAACAATACAAATTCCATTCCTGACAAGCATAGGAGTAAAAGTCCTCATGAAATTTTCTCCCGTCTCTGTGTCTGAAGCAAAGAGACCAATAAAGATCCATCTGAAATGAAGAAGCAGTTGGACAATTCCTGGGTAGACAATCTCTAATTTAGGGAGCATCTTGTAGAAAAAAGGGAATTGACTTTTGTCACTCAGAGCTTCTGAAGCAGTGAAATGGATCTGAAAGAACGGCGAAGAATGCTGTATTTAGGGTTAGTTATTAGCTTTCAGTAAATCCAACTTTTTTGTCATGAACATATTATAATATTGTATTGTTGATTAGCCAATAGACCATATCAAGATACAGAATATTAAACACAGATCATTAGCAAGACCAGAAAAAAAGAAGCAAATTAAATATGAATCAGAATAAATTGTATTTCTGTATCACCCCTATTTTTTTCCGGAATCAGAACCATATTTGCAGATTTCAGCTGAACTTTTTTGTTCAAATAAAGAGCCATATTATATGTAAGTTTTAAATTCTGTCGAAAAAGAAAATATGTTCTTGTTTAAACATAAGGATTGCAATAGGTCATTCATTAATGTGCCGTTCAAGATACTGATCTCTCTTTCTTATACAATTGATATTAAAATAATAGATGTGCTAAGTCTTCTGTCTCTGGATTTCCAAAAATACACATCTTTTCATTGGCTTGGTTAAATCCAATATGAACATATCTTTGCTCCAGATTGTTCCAGCTGCACTAGAGGGTATATACCATCCCATAATCCTTTACAGCACTCTCTGGATGGTTTACAGAGTCAATATATTGCCTGGAACAATCTGTGCCCTCATTTTACCAACCTCAAAAGGATGGAAGACTGACTTAACCTTGAGCTCTATTGGGCTCAAACTCCAGATTGTGGGCAGCGTTTTTCTTATATGTCTTATGTGTTGTATGACTTATAAACTTTAGATAAAATAAGCCATAGGGATTTTTTTTTATGAATCTGGCATTTGTACATCATTGACAATATAATTAGTTTGGCTGATAGAATACACAAAACAAGAGCTTTCCATTGGTGTTTCTCTTGTACAGAAGACCTTTTTATTGGATAGAGCCTCTCCTTGACTTCGCAGAAGCCCTCCAAGCAACAGGGATGGTGTCATTCAATGATATGGCTACTTTCATGCTTTCCCACTCCCCAATGTCAATCCCGTTACTAGACAACCTACCTAGAAGTGGCCATAGAAAAAAGCAGCTTTTGAATTCCATAGAGGAGATACAGTTGGATATATCACTTATCCATCCTACCAATCCTCTTACTTTCCTAGATAGAGAGGTACACATACAAACCTGTGGGACTTTGTAGGGGCCTACGAATCTTGACATCTGGATGGAGATATCCCTGTCAGCTCTGTCAATAAAAGCCAAAGGGTTGTCCTTCCTTCCACAGCTGTAGTTGGGAACATTGGCTTCTCCAGTAGAAAGCATGTCCAGCAAGGCATCTGAAGTGCCAATGGTGTTCAAATAGTTGTCATGGATATTGTAGCCAAGTGTGAGATTGTGCAGGAGCTGAGGATTCTTATTGACCATTTGAATAACCAAAATAATGCGTAGGATTCTAGACTGATCAGAAGACTTTCTTCTGTAAAAAATGTTTATTTTATCATCACCATCATTATCAATAGCAAAATATATTTATATATATATATTTATATTTTTGCTTGACTAGTGAAAATAAAGCATGCATTTTTGAATGAGCAGTAGATAAACTCCTGTAAAAATGGTCATGTTATTATCATCAACAGAACCAACAACATATTTTTTGCAATCTAATCCACTTTGTTTCTTGAAGCCTTCAAAGTCTTAAGCCAATCTGATTTCAAACCCAGAGTCAAATGATACTCACCCATCTCCATTTAATTTTAATAAATATTGGGAAGGTGGAATTGATATAGTCTTCCACCTGGATTTAGATCACAAATACACCATTCTTTGTGGCTGTGCTAATTTTCATCTGCCCAGTAACCAGGGTTCAAAATAATTGAATAATTGATGTAGAACTACAATAAAAGAAAGAGGATGTTTCAAAAGTGACCCAGAAACCAATTATAAAAATCCACCATCCTGTATTTCTATAAGGATCAGGAAGTAAATATCAATGAGTAGTTATATTTGAAATGAACTGGGCAGGGGAAAACTACAATAATCACTAATTTAAAGAAAAGTCAGTATTCAAGTCATGAATTCAAGATTGAACAGGGAGAGGAAAATAATGTGGACTTCTTTCGGGTTTTTTTTTTCTGTCTCATCTTTGAATTTGAATGTCATCCTCAAACTAAGACAAAGAAAACATGGAAATCAAAATGATTCAGAAAGTTAGACAGGACAGGTGCTGCAATAAAGGAGCAAGTGGAATAAGGAGAACAAAATGAGAGTGTTAGAATTATAAATGGAGAGTATGCCACTACATTATCCTGAATGACTTACATGTCAGATTGAATAGAAGGAGCTGCGTTAAAAGGGAACATTAATTTCAATATTTTTGTGCCAGTGGTGATAATACCAATGAAATGGTCTCCTGGTCTGTAATAGCTCCATAGTTTTTCTCCATCCTGGTGTTCCAAAGTCAGTGGACATTTCATTGTAAGATTCCCGGAGACTGGCAGGGACAACAGTAGCATCAGAAACAGAAGCAGGAGGTCCATAATTCATGGGGTTCAATCACTTCCCTTCCTGTTTCTAAACAAGAACAGGAAGAAGAGTTGAAGAATTAAAAGTTCTCACACAAGAGCCAAGTGGCTTTCCTGATTCAGACAGAAATAAAGAAAGATTCACCTGGAAAAGAGAGAAAGGTACATTTAACAGCATTGACTAATGTTTACATTGCTTCAGTCTGATGTTTATATCAGTCACTGGAGAAATAGAAGAAGACATCGCAAAGAGCAGCATGGTGATAATTATAGTGAGAAGCAACTTTTCGTCTGGGGATCTTGAACTTCTTCCTTGGCTCCATTTGCAGGAAGGAGCATGTCCTTCAAAAAATTTAGCAATCGTTTCTCTGCCCGGTTGCTGGGTGGGTGTAGCCATGGTGGCCATGGCCTAGTCGCCTCCTGTAATACCCTGGCCTGGGAGTGAAAACAGGCTGTGTGGGGCCATTTTCACCTAGTTTGAGGAAGAGATTCAAATCCAAAGATGAGTCTTTCTTTGAGCTTCCGGGAGGGCAAAAATTGTCTCCTCAGTTTCCAGAGGCTCTCCAGAGCCTGGAAATTGGCCCATTTTCAGCCATCTGGAATTTCCAGGAGGCCCATTTTTCACTCTCCCTGAGTTTCAACACTTACTTGTGATCCAAAATGGGCCATGTGAGGACTCCTGGGAGGGGTGGGATTTGCCAGTTCACTGAACTGGCCATAAAATTAGCTACTGGTTCACTTGAACCGGTGCGAACCGGTAGCAGCCCATCCCTGGCTGGAGGAAAATGCAGCATTTCAACACCTACAGTATTTTGTTGACTTCTGCTATCCTTCAACATGGAATCTTTTCTCCAGAGACTGCTAAGTAAGATCACCAAGAACAATGGAGTTTCGTGCCCCTCTAGGCTAAGGACACTGAATGTTTTTACATTGTATCATTGTGTAAAATATGGAGAAAGATAGTGGCCAATACATTTGTCCCCTTGACACCAATTTGGTGCCACGCCTATAAAAAGCTAGTTTGAAGGGACATGGATTCCTTTCTTCTGATTATATGGATGCACTTAATGAAGATAACTTCAGTTGGATACCTGTGGTAACTGTATGGTTGAAACTCAACAGTTGTTGAGAAAGGACCCACCACTGAAATGGTCTCCTTGTCTATAATTGTTTGGAGTATTTGGTCTATTCCAGGAGTGTCAAACTTGTGTTGTCATGATAGCATCACATGAGATATTGGGACTTTTTTCCCCTTTGCAAAACTGGGTGGGGGTGTGGCCAGTGTGTGACGCATCCAGCCTGTGGGATATGAGTTTCATAGCCCTGATCTATTCCATCTGGCTCAAATGTCTAGATGATATATTATACATATGTAAAAGTAAATTTAAATGTGACCAAGGAACTTCAAAAACACTTTTCATTGAAATGTTTGGGAAAAGTTGATAAATATTTAGGAGTTCAGATTACCAAATCAAGTAATGGTTTTATACTATCACAAAAGGAAAAGATATTAGAATTACTGGAGAAATGCAATATGTCTGATGCGAAACCATCATATACCCCCATGCAAACTGACTTTCTAAAGAACATGTTTAATGATGATGAGGTATTTAGGGACAATATAATCTATCGTTCTACAATTGGTTCGTTACTTTATATAGCCAATTGGACTAGACTGGACATACCACTATCAGTCAACTTACTCTCAAGACATGTGTATAACCCAAAAATGTACCACTGGAATGCAATCAAAAGGTTATTGAGATATTTGAAACACACCGCTGATGCAGTTTTGTCACTTAATCGAAACACATCGAGCACCCTTAGACTTTCATGTTACGCAGATGCCGACTGGGCTGGAGATGTCAAGACACGAAAAAGTACCTCAGGTTTGTTATTTTTCTGAATGATAGTCCCATCCATTGGTATACTGGAAAATAAAAACTTGTATCAACTTCAACTGCAGAAGCTGAATTTGTTTGTTTATCAAAGGCCGCAAATAACTTAATTTGGTTTGACGATTTACTAATGGACATTTGGAAAGAACCTTCATATCCAATAATCATTCAGGAGGATAATAAAGCAGCAATAGATATATCCAAGGCCGATGCTGTAGGCCACAGATCAAGGCACATCGACATAAAATACAAGCACGTGAGACAGTTGTCAGAAATTGGATTCGTAAAAGCTGTACACTGTGAGACTAAGGAATTGCAGATATTTTAATCAACCCTCTTCCCCCAAAACAATATTCATACCTGACAAAGAAATTGTGTATAAATATATAAATGTTATATGGTAATATCTATGTTAATGTTTCCTCAATGATTAATCAGTTCGACCTTAGAAGGGGAATTGTTAAGGTAAAATGTCGAACTGGTTAAGCATACAAGTCCCATAATGCTTCACTGTATATTCCCCTCCCACCAGTTATAAAGGATGCCCACTTTTGGCTTTGCCCAGACTCTCATTTACCTCCTGGAGGAGTGGTGTATCTGGGAGAGAGCATGGACGTGAATTGGTTTGATTTTTCTACAATAGAAGAATTATTTTGACAGCAAATAGTTTTGGGAGTTGATTTTGGCTCAGATCCATTATAATTTATCAACACGCCCTGAGCTTCTGCACATGCCCTGCACTTACCTGCATACAAAATGGGCCACGTGGAGACTCCTGGGAGGAGCAGGGTGGGGTGGGCAGGGCCAGCCAGGAGAGGGTTTGGTGCAGTGGTGGGATTCCATTTTTTTTACTACTGGTTCTGTGGGCGTGGCTTGGTGGGCGTGGCAGAGGAAGGATACTATAAAATCTCCAGTCAGAGGTAATATTTCCTGGTTCTCCGAACTACTCAAAATTCCCGCTACCGGTTCTCTAGAACTGGTCAGAACCTGTTGAATACCACCTCTGGTTTGGGGGTCCTCTGAACTGCACAGAATCTTAGTTAGGGGCTCTCCCGAACCCCTGAGAACCCCCAGCAGACCATTCCTGTGTATAGATTATATGTTTACTTTTTGTCATTGTTGTGTATTGACTTGAGTTTTCACTCAGGTCCGTGCTTTGAGCGGGAAGCACGGACCTCTCCCATTGGCCGGTGCCGTTTGACAGCCGGCTATAAAAGACGGCTGTCAAACGGCATCAGCTGTTGCTGCTCCAGCTGGCTGCCGTGTTAGCGCGGCAGTAGCGGTAACTCTTTATTCGTGGAAATAAAGTTTGAGCTGAATTCTTGCCCTGGTCTCTGCCTGAGTATTTCCGCCGCTCTACAACACTGGCGACGAGGGCGGGATACTAAATATAGGCAAGCAGGCAAGAAGGGAAAAGAGCGAAATCACTAGCCGAGAGCTGAAATCGCTACAGAGTTGCTGTCACTGTTCGCGAAACGCGGTCTCTAACTCACCTCAGGAGAAGCAGCACAGCTGACAGAAAGATGACTTCGAATCCTGCATTCCCGCCCTTCAGACCGACGGCAGAGACATGGGAATCATACAGGAACCAGTTTGACTGTTTTTTAGACGCTATAGACCTTTCAGAAATCTCTGACCATAGAAAAAAGTCTTACTTCCTAAGCTTTTGCGAAGCCATGGTATTTGACACCGCAACAGCATTACTAGCCCCATGATCTATTAAGACTATTCCCTGGGAGGAATTGCAAAAAATTCTCTCAAATCATTACTCCCCTAAGCCTTCAAGAATTGCTAGGCACCATGCTTTCAGAAGGCACATTCAGTCAGAGGGAGAAACAATTAGTGATTATATGGCAGCACTGAGAACAGCTGCCTTACATTGCGGTTTCAGGGATTACCTCAAAGATATGCTCTTAGATCAGCTGGTATGTGGAGACTCCAAATTACAAAGACGATTACTAGCTAAAGGGGATCTAACCTTAAAGCAAGCCATAGAGGAGTCCCAGGCTGCTGAGCTATCAGCACTTTCAGCAGCTGAAATACAGGGAAACCCAATCAGGCTAGAAAATCCAACAGTGCATTTTGATGAAGCCTCCATAGAGGAAGGTTTAGAAGAGGCTACTGAGATAAACCACCTCAGACAGCCCAACGCAAATCAAAGAGAGTACAGGCAAGGTATAAGCCAAACCCCACGTATACAGACTACCTGTTTAAGCTGTGGGGGCAATCATCTCAGGGCATCCTGCAGATTCAGGAATGTCATATGCTTAAGATGTCAAAAGAAGGGCCATTTGGCCAAAATATGTCAGGCAGGAAGACCTTTAATCAGCCACAAAGGCCCCAGAAACTCATACAATATCCAAGACAAATTGAGGACTGCTTCACATGCTACCAATCTAAGATACAAAAAAACAAATCTAACAAAATTAGTGTCACTGTTTCTATAGAAGGTAGACCATGCAGAATAGAAGTAGACACCGGCTCTGCACTATCCATCATCTCGTGGGGCACCTTGAAGAAACTACTCCCCAGGGTATCAAGACAGAAGATTCCAGCCTGCAATCTAACGCTACGGGACTACCAAGGCAGAACCATTCCTGTCATTGGAAAAGGCAAGTTCCTAATTCATTTTCAAGGTTTTAAGGGTCACTTGCCTCTAGTGATAGTGGATGGCGCACTCCCAAGCCTATTGGGACTAGACTGGTTCCCAGCCCTGGGCCTCCACATAGGTGGAATCCACGCCATTGCAAGTTCAGAAGTTGATTCCCTATTCAGGGACTATGCTGACGTATTCAGCGAGGGCCTAGGCTGCTACGTGGGAACCCCAATATCTTTCAGGGTAGACTTCCAGGCAGTACCAATAAGTTTGAAGCCCTGCAGAGTTCCTTTTGCAATTCGTGCTAAACTTGACAAGGAACTAGACAAATTAATTAAGCAGGGCATACTGCAATCTACAGACTTTTCAAAATGGGAGACCCCTATAGTGATGCCTCTAAAGAAGGATGGAAATTTAAGAATCTGCTCTGATTATAAATCTTCGATAAATAAATATTTACAAGTCAGCGCGTATCCAGTCCCCATGGTACAACATCTACTCCATTCCCTTGAGCCTGGCTCCATTTTTGCAAAGTTGGATATGTCCCAGGCATATCAACAGTTCCCTGTTGATGATGAAACTGCTGAACTGCAAATAATAGTAACACACAGAGGGGCTTTCAAATGTACACGCCTACAATTCGGAGTTAGTGTTGCCCCTGGAATTTTCCAGTCCCTTATGGAAAGAATTTTGCAAGGGTTGCCAGGTGTTGTGCCATACTTCGATGACATTCTGGTATCTGCCACCAGTCAACAGCAATTACTACAAAGGGTCAGAAGTGTACTTGACCGTTTTAGACAGTCAGGTCTTAAACTAAAGAGGGAGAAATGCACCATAGCCACTCCACAAGTAGAATTCTTAGGTTACAAAATTGACGCCAAAGGTATTCACCCAACGGAGTCAAAGGTCAAGGCCATTCATGACGCGCCCACTCCTACTAATAAAACTGAGCTTCAAGCTTTCCTGGGCCTCTTGAATTTCTATGCTTCGTTCCTGCCCCATAAAGCTTCAATTGCCGAGCCCCTGCAAAGGCTTTTAGACAAGAAATCGCCATGGCATTGGGGACCAAGGGAGACTCTTGCTTTCAAGGAAGTCAAGTCACTACTAACGTCCAAAGCCGTATTGATCCAATTCAATAAAGACTTACCACTAGTTCTAGCAGCTGATGCTTCCCCCTTCGGAATTGGGGCTGTTCTGAGCCATAGACTGCCTAATGGTGCAGAAGCACCTATAGCCTTCTTTTCCAGGACACTATCCTCCACTGAACGCAACTATAGCCAGATCGATAAGGAGGCCTTGGCTGCAGTAGCTTCAGTAAAGAAGTTCCATGAGTTTCTCTACGGGCATCACTTCGAACTCATAACTGACCACAAGCCACTGTTAGGTATTTTATCCGGCACTAAACAAACTCCCCAGATTTTGTCCCCAAGGATGACCAGATGGACTCTTTTTCTGGCTGCGTATTCCTACACTCTAATCCATCGATCCGGAAAAAACCTTTGCCATGCTGATGCACTCAGCCGTTGCCCCCTGCCAGTTCCAGTCGAGGACCCAGCACCAACAACTGCCGTTTTCCTCATTGAAGAACTCAGGCTGCCAGTCATCGCTTCTGACATCGCTGCCCATTTGGCCAAGGACCAGGTAATTTCCCAAGTCCTTGACTGGGTAGGGAGGGGGTGGCCTACAGCCCCTTATCCATCTGAATTCCTACCCTACAAGCTACGCCAACAGGAATTTTCCTCATTGCAAGCCTGTTTACTGTGGGGAACCAGAGTAATCATTCCCCCCAAGTTGCAAACCTCAATACTGAAGGTGCTGCACGAGGGTCACCCGGGAATAGTTCGTATGAAGGCCCTCGCCCGCAGCTACGTATGGTGGCCAGGCTTGGATGCCCAAATCACTAGCTGGGTCAACGCGTGCCAGGCATGCCAAGCTACTAGGGCATCCCCACCAGCAGCCACCCCTAGGACCTGGGAGGAAGCAGGCAGCTCCTGGTCCAGAATATATATAGACTTAGCTGGCCCCTTCCAGGGGCGCACATTCCTGGTGGTGGTGGATTCATTTTCAAAGTGGGTAGAACTGACCTTAATGCACTCCACCACCACTGAAGCAGTCAGCAAGGCACTGACTAGGATGTTCGCCACACATGGCCTTCCTGATTCCATTGTATCTGACAATGGCCCCCAATTTACCTCCTGTGAATTTGAGATTTTCCTAGCAAACCTGGGCATCAGACACATATTAGTAGTCCCCTTTCATCCTGCCAGTAATGGGCTGGCTGAGAGGGCAGTCAGATCTGCCAAGGAGGTACTACAGAGATTGGGTCCCATAAATTGGCATGCCAGACTGGCCCAATATCTGTTGAGCCAACATACTACACCCTGTGCCTCCACAAATAGGTTACCAGCCGAAGTGTTAATGGGACGCCGGTTGAGAACCACTCTTGACAGGCTGCACCCAAATTATGCCCCATTGCTTCCCCTTGGGTCAAACAGCCAAGACAGAGGGTTCCTAGTAAATGACAAAGTGTTTGTCAGGAATTTTGCTGGGCAACCACTATGGTTACCGGGTCGTGTGGTAGCAGTAACTAGTCCTAAGTCTTATAGAGTCCAGTTACCCGATGGACGTGTCTGGCGGCGCCACGTGGACCACTTGAGGAGGCGTTGGAGCATGGTACCCAGAGGTCATCTAGACGGTCCCCACATAGCAGAGCCTCCACCATCCGAAGAAACCAGCCTCCAGCCCACTGGGGATGACAGCCTACCTGATGAAGAAGCTGACCAAGGTCTTGACCCAGCTCCAGACAGCCCAGCAGCCTCACCGTCGTTAGAAGCCACGCAGAAGGCACAAGACAGCAACCCAGCGCCATTTCCAACAGAGCCAAGAAGATCCGGACGAGTACGCAGGCGCCCAACTTACTTGCAGGACTACGCATGCTCCTCACTGGGAGGGAGGAGTGTTGTATATTGACTTGAGTTTTCACTCAGGTCCGTGCTTTGAGCGGGAAGCATAGACCTCTCCCATTGGCTGGTGCCGTTTGACAGCCGACTATAAAAGGCGGCTGTCAAACGGCATCAGCTGTTGCCGCTCCAGCTGGCTGCCGTGTTAGCGCGGCAGTAGCGGTAACCCTTTATTCGTGGAAATAAAGTTTGAGCTGAATTCTTGCCCTGGTCTCTGCCTGAGTATTTCAGCCGCTCTACAACAGTCATGTTCAGGGTTTCTGCAGTGTGTTTGTGCTTATTTAAGTACTGTCCAACCAAGGAACAAACAGGACCGCTTCCAGCCCCACTGAAAGGGCAAGCCACCAGAATAAGCAATGTGAGCAAACCCTATCAGTACTGATGAAGTTACCAAGGTTGGTAATGAAATATCTGCAAAAAACAACTAAGACCTGAAATTACCAAGGACTTTGCATTTCAGTACTGAACTACAGATATTCTCTTCCATCAGTTCTGTCATTATCAATCAATCAATCAATCAATCAGAATAGAGCTGGAAGGGACCTTCAAGGTCTTCTAGTCCAGCCCCTTGCTCAAGCAGGAAACCCTATACCATTTCAGACAAGTGACTGTCCAGTCACTTCTTAAAAACCTCCTGGAATGAAGCACCCATAACTTCTGATGGGAAGCTGTTCCAATGGTTAATTGTCCTCACTGTTAGGAAGTTTCTCCTTCGTTCCAGGTTGCTTCTCTCTTTGATTAGTTTCCATCCGTTGCTTCTTGCTTTGGAAAATAAGTTGACTTCCTCCTCTTTGTGGCAACCTCTCAAATACTGGAATATTGCTATTATAATCACCACTAGTCCTTCTTAATTTATTGTTAATAAATAAAGCTGAAATTTATTACATCATAGCTAAAGATGGCTGTTTGATGATGAGCCAATATAGTAAAACAAGTATATTTCCTTATCTAGGGGTAGTTTTCTCTGAGACTGTATCTAAGACCCCTCTTTATGAAAGCAGCTGATTTAGAATAAGGGCATAAGTGAACACTGCATAAATTTTTTAAAAAGCAGCATTCCAGCTTCCTTGCCCCAATGAATTACAATCTATAATGCCAAGTTTACCGAAATGCTCTTGTGTTCAGCTGACATTTGGTACCTAAAATATATTATTCCTAGAACAATCAAAATCACAGCATCTGAAAAGTATAAAGTATAAAAGGATAAAGGAACTTCAGCTGCTGCCCTCAGACTTGATTCGGAAATTTATACATTTTTTTTCCTTTGTCTAAAATCAGGAAATATATTTAGTAGTCTAAAATTAAAGCTATGAAAAAGGAGAGGACCCCAAAATTCTGTGTTTTAGAACAAACAAAATTTTAGTTAAACACCTCTTGGATTGTAATCTAGACCAATCTATGAGGAACTTTGGTGTCCCTGTCTTTTGCACAACTGGAGAATGAGCTAAAAAAAATGCTTCACAAAGAATCCTGAACATCAAAGTAGAGAAAGATATGGCCATCCTCAGTAAGGTTGGCACTGTGAATGAGATGATCTGCTACAAGCAAATCTTACAAACAAGAATTTCAACGCAAAAATGGACAAACATGTTACAATGGTATTTACTTGAACAAGATTTGAGCAGTTGGGCAGAATGGTTAGTTATGAAAGGTTTAACAAAACCCCTTATACTGAAGATGCTTATATTGGCAGAGCTCCATAAACAAAAAAAATAACATCTCCTTTATCCCAATGTCAGTTGTATAAGGAAGAGAGAGATAAATATCTTGGACTGTACAATAGACCAAAGACCTATTACACATTCGTCTAATAAAAATAAAAGATGTTTCCTGTGTAGTCAGAATTTAAAAAAACAACATGTAATAGACAATTTATTTGAAAAATACTGTTCAGTTGAGATCTGATTATGTGGGTCTAATTATGGTAAATTCAAGAAGTGATACAGAATAATGATTTGCATTCCTTAGTCTTAATTCATTTTAAGTTGTTTTCTTATTTTATTTTGTGTAGAGTCTTGTTCAGCGGTGGTATTTGACTGGTTCGGCCCTGTTCTGCCAAGCCGCTAGCGGCAATGAGCAGTGAAGACTGAACCGGTTCTGTCCACCACTCTGCTGTTGGGCCCGCCCGCTCACCTGGGCTCCCATACTCCCCTTTCTCCCGTGAAGTGCAGCTTCTTTGCGCAGCACAGCACAGTGCCGCATGGCAGCTGCTGAAGTGACCAGGAAAATGCAGGTTTGCAGGAAGTGAGTTGGAGCGCCTCTGCGCCTGTGCGAACGCCTCTGTGCCTGCACAAAGTGCACATTTGGCACACACAAGCAAAGTATGTGCATGCGTGCAAAGCGTGCCCACCAAGCCACACCCACCAAACTGGTGGTAAAACTTTTTGAATCCCACCACTTGTTGTGGTTAGCCGGCAGCAGGTGCGGATGGCTGAGGAGAGCGAGGACTCAGATGAGGAGCCAGGACCATTAGGGAGTGGACTGCTGCCTTCAGAGATTGTGGGGGCTGGCAACAGTGATGAGGAGGTTCCCGAGGAGCCTGTGCCAAGTGTGTGTGCGCACAGGATTGCTTGGAGGAAAGAGCAGTTACAACAGCACAGGTGACTTGGGAGTAAGGCTGCAAGGTAATGGCCCCTCCGTCAAGAAGATAAAAGCCAGCTGTAAAGCGAACGATCTTTTGCAGGAAGCAAAGACATTTTGAAACTCAGCCTCGGGGACATTACAGTATCTTAAGTTGATATTTGAAGACTCTTGTGTTGTGAAATATTTCTTATCTGTGATTCCTGGCAGTCTCGTATAGTTTTGGCAAGGTTTGTGCTTATCAAAGTTAATTAGTTTGCAGCAGCCCTTTTAACCGGGGATTTGTAAGTGTCATTAAAAGGTTACTGTTCCCTTTCGTTATTGTTTGTCTTATTGTAAAAGGGTTTGGGTCACAGAACCACTGGTCTTGTTAATGTTCTGTATTTTATATCCTATTTCTTGGTATGGTTTAATTATTCTCAATTATTCCAATATGTTCATGAGTAGCAAATTGGATTTATTAAAATCTAGTAAATTTTTTATAATTGATCTGATCCCAAATACCGCATAGCATTCTTCATTGCTTTTTCAGATCAGTGATGCCATTGTTTCAGAGACTCTGAATGATAGAAGTCAATTCCCATTTTTCCACCGGATTCTCCCCAGAAAAGGGATCACGTATCCAGCAATTGTCCAACTGCTCCTCCAGTTCAAATGGACCATGACTGGGCTCTTTACTTCAGACACAGAAGAGGGAGAGAATATCAGGAGGACTTTTATTCCTATGCTGGTCAGGAATGGAATTTGTGTGGTTATATCACAACGATTCTCAGCGACTGGGCATTCAACACCCCTCTGGGATGCCATCTCTAAGTGGAGACAAGACAATGTTTTGTGAACTACATAGAACACATTAACATCTGGGACAGAATCCATATTTTGCAGCTAACCTTTGAAGGTGTGCCAGGACCAATTGAAGGAAAAGTCTGGATCATGGAAAGCATTGAATATTTGTATTGGGTCGGGAGAATCTTTACAATTATGTCCATAGTATTTGGAGCTTTGCTTTCCAGGAAAAAAAAAGAGCCAAAAAATAGTGCCCTTGGAACCAAACTCTATGTGAAATTGGAAAATCTGTATTTTCGCTGTTCTTTTTCAAAGCATGAAAGGACGGAAAAGATGCACCCAGAGGGTGTTACTGAGGCCTACAGAGGAAAGTAGGAGGATATGGATCCCATTTCACCTCCATTTACACAGTGTTATTAGGACTTTGGCCTACGCCTTGAAAGCTGCATATTCTTCCAGATCCAGGAGAAGCCAGAAGAGTGAAGAGAAGTTGGGGGCTCCAAGGCTGCAGCCATGGCAGGTAGGGAGTCCCTAGCAGGATCCATGAAACTTCAACTGACTTCCTTTTGTCAGATTCGGGCTATATACTGGTATTCTGCCTTACTTATGTGTCCCTCTTTCCATTTTCTATACTTAACCTTTTTGTCTTTCAGTTGATCAGAAAATTCTTTCTGCAACCATGCTGATTTCTTCTTGCATATCTTATTTTTCTTTTTCAGTGGTATTGTATTGAACTGGATTTTTACAATCATATTTTTCAGAGTTTCCCAAGCATCTTGTTTTCCCCTTTAAGGTTTTCATTCATGGAATCCTTCCCAAGCTGTCTCTAAGTTTGTTAAAATCAGCTTTTTTAATGCCTAGGACAGGGCTGATCCTGTCATGGGACACATCAGGAGTTTGCTTGTCACCAAGGGGTGGGGGGGTGGGGGGGCAGAGTGGGCATGGCCTGGTCATTGTGGCCAACTAGTGGGTGTGGCTGGGCCAAGGTGGCAGGGGTTGGTCCTCACCATCTCTAGAGTGGCCCAGCAGGCCAACTCTGCATGTTTGACACATCTGGTCTAGGACATTGGTTTGACAAACATAAAATCACAGAGTTGAAAGGGGTCGTGGAGTTCTTCTAATCCAACATCTTTCTTAAGCAGGAGACCTTTTCAGACAAATTGTCAGCCTTGGAAGCCATATTTCACTTAGAAGCTTCAAGGCTGCCCAATCTTTTCTTAAACCCCACCTCCTTTTTTGTTAGGTCTGTTTCTTCTGAACAGTTTATATCCTTCCATCAGAACATTCCAGTTCTGAATTTCATCTCACCAAGTTTTAATAATGGCAACTATTTCACCTGCTCTCATGTACTAGTAATTGAAGTTCATCCCACTTGTTCTCCAAACTTCGAGTGTTAGTACTATAAAGGCATCTGAGTTCTTCACTGCTGATCCTGAATAGGCTTCCAACATCTTCCACTTTTTATTTGAATTTTTCTTCCTTCCCATCACTTCCTACCTATTTCTTTCCCTCTCTCTGCCCAGCCTCTGCCCCCTTCCAGGTGTGTGGAAAGCTGTCCTCCTGGATTCATGAAGGTGGCTCAGGAAGGGAAGCCCATCTGCTGCTACAATTGTCATCCTTGTGCAGAAGGATCCATCTCCACCCTGGAAGGTGAGTGAAAGCGGGAGAAAGGGGCAGACTTTGAGGAGGACCATAAATCCTGAGATTTTACATGAATCTGTATTTTGAAAGGCTTGGTCATTATGGACATATTGAAGGGAGATCCTAATCCTGCTCTTTTTCAGATGCAGACAAATGTACCCAATGTCCAAAAGATCAACATCCAAACATCAATCAAGTTCACTGTATTCCCAAGATGAAAAGCTATCTTTCTTATAAGGGCAATCTGGGGATCATCTTCACTTCCATTGCCTTGTTCCTCTCTTTAACTACAAGCTTTGGCTTTGGGATTTTCATTAAATTCCTGGAAACTCCAATTGTCAAAGCCAACAACCGGGACCTCTCTTACATTCTCCTGATTTCCCTCCTGCTTTCCATCTTGACATTCTTCCTATTCATTGGCCAGCCAAGGAGACTGATGTGCCTCCTCCGACAAACAGCCTTCAGCATTATCTTCTCAACTGCCATTTCTTCAATCTTGGCCAAAACTACCACGGTGGTGTTAGCCTTCTTGGCAACAAAACCAGGGAATAAAGTGCAGAGATGGCTGGGGAAGAGCTTAGCCAACTCCATTGTCCTTTCTTGTTCTGGCCTCCAAATTGTCATCTGCAGCATCTGGTTGGGCACTTTTCCCCCATTCCCTGATTATGACATGCACTCCCAACCTAGAGAGATCATCCTACAATGCAATGAAGGCTCTATTGCCATGTTTTATGTTGCCCTCGGGTACATGGGCTTCCTGTCTGCTATCTGCTTCACAGTGGCTTTCCTGGCCAGGAATCTCCCTGGGGCCTTCAATGAAGCCAAGCTGATCTCCTTCAGCATGCCGGTCTTCTGCAGTGTCTGGGTGAGTTTTGTGCCTGCCTACCTGAGCACCAAAGGGAAATACACAGTGGCTGTGCAGGTCTTCTCAATCTTGGCCTCCAGTGCTGGGCTGCTGGGCTGCATGTTTCATCCCCAAATGCTACATTATTATTTTTAGGCCAGATCTGAATACCAAAGAACATTTGATGTCAAAATAAAATAGGAAAAAAAAAGACTTTTACAAAGCTATTATTTTTCAAAAGTGTCAATTAATAGCCTTGAGTAGCAGGCTTTGATCATTTAATATTTAGTCCTCTTAGATCTTTCGGCGGCTTTTGATACTGTCGACCACAGTATCCAATTGCAGCGGCTGGAGGGGTTGGGAGTGGGAGGCACCGTTATGCGGTGGTTCTCCTCCTTCCTCTCTGACCGCTCGCAATTTGTGTTGGCAGGGGGGCAGAGGTCGGGCCCGAGGCCCCTGGTTTGCGGGATGCCTCAGGGGTCGGGGCTCTCGCCCCTTCTGTTCAACATTTATATGAAGCCGCTAGGTGAGGTCATCCGTGGCTTTGGGGTAGAGTTCCATCAGTACGCTGATGATACTCAGCTGTACATTTCTACCCCGGGCCACCCCGATGAAGCCGTCGAAGTGATGACCCGGTGCCTGGAGGCTGTGCGGTGTTGGATGGGGCGGAACAGGCTTCAGCTCAACCCATCTAAGACTGAGTGGCTGTGCTTCCCAGCACCCCGGTACAGCCAGCTGGTTCCATCGCTGGCTGTGGGGGGGGGAAATTCTTGCCCCCACAGAGAGGGCCCGCAATCTGGGTGTCCTCCTGGATGTACGGTTGTCACTGGAAGACCACGTGGAGGCCATCGCCAGGGGGGCTTTTGGCCAAGTCCGTAGGATCTACCAGTTGCGGCCCTTTCTGGATCGGGATGCGTTTCGCACGGTCACCTCCGCCCTGGTGACCTCCCGCCTAGACTATGCCAATGCTCTCTACATGGGGCTGCCTTTGAAGAGCATCCAGAGGCTCCAGTTGGTGCAGAATGCAGCCGCGAGGGTGGTAATGGGAGCTCCTAGGGGCTCCCATGTTATGCCACTTCTGCGCGCGCTGCATTGGCTCCCGGTGGCCCTCCGCGTGCACTTCAAAGTCTTGGTCACTATCTTTAAAGCGCTCCATGGCTCGGGACCGGGATACTTGCGAGACCTCCTCCTGCCACCATCGGCTTCCCACCGACCGGTACGCTCCCATAGAGTCGGTCTCCTCGGGGTGCCGCCGGCTGGACGGCTGGCGACCCCAAGGGCGCAGGCCTTCTCATTGGGAGCACCCCCTCTCTGGAATGAATTACCCCCGGAGGTAAGGGCAGCCCCTGATCTCATGGCCTTCCGTCAGTTACTTAAAACTCACCTATTTTGGCAGGCCGGACTGGCCTAGGGGTCTTTTAAATTTTAACCTGGTTTTAATTTCTTTTAACTCTTGTTTATATTTTTAATTAGAGCCATACTATATTCAATTTTTTAAATTTTAATATTATCATGTTGTATGCTTTATATGTGTTCTGTATGTGTATTTTATTGGCTGTTCACCGCCCCGAGTCCCTCTGCGGAGAGGGGGCGGTATATAAATCGAATTAATAAATAAATAATAAATAAATAAATTTATTATTTATTTATTAAACCTGAATGCTGTCCGTCTTGGCTAGAGATACTCTAAGGTATTTACAATCAAGAAAAAAGAAAAAGAAAGATTAAAACAATAAATAGTAGCACTACCATTGATTTAAAATGGACAAAGATGGGAAAGAAGAGAGCAAGATGGACATGGGGAGGATGTATTCCTCTTTTCCTTAAAACCATTCCTATTTATTTTCTTCTATATTCCTAAAGAAACCAATAACAATACACCAAGTCTCATTTTTAGGTACAATATTGTTGTTAGTTGTGAAGTCGTGTCCGACCCATCATGACCCCATGGACAACATTCCTCCAGGCCTTCCTGTCCTCTATCATCTTCTGGAGTCCATCCAACCTCCTCATTCTCTGTCATCCCCTTCTTTTGCCTTCAATCATTCATAGCATAAGGCTCTTCTCCAGTGAGTCCTTCCTACTCATTAGGTGGCCAAAGTATTTGAGTTTCATCTTCAGGATCTGGCCTTCTAAAGAGCAGTCAGGGATGATCTCCTCCAGGACAGACCGGTTTCATTGCCTTTCAGTCCAAGGGACTCACTTAGTTACAATAATGTGGGTAAAATCAATTTCCAGATGAATAAGATTTTTTAGTAGGCTAGTGGAGACATAAGGAATGTGGCCTTGAAGCTCATAGTGACCTGTGGTAAGTTATTCTGTGTTGGGTGTTCAAACATTGGAGGTTTTAAGAAGAGACTATACAGATGATTGTATGAAATGGTACAGGGTTTCCTGCCAGAACAGATATTGGAATGCTGGTTAGAATCCCATGGAGGGAAGTATGCAGTGGAGTACCCCAAGGCTCTGTTTTAACATCTTCATCAATGACTTGGACAAGGGGATAGATGGGGAACTCATCAAATTTGCAGATGACACCAAACTGGCAGGAATAGCCAACAATCCAGAAGATAGGCTTAAGATACAGAAGGATCTTGATAGACTTGAACATTGGGTTGTATTCAGCAGGTTCTGACCAGTTCTGAAGAACTGATAGCATAAATTTTGAGTAGTTTGGAGAACTGGTAAATACCACCTCTGACTGGCCCTGCACCCATTTATTCTCTGCCTCCCGAGCCCCAGCTGATTGGCTGGGTCTCCTTTGATGGCCCTGCACAGGAGAATGGACCTGGAAAACAGGTTAATGGGGTGGGGAGAAAATGGGGATTTTACAGTATCCTTCCCCTGCCATGCCACCAAGCCACACCATGCCCATCAAGCCACACCCACAGAACCAGTAGTAAAAAAAAATTGAATCCCACCACTGCCACAGATGGTCCTAAATATTTTCAGGTGGTGCAAAGGAATTGGACTTTAGAGGGAACCAATTGAAAAGCAGCTTCTTTCTCCCTTCCATACCAAAAGGAACCTTTAAGGAGCAGGGGTCTCATCCTTGATTGGCCATAGAGCCTCTGTATATATTGGATGTGAATTAAAAACAAGTTTACCCATTTCACATTTAACCTCCCCCTTTCCTGTATAATTGGGAAGTAGATCATCACAGTAAGCACCATTGTCATGTCCCTGTCAGAATCTGATTCTAAGGGGGAGGCCGAGCAACTGACAGAGGGTGGCAGTGTGGCTCTGTTGGCTGTGGAAGAAAGTGGGGAAGAGCAAAGTCCAGCTCAGCAGAGCAGGGGAGAGGTAGAGCAAGAGATAGGGAATTTGGAGGAAGACCCAGGCCCACCCCCTCTGCATCCTAGGGCACGCAGGGAGGAACGGAGAAGAGAGCAACGTGAGATGTGTGGCTTATGGGGGAGGAAAGGGCCCTGATTCTCTTCATTAGCCGCAGCTGGGAACACAGTATTTAAAAAGGGAAGTTGTGCACAACAAGTTGTTGGCAGAGAATCGTGAGTTATCTGTTATTGTCAAGGCTTATCTGGATTCCTGGCATCTTCCCAACTGTGTGTGTTTTGCTGGCCTTTCAAGTCTGAAATTCCTTCTCCTGCCCTGTCAAGTTAATTACTGCAGAGTGGTTTGTTTGGATTTTTAGTTACAGTTTGTCTGTACTTTTTATTATATTGACTGTTTCCTAGTATGATTTGATTGCTTATTGTACCCTATGACTATTATTAAGTGTTGTACCCTATGATTCTTGACTCTTGATGAATGTATCTTTTCTTTTATGTATACAGAGAACATTTGCACCAATACAAATTCCTTGTGTGTCCAATCACACTTGGCCAATAAAAGAATTCTAATTCTAATTTTTATTTAAAGTTTGTATGTACTTTGTTTTCGGACTGAATTTCCTCCACTTAAAGACTGTTCTTGGGAGAATTTTTTTCTCTAGCTGATGGTAACCTGGACGTTGGAGGCAAAGTTGGAAGACTCTTCTTACTTACAGAATGTGATTGTGTTGCTTTTGTGCCATGCCCCGGGTCATCAAAATCATTTTGTTTACAAATTTTGGCATGAGGCAATGTAAAAGTTCACTTTAATGAATTAAGGGTTTTGTATGAATTTACCTAAATTTACCATAAATCTGTTAGATAACACAGTTAGAAGGGACCTGGGAAGTCTTCTAGTCCAGCGGTCGCCAACGGGTGGACTGCAGCCCACTGGTGGGCCATGAGAAAATTTTGGTGGGGTGCAGAGAAATGTCACCCCCAGAGCACCCCCCCCCAAAGCAATTAATCCAGGCTGCACAGAAACACAAGGCTGCACCGCCCACATGGTCGCGGGAACCCTTTCCACCCACACACTCCTTACCCGGTAAACTTGCCTGTTAAATTGCTATTTTTCCTTTTTCCGACCATCATCTGTTCTCTGTGCTGGGAGATTTAGATTAGCTAGGAAGCAGGAAATGGTTGGATTTGTTGCTTTCTAGCTAGTCTTTAGATCTTCGGCTCTGCCTCCCTTAGGACTGAAGGCTTGCTTGCAAGCAAATTCAGTGCAGACACACAGCAAGCAAATTTGAGAAACTGAGCTAGCTGATGGCAGATAGATAGATCACTGAATGATTCTGTGAGCAACACAATCTGCCTGCTTTGCCTGATTTTGGGTAAAAGTTGCTCTTTTTTATAAAAAAATTCAATATTTACATATATGGTGTGTTGTGAGTTAATTTTGTGAGTTTGCTTGCAAGCAAATTTTATGTGACAGACTGAGCTAGCTGATGGCAGATAGATAGATCTCTGAATAAATCTGTGATTCTGTGAGCAATTCGATCTGCCTGCCTGCTTTGCCTGATTTTGGGTAAAAGTTGCTCTTTTTTTTATAAAAAGTTCAATATTTATATAAATATTTATAATATTTACCACCTAACCACACCCACAAATTAGGCCACACCCACAGAACCAATTACTGGTCCCTGGGATCTAAAATTATGAGTTTGGTAGTCCCTGAGGTCCAAAAGGTTGGTGACCCCTGTTCTAGTCCTACCCCTTGCTTAGGCGGGAAACTCTACACTTCAGACAAATGGTTATCCAACATTTTTTTAAAAACTTGGAAAATGTTATTAACTCTCCTTGGCAACCATTTCTCCCACTTGCCCCAAAGGCTCCACTTGGGGAGAATCTCTTCACAGCAGTCATTTTTAGGAGTGGAGATCTTCCAAGACTTAAGTCTCCCCTCCTTCTGCATTTCTGGGCGTTTTGTCTTTTTCCCATCACAGAAAAACTTTTAATTTTATCCTTATTTAATATCCTTTCTCCCATCCCCTAGTCTTTGTTTATTTAATCTCTTCTCCATGTGGCTGATTGATGGCTGAGTTCCCAGGCATCCATTATCTCCTCCCTCCTGTTTGATTGGATGCTGCTGAGTTGCCAGGATGACACAGGCAGGCTGGGAATAGAGGCAGCCACTAGGGGAGGAGAGAGAAGCAGGTCTTTTGTCTTCCTTCAGAACTGGAGGAGTTGAAGGGGAAAATCTTTTCTCTTTTACATGCAACTGTGATCAGATCAGTGGCGGGATTCAAAATTTTTTACTACCGGTTCTGTGGGTGTGGCTTGGTGGACATGGCATGGCTTGGTGGGTGTGGCTTGGTGGGCGTGTCAGGGGAAGGATATTGCAAAATCTCCATTCCCACCCCACTCCTGGGGGAAGGTTACCACCAGTTCTCCGAACTACTCAAAATTTCTGCTATCGGTTCTCTAGAACTGGTCAGAACCTGCTGAATCCCACCTCTGGATCAGATGCAGCTCACAATCAGAAGAATAGAGAGAGAAAAAGAAAGAATGCTTAAAAATATTTTAAAATTGAAGGAAAAATTCAAGATTGACAGAAGGAAAATAGAAAACAGAAACTAAAAACAGGTAATAGGAAGATACCATGAAATGGGATGTTAAAGAAAATACAGTCATGAAAAAATAAGCACACCTTCTTTGAGCTCCACGGTTCTACCAGAGGTGGTATTCAGCAGGTTCTGACCAGTCTGGAGGTCCGGTAGGGGAAATTTTGAGTAGTTTCGAGATCTAGAAAATACCACCTCTGTCTGGAAATTTTACAGTATCCTTCCCCTGCCACGCCCACTAAGTTACACCCATAGAACCGGTAATAAAAAAAAAGGAATCCCACTACTGGGTTGTACATATCAAGACAGAGTAAAACTCACCTGATCCTCAACAGTTCTTAAAAGTAGATAAATGCAACCTCAGTTGAATAACAACATGTGACATATTACACCACATTATCATTCATTTTACAAAAAGAAAGCCAACATGGAGAAGCCATGTGTGAAGAGAACTCAAAAGAGGGTGTATTTTCTTTCTTACATGACTGTGGTATGGATGAAGAGCTTATAGAAAATGCCTGGAAAGTACCTGGAGGATTTGAGATCTCCCTGGACTAAATTCCCTTCTTCTAAGAGACAATTATTTCTTCCTCTTCACTGATGGCACTTCGAGATCTCTGGGATCTGAAGCAATCCTATTCCTGCCACCAGTTGTAGCAAAATCTGCTTTTTTCTCTCTCTTTTTTGAACCAATAGTTAGATTGTTTCAGACTCAATACTTTGAAAGGATTGGAAATTTGAACAGGTGATTTGGGTTTTCTGTCTGCAGTGTCTGGGAAGAGATTTTCATTTCATATTATATTTTTCATATTAATATTAATATATACAGTATATATATATATATATATATATATATATATATATATATATATATATATATATATATATATATATTTGTGTGAGTGTGTGTGTGTGTGTGTGTGTATGTATGCATATGTATATAGCTAATACAAACACACAATACACACACACACACATACAGAGAGAGGGAGGGGAATATGTTATTGATTTCCTCCAGTTTCGGATAACATTTAATTATTGTTTCAATTGGATGACACCCAGAGACCTTTTGCAATATAAATTTGATACCCTGTGGTAAGTTTAGTGGCTAATAAATTTCACAAATAAATAAATTTGTAAACAGGGATCTTAGGCAAAATTAATTGCTGAAGTAATTCAAGAAAAGAAACAATCTATTATCTCTCTTTGCAATGACTTCAGTGCCTAAAAATCAGAAGCAGCAGCAATCTACCTAATACAGAGTGTCAAGATAACTAAAACAAAAACTTCTATCACTCTATAATGTTCTGTGTCTTAGCCAATGATGCGGTTCACTGACTGTCATTTTCCCCTCTCATGCAAAATTTATATTTCTAGAACAGATGACAAATTAAATTTCACTTCAGTTACAAGGAATTATAAAATTTAGGATCAAATTTAGGATTAATATATGGAGATCTCATTGAAAAGAAAATTCCAAGCAGGCCCTACTCTTAACATTAGGCTGGGTTGAAGATACTGATGGCTTCCATGATATTAGAGCACAGGCAGCACTAGCGTTAAGCGGCACCAACCTAGAGTGGCACCAACTCCATAGTTCTGCATGACCTTCCCTAGCAGTCTCCGGAGG
This sequence comes from Bungarus multicinctus, assembly GCA_023653725.1. Classification (NCBI taxonomy): domain Eukaryota; kingdom Metazoa; phylum Chordata; class Lepidosauria; order Squamata; family Elapidae; genus Bungarus; species Bungarus multicinctus. Next base: position 12,285,522 of record CM042834.1, on the reverse strand, counting down.
CAAGAGACCACACTGAAGGACAGCAGAAATCAATTACCTGAGTGTTGAAGTATCTTTCTCCCAGCATCACTTTTGGGATATGTCCTAACAGGAAGGACTATGACCACTACAGAACAGTGTCCCAAGAGGTGTATTTGTGATTTTTCACTAACGTGCTTTTCTCCAACTATCCCAATTTACATGGAAGAAGTTCAGGGTCCCAAGAGGAGAAGTTCCTTCTCACTGTAATTATCACCATATAAGTCTTGAGACATTTTTATACTTCTCCAGTGACTCACTTTGATGTAAATTATCTGACTGAAGCATCATGGAAAGGATCTTGCATCAGAAAAAGATAAATAACATAGGTTATGCTCTTTGTGGCTCATTGTTTTGAGACAGGCAGAAGCTGTGCTCTTGAATGTACTTTCTTTCTCTTCCAGGTGAATCTTGGTTTGTCTCTGCTTGAATCAGGAAAGTCACTGAATATTCTACCCTATGAAAATGCTTTGAATTCCTCTAATTCTTTTTTTAGAAATAGAAAGGAGATTGATCCAGCCCCATGAATTATGGACCTCCTGCTTCTGATTCTGATGCTGCTGATGTCCGAGTCCCTCTCTGAGGAGCTTAGAATGAAGTGCCCCCTGAATTTGGACCACCAGGATGGAGAAAAGCCATGGAGCTATTATAAGCCAGGAGATTTTCTCATTAGTATAGTCATCTCTTCATCAACAATAGCACAAGCAACATTACCTTTTAAAACGACTCCTTCTAATCAGATTCAGTTGTAAGTCATTCACTACGGGGAGTTTCATTCTCTCCATTTGTAGTTCTAACACTCTTCTTTTTTTCCTTCTTATTTTACTTATTCCTAAATTGAAGGACCTGAGTAATTTCTTGTATCTTTTTGGTTTCCATGGCCTCTCTCTTTTGTCTTATTTGAAAGGTTCAAATCCAAACATGAGGAAAATAAAACCTGAAAGAAGTCCACCTTATTTTCCTCTCCTTGTTCAATCTTAAAATTGTGACTTGAATCCTGAGTTTTGTTGAAAGTAGTGATTATTGTAGCTTCTCCTACCCAGGTCATTTCCATATCTTTATAACCACTCATTGATAGTCTATGCCTGATTTTTGTAGGAATAGAGAATGACTTATTTTTAGAACAGCTTTTTCTGCATCACTTATCAAAAATACTCTTCCATCTATTATAGATTTGCTTTAATGACTAAAATATTTTGCAGCCTGCTTACTGGGCTGATGAAAATTAGTTCTGTACAAATAATAGTATATTTCTGATTTTTTAATCCTTTTGGAGGATTATCTCCATCTTATCTTCTCAACACTCACTAATATTACAGAGTGATGTGTGACTATCATTTGCCTTTAGTTTTGGATCAATATTGGCTTAAGTCTTAGTCAGCTTGTGAAGAAAAAATATTTGGTTGTTGCTGTTGGTTATGCCAATATTAACATGAGTATGGTTTTATACTAGTTTATCTCATCAAAAGAGAAGAATACTACGTATGATTGTCAATGTTGAAGTGCTTAACAAAAAAGGCGAGCTCCTAAACAACCTCACACTCGGCTACAACATCTATGACAACTATGTGAATACACTTGGCACTTCAGATGCCTTGCTAGACATGCTTTCTACTGGAGAAGCCAATGTTCCCAACTACAGCTGTGGAAAGAAGGATAATATTTTGGCTCTTGTTGATGCAGCTGAAAGGGACGTCTCCCTCCAGATGTCAACATTAGCAGGCACCTACAAAATCTCACAGGTTTGTTTACCCTATCTGGTAACGTGAGTGTAGTGGTAGTGAGTGAGTGAGTGATAGATCCAACAATTTCTTCTCTGTGGAATTCAAGAAGTGTTTTTCAGCATGGACTTTGTAGGTGTCATGACTAGGGATTGGGATATACAGTGTGGTGGGAGAGCACAAAAAGAAAAGTATCTATTCATGTCACTCTCCTCGTTGCTTTGAGGACTTCTGTTGCACATTTGTGAAGGTGAGGTGAGGCTGTGTGTTCAGTCAAAGACTTTTCTGTACCATAGGAAGGAACAGTACTGATGGAAAGCTCAAATGTATTTACATGATCTTAGCCAAAACAATTATATTCTCAATCATGAACAAATTTATAAACAGAATCCCACTGCATTATCTTTCCTACTGTTGATGAAACATTTATGTATTTTGAACCTGTAGAGGCTACTGGCTTTAATTAACAATTTGATTTAAAAAAATAACTACAAATATGTTAGCCAACATGTCAATTATTTTTCCCTCAAGTGCTCAGGATCAAAATCATCATAAGAGGTTTGAACAGAAATATTGCCTCTGGATTTTCTACCAGCTCAACAACTCAAAAAATATCCCAACTGCTGGGAACTTCTACTGGCAGGTTCATACGCACATATAAATAATATCTGCCATGCCCATTTGGGTCAAAGATGGCAATTGTAGTTCCTATATATAAAAAAGGAGAATAAAAAGGACTCTAACAAGTTCAGGCCCATTTGTCTAACAGATATTGTGACTAAAATATATGCCAGCTTCCTTTTAAATAGAGTTGAAAGTTGTAGATGAAACGTGCATTTGTTGTAGAAGAACCAGCAGTCTTTAGGCAGATTTGATTCATTATTGACAATTGTATTGTCTTGAGCCATCTAATTATAAAAATATCAGAGAAAATAATGGTTTGCTGTCTTTATATCATTTGACCCAGTAAACCAAGAAATATTATTGAAGACATTGATTGTCCTTAGAATGGAATTCAGAATGCTGATCCTGTTCAAAGCCCTTTCTATAAGCCCTGACAGTGAGAACAAGTAATACATGGAATGCCTTGCCTCATGAAGTTGTGGGAACTCCATTACTGGAGGTTTTTTTTTTTTAAAAAAAAGACTGGACATTCATTTTATCTGGAATGATATAGAACAGGGGTGTCAAACTCAAGGCCTGCTGGCCAGATCCGGCCCACAGACCACTTATATATGGCCTGCGGGCCCACCCTGGAAACAACAAAGGACCAGCCTGCAATGCCTCCGTCAGCAAAAATGGAGCTCGGGAGGGCTGTGTGTGGCCCACCCAGGCTCTGTTTCGACTGTTAGAGGGCTGCAGGAGGCCATCACGGCTGAAAACAAAGCCTTGATGATGTCAACTAAAAATACTTCTTTGGTCTTTTTAGTTGCCAGCAGAAAGGGAGTGGGGAAAATTGTACATTCCTTAAATGTTTCAGATAATTGCTAGATGGCCGAAGCTGTTGGCACGCAAGATTATTACTGGAGAGCATGATTGATGACACTTGGCTATGGATGTGTCCCATTGGAGAATATACATTAAGGGGGTGGAGGAAAGACCATGGTCAAGGGTGAAATGAATGGTGTGTCTTAGTGTCAGTTGCACCGAGGTAACGCCGACATGGTCACTCCCAATAAATCAAAAAATTTTACACTGAGAGATGCGGCTAGAGATTTGATGATTTAAATAGTGGTGTACTGTCAGAGCCCTGACAGATGAGTGACATCAATCTGGCCATGTCCTCTGCCCCCCTGAGGTCAAAAACAACCCTGACGTGGCCCTCAATGAAATTGAGTTTGACACCCCTGCTATAGAATTTTTGCTATGGGCAGGGGATTGAATTAGAAGACTTCCAAGGTCCCAAATCAATTATTTTAAGTTCTGTGTTCACTTGTTTGAGTGTATGTTTTGGGCTCCATGGAACCATGAGAACTAAGACAGATGCTCACCAGAGGGCAAGAAAAGTGTGCTTCTGATATGACATTTGGGTTGCCTATCCTGTTAAGAAGACTTGGCTCTTACTCTCCTAAGTAATATCTGATTACTTAGTCAAAATTTATATTTTTTGTAAAATGACATTATTGCCATATAGGGCTATTCGATGATGAAACAATAAAGCAAGTTAACACCTTTCCTTACTTAGGGGTATTTTTCTGTGTGGTTGGACCTTCGCTCCCTCAACATTAAAGGAGTTCATTTAGACCAAAGCCATAAGTGAATGCACTGTTAAAATTTAAAAAAAAATTCACCATAGATACGCAGCTTCCTTAGCCTGAATTTTCAGGACCCTTTCCTCCCTCACAAGCCACGTTACCCACATTGCTCTCTTCTCTGTTCTTCCCTGCATGCCCTAGGATGAAGAGGGGGTGGGCCTTGGTCTTCCTCTCAACCCCCTCTCCCTTGTTCTACCTCTTCCCTGCTCTGCCTCTTGGCTGTGGAGGAAACTGGGGAAGGACAAAGTCCTCCACAGCCAATGGAGCCAGTCTCCCACTGTGAAGGGCCCTGATTCCCTTCACAAGGCACACCTGGGGATGGAGTTTAAAGGAGAGGCAGATAGGAGGGGCACAATTGCTGAGTTTATCTAGTGTTGGCTGCTGTTATGTGAGTTCCTGTCATCCTCCCAATTGGTTTGATTTACTGCTGTGTTACTTCACTTCTGGAACTCCTTATCTTGCCCTGTCAGGTTTATTACCTTAATTTGCCTTGTTGGATTTATAATTTAAAGTTTTCTGTTTACAATGTTTGGACTGGAATATCTGCAGCCAAAGGCTGTTGTAAGTTCGTGGTGGAGTTTTTCTTCAAACCGGAAGGTAACCAGGACATTGGGGGAAATGTTGGAGCTAAAAAGGTGACCCATACTTATTTTCTGGCTGAATTGCCTTTGTGCCACACCTCGGGTAATCACGTTTACATTCAGTCTTACTAATCTTCTGTGTTTTATATTCTGTAACTTGATATAGCTTAATGACTAATCAACAAGAAACTGTTCTAATATGTGCATGGGAAAAAGATGGATTCATTGAAAGCTACTAATGTAGACTTGGTAGGACCCCAAATATGACACAGAATTCATTTCTTTTTCAGGTCAGTGATAAAATTGCTTCAGAGGTTCTAAGTGATAAGATTCAATTCCCTTTTTTCCACCCAATGCTCCCCAAAGAAGGGAACCAGTACCCAGGGATAGTGCAACTTCTTATTCATTTCGGATGGAGCTTGATTGGTCTCTTTGCTTCAGACACAGAAAATGGAGAGAATTTCATGAGAACTTTTACTCCTATGCTTGTCAGGAATGGAGTTTGTGTTGTTATCTCACAACGATTCCCAACAACCACATCTACAGAATCCTTTAGGGAGGCCATCTTTAAGTGGAGACGAGTGAATATCTTTGTTCACTTCATAGAATTTTCTCCCATTTTTGACAGAATTCTTCCTTTCCATTTAGTACTTATCCATTTGCCAGGACCCATTGAAGGGAAAGTCTGGATCATGACAATGGATGGAATATACTCAACGAAAAAGCACAAGCTTCTCAAGTATGTCCATAGTATTTGGAGTTTTCCTCCTCAGTGGAAAGAACAGACAGAAGATGATTCCTATAAATCAGATTTCTTTGTGGAACGTGAATTTCAAGATAAGTGTTTTCATTGTTCCGTTTCAAAACACATCATTTCTGTCAAAGGCCGGAAAAGATGCATCCAGAAAGCACAACTGGAGAAGCAAGAGGAAAGGAATAGGAGACGGATCTTAAATCCAGGCACTATTTACAGTGTCATTAAGATTCTGGCCCATGCCTTAAATGCTGCATCCAAATTCAAAAAGAGGGGGAAGAAAGGAGAAGAGAAGTTGGGGGTTTCCAGGTTGCAGACATGGCAGGTATGGGGTCCCAACAAGGATCCATCCAACTAAGTTTCTTTTCCAGATATTTGGTGCCCTGGGCTTGATGGTTTAAGATCTTAAGCTTCTATACAGGGTGAAATTCAAAAATTTTCCCTACCAGCTCTGTGGCTTGGTGGGACTCAGTCTCTAAAAGGAAGAAGTTGGGTGGGCGTGGGCAGGACCAACCAATTCAAATCGTCCCAAGGTGGCAAATTTCACCTCTGCGTCTGTATAATATGTATTTTTGGGAAGAACATCTTCTCTTCTACAACCAAGGCATCTTATATATTCAAAAAAAATGTTCCCAGATTCCTTCTTTATTTTAAGCTCCTGTAACCCAACATGGATCTTCTCTTTGTTGTCATTCCTCAAGGCTAAAATTAGGTTCTTTGATCTCTTCCCTGTCTTCTTTAACTAAGGTATGTAGGAAGCACATCACAATAGTAATGGGGAATTTTAACTACCCTGATATCGACTGGGAGACAAACTGCACTCAACATGTAGTCCTCAATGGAAGTGCATCTACATGGAGGGAATGAATGGATGGATGGATGGATGGATGGATGGATGATTTATCTATTTATCTATCTAACTATTTATCTATTTATTTATTTATTTATTGGCAAAGTGTGATTAGACACACAAGGAATTTGTCTTGGTGCATATACTCTCACTGTACATTCATTCATTCATTCATTCATTCATTCATTCATTCATTAAGATACAGAAGGATCTTGACAGACTTGAACATTGTGCGCTAGCTAACAAAATAAAATTCAGTGGTGAAAAAAGTAAGGTTCTACATTTCAGCAAGAAAAACAAAATATACAGATACAGCATATGTGGTACCTTGCTCAATAGTAGTAACTATGAGAGGGATTTCGGAGTCCTAGTGGACAATCATTTAAATATGAACCAGCACTGTACTGCAGCTGCCAAAAAGCCAACAGAGTTCTAGGCTGCATAAACAGAGGGATAGAATCAAGATCTTGGGAAATGTTAATACCACTTTATAATGCCTTGTTAGGCCACAGTTGGAATACTGCATCCCGTTTTGGTTGCCACAATGTAAAAAAAGATGTGGAGACTCTAGAAAGAGTGTAGAGAAGAGCAACAAGGATGATGAGGGGACTGTAGGCTAAAACATATGAAGAACGGTTGCAGGATATGTCTAATTTTATGAAAAGAAGGGCTAGAAGTGATATGATTGCAGTGTTCCAATATCTCAGGGACTGCCACAAAGAAGAGGGAGTCAAGCTATTCTCCAAAACACCAAACCAGGCCAAACTGTTAGAATCCCGCCCCTACCTCTACTTGGCAATGTTTGCCAATTATACTTTCTCAATATACTTTTTGTCAGTGTGCTATATGATTGAGAAATATTACTGAAACTTTGTTCTTGAGTTTTGAAAATATTATTGATACTTGTTCTCCTAACTCACAGTATTTGCAAATTAAACAACCATAGAAGAAAGATTCAAATGTAAAATCCTCATGTGAGATGAGGAACCAAGATTTCTGCTTTTAAAATTCCTGGATGCTTCCATTCTAGTTCCATCCATTTCTAAAGAAGAAGGAATTGTGCAATCTTTCCCTCATGAAAGTGTACTTGGATCAAAATGGAGACATAGCAGCAGATCTGATGATCAGTAGTAGAGTGGTTCTTCCTGAGGAGGATCCCATCAACAAGCAATTGGGGACTTTTGAAAGACAGAGACTGATAATCAACCAAGATGTTTTGTCACAGCTAAAGTTGCTCAACAAGGTGAGGGAAATGTTGATGTCTTTTATCTTTTTTCCAAAGCCTTAGGACCCATTACAAGTGGACTAAAATTAGTAAAAAAAAAAGGTGGGAAACGTTCACTGAGAATTGAATGTGTAGAGTAAAACATCTATAATTTTCTTAGGTACATAGGAAGGTTTCAGATCTATTGACCAAGGTATCCTTTAGATCAGGGCTGTCAAACTCCCGGGCCATGGGTCAGATGTGTTATACATTGGCCATGACCACACCTGGTTTAGCAAAGGAGGGGAAAGTCCTGGTATGTCTTGTGAGCTGCCGTGATGATGTGAGTTTGACACCCCTGCTTTAGATGCTATAATGCTGATTCAGCTAAATTCAAAATGAACTTTGGGGTGATTATTATTTAGGACACAAATCATTGCTATTTAGTGTCCCTTCTGCAATTTAATATCTCCATTAAACTGGTGAAAAGAGGGACTCATAAGCTTTGGTGTTAATAGTTTCAGGTTTACTTGATCCTTGTCTTTTAATATCAAAGAAGAAGGCAATTCTGCTGACCAATTTCTCAGTTCAGATTTGGACTGCATCCAATGAAATGGAATCAAAACTGGACGGAGGTCCTGTTGGTGCAGTTGGGAAATAACTTGCATTATGTCCAGGTTAGAGTCAAGATCTGCTAAAATTTCAGGTTGGGATATGTCTGGGATATGTTTAATCAGCTGAGTCCAGGTCATAGCTGTACTGTCAGCTTTGGAAGCCATATTAGCACCAGAAACTTCCATGCTGCCACATTCTTGAGCCTGGGAAGATGGGAGGGTGGAATTGCATGGAGCGTATATAGTAGACATAATAGCATTCTTATTTAGAGTCAAGGTCATGTTGTTCCTGCACCTGGCTGAGAAGTAGTAGAGGGGATGTCTCAAGTTGGGACTGATAGCGATTGAGGCATGTGATGCAATGATGGGGGCAAGGGGTAGATTTGTAATATTTTACTTATTGGAGGGAAACCCAGAACTTTCAGATTTGGTATTTCTCAGATGTGCCTGTTTACTACTCTAATAAAAGGGAACTTTGAGAATATGTCTGGTTCGGAGTTATCCGTTGGAGTCAAGTTTTTCTGACATTACATGCCTCCATTTAATCCCACTGGGATAGTGGAATATAAGAAGGAGGTCCAAGGATTTCTGTGCACATGAAATCATAATGACTAGTCTGATATGAGATTATTACTGAATTAATTTAAATTAATTAATTTATTTGCCATCCATCTCACCATGAAACTGAAGCAATGAAGCATGACTTTAATGCAAAGAAAAACAATTCCTGATACCAGAAGTGATAAGGAACAATTTTAAGGGAAATATTAGTTAGTTCTGGGCATTGACTTATGAGAGTGCCCTTCATCTGAAAACCCCTTGAATGCAATTGTTTATCTTGATTAGCTACTTTAAGTTGTTCTGGGAAGCTCCAAATCAAACTGATAATAAATATGGGTGTATTTTTCATTGTCAGTTTGTGCCACTTAATTGTAGTCTTTCAACAGAAAGGATCTTGTATTGGGTACCTTACGTTGGATATCCTTTTTCCACACAGAGCTCATACTCATGTTCCATGTGCTGCATCAAAAGATGCCTGACTCACCTTTTTGAAGGACACATTCTCATGAGGTCACCTCCATCTCACCTGACTATAGTTTTGGAAACTAGCCAGCCAGTTTTAATTTCAGGTCATCAGCATGGCAGCCATTTAAATCAAACAAATAAATACACAAATAAAGAACACCCTTGGTTGACAGCCTTTATTTGTAAGGAATTTTTCTTTTGTATCTTAACTTGGAGATAGTTTTTGACTACTTTCAAAATGAAGCAGCTTTGGAATGTTTATGTACTGCAGTAGAAACCTTTCCAGATCCCATGTCAGAAGTTTCTTTCTTCATCAACTTTTTAATATTTGAGATTTGAGGGGCTGCCACAGAGAGGAAGGAGTCAATCTATTTTCTAAAGCGCCTGTAGGCCAGACAAGGAATAATGGATGGAAACTGAACAAGGAGAGATTTAACTGGAAATAAGGAGAAACTTTCTGACAGTGAGAACAATCAACCAATGGAACAGCTTGCCCTCGTAAGTTGTGGGAGCATCATCAGTTGAGACTTTCAAGAAGAAATTGGACTGCCATTTGTCAGAAATGATGTAGGGTCTCCTTCTTGGGTGGGGGGTTGGACTAGATGACCCATAAGGTCCCTTTCAATTCTGATTATCTGTTAAATCTGTTAAATATTCTATTTTAATAAACCTAATGGAATAAAACTGAGGTAAATCTTTTATAAAGATTTACTCTAAAATTTAGTATTTGCAGATATCACTTTTTAAAATGGTGCATGGAATATAGCATATAGAATAACACAGTTGGAAGGGACCTTGGAGGTCTTCTAGTCCAGCCACCTCCTCAAGCAAGAAACCATATACAATTTTGGACAAATAGTTGCTCAATCTCTTCTTTAAAACATCCAGTATTGGAGCATTCACAACTTCTGAACTGCAAGTTCTTCCACTGATTAATTATTCTAACTGTCAGGAAATTTCTTCTTAGTTCTAGGTTGCTTCTCTCCTTGATTAGTTTCCATCCACTGAAGAATAGAGGAATGCATGTTAAATCCACTATGAGGAGAAACCCACCAGTTGTCACTTACTGTTTCAACCTTTTATTCCCTCCAGACTTTGTTAAATAGAAAGGTACTTTTTTGCATTCTGATATGCCACAAGAAAAAGGGGAGGAACTAAATGAAGTATCTGTCTGCAATTATATCTCCTGAAACCATTTTGAAATATTCAGAGATTTCATATTTGCCTACCTGAAGCCCAGAGGTTCATGTCTACCTCCATCTTACATGGGTGGTGAGTCTAAGATATTTTCTTCGACATTTCTTCTTTTTCTGCTTAGTCTCTGCCTCAGTCCAAATGTGTGGAAAAATGTCATCCTGGATTTGTCAGGAGGGCTCGAGAAGGAGAGCCAGTTTGCTGTTATGACTGTGTTCCTTGTCCAGAGGGGACCTTCTCCGCTCAGGAAGGTGGGTGATACCATAGGGAAACTTCATAGGGAAATTTGTCAGAAATGGTGTAGGGTCTCCTGCTTGGACAGGGGATTGGACTAAATGACCTACATGGTCCCTTCCAACTCTGTTAATCTATAATCTATAAACCTCTTAACTTCATCCAGAGCACTTTGATCAATATACATCTTAAAGAAACGTGTAACATATAAAAGAAGCATAAGCATATAAACTGGATTGTTTTGTTCCTAATTTTCATGGTGCCTAAGTAGGAGGAAGAATGTTGTGGATTGAGTAGGAAATCTCTCTTTTATTTGCCAGTTTGGATGTGTCCTTCCATATTTACCTTTTTTAGGAACAGATCATTTTTAGATCAATGGGTTTTATTCACCTAAACAAACTTTATATCACAGGCCAAAAGATACATCAATCAACCTTTCAATTAATCAGTTAATCTTTATGGAAGATCACAAATCCTCATAAACTTTAACATCTAATTGGTAAGAACAATGGAGGGAGAGAAGTTGGGTTCAAGGAAGAAATGAAAACCAAGCAGAGGATTCACAATAAAACGATAAAGTGGATATTTTCTTCCCACCTTTTCTTGTCTTTCAAATTTTCATTGTTGTTAAATAGTGACATACAAATAGTTATTTAAAAAAAAGAATACAATTGTGGTGCTGAAAGGAACAAAAGTCTAACTTACAGTGTTGGGATTAAAAGGAACAGAAAGGAGCGGGGAACGAACTAATAAAAGATTAATCTACTTAATATTCATAGATAACAATGTTGAATTCATTTTTTCTTTAAAATTGTTGCCAAATCTAGAGAGTATGTAAATATATCACCTCAACCTCATTTTTATAAAGTAAAAAGATTTTGCAGATAACAGGCTTCTTGAATTCCTTCATGAATTAATCTTCCTGAAGATCACTTTGTTTTGAATTTATCAAATTTACATTGCTATCTATTTCACACCAAGTGACTCTTGATAGCATATAATTAAACCAATAATTAAAGCAATGAGATATAAATGCTAAGAAAGCAAGAGAGGAGTACATCAAGATGCTACCTACCGTGCAATCAGCACATAGGAACCTGTTACCAGGGGAACCCCAGGACTGTTGAACTAGTCACATTTTAAGGAATTTTAAGGAATTTCTACAAGGCCTCCTCCAATATTTTAGAGCTTATTGAAAGCATGGCTGGTGGATCAATCATTAGTAACTGAGTTTAAACATCCTTTGTCTATCATCTGACAAAAATGTAAAAATAAATAAAATAATAAATATTTTTTTTAAAAAGGGCAGAATCGATGGAGCAAAAAGTCTTCTTCTGCCATTAGTTTTCTCTTTCTATGTTTTTATCTCATATTCATGGGGTTGCTCCTGAAAACCATCCGGAGCAGTGGGTGGGATTAAAAATTTTTTACTACCGGTTCTGTGGCCGTGGTGTGGCTTGGTGGGTGTGGCAGGGGAAGGATACTATAAAACCTCCATTCCCACCCCATGCCTTAGGGAAGGTTACTGCAAAATCCCATTCCTTCCCTACCCCACTAACCTGCTTTCCAGCTCCGTTGTCCTGTGCAGGGCAACAAAAGAAGACCCAGCCGATCAGCTGAGATTTGGGAGGCAGAGAATAGATGGGGCAGAGGCCAGTCAGAGGTGGTATTTGCCGGTTCTCTGAACTACCCAAAATTTCTGTTACCGGTTCTCCAGAATTGGTCAGAACCTGCTGAATACCCACTTCTGATCTGGAGTTTGCAAAATGCTCCACAATGCAATGGCACACATAGCATTGGGTTACCCTATGTTCCTCTATAGAACAGCCCTATTGTGCAAACTGCACCGGCTCCCAGTTTCTTTCCAAGTGCAATTGCATTCACCTTTTAAATCCCTACAGGAGACAGAACCAGGGTAACTGCAGGGCTTCCTCTTCTTGGGGATATCTGCTTGTCCCACCAGAGCAGATAAAATTGGCATGGAAAAGGTTTATTCCTTAAAACGTTGCCACTTTGTTGGTCCCCAGAAGATTGCCCTTTTCTGATGCAGCTCCTGCCCTACTGGACCTACTCCCCTTTGAAATTCAATAGCCCCACCTCCACTTAAACATCTGGATATTATTTATTTCTCCCAAGCATTTTGGATAAGCATCAATGCTAGATCAGAATCTGGTGGATTAACACAGAGAATGGAGGTGATGACACCAGATATTTCTTCTTTTAGTTTTTCTTGTTTTTATAGTTGTATATATTGGGGGTTCTTTTATGCTGGAGTGTATGTATATACAATTTACAGAGACTTTCCTGTCCCTCAGTATCATATCTCATCCAAGTTTTGCTTAAAATTTTGAAAGGCCAAAAAATAAATATTATTGTGTTTTCTCAGATACTGAAAAATGCACCAAATGCCCAGATGATCAATATCCAACCAAGAACCAAGACCAGTGTATCCCCAAAAGAATAACCTTCCTATCTTATGAAGAACATCTGGGCATCATCCTTGTCTCCTTTGCTCTACTCTTATTCCTAACTACATGCCTTGTTTTAATCATATTTCTTCAAAATCTCAAAACTCCCATCATCAAAGCCAACAACCGCGACCTTTCCTTCATCCTCCTGATCTCCCTCCTGCTTTGTTTTTTGACCTCCTTTCTCTTTATCGGCCAGCCAAGGAAAGTCACCTGTCTTCTTCGACAAACTGTGTTCAGTATTGTCTTCTCAGTAGCTGTGTCCTCTCTGTTGTCCAAAACAATCACAGTGGTACTGGCCTTCCTGGCCTCAAAACCAGGGAACAGTATGAGAAGATGGTTGGGGAAGAGCTTGGCCAACTCCATCATCGTTTCTTGTTCTGGTGTCCAATGTTTTATTTGTGCCATATGGCTGGGAGTTTCTCCCCCATTCCCTGACTCTGACTTCCACTCTCAGCCTGCAGTGATCATCCTGCAATGTAACGAGGGCTCTGTTCTCATGTTCTACATCACCCTCAGCTACATGGGCTTCTTAGCTGCCATTTGCTTCACGGTGGCTTTTCTGGCCAGGAATCTCCCTGGGGCCTTCAATGAAGCCAAGTTCATCACTTTCAGCATGCTGGTCTTCTGCAGTGTCTGGGTCTCCTTTCTGCCTCCTTACCTGAGCACCAAAGGAAAGCATATGGTGGCTGTGCAGGTCTTCTCCATCTTGGCCTCCAGTGCCGGACTGCTGGGCTGCATCTTCTTCCCTATGTGCTACATTATTATCCTGAGGCCAAATCTAAACACTAAGGAACATCTAATGATAAAAACAGGGACCTGATAATGAAATTGTTTATTCGGTTCATGATAATTAGTTATTAATTGCAATTGTTGATGATTTATATGCTTTGTTTGCCTCTATTTGACAAAAGAGTTCATTTATTTAAGGGGAAATAAGAATAGTTAGATCAATGAAATTAAAATCCAAGATAAATCACTAAACAATAAAATAAATTAATAATAAATAGTTTGTGTTTTTAAAATGCATTTTCCTCAGCAGAGAGGTTAGCCTACATTTGCCTTAACCAACCCTTTAAGAGAAGACATATATGAACCATGTCCTGGGCTTTGGAATGTTTACGTTTGCTAGGTATCTTCAAAGTTAGTTAGGAGGGTCTCAACATTAATGGTTCTTTCAGAATTCAGAATCAAATATAAAACCCAAAGCAAGTAATGAAACACTTTTTGTATTGTTCCTTAGCATGTATCAAATCCGGGGTATCAAAATCAATTTCAGTTGCAGGTTGTGTTTGATCTCGGGGGGGGGCATGGGTGTGTTTGATCTCTGGGGGACAGGGGTGGGCATGGCCAGGGTGGGCATGGCCAGCTTGACATCACTCATGTTGGGGGCCCTATGGCCCAAGCGTTCTGCCAGTGAAAATGGGCTCCCGAGCTCCATTTTTGGTAGGAATGGCCTCCTGCAGCCCTCTGTCAGCAAAAATGGAGCTCGGGAAGCTGCATGCAGCCCTTGCGAGCTCCATTTTTGGCCAGGATAACCTCTTGCAGCTCTCTGCCAGTAAAAATGGAGCCATTTTTGCTGGCAGAGGGCTGCAGGAGGCCATCACAGTGGCCCTCCCTTGCTCTGTTTTTACTGGCAAAGGCACTGCAGGCCAAATTTCACTGTTTCCAAGGGGACCCCGCCAGCGAGATCTAAGAATCCCATGGGCTGGATCCGGCCCCCAGGCTTTGAGTTTGACACCCCTGCCCTAAAATAATATTGAGAGATGACCTCCACACAACAAAGAGATTCACTCATATTTATGCATCTCAAAATGGCAGACTAATGCATAAGTACATATTCATAGGTAATTGATGTCAAGTTATTATGAATAAGTAAGCTTATAAATAGTTCTGCCTATTTTCCTTCAGAAACCAAAGGAATGGGAGGGTTTAAGGCAAAATAGCAATCAAACAATAAAACAGGAAGAAAAGATAAATCGAAAGGAGGAGCCATTTTGAAAATGCCAGGCCCCCAAAAGAATACATTTCCCATAGTAAATCTATGGGATTGTTGTAATGAGATAACAAACTTTGGCCTTATATCACTTTATATCAAGTTGATTTAATCAATTCCACTCATCCAAGAAATGATTTTTCTCACACTCCTTCTTCACCATCTCCATCTGAAGAAGGTCAACGTATGTATTTCACAAGAGGACAGGATTTATCCTGAGACTTTCCTGGAAACAAAAACTAAAAATCCCTACGAAGCATTTTCCTGGGCAGAGTAATCAGATAATGCCAGACAGAAGAGCTGGGAACTCTAGAGCCAGTTTCACATCAACTTGTCCCAGGCAAAGTGACATAAGCCAATTCCAGAAACTTCTGGGTGGGGATTGTTCAGTGGTGGGATTCAAATAATTTAACAACTGGTTCTCTGCCCTAATGACTGGCTGGGTAGGCATGGCTGGGTGGTCATGTGACTCTGTGGGAGTAGCCAAATCAACACCAGTCACATTGAGGGGTGCTTCATCTCACCCAGCTTCTTCTTGCCACACTCGGGCCTGCCTCGCCCTTCCCCTCCCAGCCACTCCTTGTCATGCTCAGCCGCTCACCTCACCGAAGAGAGTAATTTTCAAATAAAAAGAATGCTCACCTTGTGCAAATACTTTAAATAAAAAACACATTGACTTCAGGTTTGATGCATCTTGCAAAGTATTACTGCTCATTCTAGTCTCCTTTCCTATTAACAGGTCCATCTCAGATTGTAATTTGGTAGAATTTCTCTTGTCTTTTGCGTCATTCTATGGGAGATTATTCTGAAATGTTATCTTTGACGTTCGCAGTTTTACAAGTTTGTTTCCACCAACCCTGTTTTCACATGCAATTCTTAAAAGTGGTTTTGACATTCCTTCTTCCTTTTTAAACAAAGTAATGGTTAAGATGCTGGCCTGGAAATCTATATATTTTCTCTTTAAGAACTTAGTGCGTATTTTACGAACGTACCAAGCAGAATTCGACTGGAAGTTATGTGTTATATCGAATGTTATAATTGTAAAGGCATAAATTGAAGTTTAAATAAGGGTTGAATGGATAAAAATTAAAAGATACAAAGGTGTCATACTCCAACTAGTAACTACAGGCAAAAATTTTGTTTAATGAGAAAAGAAAATATGAAATTGAAACAGGACAGACAAAAGTATAAATATAATGACTAGAAAGATATTGAAACTTAGAATATATATACATATATATACTGAACAGCTGAACAGGATAGAGCCAGTGGTCTAGCGGCAATTACAACTGCCTCACATGTAATACTTCCCTGGTTCGAATCCCAGTAAGGGTATGGCTAGCTGAAGAGAGCTAACTAGCTCGAAATAGATCTATCCTATCCCTTATTTAATTATTTATCAGCTCAAAACCTTACACGTATACATATATATATCTATATATAGATATATATAATTGAATTTAGAAAGGAATGAGATAATTTAAAGTAAGATTGAGAAAACTAAGGGAAGGGAAAATTTATTGAGAAAATGTTAAAATAGTAATAAGATATGGAATAGAACACAAAGATGAATGTGAAATTGAATTTGAGTCTATATGGAGAAGTGATAACCCGGGACCAAGCTATTCTCAAAAAAAGAAATTTTACTTGTATTATGTTTTGTGAAAACCCAAATAAAATTTTTATAAAAAAAAAAATGAGGGGGTCCATCTATTTTCCAAAGCACCAAAAGACATGACAAGAAACAATGGATAGAAACTAACCAAAGAAAGAAACAACCTAGGACTAAGGAGAAATTTCCTAAAGGTGAGACCAATCAACCAACAGGTTGCCTTCAGACGTAGTGGGTCCTCCATTACTAGAAGCGGTTTACAGAGTCAGCATCTTGCTCCCAACAATCTGGGTCCTCATTTTATCCACCTTGGAAGGATGAAAGGCTGAGTCAACCCTGAGCCTGGTGTGATTTGAACTGCAAAATTGCAGGCAGCCGGCAGGCATCAGAAGGAGCCTGCAGTACAGCACTCTAACCACTAGTGCCACCACGGATCTACCTGGGAGAAGATTACCCTAGCAGCTTTATTACTTGATAAATCCCATGCTTTCTGGTAGTCATCTTGGGTTTTTTTCCCCCAAGGAGTTTATGAATAGTCTCTTAATTTCTTTGTTTTTTAATTTATTTGTGACCTCCTCTATAATGTTCCCTACAATTGATAAATTTAGTCAATTACATTTTGCCAAAACTTAACTTTTTTTAAATATATGATTGATAAATTTCACTATAAACCTGTTTTCCTTTTGAAGGTAATGGTAATACCTGTACTTCTAATTTACAATATTTCCAAGTTAGACAACTGTAGAAGAAAAAAAATTAAATGTAAAAAGACCACAAAAAAGCCAAAGTTTTGGCTTTTAAACCATCTGATTTTGGAAAAAAATGTGTTTTGGAAACTATACTTGGACCAAAATGAAGAATAACAGCTGATTTGAACTTCATGAGCTGGAAGGTTTTCCCCAAGAAAGATTTCATCAAAGAGAAACTGATAATTTTTGAAAGACATAGACTTATCATCAACCAAGATGTTCTGTCGTGGCTAAAGTTGCTCAACAAGATGGGTAAAACATTGCTAGGTTTCCTCTTTTCTCTAAAGATTAAGACCCATTTCAGTTGGGCTAAGTCTGGTCACCAAAGCGGATGACCTTCACAGAGAATTAAATGTAGGGAGTAGAAACATTATAGTTTTCCTAGGTTGCTTGGGAGGCTTCAGTGCTATTCTATTTTGTGCAGTATATACAATTCTCTTTATACTCTACATAAATGACCTCTGTGATCATATTAAGAGCAACTGCATTCTCTTCGCTGATGATGTAAGGTGTTCAATACCACAGACAATATTGCTACCCTTCAAAAAGATCTTGACTATGTATAGGATGGTCAAACAAATGGCAACTTCAAATCTCAACAAATAAATGCTCTGTCTTACATATTTCGCAAAAAAAAAAAAACAGAAAATAAAATACAAGCTGAATAGTCAAGACTTTGTTGATGATCTAAGCTCTGTAAAGGACCTTGGAATACTTATCTCTAAGCATCTAAGTGCTAGAGCCCACTGTAACTACATAGCCAAAAAGGCATTAAGAGTTGTTAACCTAATCCTATGTAGCTTTTTTTCTGATAATATCACACTACTAACTAGCATACATTAGAGCATACAAAACATTTGTTAGACCAATACTCGAATACAGCTCATCAGTCTGGAACCCACATTACATATCTGATATTAGCACAGTTACGAAAGTCCAGAAATATTTCACAGAAAGAGTTCTTCATTCCTCTACTCATTATAGAATACCTTATGCCACCAGACTTGATATTCTAGACCTAGAAAATCTTGAATTATGCCTTCTTCGGTCCGATCTAAGTATGGTATATAAAATCATACATTGCAATGACTTACCTGTCAATGAATACTTCAGCTTCAACCATAACAACACAAGAGCACACAATAGATACAAACTCAAGGTTAACCACACCAAACTTGATTGCAGGAAACGACTTCAGCAACAGCGTGGTCAGTGTCTGGAATACTCTATCTGACGCTGTGGTTTCTTCCGCAAAGCCCCAAACCTTTAACCTTAGACTGTCTACTATTGACCTCACCCCTTTCCTAAGAGGTCTGTAGGGGGCGTGCATAAGTGCACCAACGTGCCTAACATCCATGTCCTATTGTTTCTTTTATTTTTCTTATATGTACCCATTTCATGTATTCATAACTATGTATATACTTATACCTATTATCTTGTAAGCGATTGACAAATCAAATAAATAAATAAAATAAAAAATAATAAAATAAATTGTATCTACAATTAAATGATCGGGACAATTAAATGTATCTACAATTCCTGGATCGGGACGCCTTGCGCACGGTCACTCAGGCCCTTGTCACCTCTCGCCTGGACTATTGTAATGCCCTCTACATGGGGCTCCCTGCGGGGAGCATCCGGAGACTCCAGCTGGTGCAAAATGCAGCCGCGCGGGTGATCATGGGGGCGTCACGTAGCGCCCATGTGACGCCTCTCCTGCGCGAGCTGCATTGGTTGCCGGTGGCTCTCCAGGTTCGCTTCAAGGTTCTAGTTTTGACCTTTAGGGCGACCCATGGCATGGGACCAGGTTACCTTCAGGACCGCATTCTGCCAGTGTTCTCCAACAGGCCGGTGCGTTCCCACAGAGAGGGTCTGCTCCGGGTGCCGTCGGCCGCTATGTGTTGTCTAGCGGCGCCGAGGAGTAGGGCCTTCTCTGTGGGTGCCCCCGCCCTCTGGAATATTCTGCCATCGGAGCTTCGTACTGGCACGGACCTGAGGGCCTTCAGGCGCGCGTTGAAGACCTGGCTCTTTGAGCAGGCCGGCCTGGGCTGAGAAAATGATTTTAAATTTGGTCTCCATTTTTAATTCTAAATTGGGTTTTAAGGGGGGGAGGGGTTTCTTAGTCTTATTATGCAGCCGATTTAAATTTAATATTTTTTTAACTTTTGTATTCTCTGTGGGGTTTTTAGATGAGCTGTTCACCGCCCTGAGTCCCTCGGGAGAAGGGCGGTATATAAATGGAATTAATAAATAATAAATAATAAATAAAAGCCCTTGCTTATCAATGGAGACCAAGTGGAGCAAGTGGCCAGTTTTAAGTTTCTGGGTGTTACCCTAAAAGAGGACCTGACCTGGGGTGCCCACATTGCAGCCCTGATCAAAAGGGCCCAGCAGAGATTATACTATCTGAGACTTCTCAGAAAACAACAATTGAATGAAAAACTGCTGCACCATAGAGAGCATTTTAACATACTGCACCTCTATATGGTTTGCCAATTGCACAATGGCAGATAGGAAAGCGCTCCACAGGATCAATGTCATTGCCCAGAAGATCATTGGTTGCCCTCTCCCCTCTTTGCAAGAGCTTTATAGTTCCCGCTGCCTTAAGAAAGTTCAAAACATTCTCGAAGATCCATCTCATCCTGGGCACCCCTTTTTTTGAACTATTACCATCTGGCAGATGGTACAGGACAATAAAAACAAGGACTAATAGGCTGAAAAACAGCTTCTATCTCAGGGTAGTAGCTCTTTTGAATTCTGCAGTATAGTGCAGTGTTGGTGTGGTGTAAGGGTTTTTTGGTTCAATGTGTGAAGGGTGAAGGATGTGTGTTTGTGTTTATTTTCATGGTCATGGTTATGTTGTGCACTGAAGATGGTGTTTGATTTCGTGGTACAAGGTTCAATGACAATAAAGTAAACTAAACTAAATTCGGCATCTCCATCAAACTGGTGAGAAACCTGCAAGTGCTAGGAAATGTGTTGCTAAAATTTTCAGGTTTCTTTGTCCTTGTAAACAAATTGCAAGTTCAGGAGAACCTAAAGTTGAAGACCATGTTTTCAGGGATAGTGCAACCCAATCCAGAACTAAGGATGTTAAATTCCTGGATCTTGAAGATCCATGCACCTAAAGCCATTTTGTCTTGTGAGGGTTCAGCCAAAGCTTCTTGGCCCTAATCCCTGAAACATTACGCCCTGAGTTATTAGATTGGCCAACCTGTTGGCCTTTTGTAGCACAAGGAGATTGAGATTGTCCTTTGGAGTTTCATGGATCCCTCCCTACAGTGGACCCCAGTCCATAGCCATGACACCAATAAACGTTGACCCCAGTTTCTTGCTAGGGAGTTTTCATCTCAGATATTTGGTGGAGAGATAAACCTTCTCTCCCAACTGCAATGGTCAATGTTGTGCTTGGTGTTTGTCTGCCTGTTTCTTATAAGTCTGCGCCAATTTAGCCAGTGCTTTTTTTACATTCTCTCAAGTTGCTTTCAGTGTTGACGTCCAATCAGTCAGGCTGACTGATGAGGGAGGATTCCCTGGATACTCAGGCATTAGGATGAAGTCCACACTGCTCACTACTCTGAAAGAGGTTAGTCCCGTTAAAAGCAGATCTTGAATTATGTAGGCAATATATGGCTAGATGTATTGCTCACCTACAACACCCCCTCTCATGGATAGAGAAACACACACACAAACCTGTGGAACTTTATAGGTGCTTACTAATGTTGACATCTGAATGGAGGTTTCCCTCTTAGCTGCATCAACAAGAGCCAAATGTTTTCCTTCTTTCCACAGCTGCAGTTGGGAACATTGGCTTCTCCAGTAGAGAGGATATCAATCAAGGCCTCTGAAGTAGCAAGGGTGCTGATATAATAGTCATGCATGTTGTAGCCAACTGTGAGATCGGGTAAGTGTGTTGATGGGATTTGGGTGTGGGGTTTCCCATGTCCTCAAGCCCAACTTCTTTTGTCTCTTTAGGTAACATTTTTCCTTTTTTTATTTAACAACTTAGTTCCTTCATATCTATCTCCTGAAGGAATGTTTTGGACAAGATTTCTGGCTATCTACAATGCTTACATGCTTGTTTTATCATTAGGGATAACAGCTTCAGCCCTGCCTTACTCTTTTTCTTTCTTCTTCTTGAGGTCACACAGTAACTGCAGGATTTTATATTCTGGTTTAGAAACTACGAACAACGGAAAGCCTAGGTAGTGCTAAGTCAGAAAATTGAAAGGTAGTAAAGTATTGGTATGTCAGCCCTGTCAAGAAGGCTGAGGTTATAAAAATGGCTGCCGCTAGACGTTCCTTAGCATAAGGTATAAAGTCTGTTCAGTACTTTATCCTGAGAGGTTGGAACTAGTCATTAAGAAACAGGAAATCATAAAAAAGGATGGACCTTCATTTGGATCTTATCTGAAAGGAGACTTCTGAGAAACAGCACATCAACAAAAAGAGAAGGGCATCAACAGCAGTTATAGATGTTGAAGTTGCAACACCACATCATCCTCACTAACCCTTCTCCTCCCAGTACTATCCATACTTTAGGGGTATGAAAACACCAATTCTCAAAGAACCAATTAGTTCCTAACTAACTTTGAAGATACCTGAGAAGCTTACAGAATATGGATCTTATGTGTCCTCTTTTGAAGGGTTGCTTAAATCAAATATTGGGTAACATGTGTACTGAGGAAAAGGGGGACTACCAATGGGTTTAAAAAACATTAATATTAATTATTTGTTTATTTATGTTGTGGGAACTTCATCACTGGAAGCTTTCAAGAAGAGACTGGATTGCCATCTGTCAGAAATGGTATAAGGCAGGGGTGTCAAACTCAAGGCCCAGGGGCTGGATCCAGCCCATGGGATGCTTAGATCTGGCCTGCAGGGCCACCCCAGAAACAGCAAATAACTGACACATGGTGCCTGTACCAGCAAAAACAGTTTTCAGAGGGTTGCAGGAGGCCATCACAGCTGAAAATGGAGCTCGGGAGCCGGTTTTGGCAGGCAAAGCTGTCGTCCTACCACAGGCACCCTGACATAAGTGACATCGAGCTGGCCATGCCCAGCCTGGCCACGCCCAGCCTGGCCCACTGCGGTCAAACACAACTCTGATGTGGCCCTCAATCAAATTGAGTTTGACACCCCTAGTATAGAGTCTCCTGCTTGGGCAGGGGTTTGGATAGATGCCCCCTCCAATCCTGCTAATCTGTTATCTATTTTATTTTTTTATATTATCTTGGATTTTAATTTGATAAATTTTACACTTTTAATATTTTATTTTATTTAATTTTAAGTCATCTAAATTGTCAAACAAATGCAAGGAAAGCATACAAACACAACAATAATTGCCATTACTGCAAAACAATAATAATTGCAATATATAATTAAATATTATGAGTCTAAGTAACCATTTCACTATCAGTTGCCTATTTTTATTTTGAAATGTTCCTTAGTGTTTAGATCAGGTCTGAAAATAATCATGTAGCACTTGGGAAAGAAAATGCAACCCAGCAGACCAGCACTGGAAGCCAAGATAGAGAAGACCTGCACAGCCACCATGTATTTCCCTTTGGTGTTCAGGTAGGTGGGCAGGAAGGAGACCCAGACACTGCAGAAGACCAGCATGCTGAAGTTAATCAACTTGGCTTCATTGAAGACTCCAGGCAGATTCCTGGCCAGGAAAGCCACCGTGAAGCAAATGGCAGCTTGGAAACCCATATAGCCAAGGACAACATAAAACATGGTAAGAGAACCTTCGCTGCATTGAAGGATGATCTCTCCAGGCTGGGAGTGGAGGTCAGAGTCAGGGAATGGGGGAGAAACTCCCAGCCATATGGTACAGATAACAGTTTGAACACCAGAACAAGAAAGAATGATGGAGTTGGCCAAGCTCTTCCCCAACCATTTTCTCATACTATTACCTGGTTTTGTAGCCAGAAGTGCAAGTACCACTGTGATTGTTTTGGCCAACACAGAAGACACAGCTGCTGAGAAGACAATGCTGAACATTGTTTGTCGAAGAAGGCAGATGGCTTTCCTTGGTTGTCCAATGAAGATAAAGGAGGACAAAAAGCAAAGCAGGAGGGAAATCAGGAGGATGAAGGAGAGGTCCCGGTTGTTGGCTTTGACAATGGGAGTTTCTAAGTATTTAATGAATATGATTAAAACAAAGCCAGTGGTTAGGAATAAGAATAAGGCCAAGGAGACCAGGATGATGCCCAGATGTTCTTCATAGGATAGAAAAGTTATTCTTTTGGAGATACATTCAGCTCGGTTCTCATTTGGATATTGATCATCTGGGCATTTGGTGCATTTTTCAGTATCTGAGAAAAAAGAAAGTAATATCTCTTTTATACTTCTTTTCACATAGGGCAGGAATATGTTCTTTAGCTGACATTTGATACTGAGAGAAAGAAAAGTCATAGTAAGTGATAGGAATATATAACATTTATCTGGTTCCCATGTTAAACTAATCTTTGGTTTAAAGCCCACAAAAAACCCCAATATATACACCAAGAAAGCCAACAGGAAAATAAAATCCCAAAGAGAAATACCTGGCATTGTAATCTCTCTTCACTAATCCATCATCTTCTCATCCTGCACTCATCTCACCTAATCCCAATGGGTGAAAGAAGAACCAGGTCTCCAGAAATTTAGGAGGATGGAGGCCTGTTGGCGTTCAAGGGGGAGCATGTTCTATAGGGCAGGAGTTGTAACAGAAAATGTTGGCTTCCAAGGACCCATAAGATGGCAATGTTTTATGAAAGGACCTGGACCAGGCCTGTTATACTGCTGTAGTATGATAATCAGATGTCCTCAGGGAGAGGAAGTCCTATTGCTACCCTGATTCTATGCAATGTTAGGCTTTAATGTGAATAGAATTTCACTTGGAAAAAACCACTGGGAGCCTGTGCAATTCACACAATAGGGGTGGATATAGGAAAATCCCACAATGCTCATGACATTGCATTCTGAATCATTTGTATATTCTAAGCAATCTTCAAGAGCATCTCAATGTAGAGCACACTGTAGTAGTTCAAACAGGAAGTGAATAAGGCAGGAACAAGACCAGGGGTGGGATACGACAGGATTAACTACCGGTTCGGGATTTACGAGCTTCCCTGCACGCTGTGAGCCGCACACCTGTAAATCGTCATCAGCATGCTGTGTGCAGAGACGCAGCCTTTGAAACAGCCCTGTTTTCCTGCTTTTTTAACTACAGCTGTGCCTTGTTTGGCAGCTGAAGTTGAAAAATCAGGAAATAAAGATCAGGTAAGAGCCCAAGTGGGTGGGTGGGCAAAAACATCAGCAGACATAGAACTGGTTCTATGTCTGCTGCTCTTCAGAGCTACTGGTTCTACAGAGGTGGACAGAACCGGTAGAAACCCACCCCTGAATAAGACCCCTGGTCCAATAAAGAAATCACACAAGTGATACACAAGAAAAAATGTCTGAAGGCTCCTTTAGTCCAGGCTGCCCTCTGCACATGGAGCAGCAGCTGTGAGTCTAGGAGAACTTCCAAACTGTGCATCACCTCTCTCCTGGGTTGTGGCACCTCATCCACAGTGAGACATTGAGACATACCACTATCCCCTTTGTGGGAGGTGCAAAAAAGAGAAAACCACTGCTTATTGCAGTAACTCAAGCAGAAATTGATAAAGACAGGAGTAAGGCTCCCTAACTCCAGGAAAGAGCATGGTTGGTGCACAAGAATTATCTGTGTGAAGGCTCCTCTAGAGAAGGCTGTCCTCTGCATATTGAGCTGTAGCCATGAATCTATGACAGTCCCTAAATTTACATGACCTCCATCCAGGGGTGGGATTCCACCAGTTCGCAACTATTCATTAGAACTGGTTGTTAACATTCTAAGCAGTTTGGAGAACCAGTTGCTAGAAGAAATTACTGGCCTAATTCTGTTAGGAAGGCAGGAAGGAAACATTCTGGTGTTGCTTGCAGAAACTGCCTCTCCGTTAACCCTTATTACATTCTTGGCAGGACTAGATTTCCTGTCTCAGGAACGTCTCTGGAGGTTTTTTTTCCCTCCTTTTCTGGTACTTTGTTTGTGTGGAGTGACCATTCAAGATTACAATGGCACTGAAAAAAATGACTTATGACCATTTTTCACATTTATGACTGTTGCAGCATCCCCAGAGTCATGAGAAACCAGACGAGGAGATGCGTGCCTTGATGTGAGTGATATTGAGTTGGCCACACCCAGCCAATAACATGACCACCAAGCCATGCCCACCCAGTCATGTGACCACCAAACCACACCCACCACCTAAGCTACGCCCACAGAACCGGTTGTTAAAAAATTGAATCCCACCCTCCCTCCATCCAAGGGAGTGTATCACCCTTCCAAAGTAAGTGATGCATTAACACTAGACCTTTGGGAGAAGGGGGCCAAAAAGAAAACAAACCATCCATGTTGCTAAAGCTGAGCCAAAGTTGATTGAGTCTGTCACCTGCACCTCTATAACTGTCCGGTTTGGTTCTGCAATCCAACAAGACAGACAGAGGCTTCAGAGAATAATTAGGACTGCAGAAAAAATAATTACTACCAACCTGCCTTCCATTGAGGACCTGTATACTGCACAAGTCAAAAAGAGGGCTGTGAAAATATTTACAGACCCCTCACATCCTGGACATAAACTGTTTCAACTCCTTCCCTCAAAACGACGCTATAGAGCACTGCATACCAGAACAACTAGACACAAGGACAGTTTTTCCCCAAACGCCATCCCTCTGCTAAACAAATAATTCCCTCAACGCTGTCCAACTATTTACAAAGTCTGCACTACTATTACTGTTAATCTTCTCATCACTCCTTATCACCCATCCCCTCCCACTTGTGACTGTATGATCGTAACTTCGTTGCTTGTATCCTTGCGATTTATATTGACTGTTTCCTAGTATGATTTGATTGCTTATTGTACCCTATGACTATCATTAAGTGTTGCACCTTATGATTCTTGACAAATGTATCTTTTCTTTTTATGTTTTCTCTGTGGGGGCCCCCTCCCTGTGGAATGATCTGCCCCCGGAGATACGGGCCATTACTGACATCCAGACCTTCCGGCGCGCAGTCAAGACCTTATTCTTCCAACAGGCCGGCCTGGCCCAGTAAATGGTTTATGGGATTTTAATTTAATTCGGTTTTTAAATTTTTAAATTTTAACTTTTTAATTTAATCCTGGAATTTTAAATTTTGTAATTCTATAACTGAAGGGATTCAGCCGGATTCTTGTATTTAATTTGTTTTTAAATTGTATATATTCCATTTTTAGTAGGCTGTACACCGCCCCGAGTCCCTTTTTGGGAGAGGGGGCGGTATAGAAGTTTAAATAAATAAATAAATGTACACTGAGACAAGACAAGTTCCTTGTGTGTCCAATCATACTTGGCCAATAAATAATTCTATTCTATTCTACTCTATTGAGATAGAGACAAAAATGAAACTCTGACTTTGGGATTTCCTGATTGCATTGTTGTAGAAATAGCTAGAATACTAAATATGCAAATATAAAAATTTGAGACTGCAGGGTTACAGTCAGTAGTGGTACTCAGCAGGTTCTGACCACTTCTGGAGAACCGGTAGCGGAAATTTTGAGTAGTTCAGAGAACCGGAAAATACCACCTCTGACTGGAGATTTTACAGTATCCTTCCCCTGCCATGCCCACCAAGCCATGCCCACAGAACCCATAGTAAAAAAATTTGAATCCCACCACTGGTTACAGTTTATTACCTTTAACTACTGCCCTGACAAAAAGGAAGTAAATTCTTCTTTTTTGCTTTCTTCCCTTTATCCCACACTTCTCCTTGTCCATTTTCTCCATTTTCCCACTATGATTATTTTCACTTATTTTAGAGTCTAATAAATTAGACTCTAAATTTAGAGTCTAATAAATTTAATTATTAAAATTAAATATAAAAGAAAGCATGCCCCACAACCCAAATACTGTTTCATTGTTGATGCTATCAAAAGCTACTGAGATATCCAGAAGGAGAGGATGGTTGCAAAACCCCCATCCTTAGATCTTCAGAGCTCATGTAAAAAACCATTGTTTTCTTGGTATTGCTCTAAATGAACCCAGCAATTTTTCTTCTGGTGTGACCCACCTTCGTGAGTGGAGATGGTCCCCTCTGGACAAGGAACACAATCATAGCAGCAAATTGGTTCTCCTTCTCGCTCCTGCTTGAAGAATCCTGGTTGACAATTTTCCACACATTTGGACTGAGGCAGAGACTAAGGAGAAAAACAAGGAATTCCAAAGAAAACATGATAGAACTAACCTTCCATGGTAAATCAAGATAGACATGAACATTAGCTGAGTAATCTCTGAAGTTCACTTAGATAAATATGAAATTTTTAACTACTTCCAAATGGCTATAAGTGATAGAACTACTGGCAGATTCTTTATTTACAGTTTAACAGAGTTGGAAGGGTAATCTAGTCCAACCCCGCGCCCAAGTAGGAGACCCTACACCATTTCTGACAGATGGGAGTCCAATCTCTTCTTGAAAGTCTCAAGTGATGAAGCTCCCATAACTTCTAAAGGCAAGCTGTTCCACTGGTTGATTGTTCTCACTGTCAGAAAATTTCTCCTTATTTCCAGGTTAAATCTCTCCTTGTTCAGTTTCCATCCATTATTCCTTGTCAAGCCTTCAGGTGACTTGGAAAATAGCTTCACTCCTTCCTCTCTTTGGCAGCCCCTCAAATATTGGAAGACTGTTATCATGTCTCCCCTGGTCCTTCTCTTCACTAGACTAGCCAGGCCCAGTTCCTGTAACCATTCTTCATATGTTTTAGTCTCCAGTCCCCTAATCATCTTGGTTGCTCTTCTCTGCACATTTTTTTAGAGTTTCAACATCTTTTTTATAGTGTGGTGACCAAAACTGGAAGCAATACTCTAGATGTGATCTTACTAAGGCTTTATAGATTAGTATTAGTACCTCCCTTGATCTTGATCCCTCTGTTATGCAACTTAGGATTGCATTAGCTTTTTTAGCTGCTGCTGCACACTGCTGGCTCATATTTAGCTAGTTGTCCACTAAGACTCCAAGATCCCTCTCACAGTTACTGCTATTGTGCCTGGTTTCACCCAGTCTACATATGTCCTTATGGTTTTTCTTGCCTAAGTGTAGGACTTTACTTTTCTCTACACTGAATTTCATTTTGTTAAATATGGCCCAGTGTTCTAGTCTGTCAAGATCCATCTGGATCTTGAGCCTATCTTCTTGGGTTTTAGCCAGGGGTGAACTTCAACCACCTCACACCACCTCGGCAGAAGTGGTAGGGACAATTTGAATCAGTTCGGAGAGGTGGTAGCGATGATTTGAATTGGTTGGCCCTGCCCACGCCCATCTGCCTTCTTCCTTTCAGAGACTTGAGTCCCACCAAGCCACGCCCACCAAGCCACACCCACAGAGCTGGTAGGGAAAAAATTTGAATTTCACCCCTGGTGTTAGGTATTCCTGCCAGCTTAGTATCAACTGCAAATTTGGTAAGTTCCCCTTCTATTCCCTCATCTAAGTAATTTATGAAGATATTGAAGAGTTCTGGGCCTAAGACAGACCCTTGTGGCACCCCTTTAGTTCCGCCCTTTTGTTTTTGGCATACTAGACTGTATTTTACTTAACAAAATCATGAAGGGGTGGAATTGAGAAAAGATTTAAGCATTAAGTGGCATTAAGCATTAAAATCTCTCCCCAGCCACTGCAGACAGAAAGAAAACCCAAATCACCTGTTAAAGTTTCCAATCCTTTTGAAGTATTGAGTCTGTAACAATCTACGAATAGAATAGAATAGGATAGAATAGAATAGAATAGAATAGAATAGAATAGAATAGAATAGAATTTTTTTATTGACCAAGTGTAACTGGACACACAAGGAATTTGTCTTTGGTGCATAAGATCTCAGTGTACATAAAGAAAAAAATAAAATACATTCATCAAGAATCATAAGATACAATACTTAGTGATAGTCATAGGTTACTAATAAGCAATCAAATCTTAATTGGAAACAAATAAAACAATATAAATTGTAAAAATACAAGCAATACTGTTATAGTCATAAGTGGGAAGAGATCAGAATAATAGTAATACAGTCTTAGTAAATAATTTGACAGTGTTGTGGGATTAAATTTCTATTCTATTCAATCTACCTATTGGTAGTTTAAAAAAAGAAAAAAAGCAGAATTTGTGACAACTGGTGGCTGGAGATACACACACACACACACACACACACACACACACATCACATAGCCCCATATAGTTAAGTAGGATATATATACAGACTTTGCTAGTTTCCTGTGCCATGGAGTGTACTGAAACATGATCTGTTGCCTGAAGTCTGCAATTTTTTAAAATTCCCTAGCATTGAGTGTGGCAAAGACAGTTGATCTCTGGGTAGCTTCCAGAGAAGGTGGACTCTTCCTGAAACTCCCTAGTTAAATCTAGACAGTGAAGCCTCAGAGATGCTTTCCTGCCATTTTCTATCTTTAGAAAATGGGTTTATTTTCCCATTCACATAGCAGAATGCTGAAAGCTTCCAATTTGGGACGAGAGGATCCTATGGCTTATTTGGATAAGAGACCAATTGGATTAATGGCTTTTTTCCATTTCCTTCTCTGGATCTTTTGAAGCAAGGTCACTATTTTTGGACATGTCCAGAAAGGATGTTAGTATAGTTGTCATGGAATTCTGATGTCCCATAAGATCCGTAATTCACCTAACACCTCTAGAAATAACTGATGTAGACATCCAGAATGTCGGAAGTGGAATCATCTGTGTGATCTTGATCCTCAGCTCCACTGCTCACACCTGCTTTCAAGAGAAAGTCATATAGAGAGAAAGTGATCATGGTCACACAGATTTAAAGTAATCATGGTCACTCAGGCAAAAGACTCCTTCCCTCTCTCTTTGAGGAGTCTTCTTTCTTTTATTCAGCTGTCTTTATTTAATATAGCCATCTTATTTCTTAGCTTGTTCATCTCTGGCTGCATGATAATATTAATTATTAATTGTTTATTTTACTCTTCGATCATTATGTTGGAATTTAATTTCATTAATCTTACATTCTTCGTATGGGTATTTACGGGATCGCCTGCTGCCACCATCAGTCTCTCGCCGACCAGTGTGCTCTCATAGGGCGGGCCTCCTCGGGGTGCCACTGGCTGGACGGCTGGCGACCCTGAGGGTTCGGGCCTTCTCTTTGGGAGCACCCTTCCTCTGGAACGAATTGCCCCTAGAGAAAAGGACCGTCCCGACCTATTGACCTTCCGGCGCGCACTAAAAACCCACCTATTCCATTTAGCCGGTCTGGCCTAAAATTATGTGTAATGTTTTTAAATTCGGTTTTTAAATGGTTTTAACTTTCTTAATTCCCTACTCTTAATTTTTAATGGCCAATTTATTTAATCCTTTTAATGTATTTTAAATTACTGTATTTGTATTTATATGTTTTTATTTGGCTGTGCATTGCCCTGAGTCCTTAGGGAGAAGGGGCGGTATACAAATTTGAATAATAAATAATAAATAAATAAATATGTTTATTTCCTTCAGTTTTAAATACTCTTAATTTTCACATTGATGCAAAGGAAGAATACAAAAGCCCAATAACTGCAATGAAAAAACTAAATGTTACAAGCCTAAGAAACAATATCACAGTCATTTCCCTACTTTTATCATCAGATGTTCCTTAGTGTTTAGATCTGGCCTCAGGATTATAATGTAGCATTTGGGGAAGAAGATGCAACCCAATAGTCCAGCACTGGAGGCCAAGATGGAGAAGACCTGAACAATCACCATGGACTTTCCTTTGGTGCTCAGGTAGCTGGGCAGGAAGGAGACCCAGACACTGCAAAAGACCAGCATGCTGAAGGTAATCAGCTTGGCTTCATTGAAGGCACCAGGTAGATTCCTGGCCAGGAAAGCTACAGTGAAGCAAATGGCAGCTAGGAAACACATATAGCCAAGGACAACATAAAACATGGCGACAGAGCCTTCATTGCATTGCAGGATGATCTCTCCAGGCTGGGAGTGCATATCAGAGTCAGCGAATGGGGGAGAAATTGCCAGCCATGAGGCACAGATGAAAATTTGTCCAGCAGAACCAGAAAGGATGATAGAGTTGGCCAAGCTCTTCCCCAACCATCTTCTCACTTTGTTCCCTGGTTTTGAGGCTAAGAATGCCAGCACCACTGTGATTGTTTTGGCCAACACAGATGACACAGCTATTGAGAATACAATGCTGAACACAGTTTGTCGGAGAAGACAGGTGGCTTTCCTTGGCTGTCCAATGAAGAAAAAGGAAGACAAGAAGCAAAGCAAGAGGGAGACCAGGAGGATGTAAGAGAGGTCCCGGTTGTTGGCTTTGACAATGGGAGTTTCTAGATATTTAATGAATATGATTAAAATGAATCCTGTGGATAGGAACAAGAGTAGGGCAATTGACACCAGGATGATGCCCAGATTTTCTTCATAGGAGAGGAAAATGATTCTTTTGGGGATACATTGGACTCTGCTCTCGGTTGGATATTGATCATCTGGGCACTTGGTGCATTTTTCAATATCTGAGAAAACAAAAAGTAATATTTCTTTTATATCTGTTTTCACCTTTTCACCTTTCAAGAAAGATCTTCTATGGATGTCAGATGAAACTGACCAACCGTGGCAGGTGCCAATATTGAAACAATGAACAATATTGAACAAATGGGAGTATTGGAGGTTGATAATACTAATTGTGAATGTGAGAATATCCCACAAACTTTACCTCATATTGTGATGGAATATCCCCTCAGTAATTTCCTTGGATCCATGCAAGAACTGCATCATCTTAAGAGCACTTTTTGTGATTTTTATGCTTTTGTGAATTTTATGCATTAATGCTGTATTCTGTTATACTATACAAAATAAATAATAGCTGATACTGAGAGACAGATAAGTCATAGTAAATGATTAATATTATCCTCTATACATATCTAAAACATTTTCTGTCTGACTATCTTAAAGCAAACTTTGGACAGCTTACAGCCCAGAAAAAATAAACTTTAATATATACAGCTGTAACAACAAGTACTAAAAAGAGAAATACCAGTTGCCATAACTACCCTTCACTGATGCAAGCCACCACATTCTCAGCCTTCACTAAGCTTACCTCATCCCAATGCAGGCTGGTGCACCCGGATGGAGAAGAAGCTGCTCCAGGATGACCAAAGGGCCAGTCCTGTGAGTACTGCAGCTCTGGAATATAGGACTGACTTTCCCACCAATGTCAGCAAGCCATCGCCAGTCAAAATTCATATTAGTAGTCCGCGGGATTTTAAATTATGAGTTTGGAGGTCCCTGAGGTCCAAAAGGTTGGTGACCTCTGCTATAGGCAGCGGTGGGATTCAAAACAATTTACTACAAGTTCTGTATTCCTTGTCAGGCCTTCATGGCTTGGTGGACACAGCTTGGGTGGGCGTGGTGGGCGTGGCAGAAGAAAGATACTGTAAAATCTCCATTCCCACCCAACTCCAGGGAAAGGATACTGCAAAATCTCCATTTCCTTCCCATCCCACTAACCTGATTTCCAGTTCCATTCTCCTGTGCAGGGCAACAAAAGAAGATCTAGTGGTCAACTTGGACTTGGGAGGCAGAGAATAGATGGTGGCGTAGCCAGTCAGAGGTGGTATTTTGCGGCTCTCTGAACTACTCAAAATTTCAGCTACCGGTTCTCCAGAACTGGCCAGAACCTGCTGAATACCACCTCTGCCTATAGGAGACTACCAGGCTGAGCCTGAGGGAGGGTCAAACATGTCATCAGTTTGGTTCCTGTAACTTCAACACCTTTATCTCTGTTAATGAGAATTAAATCCAGTATGACTGACCCTCTATTCCCTTCTCTGTCTTTTGGAAGACAAAGTTGTCTGTTAGATTTTTTAGGAATCTATTTGAATTTGTTCCTGTTGTACAAGCAGATATTCTCAAGAAGAGAAAGTTCTGGAGAGACCCTGATCCTATACAATATAGGACTTTAAAAGTGAATTGGAAAGCATCTTGAAAGACTTTATTCTCTGGAAGACAAGACCAACTTCTACTATAGTTTAAGTCAGAAATCTCCAACCTTGGCAACTTTAAGACTTGTGGAACTTCAAATCCCAGAATTCCTCAGCCAGAGGGTGCCACATTGCAAGGCATAGATTGTCACCTCTGTTCCCCAAGAAAACAAATTGAAATCATCCATGAATATAGGAAAACCTTTGGAAAACCCTGCCTCCCCACTTTAAAACACTGAAGCCAGTCCAGAAAAATATAATGATTTATATTATCAAAGGCCACTAAGAAAGGTCAGGATGTTTGCAAAATTCTCATCAAAAGATTAACTACAAAAGCAAGCAATCCTACCTTGTAACTATACCTCAGCCATCAGTGCTGTACATGAATGACAATGATGTTCTCAACAAATTTACTAAAAATATTGCATGCAGGACAAAACTTGTCTAAGATGAATGGGTCCATGGAGAGCTTCCATAGAATGAGATGCACAATCACTTTTACAGATTTACAGATTAACAGAGTTGAAAGGGACTTTATAGGTCCTATAGTCCAACCCTTGTCCAAGCAGTAGACCCTACACCATTTCTGACAGATGGAAATCCAATCTCTTCTTGAAAGTCTCAAGTGATGACGCTCCCACAACTTCCAAAGGCAACTTCTGTTCCATTGGTTGATAGTTCTCACTGTCAGAAAGTTTCTCCTTATTTCCAGGTTAAATCTCTCCTTGTTCAGTTTCCATCCATTATTCCTTGTAAAGCCTTCAGGTGACTTGGAAAATAGCTTTACTCCTTCCTCTCTTTGGTAGCCCCTCAAATATTGGAAGACTGCTATCATGTCTCCCCTGGTCCTTCTCTTCATTAAACTAGCCATGCTCAGTTCCTGTAATCATTCGTCATATTTTTTTTTAGTCTCCAGTTCTTTAATCATCTTCCTTGCTCTTCTCTGCACTATTTCTAGAGTCTCAACAGCTTTTTATAGTGTGGTGACCAAAACTGGATGCAATATTATAGGTGTATATAAGGCCTAGTCTTACTAAGGCTTTATAGAGTGATATTAATACTTCACTTGATCTTGATTGTAGGACCAGCGATTCCTGAAGAAGGCATTAAATACCTCCAAGATCAGATCACCATTACCTTGAGGCCTCCTCAAATTTCTTTTATTCTTTCAACAGGTCTCAGTCTTGCACGATAAGAGGGCCCTGTGCATTGTTGCATCATGTGCAATATCTTGATATATTCCCCTCTTCAATCTTGATATTGAATTTGTTATTGGTTTAATCCAATCTTAGATAATGTTTAATTGTCATTTTAATTGGATGACACCCAGAGACCCTTTGTGTGGGATGGTGGCAATATAAATTGGATACCTTGTGGTAAGATTTGTAGCCAATAGATATCATAAATAAATAAATTTGCAAGCAGGGATCTTAGGAAAAAATTAACTGCTGAAGTAATTCATGAAAAGAAACAATCTGCTATCTATTTTTGAGCCTATTTAGAGCCTGACAATCCGAAGCAGCAGCAATCTATTACCATAATTTCTAGATTTAGTAACAATTTGAAACACTGAATTAGTTCCACATTGATATAAATGGATATTATGTAGATTGATTGATTAGTTCTCTTTTCTCCTTGGTTTCTGTTAGATTTGGTTCCTTTTAATCTCAATAATGGAGGTAAGGCTTTTCCTCCCTTTTAGAATCACAGTCGTATCCTTTTTTTAAAACTGTTTTTATTTCATTATTTAATATCCAAGAAAATGATAAAATTAGGTCTTTCTGCTTATGTGATTCCATGAGAGAGAGAGAGAGGGTGGGAGGGAGGGAGAGGCTGATTGGCCTCTCTCTTGAAAGTGGGCTGGTAACCAAAAGCTTGACCTGAAACCATTCCTCAATTTCAAAGAATTCAGATATTCATAAGAAAGGTGAATATGCAAGGACAGTTCCAAACTGGCAAGAAAAAAGATATTTCCTCTGACACAAGTAACCTTGCACAATCCACCATGTTCTTTTATCTCTTCCGACCTCATCCTTCGAGATCTTTTTTCTTATTTTATTATGGAAGAAATTGGGAAGCTTGGAAATTAAGAACCACAAAATAGTCGATCTTAGCTGCGTCTCATTGTAAAACCACATTGATCAAAATGTTCTGGATGAATCCAGTACCCTTTTGTCTAGTAACACCCACCTTCCTGAGTGGAGATGGTCCCCTCTGGACAAAGAAAACAGTCATAGCAGCAAACTGGCTCTCCTTTCCGAACCTGCTTGAAAAATCCAGGACGGCAATTTTCCACACATTTGGACTGAGGCAGAGACTAAGCAGAAAAACAAGGAATGGCAAATGTACTATGGTACAAATAACCATCTATAATCTTCTATGAATAATGAAGGTGCACATAAACATTAGCCAAGCTGGACTTCACTTAGGTAAATCAAAAATTTCTAACTCCCCATGTTGCAGGGGCTACAACTACTGGCAGATTTTTCATTTGTGAGAAAAGACACCAATATTTCACCCACCTTGTTAAGCAACTTTAGCTGTGAAAGAGCATCTTGGTCAATAGTAAGTCTCTGTCTTTCAAAACTGCCTAGTTGCTCTGTAATGGGATCCTCCCTGGAGAGAACTATCGTGCTTATGATGTTGAGATCTGCTGCCACATCACCATTTTGGTCCAAGTACAGTTTCATATAGGAAAGATTGTAAAACTCATTCTTCTTCAGAAATCGATGGAACTAGGATAGAAATATCCTGGAATGTTAAAAGCAAAAAGCCATAGGATTTTTTAAACCCCACATGGTCTTTTCACATTTGACTCTTTCTATTACATTTGTCCCACTTGCAAATTGGGAGTTGGGAGAACAAGTGTTATTACTATTCTCAAAAGAGAAAATAAAAAGGTTCAGCAAAATTTGTCAATCATAGAGGGTAATTATCAGAAAGCCTGAATTGGTCAGAAGGAAAGTTGCAGAGCTGATCTTGTCCCTGGCAGACCAGACACTAAGGATGGACAGAATTTTGCAATTCTGAAAGTTCAATTTTCCTGCTAACTTTTTTTTCAAGTGAAAATTTAGGTGAATCCCTTCTCAGTTTCTTTCTCTTACATTATACTGCCGTGGGCTTCCCCCTTTTATCTGATCCTTCCCTAGGGGCATTCTCCATCTTATTACACTTCTTAAATAGATTTTGGGAATGCTGGTGATATAACTTGATTTCAGTAAAACAATTTTTGATGAGATTAGTAATCTAGTTGAGTGATGGTTGGATGGTATAATGATTATCTGGGTAAAAATTGTCTTACTATTGTACTCAATAATGTTCAATGTTCCCCATAAAACTTGCTAAATAGTAATTAGTTCTTGATCATCTATTCTTCTATGTTTTCTGGAAAATGGAAAAGTATCCACAATTTTTTTCTTTTATATGTATACAGTATCTATGTATGCGTGTTTATATGTGTGTTTGTTATGTATGTATGAATACTGGTCACTGATTATAATAAATTAGTAGTATGTTAGTGATTTAATAATTAACATATAATTGCATGAGAATGTCATTAATGATGCATTGCAGAAAGGATCATGGAAACTATTCTTGATAAGAATATTTGTAAAAATGATCTCAAAATCATAGATTGCAAACCAAATGTGAGTTGGAAGCATGATGGTCATGGAATGAAGACAAATGCATCCATAAAAGTCTCAGGAGCAAACATCCTGGTTTTGAGAGAAATTAAGACAAGTAGAAAGTCATCTTGCAAGCACTACATTTTGAGAAGCACAAATACTGGAAACCAAGGAAGAGATCAAAGGAGTTGATCTTAGCCTTAAGGAAGACAGGAGAAGAGCCATGTTGCTCTTTAGGGCTGAAAATCAGAAGGAGTCTGGTAGCACCTTTTTCAACTGAAATGATCTCTTGACTGGAAAACGGAGGATACAGCACTCTTCCAATAACTGAAAGGTGTTACACAGAAGCTTGCTATTATTCCAGAGAGTTGGACATGGAAAAATGGAAAACTCAGGTCTGTCACAAGAGAGGAGATTCTGGCTGAATGAGATGGAAAACATTCTAAAAAGAGAAGCAGTTTTAGAGCTGATCTGGTGAACCAAATAAGTTCAGTTTCCTCTGCAATGATTGTTTTAATGCCAAGACCCAGAAGCCACCATTTAAAGAAGCTTTAACTGTTTTTTATTATTATTTTTTTTTGTAAAGAAGGGGCATGGCACTTAGATGGTCTCAGAGTCTCCTTCAAATTATAAACATAAAATTCTAAAATGCTAATCATTTGGCTGCAAGTGTTAGACGCGGGAACGGCTGGTGCGCAAGTGTTAGACGCCGCAAGTGTTAGACGCAGGAACGGCTGGTGCATATAAACAAAGCCTCTAGCAGTGCTTTAGTTACCATCACCGTTTTTTCTCAATTAAATCTAAAAAGGAGGAGAAGACTGAGAACTTGCCAGCAATCCTGAGAGTGAGCAGAGAGAGTGACCAGGACATTGTCCCGAGCAGGGAGCCTAAGTCTCCATTCTGTAGGACGCCATTCCGAACGGGTGAGACCTGAAAGACCTGTGACTGGTGGATAACAAATAGGGTGTGCAAAGATCAAAGAGCGGATAGCGGAGAGCGGATAGTGATAAGAGCAGACACGAGCTGTGAATAAATGAGAGCAGAGAGTGGATAGCGGAGAGCAGATAAAGACAAGAGCCAGGATGAGCTGTGTTTAGATGAGAGTTTGATTCAGACACTTACAGAGAGACTGATTCTGGGAGTGAAGATTGATTGGTGTAGAGTGTGAATCTGAACTGCAGAGAAAGAGACGAAATTGACAGAGGGTAATCCTAAACATCCAAAAAGGAATAGGGACTGAAGGAGAGCAAGAGACTGTAATTCTAAATGGCCGCTAATTGGGGAGAACAAAGGAGACTCACAGATAGTCTCCATATAAATCACCCAGCTCCATTTAAATCACCCAGCTGATTAGTCAGCCTGAATTTAAATTCCCACTCAGCTGATGGGACAACCTCCACTAAACCCCCATCCATATCTCATCCTTTCCAAACTCCAAAGTAGATGATTGGTGAGCTCATTCAAATCTTCTCCATTCAAATCTATCAAACAGCAACGCTTCCTCTTTAAAACAAAAATAAACCAAAACCAAAATCAAAAAAGGTAGCTTTAAGGAAAAACAAAGGAACTTTACACAACAAACCTCCAATACTTTACTACTTCCACTATTTCAGTACCTCAAGTCCAAATATTTATAGATAATGCTCTGTCTATAATAATTGATTTATCATATAATAGTATAATAATTAATTGTTAAATGATCACTAATTTACTGATTCATTGAATTGAGAGAGATTTAATACTGTATCATTCATTATCTAGTCGATTGATTGATTCTTAGTAATAAGTTGATTGATTGATTTTTAGTAATAAGTAACCTTACTTTTGATTTTTCTCTAACTTATCGATTAACATTTATTAATTACCAACATTCATTAAGTAACTATCTACTTATCACATTAATCAACGTTTCAAGATGGTGGCTGGAGGACGCACCCGGGAGGAGCTCCATCGTAGCAACCGGGTTTAGGGGTAAGCCCCTTCCCCCCAGGGTCCCCACCGGTGGCAGAGGTGTCTAAAGGACCAGGGGGGGGTCGGAGAAGCCGCGGGGAGATGGTGGAACCGCTGGCAGTGCCGGAGTTGCCCGGGCGGTTTTCGGGCAGCGGAGGCCCTGCCGTGGCCGGGCTTCAGCCACCGCGGTCGACGTTGGGCGGCAGCGGTCCTGGAAAGGCGGTGGAGCCGCGGTTGGTGCCCCCTTCCCTCCTAGGTCTCCACTGGTGGCAGAGGGGGTTAAAGGACTGGGGGGGTTGGTGGCCCCGAAGAACCCGTGAGGAGTCAGCGGAGCCACTGGGAGCGCCGGAGTTGCCTGGGCAGTTCTCGGGCGGCAGAGGTCCTGCCGCGGCCAGGCTTCGGCCGCCGCGGTCAATGCTGGGCGGTGGCGGTCCCAGAGAGGCAGTGGGACCGCGGATGGAGCCCCCTTCCCCCCTAGGTCCACACCGGTGGCAGAGGTGGTTAAAGGGCCAGGGGGGTGGCCCCGGAGAAGTCACAGATAGACAGAGGAGCCGCTGGTGATACCAGAGCTGCCGGGGTGTTTTTTGGGCGGCGGTGGCCTCAACGGATGTGGCCTCCTGATCTGACGACGGTGGTGCTGGCTCCGGCGGCAAAGGTTATGGCTTCATTGACCCCAGCGACGGCAGAGGTGGCAGTGACTAGGTGGCCATGGAGGCGACGACGTCGGCAGCGGCAGTGTTGGGGTTTGGTGCCGTTGCCTGGTTTGGCGGGGATGCCGGCCTCGGCAGTGGTGATCCCGGCGTCGGAGGCATCGGTGGTGCCGGTGTTGCAGCCACCTCGATGCTGCCAGTGAAGACGAAGATGGTGGCCGGATGAGACGCGGACATGGACTGGGCGTTTTTGGGCCTGGCCCTGGTCTCGACCAATGGGGTCCCCATGTCGTCGGACAGTAGAGACACATCCCTTGGAGCCATTGAGATACTCCGCTAAAGACCTCTGGGCCTTAAGGAATGTCCTCTTGTCTCTCAAGTGGCCCTCTAAACTCTCAAAGACTTATCTCAATGATGGATCCTGAGAGATGGCACGGCCGCAGGAAACGTTCAGGGGAGGGTCCCCGTGTGTCTATATTTTTATCTAGGTTTTTATTAGGGTTAGGGAAAAAATCCAAACCGGGTTTGGGGGACAGCCCACGGGGGTTTGAAGTCAATCAGGCTGGCATGCACGTCCGGGAGGGTTCAGAGGGTCGTGGGTTGGGGAGGCAGATGGACATTAGGCAGCCAGAGGTGGGTTCCATCAGCACCGTAAGTGGGAGGGGCAGATACAGCGGGGGTAGAGGGCCATATCAGGCAAGGGGATCGTGCACCCGCTGTCTCCAAGCGGTAGTGTGCTCTGACCCTCTTCACCCTTCTTGCAGGCCTGGTTGTTCAGAGTCTCAGGCCCTGAGTACCGGCTGATGTTGTGCAATGCCAGGTCCGCTGTTAACAAGGCCCCCTTGATTTACGACCTTATTAGGAGGAGGGCGCAGACCTGGCAGGTGTCACTGAAACCTGGTTGGGTCCAGAGGGTGGTGTTCCTCTGAAGGAGATGTGCCCATCAGGTTTTCAAGCATTTAATCGGCCAAGGTCCCAGGGAAGGGGTGGTGGGGTGGCGGTGATTATTAGAGAAGTCCTTTGTCCTAAGGAGGCCACCGTTCCTCAGACGGCTGGTTGTGAGTCTCTCTTTGTGAAGTGCAGTCAGGGGGCTCAGATGGGCCTTTTCATAACGTACCTGGCTCCCTGCCACATATCATCAGCCCTGCCCGGGCTCCTCGAGGTGATAGCCGGGCTGGCGGTTGAGACCCGTAGGCTTTTAGTCATGGGGGATTTCAACCTGCCTTCA
The DNA here is from genome assembly GCA_023653725.1 of Bungarus multicinctus. Classification (NCBI taxonomy): domain Eukaryota; kingdom Metazoa; phylum Chordata; class Lepidosauria; order Squamata; family Elapidae; genus Bungarus; species Bungarus multicinctus. The sequence goes on along the minus strand of CM042834.1, from coordinate 12,244,754 downwards.
CTCAGGAAAACCTCTGGGGTGGCTCGGGAATTCATGGCTTCCATGATGGCCATGGACCTGACTCAATTAGTTTCTGGCCCCACTCACATGGGGACAAACATGCTGGACCTGATTTTTGTCTCTGGTCGCTGGTTGAATGATCGTAGTTTTTGGGATTTAGTTATAAAACCCTTGTCATGGTCCGATCATTCTCTTCTCAGGCTCGACTTCTGTGCCACCACCCCCCACCGCAGGGAGGCGGAACCGAGGAGATGGTTCTGCCCCAAGCACCTGATGGATCCCGAGCAGTTCCAGACGAAGCTTGGGCCATTTCCTGAGACTCTGGCTCATAACTCGGCAGGAGACTTGGTGGCCACCTGGGATAGGTTGGCCGCCAAGGCTCTGGACTGAGTTGTGCCTTTGCAACCTCTGATTCGGCACAGATCCCATCCAGCTCCGTGGTTTACGGAGGAGCTGAGGGAGATGATGTGCCGGAAAAGATGTCTGGAGGGCGTTTGGAGGGCCAGTCATGCCGAGTCTGACCGGACACAGGTGAGGTCCCATATTAGGACCTACCTGGTGGCGATAGAGGCGGCGAAGCGTTCACATTTCTCCGCCTTTATTGCATCGGCAGAAAATCGGCCTGCCATTCTGTTTAGTGTGACCCGCTCCCTGGTTGAGCCGAGAGTGCGGGAGGACCTCTTGCAGGGCAGGGCAGAGGAGTTTTCCCGATTTCTGCATGATAAAATCACTCAGATTCGGGGCGGGCTGGACTCCGGTTGGACGGTCCCGGGGGAGGTGTCCAGGGCAAGTCTTGAGACTGTTATCTGGGAGAGTTTGATCCTGTGACTGCCAAGGGTGTGGACAGGTTGCTGGGGAGGCTGAATACCACATGTTTGTTGGACCCGTGCCCCTCCTGGTTGGTCTCTACCTCCAGGGAGGTGACACGAGGCTGGCTCCAGGGGATTGTCAATGCTTCGTTGAGGGAGGGATCACTTCCTACCGCTTTGAAAATGGTGGTGGTGCGACCCCTCCTCAAGAAGCCTGCCCTGGACCCGGCTCTTTTAAATAATTACCGTCCAGTCTCCAATCTCCCCTTTGTGGCGAAGGTTGTCGAGAGTGTGGTGGCGCGTCAACTTCCTCAGTATCTGGAGGAAGCGACTTACCTTGATCCTTTCCAATTGGGCTTCAGGCCTGGGTACAGCACTGAAACAACATTGGTCTCATTGGTTGATGATCTCTGGAGGGCCCGTGATAGAGGTTATTCCTCTGTCCTGGTCCTATTAGATCTCTCAGCAGCTTTTGATACTATCGACCATAGTATCCTATTGCAGCGGTTGGAGGGGTTGGGAATTGGAGGAACTGTTTTGCGGTGGTTCTCCTCTTTCCTCTCTAACTGCTTGCAATTTGTGTTGACCGGGGGGAGGTGCACCCCTAGGCCCCTCGTTTGTGGGGTGCCTCAGGGGTCGGTCCTCTCCCCTCTTTTGTTCAACATTTATGTGAAGCCACTGGGGGAGATCACCCGTAGTTTTGGGGTGAAATGTCATCTTTATGCTGATGATACTCAGCTTTACATCTCCACTCCAAACCACCCCAACGATGCTGTGGAGGTTATGTCCCAGTGCCTGGAGGCTGTGTGGATTTGGATGGGCGGAAACAGGCTTCAGCTCAACCCTTCCAAGACTGAGTGGCTATGGTTTCTGGCAGCCAGATATAGTCAGCTGACTCTGTCGCTGGCTATTGGGGGAGAGATCTTAACCCCCACAGAAAGGGCTCGCAATCTAGGCATCCTCCTGGATGCACGCTGTCTTTAGAAGATCATATTACGGCCGTCTCCAGGGGGACTTTTTATCAGGTTCACCTGATTCGCCAGTTGCAGCCCTTTCTTGATCAGGACACCTTACACACGGTCACTCATGCCCAGGTCACCTCCCGCCTGGACTATTGTAACATCCTCTACATGGGGCTCCCTGCGGGGAGCACCTGGAGGCTTCAACTGGTGCAAAATGCGGCCGGCCGGTGTATATGGGGGCGTGAAGAAACTCCCATGTGACGCCTCTCCTGCGCGAGCTGCATTGGTTGCCAGTGGCCTTCCGGGTTCACTTTAAGGTTCTGGTTTTGACCTTTAAAGCGCTCCATGGCATCGGACCAGGTTACTTGCAAGACCGCGTTCTGTCAGTAGTCTCCCACCGACCGGTGCGCTCCCACGGGGAGGGTCTCCTTCGGGTCCCGACGGCATCTATGTGCCTCTTGGTGATCTCGAGGAACAGGGCCTTCTCTGTGGCGGCACCCGCCCTCTGGAATGGGTTACCTCCTGCATTACGGACGACCACTGACCTGAGAGCATTTAGACGTGCGCTGAAAATTTGGCTCTTTGAGCAGGCCGGCCTGGGCTGATTTTAAATTAGGGTTTTTAGAAATTGGGATTTTATATCTTATTATTGGGGTTTTTAAATATAATCTTAACAGCAGCCGTGTATTTAATTTCTTTTAACTTTTGTAATTTGTATTATATTGTAGTTGGCTGTACACTGCCCTGAGTCCCTCAGGAGAAGGGCAGTATATAAATTCGATATAAATAAATAAAAATAAATAAATAAATTAACTATTATAACTGTTTAGTGTACTATTGCTATTGACCATGTCAGCCAGAAAATCCAAAAACTTGGGCAACATCCTGCCCACACACTTTTATCTTTCTTGGTGACTTCAATCTACCTTACATTAACTGGACCCTAAACGAATGTAAAACTGAACCTATACATGCAACCTTCTACAATGCTGTAACAAACCTAGGACTGGAACAACTAGTAACCAACAATACTAGACTTAACAATTGCCTCTACCTCATCTTCTGCAATAATTTGAATTCAATTTACGGAATACAATAGTGTTCCGTAAACAATAGTTTTCCAATAGTGACCACAAAATGATTGACTTTTGGCTCAACATAAGTCCTCACAAAATCAAGACAATGATGTGATCCCCAATTATAACTTCAAAAAAGGCAACTATGATCTTATAGACAATGATCTCTCATCCCTTGATTGGCACTGGATGCAATACTGTTGAAGACCATTACAACATATTTTTACTTGAAGTCAAAAGAGTCATCAAACTATATGTACCAATAACAATTCCAAAAACCAGAAAAAACACATTACCCATAACAATAAGGAAGCTTCAATCCAAAAAAGAGATCACTTTGGTGGAAAAACAAATCTGGTCACGTTGCCAACTTCAAAAGCCGATACAAAAATTTATGCCACCAGATAAAGACTGAATGCACCAATTATCACATTAAACAAGAGGAAAACCTTCTATGCACCCATTCCACTTTCTACAATTTTATAAACAACAAATTAAAAAAACTCAAGCTCTGTCACTGCGTTTATTTTGGGTTTGTCTGGTGAGCTTCCACAGAAGTTTCCAGAATATGCCGGACTGGTTATCATGTTACCATAGTAACAAGATATGAGTGTCTTGTGATGTTTGGTTTACTGCGCATGTGTGCAGGGGAGGAGTTTTACTTCTACTTCACTTTCATTTTATTCTTTCTTTTACTTGCTTGCTCCTTAGATGTACTGCTTTTCTTTGTGTTCTCCTAGTTTTTTTGTAAATAAAGTATGCTGGCAACAGAAAAACACGATTCATTTCCTCTAATTTATAAAGCTGAATTTTTTCGCCTTGACATATGAGAGAGATGTTCCAGAGAGAGATCCTGTTGCTATCCCAAAGGTTCCTAAAACCAACAAAAGTAAGAAACAGCTTGCTCACAGCAAGCCTAAAGTTCCTAGTAAGAATGTTGAGAATTCGCTAACAGGTAAACTTTTGCATTCAGGTGTATCTATAAGTGGCATAGAAGATTGGAGCATGCCAGTTTTCGTGTTCTTAACAAGATGCCAGAATTCGTAAAAGGTTTGGATCTGAAGGGGTGTAAGGTGTTCTTGGATTGTGCTGTCTGCAAGAAAGCCAAATCAAAGGTGGCAGCAGTTCCAAAACGAGCTACATGCCTGTCAACACCCATTTTTGAATTGGTACATATTGACATAGAAGGTCCATTTGCACCAACACATGGTGGTAGAAAATATTTCTTAACAATTGTTGACAATTATTCTAGATATGGATTTGTATTTCCTATGAAGGAAAAATCAGAGACCTTTCAGATCTTTAAAGACTTTGCAACTTATGTCAACATTCAACATGGGGTTCACATCGCTAGAATTCAAAGTGATCGCGGTGCTGAATTCATGTGCTAGCATTATCAGGACTGGATGCGTAAGAATGGAATTCTGCACCAGATCTCAGCTCCTTACGTTCCTGTGAAAAATGGAATGGTGAAACGCAGAAATGGAGTTCTGCAAACCATGATGTGTTGTCTCCTAGAAGACGCTAATCTGAGTTTCCCATATTGAGGTGAAGCAATTAAATATGCAAACTACATCATTAACTGCATCTGGAGCAGTGTAATAAACCAGACACCTTTCTTTATGTTATATGGATATAAACCCGATCTGAGAAATATCCATATTTTTGGTTCATATGCTGTGGTGAATATTCCTTTTAGCTCAAAGGAAGAAAGGAGGTCCAGCAGCAAAAAGACTGAGATTCATGGGTATTGATGACAATTCCAGATGCAGCAAGTTCATTGACTCCAGACATGTAATAGTGGTTTCTCAATCCTTTGATTTTGAAGAAGATGGTGACTGGTCCAGAATTCACTCCAATGATCCCAGAGTTTATTTTCCTAGAGATGATGTTACGCAGTCTGATGATCGAGATTATCAGGCAGATGTTCCATCAATTAGTTCTTTTCAACCAGAGGTTCTGTCTTCACAAGCCGTCGATGCTGAAGCTAGCGAAGAGGAAAAAGATGAGGACAAAATGGAAGAAGAATGGACCGTTGTTCCGAGTCGTTCCGAGAGGGTCAAGAAGGGGATCCCTTCGCAGCGATATTCATGGCAATTAACAAAAGCACCTTTACCTTTGATTTGTGCTGTTACACTGCCTCCTGATAACTTCATGCAAATCAAGCATCTTCCTGATTTAGAGCAAGAGAAATGGTATGAGGCAATGCAGGCTGAAATGGACAGTCTAAAGAAACTCAAGGTGTATACGCCTGCAAGTCCTCCAGCAAACAAGAAAATTATTGGCACTAGATGGGTCTACAGAATTAAGAAGAAGCCAAATGGTGAGTCATTATACAAGGCTAGACTTTTAGCTCAGGGTTTCGCTCAACGTTATACTGAGGACTACACAAATACTTACTCACCGACAGTTCGGACTGAGAGCGTGAAAATTTCTTTAACCATTGCAACTATTCTTGGTTTAGAAGTGTTCCAGTTCGATGTTGAAACAGCTTATTTACATGCTGACCTGGATGAAGAAATTTACGTCAAAGGCCCTTCAGGGTTCGGGAAGGAAGAAGGGGATACCTGGTTCTTAAACAAAAGTCTTTATGATGTGAAACAGTCTGGTTTAATGTGGTATTTATGTCTTATTGACAAACTAAATTTAATGGGTTTTATTAAATCCAAAACTGATGAATGCATGTTCACAAAAAAATCTGGGAATGCATATGAGATAATTCTTGTTTATGTTGATGATATTGTTTATATTGGTCCAAATAAGCATATGAGAGTTTTGCTAAAGCTTTGCAGAAATATTTCACATTAAAATCTTTAGGTCATATTAACACTTATTTGGGTGTTCAGATTACTAAAACTCAGAAGGGGTTTAGTATTTCACAAGAGGACAAGATTGAACAACTGTTGAATGATTGCATTATGAAAGATGCTAATCCAGTTCGCATACCTATGCAAACAGATTTTCATAATCTTGCACATGAACCAAGTCCTGATTTTGAAGATCAAACACTTTATCATTCAGTAATTGGGTCCTTGTTACACATTAGTAGTTGGACCAGACCAGATATTGCACTTAGTGTTAATCTTTTGTCACGACACGTAGGTAAAGCAAAACAGTTTCATTGGTTATGCATTAAGTCAACAAGATATTTGAAGCACATTAAAAGTATGAAGTTGTTGTTAGAACCGACATATACTAACTATGCAGAATTATGTTGTTATGCAGATTCTGATTGGGCGAGTGATAAAAAGTCACCTAAAAGTACTTCAGGTTATATGGTATTCCTAAATGGATATCCTGTTTACTGGCATGTGCGTAAACAAAATTTCATTTCATGTTCATCTACTAAAGCTGAATATGCTTGTGTTTCAGATGCATGTAATTCCTTAAGGTGGTGCTTTAGTTGATGCTTTAGTTACAGATATCTGAACTCACCCAATACAGCCAATCACCATGATGGAAGACAATGAATCTGTGGTTCATATTTCCAAAACTCATTTCACAGGTTCTAGGTCCAGACACATTGACATTCGGTATAAGAACATAAAGCAACTAGTCAAACAAGGTTTTGTTAAATTGCAGTATGTGTCCACACATGATCAGATTGCTGATATGCTCAACAAATCACTTGCAGCTTCTCAGCATGAATACCTGTGTGAGAAGATGTGCCTTACCTGATGTCCGCTCATCAGACAAAGAAGGGGATGTCACTGCGTTTATTTTGGGTTTGTCTGGTGAGCTTCCACAGAAGTTTCCAGAATATGCCGGACTGGTTATCACGTTACCATAGTAACAAGATATGAGTGTCTTGTGATGTTTGGTTTACTGCGCATGTGTGCAGGGGAGGAGTTTTACTTCTACTTCACTTTCATTTTATTCTTTCTTTTACTTGCTTGCTCCTTAGATGTACTGCTTTTCTTTGTGTTCTCCTAGTTTTTTTGTAAATAAAGTATGCTGGCAACAGAAAAACACGATTCATTTCCTCTAATTTATAAAGCTGAATTTTGTCGCTTTGACATACTGTTGAAGACCATTACAACATATTTTTACTTGAAGTCAAAAGAGTCATCAAACTATATGTACCAATAACAGCTCCAAAAACCAGAAAAAACAGATTACCCATAACAATAAGGAAGCTTCAATCCAAAAAGAGATCACTTTGGTGGAAAAACAAATCTGGTCACGTTGCCAGCTTCAAAAGCCGATACAAAAATTTATGCCACCAGATAAAGACTGAATGCACCAATTATCACATTAAACAAGAGGAAAACCTTCTACACACCAATTCCACCCATGCTTTCTACAATTGTGTAAACAATTAAAAGACTCAAGGTCCATCCTACCCCGGAAAGGACCTAATGGTAAAGACTGCAATGATGACATCATTAAAGCCAACCTCTTTAACACATTCTTTGGCTCAGTATTTGTAAACAGCAATGGATCATGTCCAGTATTTCCTAGTAGAACCACAGACAACTACAATGATCTAATACATATCGATTTTACAGAAAACAATGTTGAAAAAGCACTACCCAATCTTAAACCATCCCTATCTATTAGACCAGACGGAATAAGTGCCTACTTCTTAAAAAAGCTATCCACTGCCATAGCTGAACCTCTAAGCATAATCTTTGAAAAATCTTTCAGGACCAGCTCCTTGCCAAAACTATGGTTGCAAGTCACGGACATCCCCATCTTCAAAAAGGGAGACCCCAGCCTAGTTCAAAAATTACAGACCAATCTCTTTATGCTGCATCACCTGTAAAGTCATGGAATCGATTATTAACCAATCCATTATCCTCCACTTAGAGACAAACAACCTACTCTCTAATAAACAATTTGGTTTCAGAAAAAAACTATCCTCTAATCTGCAACTCTTACACTGCAATAACATATGGACTACACAACTTGATCAGGACAAAGCAATAGACACAAACTACATAGATTTCTGTAAAGCCTTTGATTCAGTGGTATACAACAAACTACTCCTAAAACTAAAACGAGCCAACAGGAGGGCGAAAATGGCCTCAAATGGGCCAAAAATCAGCTGGGAGGCACGTGTATGAGCAGTGAAGGTAAGTTTGGCTGGGGCTCGCGTGCCCGTACAAATGGGTATGCGTGCCATAGGTTCACCATCACGGCACTATAACATTAAAGTTGTTTATTATATATATCTACTGTATAACAGATAACAGATAATCAGAGTTGGAAGGGACCTTGTAGATCATCTAGTCCAACCCCCTGCCCAAGTGGGAGAGCTTACACCATTTCTGACAAATGGCAGTCCAATCTCTTCTTGAAAGTCTCAAGTGATGGCGCTCTCACAACTTCCGAGGGCAACTTCTGTTCGATGTGTTGATTGTTCTCACTGTCAGAAAGTTTCTCCTTATTTCCAGGTTAAATCTCTCCTTGTTCAGTTTCCATCTATTATTCCTTGTTTGGCCTTCAGGGGCTTTAGAAAATAGTTTGACCCCTTCTTCTCTCTGGCAGCCCCTAGAATATTGAAAGACCACTATCATGTCTCCCCTGGTCCTTCTCTTTACTAGGTACCCAAGCCCAGTTCCTGCAACTGTTCATTATATGTTTTAGCCTCCAGTCCCCTAATCATCCTGGTTGTTCTTCTCTGTACTTTTTCTAGAGTCTCAACATCTTTTTTATAATGTGGTGAACAAAACTGGATACAGTACTTCTAGGTGTGGTCTTACTAAGGCTTTATAGAGTGGTATTAGTACTTCCCTTGATCTTGATTGTATCCCTCTGTTAATGGAAATTAGGCTGCTGCTGCACACTGCTGGCTCACATTTAGCTGGTTGTCCACTAAGACTTCAAGATCCCTCTCACAGTTACTGCTATTGAGCCTGGTTTCACTCAGTCTATATGTGTACTTTTGGTTTTTCTTGCCTAAGTGTAGGACTTTATTTTTCTCTACATTTAATTTCATTTTGTTAGATACGGCCCAGTGTTCTAGTCTGTCAAGATCCATCTGGATCTTGAGCCTATCTTCTTGGGTGCTAGCTATTTCTGCCAGCTTAGTATCATCTGCAAATTTGGTAAGTTCCCCTTCTATTCCCTCATCTAAGTCATTAATGAAGATATTTAATGGGCCTAAGACAGAACTTTGTGGCACCCCACTGCTTACTTCCCTCCATGTAGACTTAGACCCATTAAGGAGTATTCATTGAGTACGGTTTGCCAGCCAGTTGCGAGTCCATCTAGTGGTGGTGCTATCTATTCCACCTTTTTCTACTTTACTAAGAAGTAGGTTGTGGTCTACTTTGCTGAATGCCTTGCTGAAATCTAAATATATTATGTCCACAGTATTTTGCTGGTCTACTAATTTAGTCAGTGTTGAAGAATGAAATAATATATCTGTATCTATCTATATCTATCTCTATTTCTATCTATCTCTATCTTTATATCTATATCTATCTATCTGTTCTGACCCAAACCTTTTTCCAATAAAACAAACATGAACCAAAGGGAACAGAAACCTTTTAATGATTCTCATGAATCGCCGGTTAAAAGGCTGCTGCAAACTAATTAACTTTGATAAGCACAAACCTTGCCAAAACTATATGAGACTGCCAAGAATCACAGATAAGAAATATTTCATAACACAAGAGTCTTCAAATATCAACTTAAGATACTGTAATGTCCACGAGGCTGAGTTTCAAAATGTCTTTGCTTCCTGCAAAAGAATGTCCGATTCACAGCTGTCTTTTATCTTCTTGAAGGAGGGGCCATTACCTTGCAGACTTACTCCCAAGTTGCCTGTGCTGCTGCAGCTTCTCTTTCCTGCAAGCAACCCTGCACATACACGCACTTGGCACAGGCTCCTCAGGAACCTCCTCATTGCTGCTGCCAGCCCCCACAATCTCTGAAGGCAGCAGTCCACTCCTAAAGGTCCTGGCCTCTCATCTGAGTGCTTGCTCTACTCAACCATCAGCACCTGCTGCCGGTTAACCACAACACTATCTATTTCTATCTCTATATCTAACCATCTCCATCTCCATCTATCTATCATCTATCTATCTATCTATCTATCTATCTATCTATCTATCTATCTATCTATCTATCTAAGATATATATACCTATCTCTATCTCTATCTATCTCTATAATCTATCTATCTGTCTAATATATATCTATATCTGTAATCTATCCAGCTAGAAAACCAAGGAGTTTATGAAATACCATGCAACAATTGCCCAGCCACATATATTGGACAAACCAACAGAAGAATAAATGCATGCATCGCAGAACATAAGAACACAGTCAGAAAAGAAGAAAATTCTTCCTCCCTTTTCCAGCACCTTAAGGCCACAGGACGTGAAATTAATTTTGAGGGAAGCACATTAATCTCCAATACTGAACACTTCAGCAAGAGAATAATCAGGGAAGCCATCGAAATAGAGAAATATCCCCATAACATGAATAAATGGGACAATACCTCCCACCTGCCAGACATCTGGAAACTAGCCCTTATCAACAAATGAGTCCCAGCCATGAAAACCAACACTGGACATGACACCACCACCAATCTCCCTCACCTGATTCAAACCCAAACCCACCCCATAGACGAAAAGCAACCACTGTCCAGAAACCAGACCACGGCTGCATCACCAGCTTCCACACACCCTGACTGCCAAACCAAGCAAATTGACACACCCCATGAACATATAGCCAGGCCTCAAACTTGGAGCCAAACCAAAACCCGGAACGTCACATCAAAGCCACCCGCTCACGATATCACATCACCGAACTCAGGAGGTTACATCACAAAATTTCAGGATGTTACAACACAGCCAACAACCCAGGAGATTACAGCACCAGACCCCAGATGTCACAACAATAGAACTAAGAAGGTCATCACACAACCCATTACCCAGGTTGTTACAACAAAGGAGGCTGATAGATACACAGTCAATACCTCAGCCACACATGTTCTTACGAAAAAGCCAGCCAATCTACAAACATCAACTCCATCAACCAATCAAGAAATGACACACCAGTATTTATAGAGAGATGGCAGCTCCGATCACACTTAGCTCGCACAAGCCTGAAGCCGAAAGCACCAGCCTGAAGATGGCGAGTGGGACCTTGTTGAAACATCGCCAAGATACTCTCAATCTTACATGGGAAAAGACCCAAACATGCCAAGACCTGCATACACACACACACACACACACACACACACACACACACACACATGCAGGTCTTGGCGTGTTCGGGTTTATATATATCACAGCTCTGGAACATTATCCACAAGGGATTGGGATGGAATTGATCAACCTTGTTGGCCTTTTGAAGCACAAAAAGATTGAGATGGTTCCCCTCCTCCCTTGCATTCCCTCTCCAAAGAAAGTAAGTTTGGATCATTGTCAGGACATTATACCTGCCATGGCTGAAGCCTTTGAGCCCCCAACCTCTCTTCACCCTTGTTCCTTCTTCTCTTGAACATGGAGGAATAGGCAGCACTCAAGGTATGGGCCAGAGTATTAATCAAAGTGTAAGCAATGAGGGTATATTGGATCCAGATCCTGTTTCTTTCCACTTTGGTCTTCAGTGGAGATTTCTGAATGCATCTGCTCCGGCCTTTGACAGAAATGATGTCTTCTGAAAAAGAACAGAGAAAAGATTGGTTTCCGAACTGTGGTTGTACAAACAGATCTGGTTCGAAGGAACTGTCATTTGACTTTTTTTTCCACTGAAAACTGTAGGTCCAAACACTATGAACATATTTGAGAAAAGTATGTCTTCTTATTTGCAATTTCCCAAAGCCTGCATTTATCCAGACTTTCCCTTCAATGGGTTCTGGCAAACTTGTAAGTGTTGAATGGAAAAGAAGAAGTCTGTCCCAAAGGGAAAAATATTCTATAAAGTGAACAAAGACATTGACTTGTCTCCACTTAGAAATAGCATCCCTGAAGAGTTCTGTTTGTCTACTAGTTGAGAATTGTTGTGATATAACAATACAAATTCCATTCCTGACAAGCATAGGAGTAAAAGTCCTCATGAAATTTTCTCCCGTCTCTGTGTCTGAAGCAAAGAGACCAATAAAGATCCATCTGAAATGAAGAAGCAGTTGGACAATTCCTGGGTAGACAATCTCTAATTTAGGGAGCATCTTGTAGAAAAAAGGGAATTGACTTTTGTCACTCAGAGCTTCTGAAGCAGTGAAACGGATCTGAAAGAACGGCAAAGAATGCTGTATTTAGAGTCAGTTATTAGCTTTCAATAAATCCAACTTTTTTGTCATGAACGTATTATAATATTGTATTGTTGATTAGCCAATAGACCATATCAAGATACAGAATAATAAACACAGATCATTAGCAAGATCAGAAAAAAAGAAGCAAATTAAATATGAATCAGAATAAATCATATTTCTGTATCACCCCTATTTTTTTCTGCAATCAGAACCACATTTGCAGATTTCAGCTGAACGTTTTTATTCAAATAAAGAGCCATATTATATGTAAGTTTTAAATTCTGTCAACAAAGAAAATACGTTGTTGTTTAGACATAAGGATTGCAATAGGTCATTCATTAATGTGCTGTTCAAGATACTGATCTCTCTTTCTTATACAATTGATATTAAAATAATAGATGTGCTAAATCTTCTGTCTCTGGATTTCTAAAAATATACATCTTTTCATTACAAGGCTTGGTTAAATCCAATATGAACGTATCTTTGCTCCAGATTGTTCCAGCTGCACTAGAAGGTATATACCATCCCATAATCCTTTACAGCACTCTCTGCATGGTTTACAGAGTCAATATATTGCCTGGAACAATCTGTGCCCTCATTTTACCAACCTCAAAAGGATGGAAGACTGACTTAACCTTGAGCTCAAACTCCAGATTGGGCTCAAACTCCAGATTGTGGGCAGCGTTTGTCTTATATATCTTATGTGTTGTATGACTTATAACCTTTAGATAAAATAAGCCATAGGGATTCTTTTTATGAATCTGGCATTTGTACATCATTGACAATATAATTAGTTTGGCTGATAGGATACACAAAACAAGAGCTTTCCATCGGTGTTTCTCTTGCACAAAAGACCTTTTTATTGGATAGAGCCTCTCCTTGACTTCGCAGAAGCCCTCCAAGCAACAGGGATGGTGTCATTCAATGATATGGCTACTTTCATGCTTTCCCACTCCCCAGTGTCAATCCCATTACTAGACAACCTACCTAGAAGTGGCCATGGAAAAAAGCAGCTTTTGAATTCCATAGAGGAGATACAGTTGGATATATCACTTATCCATCCTACCAATCCACTTACTTTCCTAGATAGAGAGGCACACATACAAACCTGTGGGACTTTGTAGGGGCCTACGAATCTTGACATCTGGATGGAGATATCCCTGTCAGCTCTATCAATAAAAGCCAAAGGGTTGTCCTTCCTTCCACAGCTGTAGTTGGGAACATTGGCTTCTCCAGTAGAAAGCATGTCCAGCAAGGCATGTGAAGTGCCAATGGTGTTCAAATAGTTGTCATGGATGTTGTAGCCAAGTGTGAGATTGTGCAGGAGCTGAGGATTCTTATTGACCATTTGAATAACCAAAATAATGCGTAGGATTCTAGACTGATCAGAAGACTTTCTTCTGTAAAAAATGTTTATTTTATCATCACCATCATTATCAATAGCAAAATAATTTATATATATATTTATATTTTTGCTTGACTAGTGAAAATAAAGCATGCATTTTTGAATGAGCAGTAGATAAACTCCTGTAAAAATGGTCATGTTATTATCATCAACAGAACCAACAACATATTTTTTGCAATCTAATCCACTTTGTTTCTTGAAGCCTTCAAAGTCTTAAGCCAATCTGATTTCAAACCCAGAGACAAATGATACTCACCCATCTCCATTTAATTTTAATAAATATTGGGAAGGTGGAATTGATATAGTCCTCCGCCTGGATTTAGAATTGCAAATACACCATTCTTTGAGGCAGTGCTAATTTTCATCTGCCCAGTAACCAGGGTTCAAAATAATTGAATAATTAATGTAGAAACACCATAAAAGGAAGAGGATGTTTCAAAAGTGACCCAGAAACCAATTATAAAAATCCACCATCCTGTATTTCTATAAGGATCAGGAAGTAAATATCAATGAGTAGTTATATTTGAAATGAGCTGGGCAGGGGAAAACTACAATAATCACTAATTTAAAGAAAAGTCAGTATTCAAGTCATGAATTCAAGATTGAACAGGGAGAGGAAAGTGATGTGGACTTATTTCAGGTTTTTTTTTCTGTCTTATCTTTGAATTTGAATGTTTTTCTCAAACTAAGACAAAGAAAACATGGAAATCAAAATGATTCAGAAAAGTAGACAGGACAGGTGCTGCAATAAAGGAGCAAGTGGAATAAGGAGAACAAAATGAGAGTGTTAGAATTATAAATGGAGAGTATGCCACTACATTATCCTGAATGACTTACATGTCAGATTGAATAGAAGGAGCTGCGTTAAAAGGGAACATTAATTTCAATATTTTTGTGCCAGTGGTGATAATACCAATGAGATGGTCTCCTGGTCTGTAATAGCTCCATAGTTTTTCTCCATCCTGGTGTTCCAAAGTCAGTGGACATTTCATTGTAAGATTCCCAGAGACTGGCAGGGACAACAGGAGCATCAGAAACAGAAGCAGGAGGTTCATAATTCATGGAGTTCAATCACTCCCCTTCCTGTTTCTAAACAAGAACAGGAAGAAGAGTTGAATAATTAAAAGTTCTCACACAAGAGCCAAGTGGCTTTCCTGATTCAGACAGAAATAAAGCAAGCTTCACCTGGAAAAGAGAGAAAGGTACATTTAACAGCATTGACTAATGTTTACATTGCTTCCGTCAGATGTTTATATCAGTCACTGGAGAAATAGAAGAAGACATCTCAAAGAGCAGCATGGTGATAATTATAGTGAGAAGCAACTTTTCGTCTGGGGATCTTGAACTTCTTCCTTGGTTCCATTTGCAGAAAGGAGCATGTCCTTCAAAAAATTTAGCAATCGTTTCTCTGCCCGCTTGCTGGGTGGGCATGGCCTAGTCGCCTCCTGTACCACCCTGGCCTGGGAGTGAAAACAGGCTGTGTGGGGCCATTTTCACCTAGTTTGAGGAAGAGATTCAAATCCAAAGATGAGTCTTTCTTTGAGCCTCCAGGAGGGCAAAAATGGCCTCCTCAGTTTCCAGAGGCTCTCCGGAGCCTGGAAACTGGCCCATTTTCAGCCATCTGGAATTTCCAGGAGGCCCATTTTTCACCCTCCCTGAGTCTCAACACTTACTTGTGATCCAAAATGGGCCATGTGGGGACTCCTGGGAGGGGTGGGATTTGCCAGTTCACTGAACTGGCCATAAAATTAGCTACTGGTTCACTTGAACCGATGCGAACTGGTAGCAGCCCATCCCTGGCTGGAGGAAAATGCAGCATTTCAACACCTACAGTATTTTGTTGACTCCCTGTCCTATTGTTTCTTTTAATTTTTTATTTTTCTTGTATGAATCCATGTATTCATAACTATGTTTTTACTTATACCTATTATTTTGTAAGCAATTGACAAACCAAATAAATAAAATAAAAATAAATAAATAGATACATAGATAATAGATAGATACAGATGTAGATGTAGATATAGATGTAGATATAGATAAGATAGGATAGATATTAGATAGATAGATAGAAATTATAGCTGTTTTTGCTTCAACTGTTAATAAATGCTTCTTTGAAAATGTTCATGGTATCAGCTGTTTTTCCAGGAATGTATTTCTTCAAATTTAAAATGGCAGAATATTGAAGAAATATTGGTTTGGTTTTCGCAGATATGGAAAAATGCACCAAATGTCCAGATGGTAAATATCCAAATAAGGACCGAGTTCACTGTATCCCCAAAGTAATATTCTTCCTGTTGTATGAAGACTATCTGGCCATCATCCTAGTCTCCTTTTCCCTACTCTTGTTCCTAACCACAGGATTTGTGTTAATCATGTTCCTTCAGTATCAAGAAACTCCCATTGCCAAAGCCAACAACCGGGACCTCTCTTACATCCTCCTGGTCTCCCTCCTGCTTTGCTTCTTCTTTCCTTTTCTTTTCATTGATCAACCAAGGAAAGTTACCTGCCTTTTCCGACGAATGATTTTCAGCATTACCTTCTCAGTTGCCATTTCTTCTCTCTTGGCCAAAACGATCATGGTGGTTCTGACTTTCCTGGCCACAAAACCAGGAAACAAAGTGAAAAGATGGTTGAGGAAGAGCTTGGCCAAATCCATCATCCTTTCTTGTTCTGCCGGCCAAATTATCATCTGCTCGATCTGGGTTGGACTTTCTCCCCCATTCCCTGAGTCTGACTTCCACTCCCAGCCTGGAGTGATCAACGTGCAATGCAATGAACAGTCCATTGTCATGTTCTACATCACCCTCAGCTACCTGGGCATCCTAGCTGCCATGTGCTTCACAGTGGCTTTTCTGGCCAGGAATCTGCCTGGTAACTTCAATGAAGCCAAACTGATCACCTTCAGCATGCTGGTCTTCTGCAGTGTCTGGGTGAGTTTTGTGCCCACCTACTTGAGCATCAAAGGGAAATATATAGTGGCTGTTCAGGTCTTCTCCATCTTGGCCTCTGCTGCTGGTCTTCTGGCCTGCATCTTCATTCCCAAGTGCTACATTATCATTCTGAGGCCAGACCTGAATACAAGGGAACAACTTACAAGAAGAAATGTGAGACCGAGAAATTTTTAAGTCCAACATTTTCCATCAATCCACACCTAAAAAATGGCCCAAGCTGTTCTCCATATGTAAATACAACAACAAATTTGGTTGAAATAATTAAAGGCTGTTGGAAAATAATGTCCCCTACTTTGTACAGTAAAATTGCAAGCATCTGCTGGGTTTTTTTTTTTAATCCTCAAGGCACCATGTATCTTCTGTTCCCTTAGTCTACATCCAGGTTTTTAAAACATCACACTTGTGCAATGGAAATTTTGTTCATATGCCAGAAATATATAGTGGCAGGGAAGGGGATGTTAAGAATTCCATTATTTTAGTTTTGGTTTTTAGAGACAAGATCCTTTCAATCTCTTGTGGGAAAGTCATCTTACTGCCAACATGTTTTCCAACTTTTCCCAAAAAAATGGCATTTGGAATAAGAAAAAAGAATATTTTGTCTACAAATTGTATAATAGAAGCAGAAAGGGCCTGAATGTCAATGAATTTTGTTCTTCCAAAAGAATAAAAACAGATAACAGATAACAGATAATCAGAGTTGGAAGGGATCTTGTAGGTCATCTAGTCCAACTTTCCGCCCAAGCGGGAGATCCTACACCATTTCTGACAGATGGCAGTCCAATTTTTCTTGAAAGTCTCAAGTGATGGCGCTCCCACAACTTCCGAGGGCAAGCTGTTCCATTGGTTGATCGTTCTCACTGTCAGAAAGTTTCTCCTTATTTCCAGGTTAAATCTCTCCTTGTTCAGTTTCCATCCATTATTCCTTGTCTGGTCTACAGGCACTTTAGAAAATAGCTTGACCCCTTCCTCCTTGTGGCAGCCCCACAAATATTGGAAGACCGCTATCATGTCTCCCCTGGTCCTTCTCTTTACTAGATTAGCCAAGCCCAGTTCCTGCAACTGTTCATTGTATGTTTTAGCCTCCAGTCCCCTAATCATCCTGGTTGCTCTTCTCTGTGAATGCAATAGTGTCAGCTGCCATTTTCACAAAAAAAGTAAAATTATAATAAAGCAATCTTGCAGTTTGAAACTTGGACACAGAGGAATGCTTATCTTTTCATTACTTTCAGTCAGTCATGGGAAATATACTATAGAATGTTATGGGCAGATGTGTGGGATTCTGCAGGAGGTCAACATGGTGACGTTCTGAGAGGAAATCTGTTTCAATCTCTTCAAGGACAATTAAAATGTCCTTCTGCCTTCCACAACTGTAGTCATGATCATTGTCTTGCCTCTGTCAGAATCTGGAGGAAGGCAAATAGCTGACAGGGAGTGGGAGTGTGGGTCCGTTGGCTGTGGAAGAAACTGGGGAAGGGCAAAGTCCGGCTGGGCAGACCAGGGGAGAGATAGAACAAGGGAGAGGGAATTCAGAGGAAGACCCAGGCTCACCCCCTCTTCATCCTAGGGCACGGAGGGAGGAACGGAGAAGAGAGCAATGTGAGTTCCGTGGCTTACAGGGGAGGAAAGAAATTCCCTTCATTAGCTGCAGCTGGGAATAGTGTATAAAAAAGGCAAGCTGCGTGCAGCAAGGTGTTGGAAGCAAACATGACTTTATCTTGGATTGTCGCGGCTTATCTGTGTTCCTGGCGTCTTCCCAACTGTGTGAGTTTTGCCATGCTTTCAAGTTTGAAATTCCTGCTCCTGCCCTGCCAAACTAATTACTTCAGTTTGGTTTGTTTGGATTTTAAGTTATAGTTTGTGTTGCTCATGTTTTGGACTTGATTCTCTGCAGCCAAAGGTTTTTCCTGGGAGAGTTTTTTCCAGCCCGAAGGTAACTTGGACATTGGGGGCAAAGTTGGAGATAATAAAGGGACTCTTATTGCTTATCTGACTTTGTTACCTTTCTGCCACACCCCTTTGGGTCATCACATTCATTTACCTCACCAACTGAAAGCAGGTCCAGCACAACATCCTAAGTCATTCTGAAGTTCAAATAATTATCATTGAGATTGCAACCCAGGTGGATGTTTGGAAAATTGGAGATCTCAGATGGCCTAAAGAAATGAGAAGAGTTTCCAGCAGTCAGTGGATCCCCTTCTGGAAATAGAGGAGCATTGCCATTCATCCTTCATTTAGTTCATATAAGACATTTCATTTCTGCTAGTACTTTTAATCTGTATGGTAGTCCTTTGGGTTTGAAGAAGAACTGTTGTACAGTTCCTCTGGGTTGGCTCTGCAGTCCCAGCCTGGAGGTTCAGAGTCTACTACAAGGAGGGCACAGAAAGTTTATTGTGTTGTTCTGTGATACTATACAGGATTTTCTATCTATTTTGGGTGGTGCTTGTCTTTAAAGCTGTTGAAGACTGTATAGCACAGGGCTTGCCAATTGTTCACAGCTGTAACTTCTTGTTCCCTTGACTGGATGTCACAGTGGCTTAGGGTTGCTTTCACAGAATCTTCCCAGCTCTTGCATGGTGAGCGTTTAGGTATCTACCCTGACTCCAATACACAATAGAACAACTAGCAAGATATTCTGATAACATGTCCCCAAAACACCCCATTTCATTTGGACTCTGATAATCTCGGAAGTTGTGGGAGTGACATCACCGGAGACTTTCAAGAAGAGATTTGACTGCCATCTGTCAGAAATGGTGTAGGGTCTCCCGCTTGGGCAGGAGGTTGGAGTAGATGACCTACAAGGTCCCTTCCAACTCTGATTATCTGTAATCTATCTATCTAATAATGAGTGATTAGAACTTGATCTTTGAAGAGATGCTTTTACCTTTGATAAGTGACTTCATTGCCCACCAGAAAATCCAAATCACCAGGTAATTCAGGCAAAACAAAAGCATTTAGTAAGGGTGTGTGTGTCAAGTCTATCTATAGGGTATAGAAACAAATGAAACCTACATTTGCCATATGTGATACATTAGAAAGAAAACAATCAAACAATAGAAGGCATTGTTTACTGTACATGTGAGACTTCAACAATGGAAAAATATTGATTCTAGATAACATTCCCCAAATGGCAAATCGATGGGTTACATTAGTCTTTCCCAGCAGGGTTTGCACCTAACTTAAAACTCACAAGTGTATTCAGATGAGTTCAAGTCTATTTATAGGGTAGAGAAACAAATGATGCATACAGCACATTTGTTGTACATAATACATCAGAAAGCAAGTTATTGAACTATAAAAGTCAATTTTATTGTTAATCTCTTTTTTTTATTTTAGCGTGGAATATTTTATTTTGTTTTTTTTCTTGATTGTAAGTCACCTAGAGTCACCTTTTGCCAAGATGGGCAGTGTATAAATAAACACAATAAATAAAACAAAAGGAATTGATTACATGCTCAGTTACATTGAACAGTGGAGAAACACTGATTTTAAATAACATTCCCTAAGTGGCAAATTAATGGATTACGTTACTCTTTTGGGGCTGGGTAACTTTTTTAAACCCTTCAATTGTCTTCAAGGACCTTCAGAATATACTCTCTGTTGTTTGGTGCTGAAAAGATAAGTATTCCTATACCAGTGATGGCTAACCTTTTCAGCACCAAGTGCCCAAAGCATACACGCGCATCCCCAAAATGTAACATGCACCTGCCTCACACATGTGCCCCCCCCATGCATATGGTCATGACCCCCGTGACCCCACACATGTGTGCATGACCCCTGTATGTGCGCCCCAGCTCCCCCACACAGGTGGCAGAGACCTGAAGACCAGCTGGCCGTCAGGAGGCATGTGCACACATGCGCGGTGGAGCTGAGCTGGGGCAATGGCTCACATGCCCAGAGAGAGGGCTCTGCGTGCCACTTATGACACACGTGCCATAGATTCACCATCACAGCCCTATACCAAAAGAAATATCCTCCTTAGTTGAGAAGAAAAATAAATGTTTTCCTAATATTAGGGTTAGAGTTAGGATTATGTTAAAGTGTTAAATGCTGAAAGAGATCTTAAAAGTGCTAATATCACATTTTAAAATGCTGATGATAAAGCCTGAAACTTCCAGGAAACACTCCTATACATATATTATACAGGTATATATTTAGACCAAATTCCCTATTGCGTGGTGATTATAAACTGAATAGAATATAACTTTATTACGGTCTTAGACCAGCAATAGACATCACTATTTAGGTGAGTAATCTTCTTTCTTTGGAATCCATTGGCTGTTAGTACGTTAGTGAGAGTGTGTAGTTTGGTTTTTAGGTGTTGTTCATCAGCTAAGCATTTTGTTCACCTAATCCAAAAAGAAACCCCAACCAAAATCCAAGACAGAGAACAAGAAAACGGCAAAGCCCTCCTCCCATATATAAAAGGCACTACAGACAAAATCAGCAAGATTCTCCAAAAACACAACATTAAAACAACATTCTGTACAAACGGAAAAATATCCACCATCCTAAGAAACCCTAAAGACAAAATTGAGTTAGAAAACCAAGGAGTATATGAAATCCCGTGCACCTCCTGCCCCACCACATACATCGGACAAACTAACAGAAGAATCGGTGCACGCATTGAAGAACACAAGAACTCAATCAAAAAAGAAGGAACCGACCTCTTCCCTGGTCCAACACCTCAAAGCCACAGGACATAAGATTGACTTTAAAAATACCAGAACTATTGCCAAAACTGAACACTTCAACAACAGAATAATCAGAGAAGCCATAGAGATAGAAAAACGCCCACACAGCACGAATAAATGAGATGACACCTCCCGCCTACCAGCCATTTGGAAACCCGCCCTCATTAACAAATGAGTACCTAACATGAAGAAGGACACCAGACACACACCCACAAGGGCCACACAAGAAGCTACCACCACACTTCCATGTAGAAAGCAGACTCACACTCACACAGAAGATGAGACACGACCACGGACCAGAAGCCACACCGCAGCTGCATCACTACTTGTTTCAACCCCCCCCACCAACCCATACATGAAGCAAACTGACACCCACCATGAAGATGTGGCATGACCACGAACGCAAAGCCAAACAACAGGATCACAGCTCACCAGCTCAAATCCCCCAGCAATTAAGACTAACCTGAGTACAACCAAACTCCCACCGGAACAGAACACACCCCAGCCAATCAGAACACAGCCAACCCCCCAACCAATCAGAACACAGCCAAACCCCCAACCAATCAGAACACACCCCCACCCAAACAGAACATAGCCAAGCCCCCACCCAATCAAGTCACACCCCCACTAGCAATTAAAAGGAAGAAGCAGCTGCAAGCTCACATTACTCTGAGAAGTACAAGACCAAAGATACAAGCCTGAAGAAGATGAATGAGACTTCATCGAAACATCGCCTAGAAACTTCCAATTCTATGCGGGAGAAAACCCGAAGAACCAAAGATCCACATACAAATACCCGCGAAAACCTCCAAAAACATATATATAAATACTGACACATTATAATACATTAATAGTGGATAAAAACATCTGTTAAGAAAATACATGTTCTCAAAGAGTTAGGGGCAATAAGCCAATAAGTATGTGTGTAAATATCATTTTTCATGTTTGTTCTATCTCCAAAAATTGTCACAAATTGACAGTTATAATTCTGTAACTAATTTTTTGCTAGTAGACATTGCAGCAACACAGAATTTTGCCACTGCACATGTAATAGCTGGGTTTGAATCCTGGAGAAAAAAGTCTACATAAAAATTGTTTGCCCTCCCTGACAATCTCTCTAGTAAGGGGAGAATATACAATGACCTATAAAGTCTGTATAACTCACAGTACAATAAAACACGTGAGATATCTTCAACTTCTCCTTTACCACATATACATACCCGTTCTGCTATTGATGTTTTCTTATGCCTGCCCTGCAGGAGTGCTGATGGGAGAATATTAAATCTAGCTCTGAAGAATGCTATTCTTTGTTTTGGGAAGATCAGATCATTTAGATATCTTGCTGATTCCCACAATCCCTGTTTAATTCTGTCCCTGCTATGGCAAAACAACCTATTTAGTTCTTCTTGGAACTCCATGCCCTTCATTCTATTGATTACTACTTGCTTTGCTTGGTCAAAGCCTAAGGAGATTAAGAATATAAACTGATTATAAACTGTTTACATTCATTTCAGATATAGATTAAAAATATTTTTGAAGAGTTTACTCATGAAGATCCAATTCTATTGTTGCATAAAAGACAAAAGACAATGCAAGAATTATATTGGATAAAATAGAATATTTACAACAATTTAATGCACAATAGATGCAATCTACATAGACTTCTGTAAAGCCTTTGATTCAGTGGTACACGACAAACTACTCCTAAAACTAAAATCTTATGGTATCTGTAGACAACTGCATGTGGATAGAAGCATTCCTATCAAACAGACAACAAATGGTCAAAATTGGGAGTGTCCTATCAAATTCTGTACCTGTCAATAGTGGTGTCCCCCAAGGCAGTGTTCTAGGACCAACCCTCTTCGTACACTACATAAATGACCTCTGTGATCATATTAAGAGCAACTGCGTTTTCTTCGCTGATGACGTAAAACTGTTCAATATCACAGACAATACTGCTACCCTTCAAAAAGACCTCGACTATATATCGGAATGGTCAAACAAATGGCAACTTCAAATCTCAACAAATAAATGCTCTGTCTTACATATTGGCAAAAAATATTTCACAAGAAGAGTTCTCTATTTGTTATAGAATACCTTATGCCACCAGACTTGAAATTCTAGACCTTGAATTACACCATCTTCGGTCTGATCTAAGTATGGTATATAAAATCATACATTGCAGTGACTTACCTGTCAATGAATACTTCAGTTTCAACCATAACAACACAAGAGCACATAACAGATACAAACTCAAGATAAACCGCACCAAACTTGATTGCAGGAAATACGACTTCAGCAATAGAGTGGTCAATGTCTTGAATACTCTACCTGACTCTGTAGTTTCTTCCCCAAACCCCAAAAACTTTAACCTTAGACTGTCTACTATTGACTTCACCCCTTTCCTAAGAGGTCTGTAGGGGGCGTGCATAAGCACACCAGCGTGCCTACCATCATTGTCCTATTGTTTCTTTTACTTTTCTTATATGGACCCATTTCATGTATTCATAACTATGTATATACTTATACCTATTATCTTGTAAGTGATTGACAAATCAAATAAATTCTAAAAAATTCTAAAATTCTAAACTAAGAAGTTAATCTTCTTAGATGCAGAGAAAGCTTATGAGAAATTTCATTTAGGGTCTGGAAAGTACATCAAGAGCAAAAGCCGGTTGGGGGAGGGAAACATAGAGGACAAAGGGCAACCTTCTCTTGTCTCCTTCTGGATATCCCATGGTTTAATTAGATCACCCATTAAACATTATTCTGAGATGTACATATTGATTTAATTCCTTGAACACAATTCTCTCCAAATAGCTCTGCATGCCACCTGTGGAACACTTGTCATAGGTTTTCCATCACGGCTTTAGAGTCTCGATTTGCCTAGTAAAGAGTCCCATTCATCTGGAAGCTGATTTCACCCATACTATTATGATTAAACAGATATTGTTATCAGGATCTTTAGAACTGAGGAATAGAAATAAGAATAGCTTTAGGAATAGGAGGAATACATCCTCTCCATGTACATCTTGCTCAATGCCTTCCCTTACTTGTCAATTTTAAACGAAAGTTAGTGGTGCTATTTATTGTTTTAATCTTTCTTCTTTTTTCTTGATTGTAAGCTGCATAGAGTCATTGAGCCAAGATGAGCAGCATTTAGCTTTAATAAATAAACATTAAATGATCAAAACCTGTTAATCAAGCCTACTGAATGACATTTTGAAAAGAATAATAGATTTGTAAAAGTCATTTTTTAAATTTTATTTTGACATCAAATATTCTTTGGTATTCAGATCTGGTCTAAAAATGATAATGTAACATTTGGGGCTGAAGATGCAGACCAGCAGACTAGTGCTGGATGCTAAAATGGAGAAGACCTGCACAGCCACCATGTATTTCCCTTTGGTGCTCAGGTAGGCTGGTACAAAGGACACCCAGACACTGCAGAAGACCAGCATGCTGAAGGAGATCAGCTTGGCTTCATTGAAGGCCCCAGGGAGATTCCTGGCCAAGAAAGCCACAGTGAAGCAGACAGCAGACAGAAAGCCCATGTATCCGAGGGCAATATAAAACATGGAGACAGAACCTTGATTGCATTGTAGGATGATCTCTTTAGGTTGAGAATGCATGTCAGAGTCAAGGAATGGGGGGAACGTTCCCAACCAGATGCTGCAGATGATAACTTGGAGGCCAGAACAAGAAAGGACAATGGAGTTGGCCAAGCTCTTCCCCAGCCATCTCTGCACTTTATTCCCTGGCTTTGTGGCCAAGAAAGCTAAAACCACTGTGATCGTTTTGGCCAAGATTGAAGAAATGGCAATTGAAAATATAATGCTGAAGGCTGTTTGTTGGAGGAGGCAGGTCACTCTCCTTGGCTGGCCAATGAATAGGAAGGAAGTCAACAGGGAAAGCAGGAGGGAGATCAGGAGAATGTAGGAGAGATCCCGGTTGTTGGCTTTGACAATTGGTGTTTCCAGAAATTTAATGAAGGTCCACAAGCCAAAGCCTGTGATTAAAGAGAGGAATGAGGCAATGGCAGTCAGGATAATCCCCAGATTTTCCTTATAAGAAAGATAGCTTTTTATCTTGGGAATACAGTGAACTCGACTGATGTTTGGATGTTGATCTTCTGGACATTGGGTACATTTTTCTGCATCTGAAAAAGAGCAAGAGTAGGATCTCCCTTGAATATGTCCTTTAATAAAATGCAGCCAGTTCTATTCTGATTGAAACTATCAATTTAGTTCATCAGATTTGCCAGTTTAATTCATGTGTGAATGTTCTAATCTGGCTTGTGATCGCAGCAAGAAGTAGAGAATGGAAGATGCACAGAGAGATTTCATTAGTATCTGAAAGCAGCCAAGATAGTTTTGTGACTCTTGGATTGTGAGGAAATTTGAAACTCTAAATTGTGGCTGCCCAGAGAAATGGTTCCCACCAAACAGGAAAATTGGGACAATCTGATCAATCCTCTTTCAAAGACCCAATCAAGGTTCAATCAATATACACTGGAGTCAGAAAAAAAAACTCACTATACAGAGCAATAAGGTAAACAGTAATGTGGGAGATGTGAGGTAAAAGATGAAGAACAAGAGATATCATCTGTCTCATAGTACTCAACTCTTACTTATCCTGTATCTTTATCCATAAACTGTAACCCAATTTACTTGACCAGCATACCAGATTAACCTCCATGATAATATATAAGCAAAATACCACTCACACATCATCACAAAATCTCCAGAACTGTAAAGCCTACAAACTTGAAATTTGTTCCTCTTGGCTTCTAGGTGCTTACTAAGAAAGGATTTTTTGAAATGACTATCAGAGCATTAGTATTTTGTATATTATCATTAACATGCTCTGATGCTAAGGAGTTCTACTCCCCCTTCCCACCTGAAAAGAAATCTGTTCCAAATGCAAAACACAAGCAGAAGAGAGGAGTTTCAGTTTTAGTTTCAAAGCACCAAGACCTTTAGTACAGAACAATTGAGCTAAGCCATGTCCAGGTTCCTTGTCTACTTCTTGCTCACACAGCAAATACTATTTCAGTTTCCAAACAGCCCTCAACTCTCTCACACACTGACAGCATACTAGCCAGATGAATATCAATGGATGCTGGTAGGCAGAGGAATAATTTTTCCCCCTTATTTTCGTCCCCAAAAACTAAACCCGACCACATAGTCTTGTAGCAAAGCACGGGTATCAAGCTACTGTCTTATAAATCAGTATGAAATAAATGCATCTTTTGATCAAAATTCAAAGAGTGGGCCCCATTCTGGCCATGTCTTCAAAAATGCATGCTCATGGAAAATGTCGGGGTCATTGTCCTCCCAAAAAGACTTTCTCCTGCTGTCACCTACCTTCCATGGTGGAGATGGTTCCTTCTGCACATGGACGACAATTGTAACAGCAGATGGGCTTCCCTTCCTGAGCCACCTTCATGAATCCAGGAGGACAGTTTTCCACACACCTGGAAGAGGGCAGGGGCTGGGCAGAGAGAGGAAGAAATAACCTCCACAACATGATTTATTGTATTTCCTAAATACGTAAAGAGAAAAGTTGGGAATCTCCAAGCTTAGCTGTGCTAAATTTGAGCAGAGGTGGAATCCAGCAGGTTCTGAATTCTGGAGAACCAGTAGCAGAAATTTTGAGTAGTTCAGAGAACCAGCAAATGCCACCTCTGACTGGCCCCGCCCCCATCTACTCTCTGCCTCCTGAGTGCCACCTGATTGGCTGGGTCTTCTTTTGTTGCCCTGCTCAGGAGAACGGAGGTGGAAAGCAGGCTAGTGGGGTGGGAAGGGAATGAGGATTTTGCAGTAACCTTCCCTTGCCACGCCCACTAAGCCATGCCCACTAAACCACACCATGCTTACCAAGCCACGGCCACAGAACCGGTAGTAAAAAAATTTGAATCCCACCACTGCCTTGGAACTCATCATACTTATTTGGTTATTTGGCTTTTTGTTGCCTATTTATCCTCTCTTCTAAGGTTTCTCACACACTATTTTTACAGAATACAGAATAACAGAGTTGGAAGGGACTTTGGAGGTCTTCTAGTTTATTTCTGGATAAATGGCTATCCAATTTCTTCCTGAAAACCTCCTGTTGAGGAGCACCCATAGCTTCTGGAAGCAAGCAGTTTCACTGATTGAGTGTTCTTACTGACAGGAAATTTCTTCTTAATTTTAGCTTCATTTCTCTTTGATAAGTTTCCATCTGTTACTTCTTGCCTCGCCCTCTGTTTTGGAGATTAGGTTGATACCTTCTTCTCTGTGACAGCCCTTCAAATATTGGGCGACTACTATCATGTCACCCCTAGTCCTTCTTTTAGTTAGACTAGACAATCCCAGTTCCCAAAACTGTTGCTCATATGGTTGAGTCTCCAGTCCCCTAATCTTCTTTGTATCTCTTCTCTGCATTCCTTCTAGAATCTCATGGTTTTTTTAGTGTACTTTTTCAATGTACTCAATCAAGGCAAAGTTGGATGGATTTTCTGCTTTGGTGAAATGATTCATGTTGCTCAATGATTTAAATCTTACTTCCTCACAGAAAACTGATAGACAGTTAACTGGAATCATTAAGGATATTTTTCTCAGACCCTGAACATGTAACCAATGAATACATTTCCTGTCAGAGAACTGAGGTGACATCCCTGCCCCAACTCTGCAATCCTCTTGGTAAGACCTTCAGAAAGGATAGAATAAATTCTTTTCCCCAACCTTGTTCAGCATTTCCATCTTTGCTGTAGCATTTGGCTTGATCACCAACTTGAAATCCAAGGATCCCTGCCTTTCTAGACTCCCGATGGTCACTTTGCTAACAGACATATTGGAGAAAATCATCCAGTTGACAATGTCCAGGTCTGCTACCAGCAATCCATTCTCATTCAAATATACCCCATCAATGCAATTATTATAAAACTGAGAGCTTCGAAGGAAAGGATGAAGCTGGAATGGAAGAGAAAATGAGCAATGTTACATAGAATCAGAAAGTTCTCTGGCAAGATGTCTACATTTGAGCTGGAATGAAGGATCTGTACTGAGGAATATAGAATAAAACTCTTGTTAAAAGGAAGCTAAATGAAAAGGCTGGTGAACAGAGGCGCTTTTCCTCGTCCCTTTCATAATTGTCACTGCAGAGTTGGGAAACGAACGGATGAGCTGATAATGTCCAAAATTAAAAACTCTGATGGAAATGCACAAGCACCCTGAAGGAATTTTGGCAATGAAGCCAAAATTAAATCAAAGCTCCCATATAGAAACAATCCTGTTAACAATTGGTGTGTTGGTCAAAGGGCAGACAGGAAGAAAAATATCCTTATTCACAATAAAGATGACAGTGGGGCCCTTGCTGTACTAGCAGGTTGTGCTTATGAAACTGCATTGAGGTAAAAGATGCACAACTTGATATGGAGAAGAAGAGAAGAGGAGAGGAGAGGAGAGGAGAGGAGAGGAGAGGAGAGAAGAGAAGAGAAGAGAAGAGAAGAGAAGAGAAGAGAAGAGAAGAGAAGAGAAGAGAAGAGAAGAGAAGAGAAGAGAAGAGAAGAGAAGAGAAGAGAAGAGAAGAGAAGAGAAGAGAAGAGAAGAGTTGGAATGGACCTTGGAGGTCTTCTAGTCCAACCTCCTGCTTAGGCAGGAAGCTCAATAACATTTCAGACAAATGGTTATCCAATCTTTTTGTTCAAACTGCCAGTGTTGGAGCATTCACAACTTCTGGAGGCAAGTTGTTCCTCTGATTAATTGTTCTAACTGTCAGGAAATTTCTCCTTAGTTCTAAGTTGCTTCTCTCCTTGATTAGTTTCCACCCATTGCTTCTTGTCCTGCCCTCAGGGGTTTTGGTGGATAGCTTGACTCCCTCTTCTTTGGGGCAGCCCCTGAGATATTGGAACACTGCTATCAGGTTATCCCTAGCCCTTTTTTCATCAAACTAGACATACTCAATTCTAGCAACAGTTTTTTAAATGCTATTTATCTTATTATTTAATGTAACATTCTTCACTATTGCTCTTTAAAACTTCACATTCTGACCTAGCTCCAGCATGTTTCGGTAAACCTCCAAGTGGCCTCAACGACTCTCTGAAATAATGCAAGTGACTAGCTGTATGGAAAGAATATAAATACTTCCATTCCTACCATCCTGTCAGAGCTGAAGAAGCTTCTTGGATAAGAAGTTAAACATCCTCAAAGAAAAACAAGAAAGTCCAGTTGCCTCTTGAAAAAGCACCCTTGGTATTTTGAGACAAATGTATGGCTGCTTAATATGCACATCACATTTTCTTAGACTGTGTGTGTGTGTGGGGGGGGGGGCACAGAAATGCTCCTGCTGGTAAAGAAAAGAGTCCAAGAACAAAGAGGCAGAGGCCAAACAATAGATTTACCAAGAAGCTATTAAAAATGAATCATTTAATTACAAAGGAAATAAGCAGGGCGAAACAAATACAAAAGGAGAACAAAAGAAATTTTAAATTTTATTTTCAAAATAAGTTATTACTAGCCATCAAAATCATTACATGGTTCCTACAATTATGAAAATGATTCTCAGCTGCCATGGAGAGATGTGCAATAGAGAAGAAATACCTGCCATGCTTTCAGAATTTGATTTTTCACATTTGGACCCCTTTTATATGTTGTCCTCCTGGATCTGGATAAATAAGCAGCATTGACGGCCTTTACCACAGCCCAGATTGTGTTGTAAATGAAATAGCTGTCCAGAGCCAGGATCAAATCCATCTCCTCTTTCCTCAGAGCCTCTAGTTCTTCTCTCTCCCTGCACCGTCTCAAGACTTTCACCGAAAGAACATCCCTGGTGTAAGAACATAGGAAGGAGTTCTTTGCAAAGACATCCATGATGGAATCCGACTGCAGATATCCATCATATTTTATCATTTGATTTTTCTTCATAAGAAAGGAAAAGATACTATGGATGCCTTGAGTGGGAAAGTAATCACCTGCCCATTGAATACTGGACATGAAGTCCCAACGGGTTGTGGCGATCAAGAGTTTTCCTCTAAGAGGTTCAGTAAGTCTTTCAAATATATGATGCATAATTAAAAACCCTATATTGAATGTATTCATGTCTGCGCCATAAATAAAGACCTTCACCTTTCTCCAATTTTGGTATAGGTACAAGTCTACGAATAGATTTTGAAGATCTGGGGGAAAGGTTTGCAATAAAACTGGGCAAATCCCATTCTTTATCAGCATGGAAGACAGAGTCCTCATGAACCTTTGTCCATTCTCAGTGTCTGGAGCAAGGAGAGCCACCAAGGTCCACCTGAAATGGAGGACCAACTTCACCATCCCTGGGTACTGGACTCCTTCAGCAGGGAGCATTGGGTAGAAGAAAGGAAGCTGAGTTTTATCACTCAGAATCTGGGAGATAAAACTATAACTGATCTGAAAAGGAAAGAAAGAAAACTATTTTATTAGAGATCCATAAAACCAAAAATATAGACCTAATGGAGGAATTGTCCACTCCTTGCAATAAAGGAACTTTTGTAGGGAGTCCCTTGTTTACCTTGCTTCTCTTCTTACTTCAGTGTAGCAATTTGTTCTTGCAAATGGCCAGTAGAGATGCAAAATCTGCATTAAGAGTGCCATGCAGGGGATATATGTCTGCTCAGATTCTTGTCTCCCATTCAATAGAACCTTCATCCTTACTTTATACAAGTCATATACTAGAAAAGGACATGGTGGCTCAGTGGCTAAGACGCTCAGCTTGTCGATCAGAAAGGTTGGCAGTTCGGTGGTTCGAATCCCTAACACTGTGTAATGGAGTGAGCTCCTGTTACTTGTCCCAGCTTCTGCCAACTTAGCAGTTTGAAACAATGTAAAATGCAAGTAGAAAAATAGCGGCCACTTTGGTAGGAAGATAACAGCTTTCCATGCACCTTTGGTGTTTAGTCATTCTGGCAACATGACCATAGAGACGTCTTCGGACAGCGCTGGCTCTTCAGCTTTGCAATGGAGATGGGCACCACCCCCTAGAGCCAGAAACGACTAGAATGTATTTGCAAGGGGAAATTTTACCTTTTATACTAGAACTTTGCTCTTTATTTATAACAGAAGATATAAAAGAGCCTGGAAGTTGCATGACAAA
Organism: Bungarus multicinctus; assembly: GCA_023653725.1. Classification (NCBI taxonomy): domain Eukaryota; kingdom Metazoa; phylum Chordata; class Lepidosauria; order Squamata; family Elapidae; genus Bungarus; species Bungarus multicinctus. Next base: position 12,213,547 of record CM042834.1, on the reverse strand, counting down.
AAATTCATCTTTTCAGCAAAGACACACCTGTGGGATTTTGTGGGTGCCTAATAGGGTTGAAATCTGGATGGAGATGTCAGTATCAGCCTCTTCAAGAACGGCCACCGTGTTTCTCTGCCTTCCACAGCTGTAGTTGGGAACGTTGGCCTCCCCCTCCGAAAGCAGGTCCAACAAAGCCTCTGAAGTCATTTGTGTACTGAAATAATTGTCATAGATGTTGTAACCCAGAGTGATGTTGAGCAAAATATCAGGATTCTGGTTGATTTCTTGGATGGTGATAAGGAAGGACAGCAATTTCCAGTGCTCTCTTGCTGCTCTCCTGAAAGTATGAATATATTGCAACATAATCAGTGGAAAGAACATTGCTTTGGAACAATAATATTTTTAATCCACCCAACACTGAGATGTTTGAGAGTATTTCATTATATATTTGAATGGATTGTTTTCAAAAAATATGTCTAGTATTTGAATGGAGGTCTTTCAATATATTTTATTGTAAGATGATGAATGCCTCATGTCTGAAGTAATCTAGTTATTACTAACTTTGGCTTATTTTTCTTTAATATTTAATAAAAAGTTATGTAGAATAAAAGTTGAATTCTAACAAGAAAAGAAATGGATGGAAGGAAGGAAGGAAGGAAGGAATAAATCCTGTTACAGTTATCACATAAAAAATCCCTCTTTTCTAATTCATTGTTCAGAGATCCTAACTGAGTTTCACACATGTAGGGAAAGTCAGTTGTGACCTGGGATTCTTCCTTTTACTTAGTGAACTCTGGATCAGAATAAAAATTGTGCAGAAAAAAAATGTATTACTGCAGAGAAAAATACAACAGTCTTGCATTGTTGTACCCATGTTGACCCTTTGAATGGGGCAAGGAAGGAGTAGAAGAGAAGAATCATTATCTCCTCTCCATACACAGTTCAGCTGTGTTCAGAGGCTGTGAAGAAAAATGGATTTTGTATTTCAAAGTCCAGAAAAATAAAAGATTTCTTTTGGTGATTTACTTGAGAATTTCAAACCAGGCACATCAGCTGCAGAGTGGAAAATGGTTCCCCAAGGACAAAATGAGACAGAAAGAGAGAAAAGTTCACAGATCAAGGGGACCATTCATTGTAAGAGAGGAGGCTGAAACTTTAGAAGCCAGAGAGGAATAGAGCGGCTCTCATGCAAGGCAGGAAATTTGACTTACATAAATAATTCAGTTAAAGGAAATGTATGGAAGCTTAGGTTTTCAAAGTCAGCCTTTGTTGCAGAGACTATGCCACCAATGAGAAATTGTCCTGGCTTGTAATGATTTCCAGTGTCCAGCTCATCCTTCCTCAGAGGCTGGGAACATTTGGCTTTGAAACCCGCCAAGACTGCCTGGGGCAGCAGAAGCAGCAACACGACTTGTGTTCCTGATACCATCCCCAGCCTTGCATCTGTTCTGAAGAAACAATGATGTGAAGAGGTGGGGGAAGCCAAAACCTTCTTCCAAGAGAGAATTGCAGGGGTTTCTTAACCCAGAGTCAAGCCAAGGCTTCACATCTGAAGGGCAGGAGAACAAATGCAGTACCTGCCTGTCATTTCTGCCCCCCTCCAAGATGCTCCAATGCCAAGATGTTCACCAACAAGGCTTTGATGTGATATCAAAGTGAAAAGATGTTATGGCTGTGTTTGTGTGACATCCACAAGTTTTCCAAAATGTCTTTAGGGATTTAGCATCAAAACAACACCTGCATCACTATCATTTGGATAATGGCATTAAGGAGAGACTTCAACTCTCTAAACTCTGAGTGAGTCAACAGGCAGATGCCCAGTGAGTGGAGAAGTCTACAGAGGTCCACAACAGGGGGTCAGAATGGCAAAAAGAATATGGAGCTTTTCAGGGGTGGGAATCTGCCGATTCGAACCGTTTCGGACGAACCCCTACCTCAGAAGATCAGCTGGGAGCAAATAGTTTACTGTGATGATCATGTGGGCCCACCCGCCCATTCCTGCGCTGTACTGTGGCTAACCTTTTCCACATCACATGCCAAAAGTGTGTGCACTTTTTCCTCCTTTTTGTGGTACTGGACAAGGGCAGTTTCAGGTAGCATCATGCCTGCAGGTTTTGTCACTCATGACTGAGAATGGAAGTGATAGAAGCAAGCAGATTTCTTGTTGGTCAGGTTTTCTACAAACCCAAACAAGAATGGAGAGCACATTTATTGAGGTCAATTTTATACCTGAAATTTCTCACATCTCCCAGAGACGTGATGGTGAACCTATGGCATGCATGCTACAGGTGGAAAACGGAGCCATTTGTGCAAGCCAATACTAGCGACATAGCAGTGGCAGCAGTTCTACTCCAGAAAAATGATAATGGAGATATGCAACCCTGTGCATATACATCCAAAAAACTCACAGACACAGAAAGAAGGTGGGCTGTATGGAAAAAAGAAGCTAATGCAGTTCATTGGGCTTTACAAACTTGGAGACAATTTTTAGAGGGCAGTAACCTTCAGTTCAAAGTGTGGACAGACTATAAACACTTAGAAGTTCTAAAACACTCAGGAAGCTCTCTCCTAAACAAGTTAGATAGGTTCAATACTTCAAATGGTTCAATTTCCAATTGAAGTACCTCCCAGGAGGAAAAAATCTACTAGCAGACACATCGCAGAACACAAGAACACAGTCAGAAAAGAAGAAAATTCTTCCTCCCTTTTCCAGCACCTTAAAACCACAGAACATGAAATTAATTTTGAGGGAATCAAATTAATCTCCAATATTGAACACTTCAACAAGAGAATAATCAGGGAAGCCATCAAAATAGAGAAACACCCTCTTAACATGAACAAGCGGCTACCAGACATTTGGAAACTAACCCTTATCAACAAACGAGTCCCAGCCACAAAAACCAACACTGGACCCAAAACAACACAGGTCTCCACGACCAATCTCCCTTACCAGACTCAAACCCAAACCCACCCCATAGATGAAAGGCAACCACTATTCCTGTTTGTATTCTTTTATTTCCAAATTTTTAGTGGGGTTAGGGAGGGAGACCAGACCAGGTTTGGGGGACAACCTGGCTGAGACAAGGGCCAGACCGGGGATTGAGTGCGGCTGGGAGGTCCTGGGAGTGGGGTTGGTTGGATCGAGGATGGGGGCTTCTTTTCAGAAGGAGGAGAGAATGGCTATTTGCATGGTTAGCGGAGAGGCAGGTACAGCATTTACAGGGGGCCCTATTACATTTTGGGAGCTCGCCCCCATTATCTACGTACGGTGGCGTGCTCCAACCCCCAGGTCATCTCCCGTTCCCTAGGTTTTCCGAACGATCCGGCCCTGGGCCTTTGGCTGATGGTTTGCAACACCAGGTCTGTCATTAATAAAGCCCCCCTTATCTCTGTTTTGATCACTGATGGGGGGGTAGACCTGGTGGGTGTTACTGAGACATGGCTGGGCCATGAAGGGGGTGTTCCCTGGTAGAGATGTGCCCAGTTGGGTTTCAGGTTTTCCATCAGCCGAGGGCCCAGGAGAGGGGTGGGGGGGTGGTTGCAGTAATTATTAAGGAAGATCTATGTCCTAGGGAATCCACAGTTCCTCAGACGACCAGATGTGAATCCCTTTTTGTGAAATGTGGTTCTGGGGTTCAGATGGGCCTATTGATCACATACCTGGCTCCCTGCTATGTGACATCAGCCCTGCCTGAGCTGCTCAAGGTTATAGCAGGCTTAGCGGTTGAGACCCTCAGGCTTATGGTCATGGGGGATTTCAACCTGCCTTCAGCTGGTGGTACCTTGGGGGTAGCCCAGGAGTTCTTGGCTTCCATGACAGCCTTGGGCCTGACCCAGTTAATTAGGGACCCCACTCACATTGGGGGTCACATCTTGGACTTGGTTTTTGTCTCTGGACAGTGGCAGGATGTTCTAGGTGTAGGGGACATTGTTGTTGAGCCCCTGTCATGGTCTGATTATTCGCTCCTTAGGCTCGACTTCCATACTGCACCCCCTCGTCGCAGGGAGGTGGAGCTGATACGACGGTTCCGCCCTAGGTGCCTGATGGACCCGGATAGGTTCCTGACGGAGCTTGGGCCATTTCCTGGCACTCGGATGCACAATCCGGTTGAGGACCTGGTCGCCACCTGGGACAGGATGGCGGCTGGTGCCCTTGATCGTGCCCTTGCGGCCTCTGACCCGATGCTGATCCCAATTGGCTCCCTGGATTTCCGAGGAGCTGAGGGAGATGAAGCACCGGAAAAGATGCCTAGAGAGTGGTTGGAGGACCACCCGCTCCAGATCTGACCGAACACTATTGCGGTCCTATATTAGGACCTATTTAGTGGCGATAAAGGTGGCGAAGCGTTCTCACTTCTCCGCCTTTATTGTGTCCGCCCAGCCACCCTCTTTAGGGTGACCCGCTCCCTCCTACAGGTGGGAGCACGGGATGAACCTTTACAGGGGCGGGCTGAGGATTTTTCGAATTTTCTCCAGAACAAAATCACCTCAGATGCAGGAGGGGTTGGACTCTGACTGGGTAATTCCAGACAGGGGAGCAGGGGTGGAGTTTGGTAAGGTCATCTGGGGGGAGTTTGATCCTGTGACCCTCGAGGATGTGGACAGGATGCTGGGTGGGTTCAATGCCACCACATGTTTATTGGATCCATGTCCCTCCTGGCTGGTTTTGGCCGCCCGGGAGGTGTCACGTGGTTGGTTCCAGGGCATTATTAATGCTTCCTTGAGTGAGGGGTTTTTGCCTCCTGCCTTAAAAGAAGCGGTGATGAGACCCCTCCTCAAGAAACCGTCCCTGCATCCGACCTTATTGTCTAATTACTGTCCGGTCTCCAACCTTCGCTTTATGGTGAAGGCTGTTGAGAGTGTGATGGCACGACAGCTCCCCCGGCACCTGGAGGAATCATCCTATTTGGATCCATGCCAATCAGGCTTCAGGCCCGGGCACAGCACGGAAACGGCATTGGTCGCATTAGTTGATGATCTCTGGAGGGTCCGTGGCAGGGGGTATTCCTCTGTCCTGGTCCTATTAGATCTCTCAGCAGCTTTTGAAACTGTCGACCACAGTATCTTATTGCGGCGGCTGGGGAGATTGGGAATGGGAGGCACCATGTTATGGTGGTTCTCCTCCTTCCTCTCCGACCGCTCACAATTTGTGTTGGCAGGAGGGCAGAGATTGACCTCGAGGCCCCTGATTTGTGAGGTACCTCAGGGGTCGGTACTCTCGCCCCTCCTGTTCAACATTTATGTGAAGCCGCTGGGTGAGATCATCCATGGCTTTGAGGTAGAATTCCATCAGTACGCTGATGATACTCAGTTATACTTTTCTACCCCGGGCTACCCTGACGAAGATGTGGAAGTTGTGATCCGGTGCCTGGAGGCTGTGCTGGGTTGGATGGGGTGGAACAGGCTTCAGCTCAACCAGGCCAAAACCGAGTGGCTATGCTTTCCGGCACCCCGATACAGCCAGCTTACTCCTTCACTGGCCGTGGGGGGGGGAATTCTGGCCCCCACGGAGAGGGCACGTAATTTGGGTGTCCTCCTGGATGTACGGCTGTCATTGGAAGATCATATAGCAGCCGTCGCCAGGGGGGCTTTTTATCAGGTCCGTAGGATCTACCAATTGTGGCCCTTTTTGGATCGAGACGCACTTCGTGCGGTCACATCCACCCTCGTTATCTCCCATCTGGACTATGCCAATGCTCTCTACATGGGGCTCCCCTTGAAGAGCACCCGGAGGCTTCAGCTGGTGCAAAATGCGGCCGCGCGGGTGGTCTTGGGGGCTTCTCGGAGCTCCCATGTTATACCACTTTTGCACGAGCTGCATTGGCTCCTGATAGCCTTCCAGGTGCAATTCAAAGTGTTGGTGACCACCTTTAAAGTGCTCCATGGCTTGGGACTTGGGTATTTACAGGACCACCTGCTGCCACTGTCAGTCTTTCGTCGACCAGTGCGCTCCCATGGGGCGGGCCTCCTCGGGGTGCCGCTGGCTGATGGCTGGCAACCCCGAGGGTTCGGGCCTTCTCTTTGGGAGCACCCTCCTTCTCGAACGAATTGCCCCCGGAGATGAGGACCATCCCCGACCTATTGACCTTCCGGTGTGCACTAAAAACCTACCTATTCCATCTCGCCAGTCTGGCCTAGAGTTATGTGTAATGGTTTTAAATTCGGTTTTTAAATGGTTTTAATTTTTTAAGTCCCTATTTTTAAATTCTTAATTGGCCAACCTCTTTAATTCTTTTAATATATTTTAAATTATTGTATATGTATTTATATGTTTTTTATTTGGCTGTGCACCACCCTGAGTCCCTAGGGAGAGGGGGCGGTATACAAATTTCAGTAATAAATAAATAATAATAAATAAATAAATAAAATAATAACTCCAGAAACCAGACCACGGCTGCATCACCAGCTGCCACACACCTCAAACCCCAAACCAAGCAAACTGACACATGCCATGAACACACAGCCAGGCCTCAAACTCGGAGCCAAACCAAAACCTGGAACGTCACATCACAGCCACCCGCTCAGGATATCACATCACAGAACTCAGGAGGCTACACCACAAAACCTCAGGATGTTGCAACACAGCCAACGACCCAGGAGATTACAATACAAGACCCAGGGTGTCACAAGATTAGAACTCAGAAGGTCATCACACAGCCCATTACCCAGGTCATTACTACCCAGGAGATTACAGCACAAGACCCAGGATGTCAAAACAATAGAACTCAGAAGGTCATCACACAGCCCATTTCCAAGTCATTACAACACAGGAGGCTGATAAACAAACAGCCAATACCTCACCCACACATGTTTTTAAGAAAAAGTCAGCCAATCTGCAAACATCAACTCCATCAACCAATCAAGAAATGACAACACAGCCAACATCCCCACTATATATATATATATGTGTGTGTATATATATATATATATGTATGTATGTATGTATGTATGTATATATAGATCTTTGGTTCTTCAGGTTTTCTCCCGCGTAGAATTGGAAATATCTAGGCTTTCGATGAAATCTCATTCATCATCTTCAGGCTTGTGTCTTCGGCCTTGTGCTTCTCAGAGTAATGTGAGCTTGCAGCTGCTTCTTCCTTTTAACTACTAGTGGGGGTGTGACTTGATTGGGTGGGGGCTTGGCTGTGTTCTGATTGGCTGGGGGTGTGTTCTCATTGGTTGGGGGTTTGGCTGTGTTCTGATTGGTTGGGGGGTTGGCTGTGTTCTGATTGGCTGGGGGTGTGTTCTGTTCCGGTGGGGAACAAGAAACTACCACCACACTTCCACATAGAAAGTAGACTCACACCCACACAGAAGATGAAACACTACCACGGACCAGAAGCCGTACCACAGCTGCATCACTACCTGTTTCAAATCCCCCCAACCCATACATAAAGGGAACTGACGCCCACCATGAAGATGTGGCACGACCACGAACGCAAAGCCAAACAACAGGATCACAGCTCAACAGCTCAAATCCCCCAGCAACTAAGACTAACCTGAGTACAACCAAGCCCCCACCCAATCAAGTCACACCCCCACTAGTAGTTAAAAGGAAGAAGCAGCTGCAAGCTCACATTACTCTGAGAAGCAGAAGGCTGAAGAAACAAGCCTGAAGATGATGAATGAGACTTCATCGAAACGTCGCCTAGATATTTCCAATTCTATGCAGGAGAAAACCTGAAGAACCAAAGATCCACATACAAATACCCGTGAAAACCTCCGAAAACATATATATATATATATATGCATGTATGCATATATATACATTTCAGAAAGGAAGGAAATGATGCAAAAAGGGGAAATGAGCTATTAATATATATTCATAAATAATAGCATAATAAATTTCAGAGTACTTCGTGCCCTTCTGTTATCTGCAAAGAAAAATCATCTTAGATATAAGAAATATTTGCTTCTTCAGATTCAGGGGAGTACGATGGGGATGTTATGATGAAACTTACCACAAGTCATTGGGAGCTGCAAGATTATATTATTTTAGAGCAGAGTTGGCTAATCTTTTTGGGCTCCTGTATTGAAAATTGTGTGTGCGTTTGTGAGCATGTGCTCATGTGCCAGCACCCAGAAGGCAGTGACGCAGGGCCCCCCCATGATCTCTCAGCATGTGTGTGTGATCTCTCCATCCCCACACTACCCCCTTACCTGCATTGCTCATGCGTGCACCTCCCAGCTGGTTTTCTGGCCTTTTTTGGCCTCCCAGAGGCTTCAAGGAAGCCTCTGCAGCCTTTGGAGGCCAAAAAATGGGCTCGTTTCATCACTTCCAATATTTCCGGAAATGCAGGCTGAAAAGGGCCCAAAAACCAGCTGGGAGGTGCATGAATGTGCAGTGAAGTAAGTTTACCTGGGGCTCGCATGCCCGCACAAATGGCTCTGCATGCCAGCTGTGGCACACGTGTCATAGGTTCACCATCACAGCTTAAGAGTCTCGATTTGCCTAGTAAAGAGTCCCATTCATCTGGAAACTGATTTCACCCATACTAATATGACTAAACAGATATTGTTATCAGGATCTTTAGAACTGAGGAATAGAAATAAGAATAGCTTTAGGAATAGGAGGAATACATCCTCTCCATGTGCATCTTGCTCAATGCCTTCCCTTACTTGTCAATTTTAAACCAATGTTAGTGGTGCTATTTATTGTTTTAATCTTTCTTCTTTTTTCTTGATTGTAAGCTGCCTAGAGTCATCGAGCCAAGATGGGCAGCATTTAGGTTTAACAAACAAATAAACATTAAATGATCAAAAACTGTTAATCAAGCCCACTAAACGATGTTTTTGAAAAGAATAAAGTCATTTTTTAAATTTTATTTTGACATCAAATATTCTTTGGTATTCAGATCTGGTCTAAAAATAATAATGTAACATTTTGGGCTGAAGATGCAGACCAGCAGACCAGTGCTGGATGCTAAAATGGAGAAGACCTGCACAGCCACCATGTATTTCCCTTTGGTACTCAGGTAGGCTGGCACAAAGGACACCCAGACACTGCAGAAGACCAGCATGCTGAAGGAGATCAGCTTGGCTTCATTGAAGGCCCCAGGGAGATTCCTGGCCAGGAAAGCCACGGTGAAGCAGACAGCAGACAGAAAGCCCATGTACCCGAGGGCAATATAAAACATGGAGACAGAACCTTGATTGCATTGTAGGATGATCTCTTTAGGTTGAGAATGCATGTCAGAGTCAAGGAATGGAGGGAACGTTCCCAACCAAGTGCTGCAGATGATAACTTGGAGGCCAGAACAAGAAAGGACAATGGAGTTGGCCAAGCTCTTCCCCAGCCATCTCTGCACTTTATTCCCTGGCTTTGTGGCCAAGAAAGCTAACACCACTGTGATCGTTTTGGCCAAGATTGAAGAAATGGCAATTGAAAATATAATGCTGAAGGCTGTTTGTCGGAGGAGGCAAGTCACTCTCCTTGGCCGGCCAATGAACAGGAAGGAAGTCAAGATGGAAAAAAGGAGGGAGATCAGGAGAATGTAGGAGAGGTCCCGGTTGTTGGCTTTGACAATTGGTGTTTCCAGAAATTTAATGAAAATCCACAAGCCAAAGCCTGTGATTAAAGAGAGGAATAAGGCAATGGCACTCAGGATAATCCCCAGATTTTCCTTATAAGAAAGATAGCTTTTCATCTTGGGAATACAGTGAACTCGACTGATGTTTGGATGTTGATCTTCTGGACATTGGGTACATTTTTCTGCATCTGAAAAAGAGCAAGAGTAGGATCTCCCTTGAATATGTCCTTTAATAAAATGCAGCCAGTTCTATTCTGATTGAAACTATCAATTTAGTTCATCAGATTTGCCAGTTTAGTTCATGTGTGAATGTTCTAATCTGGCTTGTGATCGCAGCAAGAAGTAGAGAATGGAAGATGCACAGAGAGATTTCATTAGTATCTGAAAGCAGCCAAGATAGTTTTGTGACTCTTGGATTGTGAGGAAATTTGAAACTCTAAATTGTGGCTGCCCATAGAAATGGTTCCCACCAAACAGGGATATTGGGACAATCTGATCAATCCTCTTCCAAAGGCCCAATCAAGGTTCAATCAATATACACTGGAATTAGAAAAAAATCTCACGATTCAGAGCAATGAGATAAACAGTAATATAAAACATGGGAGATGTGAGGTAAAAGATGAAGAACAAGAGATGTCACCTGTCTCATAGTACTCAACGCTCACTTATCCTGTATCTTTATCCATAAACTGTAACCCAATTTACTTGACCAGCCTACCAGATTAACCTCCAAGATAATATATAAGCAAAATACCACTCATGCATCATCACAAAATCTCCAGAACTGTAAAGCCTACAAACTTGAAATTTGTTCCTCTTGACTTCTGGGTGCTTACTAAGAAAGGATTTTTTGAAATGACTATCAGAGCATTAGTATTTTGTATATTATCATTAACATGTTCTGATGCTAAGGAATTCTACTCCCCCTTCCCACCTGAAAAGAAATATGTTCCAAATGCAAAACACAAGCAGAGGAGTTTCAGTTTTAGTTTCAAAGCACCAAGAGCTTTAGTACAGAACAGTTGAGCTAAGCCATGCCCAGGCTCCTTGCTGTCTCCTTCTTGCTCACACAGCAAATACTATTTCAGTTTCCAAACAGCCCTCAACTCTCTCACACTGACAGGATACTAGCCAGATGAATACCAATGATGCTGGTAGGCAGAGGCAGAATTTTTTCCCCCTTATTTTTGTCCCCAAAAACTAAGCCCGACCACATAGTTTTGTAGCAAAGCACGGTATCGAGCTACTGTCTTATAAATCAGTATGAAATAAAGGCATCTTTGATCAAGATTCAAAGGGATGTGACCCCCTCTTCCCAAGTCTTCAAAAATGCATGCTCATGGAAAATATCAGGGTCATTGTCCTCCCAAAAAGACTTTCTCCTGCTTTCACCCACCTTCCATGGTGGAGATGGTTCCTTCTGCACATGGACGACAATTGTAACAGCAGATGGGCTTCCCTTCCTGAGCCACCTTCATGAATCCAGGAGGACAGCTTTCCACACATCTGGAAGAGGGCAGGGGCTGGGCAGAGAGAGGATTTATGATTTATTGTATTTCTTAAATACGTAAAGAGAAAAGTTGGGAATCTCGAAGCTTAGCTGTGCTAAATTTGAGCAGAGGTGGAATTCAACAGGTTCTGAATTCTGGAGAACCGGTAGTGGAAATTTTGAGTAGTTCAGAGAACCAACAAATGCCGCCTCTGACTGGCCCCGCCCCCATCTATTCTCTGCCTCCCGAGTGCCACCTGATTGGCTGGGTCTTCTTTTGTTGCCATGCTCAGGGGAAGGGAGCTGGAAAGCAGGCTAGTGGAGTGTGAAGGGAATGGGGAATGCACTAACCTTCCCTTGCCATGCCCACTAAGACATGCCCACCAAACCACCCCACGCCTACCAAGCCATGGCCACAGAACCGGTAGTAAAAAAATTTGAATCCCACCACTGCCTTGGAACTCATCAAACTTATTAGGTAATTTGGCTTCTTGTTGCCTATTTATCCTCTCTTCTAACGTTTCTCACACACTATTTTTACAGAATACAGAATAACAGAGTTGGAAGGGACTTTGGAGGTCTTCTAGTTTATTTCTGGATAAATGGCTATGCAATTTCTTCCTGAAAACCTCCTGTTGAGGAGCACCCATAGCTTCTGGAAGCAAACAGTTTCACTGATTGAGTGTTCTTACTGACAGGAAATTTCTTCTTAATTTTAGCTTTGTTTCTCTTTGATAAGTTTCCATCTGTTACTTCTTGTCTTGCCCTCTCTTTTGGAGATTAGGTTGACACCTTCTTCTCTGTGACAGCCCTTCAAATACTGGGCGACTACTATCATGTCACCCCTAGTCCTTCTTTTGGTTAGACTAGACATTCCCAGTTCCCAAAACTGTTGCTCATATGGTTGAGCCTTCAGTCCCCTAATCTTCTTTGTATCTCTTCTCTGCATTCCTTCTAGAATCTCATGTTCTTTTTAGTGTACTTTTTCAATGTACCCAATCAAGGTAAAGTTGGATGGATTTTTTGCTTTGGTGAAATGATTCATGTTGTTCAACTATTTAAATCTTGCTTCCTCGCAGAAAACTGATAGACAGTTAACTGGAATCATTAAGGATATTTTTCTCAGACCCCTGAACATGTAACCAATGAATAAGTTTCCTGTCAGAGAACTGAGGTGACATCCCTGCCCCAACTCTGCAATCCTCTTGGTAAGACCTTCAGAAAGGATAGAGTAAATTCTTTTCCCCAACCTTGTTCAGCATTTCCATCTTTGCTGTAGCATTTGGCTTGATCACCAACTTGAAATCCAAGGATCCCTGCCTTTCTAGACTCCCGACGGTCACTTTGCTAACAGACATATTGGAGAAAATCATCCAGTTGACAATGTCCAGGTCTGCTACCAGCAATCCATTCTCATTCAAATATACCCCATCAATGCAATTATTATAAAACTGAGAGGTTCGAAGGAAAGGATGAAGCTGGAATGGAAGAGAAAATGAGCAATGTTACATAGAATCAGAAAGTTCTCTGGCAAGATGTCTATATTTGAGCTGGAATGAAGGATCTGTACTGAGGAATATAGAATAAAACTCTTGTTAAAAGGAAGCTAAATGAAAAGGCTGGTGAACAGAGGCGCTTTTCCTCGTCCCTTTCATAATTGTCACTGCAGAGTTGGGAAACCAACGGATGAACTGATGATGTCCAAAATTAAAAACTCTGAAAGAAATGGATATGCACAAGCACTCTGAAGGAATTTTGCCAGTGAAGCCAAAATTAAATCAAAGCTCTCATGTAGAAACAATCCTGTTAACTATTGGTGTGCTGGTCAATGGGCAGACAGGAAGACTCACATTTGCTCACATTGGGGATGACATTGGGGGCCTTTGCTCTACTAGCAGGTTGTGCTTATGAAACTCTGCATTGAGGTGATAGATGCACCACTTGATATGGAGACGAAGAGAAGAGGAGAGGAGAGGAGAGGAGAGGAGAGGAGAGGAGAGGAGAGGAGAGGAGAGGAGAGGAGAGGAGAGGAGAGAAGAGAAGAGAAGAGAAGAGAAGAGAAGAGAAGAGAAGAGAAGAGAAGAGAAGAGAAGAGAAGAGAAGAGAAGAGAAGAGAAGAGAAGAGAACATTCACAACTTCTAGAGGCAAGTTGTTCCTCTGATTAATTGTTGTAACTGTCAGGAAATTTCTCCTTAGTTCTAAGTTGCTTCTCTCCTTGATTAGTTTCCACCCATTGCTTCTTGTCCTGCCCTCAGGGGTTTTGGTGGATAGCTTGACTCCCTCTTCTTTGGGGCAGCCCCTGAGATATTGGAACACTGCTATCAGGTTATCCCTAGCCCTTTTTTCATCAAACTAGACATACTCAATTCTAGCAACAGTTTTTTTAAATGCTATTTAAAATTTAAAATTTTATTTTCAAAATAAGTTATTACTAGCCATCAAAATCATTACACGCTCCTACAATTATGAAAATGATTCTCAGCTGCCATGGAGAGATATGCAATAGAAAAGAAATACCTGCCATGCTTTCAGAATTTGATTTTTCACATTTGGACCCCCTTTATATGTTGTCCTCCTGGATCTGGATAAATAAGCACCATTGATGACCCGTGCCACAGCCCAGATTGTGTTGTAAATGAAATAGCTGTCCAGAGCCAGGATCGGATCCATGTCCTCTTTCCTCAGAGCCTCCAGTTCTTCTCTCTCCCTGCACCGTCTCAAGACTTTCACCGAAAAGACATCCCTGGTGTAAGAACATAGGAAGGAGTTCTTTGCAAAGACATCCATGGTGGAATCCGACTGCAGATATCCATCATATTTTATCATTTGATTTTTCTTCATAAGAAAGGAAAAGATACTATGGATGCCTTGAGTGGGAAAGTAATCACCTGCCCATTGAATACTGGACATGAAGTCCCAACGGGTTGTGGCGATCAAGAGTTTTCCTCTAAGAGGTTCAGTAAGACTTTCAAATATATGATGCATAATTATAAACCCTATATTGAATGTATACATGTCTGGGCCATAAATAAAGATCTTCACTTTGCTCCAATTTTGGTATAGGTACAAGTCTATGAATAGTTTTTGAAGATCTGGGGAAAAGGTTTGCAATAAAACTGGGCAAATCCCATTCTTTATCAGCATGGAAGACAGAGTCCTCATGAACCTTTGTCCATTCTCAGTGTTTGGAGCAAGGAGAGCCACCAAGGTCCACCTGAAATGGAGGACCAACTTCACCATCCCTGGGTACTGGACTCCTTCAGCAGGGAGCATTGGGTAGAAGAAAGGAAGTTGAGTTTTATCACTCAGAATCTGGGAGATAAAACTATAACTGATCTGAAAAGGAAAGAAAGAAAACTATTTTATTGGAGTCCCATAAAACCAAAAATATAAACCTAATGGAAGAGCGCTGGCTCTTCAGCTTTGTAACGGAGATGGGCACCACCCCCTAGAGCCAGAAACGGCTAGAACATATGTGCAAGGGGAAATTTTACCCTTTATACTAGAACTTTGCTCTTTGTTTATAACAGAAGATGTAAAAAAGCCTGGAATGTTGCATGACAAGAAATTCATCTTCTCAGCAAAGACACACCTGTGGGATTTTGTGGGTGCCTAATAGGGTTGAAATCTGGATGGAGATGTCAGTATCAGCCTCTTCAAGAACGGCCACCATGTTTCTCTGCCTTCCACAGCTGTAGTTGGGAACGTTGGCCTCCCCCTCTGAAAGCAAGTCTAGCAAAGCCTCTGAAGTCATTTGTGCACTAAAATAATTGTCATAGATGTTGTAACCCAGAGTGACGTTGAGCAAAATATCTGGATTCTGGTTGATTTTTTGGATGGTGATAAGGAAGGACAGCAATTTCCAGTGCTCTCTTGCTACTCTCCTGAAAGTATGAATATATTGCAACATAATCAGTGGAAAGAACATTGCTTTGGAACAGTAATATTTTTAATCCACCCAACACTGAGACATTTGAGAGTATTTCATTATATATTTGAATGGATTGTTTCCAAAAAATGTGTCTAGTATTTGAATGGAGGTCTTTCAATATATTTTATTGTAAGATGATGAATGCCTCATGTTTGAAGTAATCTAGTTATTACTAACATTGGCTTATTTTCCTTTGATATTTAATAAAAAGTTATGTAGAATAAAAGTTGAATTCTAACAAGAAAAGAAATGGAAGGAAGGAAGGAAGGAATAAATCCTGTTGCAGTTATCACATAAAAAATCCCTCTTTTCTAATTCATTGTTCAGAGATCCTAACTGAGTTTCACACATGTAGGGAAAGTCAGTTGTGACCTGAGATTCTTCCTTTTATTTAGTGAACTCTAGATCAGAATAAAAATTGTGCAGAAAAAAATGTATTACTGCAGAGAAAGATACAACAGTCTTGCATTGTTGTACCCATGTTGACCCCTTGAATGGAGCAAGGAAGGAGCAGAAGAGAAGAATCATTATCTCCTCTCCATCCACAGTCCAGCTGTGTTCAGAGGCTGTGAAGAAAAATGGATTTCAAAGTCCAGAAAAATAAAAGATTTCTTTTGGTGATTTACTTGAGAATTTCAAACCAGGCACATCAGCTGCAGAGTGGAAAATGGTTCCCCAAGGACAAAATGAGACAGAAAGAGAGAAAAGTTCACAGATCAAGGGGACCATTCATTGTAAGAGAGGAGGCTGAAACTTTAGAAGCCAGAGAGGAATAGAGCGGCTCTCATGCAAGGCAGGAAATTTGACTTACATAAATAATTCAGTTAAAGGAAATGTATTGAAGCTTAGGTTTTCAAAGTCAGCCTTTGTTGCAGAGACTATGCCACCAATGAGAAATTCTCCTGGCTTGTAATGGTTTTCTGTGTCCAGCTCATCCTTCCTCAGAAGCTGGGAACATTTGGCTTTGAAACTTGCCAAGACTGCCTGGGGCAGCAGAAGCAGCAACACGACTTGTGTTCCTGATACCATCCCCAGCCTTGCATCTGTTCTGAAGAAACAATGATGTGAAGAGGTGGGGGAAGCCAAAACCTTCTTCCAAGAGAGAACTTCAGGGATTTCTTAACCCAGAGTCAAGTCAGGGCTTCACATCCGAAGGGCAGGAGAACAAATGCAGTACCCGCCTGTCATTTCTGCCTCCCTCCAAGATGCTCCAATGCCAAGATGTTCACCAACAAGGCTTTGATGTGATATCAAAGTGAAAAGATGTTATGGCTGCGTTTGTGTGACATCCACAAGTTTTCCAAAATGTCTTTAGGGATTTAGCATCAAAACAACACCTGAATCACTATCATTTGGATAATGGCATTAAGGAGAGACTTCAACTCTCTAAACTCTGAGTGAGTCAACAGGCAGATGCCCAGTTAGTGGAAAAGTCTACAGAGGTCCACAACAGAGGGTCCGAATGGCAAAAAGAATATGGAGCTTTTCAGGGGTGGGAATCTGCCGATTCGAACCGTTTCGGACGAACCCCTAGCTCCGAAGATCAGCTGGGAGCAAATAGTTTACTGTGATGATCATGTGGGCCCACCCGCCCATTCCTGCTGCTGTACTGTGGCTAACCTTTTCCACATCACATGCCAAAAGTGTGTGCACTTTTTCCTCCTTTTTGCGGTACTGGGCAAGGGCAGTTTCAGGTAGCATCATGCCTGCAGGCTTTGTCACTCATGACTGAGAATGGAAATGATAGAAGCAAGCAGATTTCTTGTTGGTCAGGTTTTCTACAAACCCAAACAAGAATGGAGAGCACATTTATTGAGGTCAATTTTATACCTGAAATTTCTCACACCTCCCAGAGACGTGATGGCGAACCTATGGCATGCATGCCACAGGTGGAAAACGGAGCCATTTATGCTGGAACGCGAGCCGCAGGCAAACTTACTTCACTGCGCATGCGTGGACCTCACAGCTGATTTTCAGCCTGTTTGAGGCCTTTTTCAGATTCCCAGAAGTTTGAGGAAAGCCTCTGCAGCCCCCAAAATAGGCCCGTTTCATCACTTCTGGTATTTCCAGAAATACTGGAAATGACAAAACAGGCCTATTTTTCTGGCTGCAGAGTCTTTCCTCAAGCCTCTGGGAGGCCAAAAAAGGCCTCAAATGGGCCAAAATTCAGCTGGGAGGCACACTGCAGTAAGAGGATGATGGGAGGAGGGATTGTGCATGCATGCACAGGGGACAAGGGGGGTACACATTGCCTTCTGGGTGCTGGCATAGGAGCCCAAAAAGGTTAGCCACATTGTTCTAGAATCATCCAACCATTATTGTCGAAGCACAGGCAGAACTGCCTCAAGCCCCCAACTCACATACAAAATGGAAGGGCAAAAGCTCCAGGGGTGGGATGCTGTGACATAACAACTAGTTCGGTGATCATGCCCTTCACGCACACACATGAACAGCAATGCAAAAATCCTTACCTGCTATGTTACTTCAGAGGAGTAACACAGCTGAGGAGCGGCAATCCTTTCTTCCATGCTGATCAGCTGTGATGATAAAGTGTCAAACCTGAAATTGACGTATGTTTAGCCATTTTAGTTAGGCTTAGTATATATTCTTTTTCTTACTTTCTCTGTGGAAGTCATGGGCGGAAGGGTTTCGGGCTTGCCACATTCCTAAGGGAGGAGGAATGGAGAAAGAGAGTGTTGTTTTGGCTAGGTGATTCTTCTTATCATGGGAGAACGAGCTGTCCGTGCTTAGGCCCCTGAGGCGGAGATTTATGACATCAAGCAACGTTGAATTACTTCTATTGGAGAATGTGACTTTTGGGGGTTGTTTCTACCTTGTAATATTGTGGGGTAATTCTGGGTTGTTTCGGATCCAGAATTATCATGGATTTTGCCAATTTGATGCTTTCCTAAATAAAAGAAACTGTCTTGGAAGATGGACTTTGTTCTTTTCTTTTTAAATGGATTTCATCACTTGGAAACCTGATATTCCAGATCTCATACAAACGATAATCCCAGAGAGGGGTTGTTATTCAGGGTCCTGAGCCCTGACTATTTACCTGGAGGTTTGGGTAACAATAAAGACTCAGGGAAGATGGCAGAAGGACGATATCCAGGGGCACCGGAGCGTGAATGCAAACTCTGCATGGGGGCTTGTGTTAAGTTGCTGGTTGAGCAGCAGGCCTCCCAATGAATTCCCCAGGAGACCATCAGCAGACCATCAGCAGTCATGGAGGACATTGCCTGCCAGCTGGGAGCCTGCCCGAAATCTCTGACTGAATGGTCTGGAAGCACAAATATCCAATGGATGGAAAGAGACCTGCTTGGTCAAACAACCCTTCCTGACCCGCTCATGGATCGGCCGTTAACTTCAAGCAGGGAGTCTCAAGCCACCATCTTAGAGTGGAGAGTAGCAACAGGACCCATAGGACCTATGGGAGACCACAAGGAGCCGGCTGAATGGCAGTACCAAACAGCAGTGTGCAGCCAAACCTTCGAGGATCTACCTGACCAGCTGGAACAGCTTGTGATTGGATGTGAAGGCAGAGGCCAGCAAAGGAGGCAAATTCCCACCCTGAGAGAACATGAAACACATGTTAGGATGCTTAGCAAAAGGGAAAGTGTTTACCAAATTAGATCGCTGTGAAGCATATTACAGAATCCGCATCAGAGAAGGAGATGAATGAAGGCTGCTTTCAACATCCCCTTAGGCAGTTTTCAGTTCAGAGTACTGCCATTTGTACTACAAGGAGCCCCAGGATCTTCATGCAGCTCATAAATGAAGTCTTACATCAATATCTGCATAAAGGGGTCCTGGTCTACTTGAACGACATTCTTATTTACAGTGAAACTCTAGAAGAACACATCAGGTTAGTGAGAAAAATATAAAAAAGCTGAAGCTATCCAAATGCGAATTCCATAAAGAATCATTGGATTATCTTGACTACCGCATTTCAAATCAGGTGATAAAAATGGATCCAGCTAAAGTGAAAGCTGTCCTGAATTGGCAACTCCCAAAGAAACACAAACATCTGCAAAGCTTCCTGGGATTTGTGAACTTCTACCAGCAATTTATCCCCTCATCTGCAGAGATTGCATTATCAATAACAGAACTATTGAAAACTGGGACTGGGGGGGGCAACCAAGGCAAAACCTGGACAATGCCTTAAATAGACTCTAGAATGCCAAAAAGCTTTTGAATTTTTAAAAAGGCTTTTCACACAGGAACCCATTCTAAAACAATCTGACCGAGCATTGCCTTTTATAGTACAAGCTGATGCTAGCAACGTAGCAGTGGCTGCAGTTTTACTCCAGAAAAATGATAATGGAGATCTGCAACTCTGTGCATATACATCCAAAAAACTCACAGACACAGAAAGAAGGTGGGCTGTATGGAAAAAAGAAGCTAATGCAGTTCATTGGGCTTTACAAACTTGGAGACAATTTTTAGAGGGCAGTAACCTTCAGTTCAAAGTGTGGACAGACCATAAAAACTTAGAAATTCTAAAACACCCAGGCAGCTCTCTCCTAAACAAGTTAGATGGGTTCAATACTTCAAATGGTTCAAATTCCAATTTAAGTACCTCTCAGGAGGAAAAAATCCACTAGCAGACACATTGTCTAGGACGCCCCAATTTGACAGTAAGTGAGAAGTAGTATTTCGCCCAGTCATTCCACCATCTTCTCAAGAGACAGTTCAAGTAATCACATGGGCACAAACCCAACCCCCAAAAATCAAAGACAAATTAGAAATGACCAGGAAATTGCAAAATGAATTAACAACAGATACTTGGTATCTAGAAAATAAGGATAGATTAACTATGTTGTAGGGTGTAGCATGGAAGGGTTCTGAACTATATGTCCCTAAAACATTAGGTCTTCATGCACTTCAGAAAAGTCATGACTCAAAACAAACAGGACATTTTGGATATTTAAAAACCCTACACATGGTCAGATGCCAGTTTTGGCAGCCAAAAATGAAGCAAGACATTGAGGATTATGTAAAGAGTTGTGCCACTTATGCCACAAGGAAAACCAAACCAAGAAAACCTCCAGGATTATTACAGTCTGTAGGAGAGCCATCCCGGCCTTGGGAGGAGATAGGGATGGATTTTATAGTAGATTTACCTGAGAGTGGGGGGCACACAGTAATTTGGATTTTAGTTGATTTATTTTCCAAACAAGCTCATTTTGTTGCATGCCCAGGACCACCATCAGCCAGGAAATTATCCAAAATGTTTGTGAATCATATATATAGATTACATGGAGTGCCTCGCAGAATCATGAAAGAGGGGTTCAGTTTACTGCAGAATTCTGGAGGGAATTTATAAAAGCAATTGGATCCTCTCAAGTTCTAAGTTCAGGATTTCACACACAAACTAATGGATGGTGTGAGAAAATGAACCAAATTATTGGACAATATTTAAGATGTTATGTAAATTATCAACAAACCAACTGGGCTGATTTGCTGTTGTTTGCTGAGGTTGCTTATAATAATGCTGTACATAGTAGTAGTGGGTTAACATCTTTCCAAATTAATATTGGGATGGAGTTAGTTCCCATGCCTGAATTGCCGAGGGACCGCCCCCCCCCCCTCGGCCCCCCATCCATGTCAGTAACTGAGTGAATGGAAGCAATTAAGGACTCTTAGGAAAACACAAAAAAAAACTTTGAAAAAGGCATCACAAATCCAAAAGATACAGGCTAATAAACATTGTTCTCAGCAGCTACAATTTAAAGTAGGGGATAAAGTTTATTTGTCAATTAAATATTTAAAGTTACACTTACTTTCTAGGAAATTATGTCTAAAATTGTAAAATTGTATGATAGTGTTTAACCAAATTTCAATCTTTGTGTATTTTATATCATTGCAGAGGTTTCTTTTCAAATGAGGGAGAGCAGCCTGTCAAGCCCGAAATTGATATATGTTTAGCCATTTTAGTTAGGCTTAGTATATATGCTTTTTCTTACTGTCTCTGTGGCAGTCATGGGGGGGAAGGGTTGCCACATTCCTAAGGGGATAGGAGTGGAGAAAGAGAGTGTTCTTTTGGCTAGGTGATTCTTCTTTCCCATGGGAAAATGAGCTATCCGTGCTTAGGCCCCTGGAGGTGGAGATTTATGACATCAAGCAACGTTGAATTACTTCTATTGGAGAATGTGACTTTTGGGGGTTGTTTCTAACTTTTAATATTGTGGGATAATTCCAGGTTCTGTCAGATCCAGAATTACCATGGACTTTGCCAATTTGATGCTTTCCTAAATAAAAGAAATTGGAAGATGGACTTTGTTCTTTCATTTTTAAATGGAATTTCATCACTTGGAAACCTGACATAAAGGTCAGCAGGAGTGGGTGGGTGGGCCCACATGATCATTGGAGATAACTGGTTCACTCCCAGATGATCTTCGGAGCTAGGGGTTCACCCAAACTGGTCTGAATTGGCAGAATCCCACCCCCGAAAAGCTCCATATTCTTTTTGCTATTCTGACCCTCTGTTATGGACCTCTGTAGACTTTTCCACTCACTGGGCATCTGCCTGTTGTCTCACTCAGTTTAGAGAGTTGAAGTCTCTCCTTAATGCCATTATCCAAATGATAGTGATTCAGGTGTTGTTTTGATGCTAAATCCCTAAAGACATTTTGGAAAACTTGTGGATGTCACACAAACGCAGCCATAACATCTTTTCACTTTGATATCACATCAAAGCCTTGTTGGTGAACATCTTGGCATTGGAGCATCTTAGAGGGAGGCAGAAATGACAGGCGGGTACTGCATTTGTTCTCCTGCCCTTCGGATGTGAAGTCTTGGCTTGACTCTGGGTTAAGAAACCCCTGAAGTTCTCTCTTGGAAGAAGGTTTCGATTTCTCCCACCTCTTCACATCATTGTTTCTTCAGAACAAATGCAAGGCTGAAGATGCTATCAGGAACACAAATCGTGTTGCTGCTTCTCCTGCCCCAGGCAGTCTTGGCGGGTTTCAAAGCCAAATGTTTCCAGACACTGAAGAATAATAAGCTGGACACAGAAAACCATTACAAGCCAGGAGAATTTCTCATTGGTGGCATAGTCTCTGCAACAAAGGTTGACTTTGAAAACCTAAGCTTCAATACATTTCCTTTAACTGAATTATTTATGTAAGTCAAATTTCCTGCCTTGCATGAGAGCCGCTCTATTCCTCTCTGGCTTCTAAAGTTTCAGCCTCCTCTCTTACAACGAATGGTCCCCTTGATCTGTGAACTTTTCTCTCTTTCTGTCTCATTTTGTCCTTGGGGAACCATTTTCCACTCTGCAGCTGATGTGCCTGGTTTGAAATTCTCAAGTAAATCACCAGAAGAAATCTTTTATTTTTCTGGACTTTGAAAAACAAAATCCATTTTTCTTCACATCCTCTGAACACAGCTGGACTGTGTATGGAAAGGAGATAATGATTCTTCTCTTCTACTCCTTCCTTGCCCCATTCAAGGGGTCAACATGGGTACAACAATGCAAGACTGTTGTATTTTTCTCTGCAGTAATACATTTATTTCTGCACAATTTTTATTCTGATCCAGAATTCCCTAAGTAAAAGGAAGAATCCCAGGTCACAACTGACTTTCCCTACATGTGTGAAACTCAGTTAGGATCTCTGAACAATGAATTAGAAAAGAGGGATATTTTATGTGATAACTGCAACAAGATTTTTTTTATTCCTTCCTTTTCTTCTCTTGTTAGAATTCAACTTTTATTCTACGTAACTTTTTATTAAATATCAAAGAAAAATAAGCCAAAGTTAATAATAACTAGATTACTTCAGACATGAGGCATTCATCATCTTACAATAAAATATATTGAAAGACTCCCATTCAAATACTGGAGGCATTTTTTGGAAACAATCCATTCAAATATATAATGAAATACTCTCAAACATCTCAGTGTTGGGTGGATTAAAAATATTATTGTTCCAAAGCAATGTTCTTTCCACTGATTATGTTGAAATATATTCATACTTTCAGGAGAGCAGCAAGAGAGCACTGGAAATTGCTGTCCTTCCTTATCACCATCCAAGAAATCAACCAGAATCCCAATATTTTGTTCAACGTCACTCTGGGTTACAACATCTATGACAATTATTTCAGTGCACAAATGACTTCAGAGGCTTTGCTGGACTTGCTTTCAGAGGGGGAGGCCAACGTTCCCAACTACAGCTGTGGAAGGCAGAGAAACATGGTGGCCGTTCTTGAAGAGGCTGATACCGACATCTCCATCCAGATTTCAACCCTATTAGGCACCCACAAAATCCCACAGGTGTGTCTTTGCTGAGAAGATGAATTTTAAGTCATGCAACTTCCAGGCTCTTTTACATCTTCTGTTATAAACAAAGAGCAAAGTTCTAGTATAAAAGGTAAAATTTCCCCTCGTACATATGTTCTAGTCATTTCTGGCTCTAGGGGATGCCCATCTCTGTTACAAAGCTGAAGAGCTAGCACTGTCCAAAGACGTCTCTGTGGTCATGTGGCCAGCATGACCAAAGGTGTATGGAACGCTGTTACCTTTCCACTAAAGTGGCCATTTTTCTACTTGCATTTTATATACTTTCAAACTGCTTAGTTTGGCAGAAGCTGAGACAAGTAACGGGAGCTCACTCCATTACACGGTGCTAGGGATTCAAACCACCGAACTGCCAACCTTTCTGATCAACAAGCTCAGTGTCTTAGCCACTGACCCACCATTTCCCTTTCTAGTATATGACTTGTATAAAGTAAGGATTAAGGTTCTATTGAATGAGAGACAAGAATCTGAGCAGACATATATCCCCTGCATGGCACTCTTAATGCAGATTTTGCATCTCTACTGGCCATTTGCAAGAACAAATTGCTACACTGAAGTGAGAAGAGAAGCAATGTAAAAGTAAAATGACCAGGGACTCCCTACAAAAGTTCCTTTATTGCAAGGAATGGACAATTCCTCCATTAGGTCTATATTTTTGGCTTTATGGGTCTCCAATAAAATAGTTTTCTTTCTTTCCTTTTCAGATCAGTTATAGTTTTATCTCCCAGATTCTGAGTGATAAAACTCAGCTTCCTTTCTTCTACCCAATGCTCCCTGCTGAAGGAGTCCAGTACCCAGGGATGGTGAAGTTGGTCCTCCATTTCAGGTGGACCTTGGTGGGTCTCCTTGCTTCAGATACTGAGAATGGACAAAGGTTCATGAGGACACTGTCTTCCATGCTGATAAAGAATGGCATTTGCCCAGTTTTATTGCAAACCTTTTCCTCAGATCTTCAAAAACTATTCATAGACATGTATCTATACCAAAATTGGAGAAAGGTGAAGGTCTTTTTTTATGGTGCAGACAGGAATACATTCAATATAGGGTTTATAATTATGCAGTATATATTTGAAAGTCTTACTGAACCTCTTAGAGGAAAACTCCTGATCACCACAACCCGTTGGGACTTCATGTCCAATATTTACTGGGCAGGTGATTATTTTCTCACTCAAAGCATCCATAGCATCTTTTCCTTTCTTATGAAGAAAAATCAAATCACAAAGTATGATGGATATCTGCTGTTGGATTCCACCATGGATGTCTTTGCAAAGAACTCCTTCCTGTGTTCTTACACCACGGATGCCTTTTCGGTGAAAATCTGGAGACGGTGCAGGGAGAGAGAAGAACTGGAGGCTCTGAGGAAAGAGGAGATGGATTCGATCCTGGCTCTGGACAGCTATTTCATTTACAACACAATCTGGGCTGTGGTAAAGGCCATCAATGCTGCTTATTTATCCAGATCCAGGAGGACAACATATAAAGGGGGTCCAAATGTGAAAAATCAGATTCTGAAAGCATGGCAGGTATTTCTTCTCTATTGCACATCTCTCCATGGCAGCTGAGAATCATTTTCATAATTGTAGGAACCATGTAATGATTTTGATGGCTAGTAATAACTTATTTTGAAAATAAAATTTAAAACTTCTTTTGTTCTCCTTTTGTATTTGTTTCGCCCTGCTTATTTTCTTTGTAATTAAATGATTCATTTTTAATAGCTTCTTGGTAAATCTATTGTTTGGCCTCTGCCTCTTTGTTCTTGGACTCTTTTCTTTACCAGCAGGAGCATTTCTGTGCCCCCCCCCCCCACACACACACAGTCTAAGAAAGTGTGATGTGCATATTAAGCAGCCATACATTTGTCTCAAAGTCACAAAGGTGCTTTTTCAAGAGGCAAATGGACTTCCTTGTTTTTCTTTGAAGAAGTTTTGCTTCTCATCCAAGAAGCTTCTTCAACTCTTGACTGAATGGTGAGAATGGAAGGATTTATATACTTTGCATACAGCTAGTCATTTGCATTATTTCAGAGAGTCATTGAGGCCAATTGGAGTTTTACCTGTGCTCTTCAAGGTCACTTGAGTAATGCAGATAGGTATGGAGCCACCTTGGAACTGCTGAAAGGACTGTGCTGTAGACTGGAGATAGATGATCTTGTACACCTCCTTCTCTGTTGAGAGAGGGATGTTCAATTTTGACATGGATGGCCTTTTTGACCCGTCTTTCAAATCAGCAGTCCCCTCTATCCAACATGTGGATTTTGCTGGACAAGCTTCTGTCTTACTGTATTCTTGGGTTTAATGTATGTTGTGTTGGCCGAAAACCCTCCTGAGCTTTTCAAATATTCATACTTTTGGGACAACCAGGATTGAATGACTGAGAACCTCCATAGACAGTGTAACACATCTGACCCCTTCATAGGTTACAACAGTTCATTTAGTGACCATTCAAAGTTACAATGGCACCGAAAAAACTTATGACTTATGACCATACTTCACACTTACAACTGTTGCAGCATCCCCACTGTCATGAGAGGCCAGGCGAGGAGAAGCGCCCCTCAACGTGAGTGACATTGAGTTGGCCACACCCACCCAGTCACATGATCACCAAGCCACACCCACCAACTAAGACACACCCAAAACCGGTTGTTAAAAAATTTGAATCCCACCCCTGGGTGAAGGGTTTGGAGGTAGAAAAAGTTTAGAAACAGCAAGAATGAAGAACATTATATTAAATATTCCTTATATGTTCCATAAAATTGTAATTGACCTTAACTAGTAAGAGGGATCATCTTTCAGAGTGAAGACCAGGGGGTCTCTTCTCCATGCCAAATTTATCAATTTTACATTTATCACCTCAACGCAGAGGTTCATAAGCACAACCTCCTAGTAGAGCAAAGGCCCCCACTGTCACCCCCAAAGTGAGCAAAACATTTTCTCTTCCTGTCTGCCCATTGACCAATTGTTATCAGGACTGTTTCTGTGGGGGAGCTTTGATTTAATTTTGGCTTCACTTGGCAAAATTCCTTCAGAGTGCTTGTGCATATCCATTTCTTTCAGAGTTTTTAATTTTGGACATCATCAGCTCATCCGTTGGTTTTCCAACTCTGCAGTGACAATTATGAAAGGGACGATGTAAAGTGCCTCTCTTCACCAGCCTTTTCATTTAGCTTCCTTTTAACAAGAGTTTTATTCTAGATTCCTCAGTACAGATCCTTCATTCCAGCTCAAATGTAGACATCTTGCCAGAGAACTTTCTGATTCTATGTAACATTGCTCATTTTCTCTTCCATTCCAGCTTCATCCTTTCCTTCAAAGTACTCAGTTTTATAATAATTGCATTGATGGGGTATATTTGAATGAGAATGGATTGCTGGTAGCAGACTTGGACATTGTCAACTGGATGATTTTCTCCAATATGTCTGTTAGCAAAGTGACCGTCGGGAGTCTAGAAAGGCAGGGATCCTTGGATTTCAAGTTGGTGATCAAGCCAAATGCTACAGCAAAGATGGAAATGCTGAACAAGGTTGGGGAAAAGAATTTATTCTATCCTTTCTGAATGTCTTACCAAGAGGATTGCAGAGTTGGGGCAGGGATGTCACCTCAGTTCTCTGACAGGAAACGTATTCATTGGTTACATGTTCAGGGTCTGAGAAAAATATCCTTAATGATTCCAGTTAACTATCAGTTTTCTGCAAGGAAGCAAGATTTAAATCATTGAGCAACATGAATCATTTCACCAAAGCAGAAAATCCATCCAACTTTGCCTTGATTGGGTACATTGAAAAAGTACACTAAAAAAACCATGAGATTCTAGAAGGAATGCAGAGAAGAGATACAAAGAAGATTAGGGGACTGGAGACTCAACCATATGAGCAACAGTTTTGGGAACTGAGAATGTCTAGTCTAACCAAAAGAAGGACTAGGGGTGACATGATAGTAGTCGCCCAATATTTGAAGGGCTGTCACAGAGAAGAAGGTATCAACCTAATCTCCAAAACAGAGGGCAAGACAAGAAGTAACAGATGGAAACTTATCAGAGAGAAACCTAAGCTAAAATTAAGAAGAAATTTCCTATCAGTAAGAACACTCAATCAGTGGAACAGCTTGCCTCCAGAAGCTATGGGTGCTCCTCAACAGGAGGTTTTCAGGAAGAAATTGGATAGCCATTCATCCAGAAATAAACTAGAAGACCTCCAAAGTCCCTTCCAACTCTGTTATTCTGTATTCTGTAAAAATAGTGTGTGAGAAACATTAGAAGAGAGGATAAATAGGCAACAAGAAGCCAAATAACTAAATAAGTTTGATGAGTTCCAAGGCAGTGGTGGGATTCAAATTTTTTTACTACCGGTTCTGTGGCCATGGCTTGGTAGGCGTGGGGTGGTTTGGTGGGCATGTCTTAGTGGGCATGGCAAGGGAAGGTTAGTGCATTCCCCATTCCCTTCACACCCCACTAGCCTGCTTTCCAGCTCCCTTCCCCTGAGCAGGGCAACAAAAGAAGACCCAGCCAATCAGGTGGCACTCAGGAGGCAGAGAGTAGATGGGGGCGGGGCCAATCAGAGGCGGCATTTGTTGGTTCTCTGAACTACTCAAAATTTCCGCTACTGGTTCTCCAGAATTCAGAACCTGCTGGATTCCACCTCTGCTCAAATTTAGCACAGCTAAGCTTGGAGATTCCAACTTTTCTCTTTACGTATTTAGGAAATACAATAAATCATGTTGTGGAGGTTATTTCTTCCTCTCTCTGCCCAGCCCCTGCCCTCTTCCAGGTGTGTGGAAAGCTGTCCTCCTGGATTCATGAAGGTGGCTCAGGAAGGGAAGCCCATCTGCTGTTACAATTGTCATCCATGTGCAGAAGGAACCATCTCCACCATGGAAGGTGGGTGACAGCAGGAGAAAGTCTTTTTGGGAGGACAATGACCCTGACATTTTCCATGAGCATGCATTTTTGAAGACATGGGCAGAGTGGGTCACATCTCTTTGAATCTTGATCAAAGATGCCTTTATTTCATACTGATTTATAAGACAGTAGCTCGATACCGTGCTTTGCTACAAAACTATGTGGTCGGGCTTAGTTTTTGGGGACGAAAATAAGGGGGGGGAAATTCTGCCTCTGCCTACCAGCATCCATTGGTATTCATCTGGCTAGTATCCTGTCAGTGTGTGAGAGAGTTGAGGGCTATTTGGAAACTGAAATAATATTTGCTGTGTAACCAAGAAGGAGACAGCAAGGAGCCTGGGCGTGGTTTAGCTCAACTGTTCCGTACTAAACGCTTGGTGCTTTGAAACTAAAACTGAAACTCCTCTCTTCTGCTTGTGTTTTGCATTTGGAACAGATTCCTTTTCAGGTGGGAAGGGGGAGTAGAATTCCTTAGCATCAGAACATGTTAATAATAATATACAAAATACTAATGCTCTGATAGTCATTTCAAAAAATCCTTTCTTAGTAAGCACTGATTCCAGTGTATATTGATTGAATCTTGATTGGGTCTTTGGAAGAGGATTGATCAGATTGTCCCAATATCCCTGTTTGGTGGGAACCATTTCTATGGGCAGCCACAATTTAGAGTTTCAAATTTCCTCACAATCCAAGAGTCACAAAACTATCTTGGCTGCTTTCAGATACTAATGAAATCTCTCTGTGCATCTTCCATTCTCTACTTCTTGCTGCGATCACAAGCCAGATTAGAACATTCACACATGAATTAAACTGGCAAATCTGATGAACTAAATTGATAGTTTCAATCAGAATAGAACTGGCTGCATTTTATTAAAGGACATATTCAAGGGAGATCCTACTCTTGCTCTTTTTCAGATGCAGAAAAATGTACCCAATGTCCAGAAGATCAACATCCAAACATCAGTCGAGTTCACTGTATTCCCAAGATAAAAAGCTATCTTTCTTATAAGGAAAATCTGGGGATTATTCTGAGTGCCATTGCCTTATTCCTCTCTTTAATCACAGGATTTGGCTTGTGGATCTTCATTAAATTTCTGGAAACACCAATTGTCAAAGCCAACAACCGGGATCTCTCCTACATTCTCCTGATCTCCCTTTTGCTTTCCCTCTTGACTTCCTTCCTATTCATTGGCCAGCCGAGGAGAGTGACCTGCCTCCTCCGACAAACAGCCTTCAGCATTATATTTTCAATTGCCATTTCTTCAATCTTGGCCAAAACGATCACAGTGGTGTTAGCTTTCTTGGCCACAAAGCCAGGGAATAAAGTGCAGAGATGGCTGGGGAAGAGCTTGGCCAACTCCATTGTCCTTTCTTGTTCTGGCCTCCAAGTTATCATCTGCAGCATCTGGTTGGGAACGTTCCCCCCATTCCTTGACTCTGACATGCATTCTCAACCTAAAGAGATCATCCTACAATGCAATCAAGGTTCTGTCTCCATGTTTTATATTGCCCTTGGGTACATGGGCTTTCTGTCTGCTATCTGCTTCACCGTGGCTTTCCTGGCCAGGAATCTCCCTGGGGCCTTCAATGAAGCCAAGCTGATCTCTTTCAGCATGCTGGTCTTCTGCAGTGTCTGGGTGTCCTTTGTGCCAGCCTACCTGAGCACCAAAGGGAAATACATGGTGGCTGTGCAGGTCTTCTCCATTTTAGCATCCAGCACTGGTCTGCTGGTCTGCATCTTCAGCCCAAAATGTTACATTATTATTTTTAGACCAGATCTGAATACCAAAGAATATTTGATGTCAAAATAAAATTTAAAAATGACTTTTATAAATCTATTATTCTTTTCAAAAATGTCATTCAGTAGGCTTGATTAACAGGTTTTGATCATTTAATGTTTATTTGTTTATTCATTTATTAAACCTAAATGCTGCCCATCTTGGCTTGATGGACTCTAGACAGCTTACAATCAAGAAAAAAAGAAGAAAGATTAAAACAATAAATAGTACCACTAACATTGGTTTAAAATTGACAAGTAAGGGAAGGCACGGAACAAAATGCACATGGAGAGGATATATTCCTCCTATTCCTAAAGCTATTCCTATTTCTATTCTTCTACCAATAACAATACCTGTTTAGTCACAATAGTGTGGATGAAATCAGCTTCCAGATGAATGGGACTGGTTTAGTAGGCAAATCGAGACTCTTAAGCTGTGATGGTGAACCTATGACACGTGTGCCACAGGTGACATGCAGAGCCATTTGTGCGGGCACGCGAGCTCCAGGCAAACTTATTTCACTGAGCATGTGCACGCTTCCTAGCTGATTTTCAGGCCATTTTTGTCCTCCCAGAGGCTCGAGGGAAGCCTCTGCAGCCTTTGGAGTCCGAAAAACGGGCCTGTTTCATCACTTCCTGCATTTCCAGAAATACTGGAAGTGATGAAATGGGCCCACAACCTCTGAGGTTATCAGAGTCCAAATGAAATGGGGTGTTTTGGGGACATGTTATCAGAATATCTTGCCAGTTGTTCTATTGTGTATTGGAGTCAGGGTCGATACCTAAATATCCACCATGCAAGAGCTGGGAAGATTCTGTGAAAACAACCCTAAGCTAGTGTGACACCCAGTCAAGGGAACAAGAAGCTGCAGCTGTGAACAGTTGGCAAGCCCTGTGCCACCAGCCTTTAAAGACAAGCACCACCCAAAGTTTCACAGTAGTTTATTAAAGTTGGTTGTTACTTCTTCCTTGAGGCCTGCAGAGCAAGCACCCTGAAGCCTTTGTTCATTGCAGGCCATGAACATTATGAAGTTAAGAAAATTTTGGATTCTAGGATTTTTAGGGGGAAGTTACAATATTTAATTTATTGGAAAGGTTATCCAATTTCACAAGTGACTTGGGTTAATAGCTGGAAAGTAAATGCTAATAGATTGGTGGGGAGATT
This sequence comes from Bungarus multicinctus, assembly GCA_023653725.1. Taxonomy (NCBI): domain Eukaryota; kingdom Metazoa; phylum Chordata; class Lepidosauria; order Squamata; family Elapidae; genus Bungarus; species Bungarus multicinctus. Next base: position 12,182,477 of record CM042834.1, on the reverse strand, counting down.
CCATGAAAAATATCCACATAAGCCCACATTCTGTAGGGGGCAGAGGAGATTAAAAATGTGCATTTCAAATTTCAATCTTTGTGTATTTTATGTCATTGTAGGGGTTTCTTTTCCAATGAGGGAGAGCAGCCTGTCAAGCCCGAAATTGATACGTGTAGCCATTTTAGTTAGGCTTAGTATATATTCTTTTTCTTATTTTCTCTGGGGGAAAGTGTTTCGGGCTTTCCACATTCCTAAGTGGGGAGGAGTGGAGATACAGAGAGTTGTTTTGGCTAGGTGATTCTTCTTCTTGTGGGAAAATGAGCTATCTATGCTTAGGCCCCTTGAGGTGGAGATTTATGACATCAAGCAACATTGAATTACTTCTATTGGAGAATGTGACTTTTGGGGATTGTTTCTAACTTCTAATATTGTGGAATAATTCCTGGGTGGAATTACTATGGACTTTGCCAATTTGATGCTTTCCTAAATAAATGAAATCTTTTTGGAAGATGGACTTTGTTACTTTCTTTTAAAATGGATTTCATCACTTGGAAACCTGACACGCAAGCAGTTATGTGATCACCAAGCCAGGCCCACCCAGTCACATGACCACCCCAGTCACATAGCCACCCCAGTCACACCCACCCAGTCACATGATCCCAAGACATGCCCACCAAATAAGTCAAGCCCACAGTACCGGTAGTAAAGAAAAATTGAATCCCACCACTAATCTTGTCTCTAAAAACCAAAACTAAAATAACGGAATTCTTAACACCTCCTTCCCTGCCACTATATATTTCTGGCATATGAACAAATTTCCATTGCATAAGTGTGACATTTCAAAAACCTGGATGTAGATTAAGGAAACAGGAGAGGCTGAATAGTCAAGACCTTGTTGATGATCCAAACTCTGTCAAGGATCTTGGAGTACTCATCTCAAATGACCTAAGAGCTAGAGCCCACTGTAACTACATAGCCAAAAGGCATTAAGAGTTGTTAACCTAATCTTACTTAGCTTTTTCTCTGGTAATATTACACTAATAACTAGAGCATACAAAACATTTGCTAGACCAATACTCGAATACAGCTCATCAGTCTGGAACCCACATTACGTACCTGATATTAACACAGTTGAGAAAGTCCAGAAATATTTTACAAGAAGAGTTCTTCACTCCTCTACTCGTTGCAGAATACCTTATGCCACCAGACTCGAAATTCTAGACCTAGAAAACCTAGAACTATGCCGCTTTCGGTCCGATCTAAGTATAGTATATAAAATCATCCATTGCAATGTTCTACCTGTCAATGAATACTTCAGCTTCAACCATAACAACACAAGAGCAAACAAAAGATACAAACTCAAGGTTAATCGCACCAAACTTTATTGCAGGAAATACGACTTCAGCAACAGAGTGGTCAACACTTGACTCTGTGGTTTCTTCCCCAAACCCCAAAAACTTTAACCTTAGACTGTTTACTATTGACCTCACCCCTTTCCTAAGAGGTCTGTAGGGGGCGTGCATAAGCACACCAACGTGCCTACCGTCCCTGTCCTATGGGTTTCTTTTATATTTTATTTTTCTTATATGTATCCATATATTCATAACCATGTTTATCTTGTAAGCAATTGACAAATAATAACAACAACAACAACAATAATAATAATAATAATAATAATAATAATAATAATAATAATAATAATAATAATAATAATAATATGGTGCTTTCAAGATTAAAAACAAAACCCAGCAGGTATCTTGCAATTTTACTGTACAAAATAAGATACATTATTTTCCAACATCCTTTAGTTATTTCAACCAAATTGTTGTCCTATTTACATATGGAGAACAGCTTGGGCCATTTTTTAGGTGTGTATTGTTGGAAAATGTTGGGACTTAAAAATTTCTCTGTCTCACATTTCTTCATTTCTTCTTGTAAGTTGCTCCCTTGTATTCAGGTCTGGCCTCAGAATGATAATGTAGCACTTGGGAATGAAGATGCAGCCTAGAAGACCAGCAGCAGAGGCTAAGATGGAGAAGATCTGAACAGCCACCATGTATTTCCCTTTGGTGCTCAAGTAGGTGGGCACAAAACTCACCCAAACACTGCAGAAGACCAGCATGCTGAAGGTGATCAGTTTGGCTTCATTGAAGCTACCAGGCAGATTCCTGGCCAGAAAAGCCACTGTAAAGCAAATGGCAGCTAGGATGCCCAGGTAGCTGAGGGTGATGTAGAACATGACAACGGACCCTTCATTGCATTGCAAGTTGATCACTCCAGGCTGGGAGTGGAAGTCAGACTCAGGGAATGGGGGAGAAAGTCCAACCCAGATGGAGCAAATGATAATTTGGCTGGCAGAGCAAGAAAGGATGATGGATTTGGCCAAGCTCTTCCCCAACCATCTTTTCACTTTGTTTCCTGGTTTTGTGGCCAGGAAAGCCAGAACCACCATGATCGTTTTGGCCAAGAGAGAAGAAATGGCAACTGAGAAGATAATGCTGAAAATCATTTGTCGGAGAAGGCAGGTAATTTTCCTTGGTTGACCAATGAAAAGAAAAGGAGAGAAGAAACAAAGCAGGAGGGAGACCAGGAGGATGTAAGAGAGGTCCCGGTTGTTGGCTTTGACAATGGGAGTTTCTTGGTACTGAAGGAACATGATTAACACAAATCCTGTGGTTAGGAACAAGAGGAGGGAAAAGGAGACCAGGATGATGCCCAGATAGTCTTCATACAACAGGAAGGATATTACTTTGGGGATACAGTGAACTCGGTCCTTATTTGGATATTTATCATCCAGGACATTTGGTGCATTTTTCCATATCTGCAAAAACCAAACCAATATTTCTTCAACATTCTGCCATTTTAAATTTCAAGAAATACATTCTTGGGAAAACAGCTGATACCAGCTGTTAAGAAGCATTTATTAACAGTTGAAGCAAAAACAACTATAATTTCTATCTATCTATAATATCTATCCTATCTATCTATCTATCTATCTATCTATCTATCTATCTATCTATCTATCTATCTTATATGTATCTGTCATCTATCTATCTATCTATCTATCTATCTATCTATCTATCTATCTATCTATGTTTTACCTATCTGTCCATCCATCTATCTATCTCCTGTGAAATGTGCAGAACCTCCATAGAAATATACAGAATTAGAGGTTAATAATGAAGACATTAATCTTTCTAGATACACTTCCTGAGTCCTGTAGGATGGCACTTCTTAATATAATGGATTCCAATTATGTATAACAATAAGTTGGCACAAAAAACTCTAGTCATGGAAATAATCTAGAATGAGTAATGGGAGCAATGGTAATATGAGTAAAATGAGATTTCCCCATAAGTGTCCATAGCTCATTGCAGACCAGCGATGCTTCTCATATAGGCCCAAATAAAATACATTGTAATAATCTTTCCATTTTTCTTAAAAAAAAACTAATGTTCCTTGATGTCAAAATATAGAAGGAAACATCCGAACTAAAAAACCGAGGAGATATTTTATCTGACATTAGTAAAGGTTGCCCAATCTGTCACATCATCTTATCTCTTCCCAGCCCCTACTTTGAGATCATTTTACTGTTTTTTCCCATTAAATAAGAAATTCTGCAGTTTCACAATAAAGAAGACCAAGGCAGATGCATAGTCATGCCACTGGGAGCCCGAAGGAGAGAAAAGTACCAGTAACTAAATTCAGAGACAGGAGTAGAAGTAACCAAAGTAACAAAAAGACATAGATTAGGTCCTAGGGATCTACAAAGTAGCAGTGTAAGGATTCAGACAAAGGCAGCCAGCTGATCCGGAGTGAGGGGCTCCTGTCAGGGTCCAGGAATCATGTCTTGAGCAGCTTCTCTTTCACCTGCTTGGAGAGGAAAAAGCTGCCTAGTGAAAAGAAGCTACCTGGTCTAAAGAATTGGTCTTGGAAGAGAGAAGCCGACGCGGGGAATGAATGAGCTGTGGGTTTGTGGCAACTGCCGGCAAGGACTACAAGCTTAGAAATGACCCACCTGCGGGTGAGTGTCTCCCCCGGCTCCTTATAGATCAATGGTGCATTTTTACTGTGGACCCGAGACAGAAACAACTTAAAAAGCAAAGACTCCAGAGCGGAAGGGGTGAGTGTGGAGATTAAGCGGCAGCGGCTTAATTTATGTTTTTACCCTCTAACTCTGGAAGTTAAATGGCAGCTTGAGAAAAGAATGATTAAAGGAGAAAAAAAAAGGGAGGGGGGCTAGACGAGAAGAGGTGTGAAGAAGGTTTTTATTCAGGAAAACTGCCTTTTGAAACTGAGATTGATTGTGAATTCCGATGATGGAAGAACTGGAATGATGTCTACAGTCTCCATTTAAAAATCACCAAAAATAATTCTAAACAGCCACCAATTGGGGAGAACAAAGGAGACTTATGGAAAATTGATAGTCTCCATATAAATCACCCAGTTCTGTTTAAATCACCCAGCTGATTAGTCAGCCTGAATTTAAATTCCCACTCAGCTGATGGGACAATCTCCACTAAACCCCCATCCATATCTCATCCTTTCTAAACTCCAAAGTAGACAATTGGTGAGCTCATTCAAATCTTCTCCATTCAAATCTATCAAACAGCAACGCTTCCTCTTTAAAACAAAAACAAACCAAAACCAAAATCAAAAAAGGTAGGTTTAAGGAAAAACAAAGGAACTTTACACAACAAACCTCCAATACTTTACTACCTCCACTATTCCAGTACCTCAAGAGCAAATATTTATAATGCTTTGTCTATAAAAATTGATTTATCATATAGTAGTATAATAATTAATTGTTAAATGACCACTAATTTACTGATTCATTGAATTGAGAGATTTAATACTGTATCATTGATTATCTAGTCTATTGATTGATTGATTGATTCTTAGTAATGTTGATTGATTGATTTTTAGTAATAAGTAACCTTACTTTTGATTTGTTCTCTAACTTATCAATTAACATTTATTAATTACCAACATTCATTAAGTAACTGTCTACCTATCACATTAATTAGCTATTGTAATTGTTTAGTGTACTATTGCCATTAACCATGCCAGTCAGAAACTCCAGAAACTCCAAATCCTCCACTACCAAACAACAACAAAAAATATCTCTACCAATGACCTCCCAGACTCTTGTACATGCTTCAGATGTCTTAAAACCATCAATGAAATATCATCAAATGCTACCTAAGTGACAATCAAGACTACCTTGCCTGCTTAAACTTAAACAAAAACCTAGCTGATCTTCTAAAAGCATCAGTTACATTCCCTTGTCTATGTCCATCATGTTTTCCTAAGCTAAACAAACCAAGTACCCTGCCTGACAGAGTTGATAGCATAGAATCATTCATGCACTCAATAGAAAAACGCTTAGCAACACATTTTGAAACAGTTATACAAGAAAGCCTAATTTCTCTTGGAAAAAAAATACAGCACTGATAAGTGACTACCTATCAGCTCAAAACCAAATGCCAACCCAACAACCACTACCACAACTACTACCACAACTATAATCACAACTACAACCAAAAATAACCACCAAATCATAACCACAAATAATTACTATCCCATCAAATAATTCCACAAATGATATTTTACTCATCAGAGACACCATTGAACATGATCAGAAACGTCCAAATGTCATCTTATTTGGTCTTGAAAACACCAACGAATCAGATTACATCACCAAAGTTCATAATATCATAAGCAACTCAAATACAACAAACATGTCTCCTGAAGATATCATTGAAATAACCAGAGATGGCTCTGAGTCCAAATACAATGATGGTTCGGTGGCCCCAAAATTTTGTAGAATTGTTTGCAAAAATGAGTCCAGCAAATGCATATTCATTCATACAATAAATGCCATTGCAAAAACCAATCCCAACCACAAAAATTTTGCTCAAGACCAGACTTACCCATACTGCAAAGAATCCGCTCCCATGAACTCCACAAGGAACTCAAAAGACGTCTAGACAATGGAGAGAAGGATCTCTACATTGACTACCACACTGATTGTATCAAAAGTAAGTCACACAACCCACAACTCCACATCCAACCCTACCTCGCACAACCCACCATCACTCAAAACTAGGCACGCACACTCCTAACTTCCTCAATTCCAACTACAACTGGCCTTAAATGCAAGCTACTCAATGCAAGAAGCCTTGTGAATAAAATACCTGAATTTCTCCTCTTACTAAATATGGCTAAATTCGACATCATATTTGTCTGTGAAACATGGCTCAATGCATTCTCTCCCTGACTCCGTTACCACAGTAAGAGACTATCACGTTTACTGATCAGATCAGTGTAATCTGTAGAGAAGGTGGTGTTTCTGTCTTCTACAAAAAGTCCTTACATCTATAAAACATCCAAGTTACCCAAGATCTTCCTCTTCCTGAGACCATAGTTTGTGAACTGTCCTTAAATATCACGTTTCAATTCTTACTACGTTACAGAGCCCCTGATTATGACATCGAACATGTAAACAAGCTAAATTCACTACTAACATGGGCAACATCCTGCCCACATGCTTTTATCTTTCTTGGTGACTTCAATTTACCTCACATTAACTGGACCCTAAATGAATGTAAAACTGAACCCATACATGCAACCTTCTACAATGCTGTAACAAACTCTGGGACTGGAACAACTAGTAACCAACAATTCTAGACTTAACTGCCTCAATCTCATCTTCTGCAATAGTTTGAATTCAATTTACAGAATACAAATTAAAGAACCCTTTTCCAACAGTGACCACAGCATGATTTACTTTTGTCTCAACATATGTCCACACAAAAATAAACACAACGATGTGATCCCCAATTATAATTTCAAAAAAGGCAACTATTATAGACAACGATCTCTCATCCCTTGATTGGCAATTTCTATTCACTGGATGCAATACTGTTGGAGACCATTACAACATATTTTTATTTGAAGTCAAAAGAGTCATCAAACTATATGTACCAAAAACAACTCCAAAAACCAGAAAAAACAGATTACCCATTACAATAAGGAAGCTTCAATCCAAAAAGAGATCACTTTGGTGAAAAACAAATATGGTCACATTGCCTACTTCAAAAGCCAATATAAAAAAGTATGCCACCAGATAAAGACTGAGTGCACCAATTATCACATTAAACAAGAGGACCTTCTACGCACCAATTCCACCCATGCTTTCTACAATTTTGTAAACAACAAACTAAAAGACTCAAGGTCCATCCCACCCCTGAAAGGACCTAATGGTAAAGACTGCAATGGTGACACCTATTAAAGCCAACCTCTTTAACACATTCTTTGGCTCAGTATTTGTAAACAGCAATGGATCATGCCCAGTATTTCCTAGTCGAACCACAGACAACTACAATGATCTAATACATATAAATTTTACAGAAGGCAATGTTGAAAAAGCACTTTGCAATCTAAAACCATCTCTATCTATTGGACCAGATGGAATACATGCCTACTTCTTAAAAAAGCTATCCACTGTCATAGCCGAACATCTAAGCATAATCTTTGAAAAATCTTTCAGGACCAGCTCCTTGCCAAAACTATGGTCACAATCCATGGTCATCCCTATCTTCAAAAAGGGAGACCCCAGCCTAGTTGAAAATTACAGACCAATCTCTTTCTGCTGCATCACCTGTAAAGTCATGGAATCAATTATTAACCAATCCATTATCCTCCACTTAGAGACAAATAACCTACTCTCTAATAAACAATTTGGTTTCAGAAAAAAACTATCCTGTAATCTGCAACTCTTACACTGCAAAAACATATGGACTACACAACTCAATCAGGACAAAGCAATAGACGCAATCTACATAGACATCCGTAAAGCCTTTGATTCAGTGGTACACGACAAACTACTCCTAAAACTAAAATCTTATGGTTTCTCTGGACAACTACATAACTGGATAGAAGCATTCCTGTCAAACAGACAACAAATGGTCAAAATTGGGAGCGTCCTATCAAATTCTGTACCTGTCAACAGTGGTGTTCCCCAAGGCAGTGTCCTAGGACCAACTCTCTTCATACTCTACATAAATGACCTCTGTGATTATATTAAGAGCAACTGCATTCTCTTCGCTGACGATATAAAGCTATTCAACATCACAGACAATACTGCTACCCTTCAAAAAGACTTCGACTATGTATCAGAATGATCAAACAAATGGCAACTTCAAATCTCAACAAATAAATGCTCTGTCCTGCATATTGGCAAAAAAATTCTGAAAATAAAATACAGGCTGAATAGTCAAGACTTTGTTGATGATCCAAGCTCTGTCAAGGATCTTGGAGTACTCATCTCTAATGATCTGAGTGCTAGAGCCCACTGTAACTACATAGCCAAAAGGACATTAAGAGTTGTTAACCTAATCTTACGTAGCTTTTTCTCTGCTAATATTACACTACTAACTAGAGCATATAAAACATTTGCTAGACCAATACTCGAATACAGCTCATCAGTCTGGAACCCACATTACGTATCTGATATTAACATAGTTGAGAAAGTCCAGAAATATTTCACAAGAAGAGTTCTCCACTCCTCTACTCATTGCAGGATACCTTATTCCACTAAGACTTGAAATTCTAGACCTAGAAAACCTAGAACTACACCACCTTCGGTCTGATCTAAGTATAGTATATAAAATCATACATTGCTATGTCCTACCTGTCAATGAATACTTCAGCTTCAACCATAACAACACAAGAGCAAACAATAGATACAAACTCAAGGTTAACCGCACCAAACTTGATTGCAGGAAATACGACTTCAACAACAGAGTGGTCAATGTCTGGAATACTCTACCTGACTCTGTGGTTTCTTCCCCAAACCCCAAAAACGTTAACCTTAGACTTTCTACTACAGACTTCACCCCTTTCCTAAGATGTCTGTAGGGGGCGTGCATAAGCATACCAATGTGCCTACTGTCCCTGTCCTATTGTTTCTTTTATTTTTTCTTATATGTATCCATGTATTCATAACTATGTTTTTATTTATACCTATTTTCTTGTAAGTAATTGACAAACCAAATAAAATAAAAAAACTTGCACTTCCATGAAAATGCTCTGGATGAAACCACTTCTACAAGGCCCGCCCTTTTTCATTGGTTTCACCTACCTTCCTGAGTGGAGATGGTCCCCTCTGGACAAGGAACACAGTCATAGCAGCAAAATGGCTCTCCTTCTTGCTTCCGCTTGGCAAATCCAGGGTGACAATTTTCCACACATTTGGACTGAGGCAGAGACTAGGCAGAAAACAATACCAAAGAAAATATGTTAGGACAAACCATCCATAATAAGTCAAAATCAAAATTAGATAAGCATGAACTCTCTGGTTCTAAATAATCACAGAAGATTCCACTACTGACCGATTCTTCATTTAGTTCATCACTTTTGGAATTTTTCATTGCAATAAAACCTTTTTCTACTTAATAAAGTCTGGAAGAATGGAATTAAGAAAAGATTTAAGCATTCATTGACAACCAGTGAGTTCTTTCTCGTGGATGTATTAATATTAATTCCTCCATTCTTCATTTCTCCATGATTTTAGTATATATTACATTTTTGAATACAATTTATTCTAGTTGAGTTTACTTTATTGTCATTGCACCTCATACAATAAAATCAAACACCATGTTCAGTGCACATCATGACCATGACCATGAAAATAAACACAAACACACATCCTTCACCCTCCACATATTGAACCGAAAACCCCCGACACCGCACCAACACTGTACTATGGAATTCAACAGAGCTACTGCCCTGGGATAGAAGCTATTTTTCAGCCTATTTGTCCTTGTTTTTATTCTTCTGTACCGTCTGCCAGACGGTAATAGTTCAAAAGATTTCTTAAAGTTTTCTGCTATTAGATTTATGAAAGTAAAATGAAACTGTGATGAAGAAAGGAACTTATGACTGGTACTGATCTACAAAGGATTCTTAAAGACTATGTAAAAAATTGAAAAGCTGCTCCTCTTTGAAATGTAGTCTAAAATAGTTTTTTGATTAAGCTACATAGGAGAAAATTCCTTACAAATTAGAAACTCTCTGTCAAATTAAGGGAGATGTTCTTTGTTTATTTGTATATGTTTTCCTTAATTTATAGGGCATCTATCTTACTCATATGAAACTAAAACCAGTACCCTAAAAATTTGTCACCCATATTAGAATGAAATCAACTTAAAACAATGCTTCATATTTTTGCATACAAAGGACACCTTGATCAATAATATTAAAGCTTTCCAGGCACTCTAAGAAAAGTATGAGGTTTCTACTCCCCATGTTCAATTCTCAGTGAAGGTCAACTACCTTGTTGTTTAGACTTAAACAACTTGAAATGGGTCCTCAGGCTTTGAGAAATAGAGAAAGAATACCAATATTTCTCCCACCTTGTTGAGCAACTTTAGCCATGACAGAGTATCTTTATTGATTATAAATCTCTGCATTTCAAAACTCCCCAGTTGCTTGTCGATGGGATTCCACTTGAGATGAAGCACCCAGCTTATGACATTCAAATCTGCTTCTACATCTCCATTTTGGTCCAAGTACAATTTCCGATGGGAAATATTGCAAAACTCATTCTTCTCCAGAAATGGATGGAACTAGAATAGAAACACTCAGAAATTTTAAAACCAGAAACCTTGGTTTCTTATCCCAGCTGGTCTTTTTACATCTGAATCTTTCTTCTAAAGTTGTCTAACTTACAAATATTGTGAGTTGGGAGAACAAGTATTGTTACTACTATCTTTTGAGTGTGAAAAAGACTCAGATAAATTGATCAATCGTGTAGTATTGACAAAATCAAGGTACTGACAAAATTTAATTGATCAAATTTGTCTATTAGCCCAGGAGAGAGAAAATAGAAAAGAAGGAATTAGAGAAGATAACAAAATATAAAGAACTGCAAATAGAAATAGAACCACCATGACAATAGAAAGGAAAGAGAGCAACAATGGTAATAGGCACTTTTGGTGCAATCCCAAAACAACTGGAGCACTATTTGAAAACCATATTTGAAAAGCACTGAAAAATTTGCCATCAATCAATTGCAAAAGAAGCTTTACTTGGAAAATCTTACATCCTGCAACAATACCTCTAATACCATAAAACATCAAAATGTGCCTATCCAACTCGATAGTTAGACAAAAATGCTAAAATCCAATCTAAACACCTGGCTCACTGTGCAAAAATGTAAAATAAATAAATTAGTTATTTTAAAAGAAAACAAGCAACAGCAACACACTCAAAGGCCAAACAAAGGGTTTTAGAAATAAACTACTGGCTTAAGGATTGATGCCACACGAAAAAAATCCAATCAGATTCCTAGACCATGGTCTACAACAACATCTATATGAAGGCCTTCTGACAAGGGATGGGCTGGTGCACCTCCTAAGAACTGGGAAGATTGTGTTTGAAAAATGATTGACTCAGCTTGTCTGAAGGGCTTTAAACTAAATCTGAATGGGGAGGGAGACCAGTCTTTAGGATCTGTAGGACTTAATCCCAAGCATGAACCCCAAGATAATAAAGAGGTAGAGAGTGATGGGAAGGAAGAAAAACTCAGATAAAAAGTGGGAGATGTTGGAAGCCTACTCAGGATCAGCAGTGAAGAACTCAGATTTATTTATTTATTTATTTTATCATATTTTTATACCGCTCCCTCTCCCAAAAAAGGGACTCGGGGCGGTGTACAGCCTACTAAAAACATATAAATACATTATAAATACAATTAAAATATATTAAACGCAATTTTCCGGCTGTATCCCATCAGAACCAAATACAACAATATAAAATCAGGGATCTTAGATAAAAATTAAAAGTTAATTACTAAAACCCAATTTAAAACCAAAACCCATTCATTCGGCCAGGCCAGCCTGCATAAAAAGTAGGGTTTTAACTGCGCGCCGGAAGGTCAAGATATCCGTCATAGCTCGTATCTCCGGGGGGAGATCATTCCATAGGGAGGGAGCTCCCACAGAGAAAGCCCGAACTCTCGGGGCCGTCAGCTGACAGCGGCCGGGCGGCGGTACCCCAAGGAGGGCAACCCTGTGGGAGCGTACTGGGCGGCGGGAGGTTGATGATGGCAGCAGGCGGTCCCGTAAGTACCCAGGTCCCGAGCCATGGAGCCTTTATAGTACTAATACTCAAAGTTTGCAGAACAATGGGATGAACTTCAATTACTAGTACATGAGAGCAGGTGAAATAGTTGCCATTATTAAAACTTGGTGAGATGAAATTCAGAACTGGAATGTTCTGATGGAAGGATATAAACTGTTCAGAAGAAACAGATCTAACAAAAAAGGAGGTGGGGTTTAAGAAAAGACTGGGCAGCCTCAAAGCTTCTAAGGGAAATATGGCTTCCAAGGCTGACAATTTGTCTGAAAAGGTCTCCTGCTTAAGCAAGATGTTGGATTAGAAGAACTCCACGACCCCTTTCAACTCTGTGATTTTATGTTTGTGAACATGAAATAAGAAGAGGCATTATATATAAGAGATCAATACATCTTTACAGAAACGTATAAAAACAAGGTTGTGGGAGGAGCTGCGGGCTTCTTGTGAAGGAAGCAGAGGGTGAGTAGAAAGGAGAAAGATAGCGGCCCATGCGCCTAATGGTGTGTGAATCATATAACTAGAAACCAAGAATACCAATAAGACATTTAGGGTTAAGTGCCCTGAGATTGTGATTTTATTTTATTTCAAAATGACCGGCTTAGTTCAGTGTAATACTTGTTTTACAGCCGTCTTTCGCAGTACTCTTTTCAAACTTGGATACTGTCCTCTTTGTAAAAAAATTACCAGTCTACATGGACAGATTACCATCTAGAATCTTTAATCTGTGCTCTCCAAGCAGAAATTAGGTGCCCAATCCAGCCATCTATTGAGCTGCTGTGCTACCAGCCCCTACTACCACAAAGATCCTACAGGAAAAGGGCAATATGGACAACTGTGGGATCTGGCAGAGTGAGAGCTGTGGACCATAAATGCAAAGCTATTGCTGTATCCCAGCACAACAGATACAGTGCCCTTGCTGACCTTAATAGGGACATGAAAGTAACAGGTCAAGGTAGTTGTGATAATGATAACTCAAGTAAGCCGAGGATCATGGTCCTAGAAGAAGAACTTACTTTGGAAAGGAGAAAGTGTGAATCAGGTGTTAGGCACCAGTCACACAAGAAGAGCAAGGCATCCAAAAAGAGAAGGCACCTTTTGGTTGGGGACTCAATTGTAAGGGATGTAAATTTAGGAAATGATACTGCGGTTTTGAAAGAGGTCAGGTGTCTACCCGGTGTTACTGCCAGCAGAGACAAGAACCCTATTCTTAAGATAGTCAAGAATGCCAGCAAGGAATGTGATGTTGATGCTATTATACATCTTGGTACAAATGATCTGTCCCAGAAGGATGTACTTTCTGTTCAGAAAGACTTCCAGAGCTTGGGGTATGAACTTAGAAGTGTGGGCTGAAGGCTTATCTTTTCAGAGGTTCTACCAGTATACAAGGAACAAAAAGGGAAGGACCAAAGGAGTGGCGTAAAAGGGAAGGCTTTGGTTTTATTAGTCATGAGGTCTGCAGCTGGTCCAATGAAAAACTGTACAAAAGAGATGGTTTGCATCCATCAAAAAAAGGGACTGAGTTACTTGGCATTAAATTAACAGATTTCCTGGATAAACATTTAAACTGAACAGCTGGGACAGAGAATTAATGGATTCAGAACATTTCTGTCCCCAGCAACCTAAAACTAATAAGGATACCAGTGCATGCAAAATAGATGTTTGTGCAGGTAAGAATATCAACCTCGATGCCAAGCAAAACCAAGCATTTAATAGTGAGTGCTATACCATGTGCACTAATCAAACAGGTGGCAAGAAAGTAGGGACAGGCAGGCACAACACAGGTTATGTAGACAGTAAACACAGTGTCAGACATAAAGATCTCAAGTGCCTATATACAAATGCACAAAGTCTGGGGAACAAACAGAGTGAACTTGAACTACGAATACATAAAGGTAAATATGATATAGTTGGAATAACAGAAACTTGGTGGGATGAAACCCATGACTGGAACATACTGGTAGAAGGATACAATCTATTCAAAAAAAGCAGACCATAAAAGAGGAGATGGAGTTGCACTGTATGTAAAGGACCACTATATTGTATTATATATCTCAACTATATTGTATTATATATCTCAACTATAAAGTTGAGAAAATCCAGAAATATTTTACAAGAAGAGTTCTTCACTCCTCTACTCTTTGCAGAATACCTTATGCCACCAGATTCAAAATTCTAGACCTGGAAAACCTAGAACTACACTGCCTTTGGTCCGATCTAAGTATAGTTTATAAAATCATACATTGCAATGTCCTACCTGTCAATGAATACTTCAGCTTCAACCATAACAACACAAGAGCAAACAAAAGATACAAACTCAAGGTTAATCACACCAAACTTGATTGCAGGAAATATGACTTCAGCAATAGAGTGGTCAATGTCTGGAATACTCTACTTGACTCTGTGGTTTCTTCCCCAAACCCCAAAAACTTTAACCTTAGACTGTCTACTATTGACTTAACCCCTTTCCCAAGAGGTCTGTAGGGGGCGTGCATAAGCGCACCAACGTGCCTACCGTCCCTGTCCTATTGTTTCTTTTATATTTTATTTTTCTTATATGTATCCATGTATTCATAACTATGTTTTATTTATACCTATTATCTTGTAAGCAATTGACAAATAAATAAATAAGAAATAAATAAAATATTGCTACAGAAATGCATGAAACCAAAGATGAAAACCTCCTAGAATGCATATGGGTCAATATAAAAGAAAAAAAGAATGATATGGCCATAGGTGTATATTATAGGCCACCCAATCAAGCAGAAAAAATAGATGTCCTTTTTGCCAGCCAACTAACAAGCATATGCAGGAAACACACAAACATTAGTAATGGGAGACTTCAATTATCCTGATATCAATTGCAAAACTAATTCTGCACCAAGTGAGAAATCAAATAAGTTCCTAACCAACCTACCTGACAACTTTGTTGCCCAAAAGGTAGAGGGTGAAACTAGAGGGACAGCCATTCTGGACTTAATTCTTAATTCACAGAGAAGAAGTGATAGAGGGAGTTGAAACTGCAGGAACCTTGGGTGAGAGTGACCATGTCATACTAGAATTGAACATATTTCAAATTCAAGCAATAGAGCATAATGATAGCAGAGTCTTAGATTTTAAAAAGAGCTGATTTAATAAACTCAGAGAGAACTTGGGAAAGATTCCATGGATGAAAATTCTAAAGGGGAAAACAACTCAAGAATCTTGGGAAATTCTAAAAAGTATGATCATAGAAGCCCAGACCAGCACAATACCACTGAGAAAGAAAAACAAGAAATCCAAGAAGAAACCAGCATGGCTGCCCAAAGATCTCTCTGGCAAATTGAAAGAAAAAAAGGACAAGTTCAAAACATGGAAAGAAGGACATACAACTAAGGCAGAATATCAGCAGATAGCCAGAATCTGCAAAGACGAAATCAAGATAGCAAAGGTTCAGAGCGAACAAAGACTTGCAACAAAAGTCAAAGATAATAAAAAAGTTTCTTCCAACATATAAATAACGAGAAAAAAAATCAAGGAAACAGTCAGTCCACTAAAGAGAGAAGATGGCAAGGAAGTAACAGGCAACAGAAAGAAAGCAGAACTGCTTAACTCATTCTTTGCATCTGTCTTCACGCAAAAAGAAACTAAAGCTCAACCCACCAAAAATATAACTGTAAAAGAAAGACCAGAAACCAAAGTTAAAATAAGCAAAAAAATAGTAAGAGAACACCTGTCTGATTTTGATGAAAACAAATCACCCAGGCCTGATGGATTACATCCCAGAGTTTTAAAGGAGCTGGCAGAGGTCATCTCAGAACCACTGCACCATATCTTTCAAAAATCCTGGAGCACCGGGGAACTACCAGAGGACTGGAAAAGAGCTGATGTGGTTCCCATCTTCAAAAAAGGAAAAAAAAAAAACAGACCCAGGAAACTATAGACCAATCAGCCTAACATCAATACTCAGGAAGATACTGGAAAAGATAATAAAAAAACATCTGCCAACATCTAGAAACAAGTAAAGTAATAACTAGCAGTCAGCACGGGTTTGTTAAAAAAAGATCATGCCAAACCAATCTTATTTCATTCTTCAACACAGTGACCAAATTAGTAGACCAGTAAAATACTGTGAAAATAATATATTTAGATTTCAGCAAGGCATTTGACAAAGTAGACCACAACTTACTTCTTAGTAAGGTAGAAAAAAGTGGAATAGATAGCACCACCACTAGATGGACTCGCAACTGGCTGGCAAACTGTACTCAATGAGTAGTCCTTAATGGGTCTAAGTCTACCTGGAGGGAAGTAAGCAGTGGGGTGCCACAAGGTTCCATCTTAGGCCCATTACTCTTCAATATCTTCATTAATGACTTAGATGAGGGAATAGAAGGGGAACTTACCAAATCTGCAGATGATACTGTTGTGTATTGACTGTAGTTTTCACTCAGGTCCGTGCTTCAAGCGGGAAGCATGGACCTCTCCCATTGGTTGATGCCGTTTGACAGCTGGCTATAAAAGGAGCTGTACAAATGGCATCAGCTGTTGCCGCTCCAGCTGGCTGCCAGTGTTAGCGCGGCAGTTGCGGCAACCCTTTATTTGTAAATAAAGTAAGAGTTGAACCTTTGCCTTGGTTGTCTGCCTCAAGTGATTTCCGCCGCTCCACAATACTGGCGACGAGGGCGGGATACTTATAAGAGGCAAGCCAGGCAAAAAAGACAAAGAGAGACTAACTAAGAGCTGAAAACGCTACAGAGTTGCTGTCACTGTTCGTGAAGCACGATTTTTAAATCGCCCCAGGAGAAGCGACACAGCTGAGAAGACGATGACTTCGAATCCTGCATTCCCGTCTTTCAGACCAACGGCAGAGACATGGGAATCATACAGGAACCGGTTTGACTGTTTTTTAGATGCCATAGACCTTGCTGACATTTCTGACTATAGGAAAAAGTCTTATTTTCTAAGCTTTTGCAGAGCCACGGTATTTGATACCGCAACAGCATTATTGGCTCCACGTTCTATTAAGACTATTCCCTGGGAAGAATTGCAAGAAATTCTTTCCAACCATTACTCCCCTAAGCCTTCTAGAATTGCCAGACGCCATGCCTTTAGAATGCGCACCCAGACTGAGGGAGAAACTATTAGTGACTACATGGCAGCACTACGAACAGCTGCCTTGCATTGTGGATTCAGGGACTATCTAGAAGACATGCTGTTAGATCAGCTGGTGTGTGGAGTTAAGGACCTTAGGCTACAAAGATGGCTACTAGCTAAAGGGGACCTAACCTTAAAACAAGCCATAGAAGAATCCCAGGTTGCTGAGCTATCAGCACTCTCAGCAGTTGAAATACAGGGAAATCCAATTAGACTAGATAGCCCAACAGTTCATTTTGATGAGCCTCCACAGAGGAAAGCTCAGAAGAGGCTACTGGGATAAACCGCCCCAGACAGCTCAATCCTAATCAAAAGGAATACAGACAAGTTGCAAATCAACCTCCACGAATGCAACCTACCTGTTTAATCTGTGGAAGGCAATCATCCCAGGGCATCCTGCAGATTCAGGAATGCCATATGCTTAAAATGCCAAAAAAAGAGTCATTTGGCAAGAATATGTCAGGCAGGAAAGACTTTTAACCAGCCTCAAAAGCCTCAGAAAACCATACAATTCCCAAGACAAATCGAGGATTGTTTCACATGCTACCAAGCAAAGATACCAAAAAATAGTTCTAACAAAATTAGTGTCATTGTTTCTATAGAAGGTAGACCATGCAGAATGGAAGTAGACACTGGCTCTGCACTATCCATCATCTCGTGGGGCACCTTGAAACAACTGCTTCCTAGAATAACAAGAAAGAAGATGCCAGGCTGCAATTTGACTCTACGGGACTACCAAGGCAGAACCATTCCTGTCATCAGAAAAGGCAAGTTTCTAATTCAATTTCAAGACTTTAAGGGTCACTTGCCTTTAGTGATAGTGGATGGTGCCCTCCTAAGCCTATTGGGACTAGACTGGTTCCCTGCCCTGGGCCTCCACATAGGTGGAATCCACGCCATTGCAAGTTCGGAAGTTGACTCCCTGTTCAGGGAATATGCTGATGTATTCAGCGAAGGCCTAGGCTGCTATGTGGGAACCCCAATATCTTTCCAGGTAGACCCCCAAGCAGTACCAATCTGTTTAAAACCCCACAGGGTACCTTTTGCAATTCGTCCTAAACTTGACAAGGAACTAGACAAATTAATTAAACAAGGCATACTACAACCTACAGATTTTTCCAAATGGGAGACCCCAATAGTGACACCTCAAAAGAAAGACGGAGGTTTGAGGATATGTTCTGACTATAAAAGCATAATAAATAGGTATTTACAAGTAAGTGCTTATCCGGTCCCCATTGTGCAACACTTACTCCATTCCTTTGAGCCTGGCTCCATTTTTGCAAAGCTAGATATGTCACAGGCCTATCAACAGTTCCCTGTTGATGACGAAACTGCAGAGCTGCAAATCATAGTGACACACCGAGGCGCTTTTAAATGTATACGCCTCCAATTTGGAGTTAGTGTAGCCCCTGGAATGTTCCAGTCTCTAATGGAAAGGATTCTGCAAGGGTTACCTGGCATAGTACCATATTTTGATGACATTCTTATATCTGCCAATAACAAAACTCAATTGCTACAAAGAGTCAGAAGTGTCCTTGAACATTTTAAAAAGTCAGGTCTTAAATTAAAAAGAGAAAAATGCACCATTGCCACACCGCAAGTGGAATTTTTAGGTTACAAAATTGATGCCTCGGGTATCCACCCAACAGAATCTAAGATAAAGGCCACTCATGAAGCTCCCACTTCTACTAATAAGACTGAGCTCCAATCTTTTCTGGGACTTCTAAATTTCTATGCTTCATTCTTGCCCCATAAAGCTTCAATTGCAGAGCCTCTTCACAGGCTCCTAGACAAACAGACACCATGGCACTGGGGGCCAAGAGAAACTCTTGCTTTCAAGGAAGTCAAATCGCTGGTTATGTCTAAAGCTGTTTTAATACAATTCAACAAGAATTTACCACTAGTACTAGCTGCAGACACTTCCCCTTTTGGAATAGGGGCCGTTCTGAGTCACAGACTGCCAAATGGTGCAGAAGCACCTATTGCATTCTTTTCAAGGACACTATCCTCCACTGAACGCAACTATAGTCAAATTGACACGGAGGCCTTGGCTGCAGTTGCTTCAGTAAAGAAATTCCATGAGTTTCTCTATGGTCATCATTTTGAACTGGTAACAGATCACAAACCTCTGTTGGGAATTTTATCTGGCACTAAACAAACTCCTCAGATTCTATCCCCAAGGATGACCAGGTGGACCTTGTTTCTGGCTGCATATTCATATATACTGGTCCACTGCTCTGGAAAAATGCTTGGCCATGCAGATGCCCTCAGTCGTTGTCCCCTGCCAGTTCCAGTTGAGGACCCTGCACCAACAAATGCTGTTTTCCTGGTTGAAGAACTCCAGCTGCCTGTCACCGCTTCTGACATCGCTGCCCATTCTGCCAAGGACAAGGTAATTTCTTAAGTCCTTGACTGGGTAGGGAGGGGGTGGCCAGCAACCCCTTATCCATCAGAATTCCTACCCTACAAGTTACGCCAACAGGAACTTTCCTCATTGCAAGGCTGTTTACTGTGGGGAACCAGGGTAGTGATCCCCCACAAGCTACAAACCTCAGTCTTAAAGGTACTACATGAGGGTCATCCAGGCATAGTTAGGATGAAGGCCCTAACTCGCAGCTACGTATGGTGGCCTGGTATGGATGCCCAAATCTCTAGCTGGGTCAATTCATGTCAGGCATGCCAGGCCACCAGACCGTCCCCTCTAGCATCCACCCCTGGGACCTGGGAAGAGGCAGGAAGCCCATGGTCCAGAGTTCATATTGATTTGACTGGCCCTTTCCATGGGCGTACGTTCCTAGTGGTAGTTGATTCATTTTCAAAGTGGGCTGGACTGACCTTAATGCACACCACAACCACTGAAGCAGTTAATAAGGCATTGACCAGGATGTTTGCCACACATGGCCTCCCTGATTCCATTGTATCCGACAATGGCCACCAATTTACTCATGCGAATTTGAGATCTTCCTAGCCAACCTGGGTATTAGACACATACTAGTAACCCCATTTCACCCTGCAAGTAATGGGCTGGCTGAGAGGGCAGTCAGATCTGCTAAGGAGGTACTAAAGAGATTGGGACCCATTAACTGGCATTCTAGACTGGCTCAATACCTTCTGAGCCAACATACAACACCCTGTGCCTCCACAAATAGGTCACCAGCTGAAGTGCTAATGGGGTGCCGTTTAAGAACCATTCTTGACAGGCTTTACCCAAATTATGCCCCAATGCTTCCCCTTGGGTCAAACGGCCAAACTAGAGGGTTCCTAGAAAATGACCTAGTATATGCCAGGAAACTTTGCTGGGCACCCATTGTGGTTGCCTGGACGTGCGGTGGCAATAACTGGTCCTAAGTCTTATAGAGTCTAACTACCAGATGGGCGTATCTGGCGCCGCCATGTGTACCACCTGAGGAGGCATTGGAGCACTACATTCAGAGGTCATCTAGACGGTCCCGACGCGGAAAAGCTACCCCTATCCGAAGAAGCCAGCCTCCAGCCCACTTGTGATGAAAGCCTACCTAGAGAAGAAGCTGACCCAGGTCCAGAACTGACTCCTGATGATCCTTCAACCTCACCACCGACGGAAGCCATGCAACAAGCAGAAGGTAGCAGCCCGGTGCCATTTTCAGCAGAACTAAGAAGATCGGGACAACTGTGCAGGCACCCAACATACTTACAGGACTACGCATGCTCCTCTCTGGGAGGGAGGAGTGTTGTGTATTGACTATAGTTTTCACTCAGGTCTGTGCTTCAAGCAGGAAGCATGGACCTCTCCCATTGGTTGATGCCGTTTGACAGCCAGCTATAAAAGGAGCTGTCAAATGGCATCAGCTGTTGCCACTCCAGCTGGCTGCCGTGTTAGCACAGCAGTTGCGGCAACCCTTTATTTGTAAATAAAGTAAGAGCTGAATCTTTGCCTTGGTTGTCTGCCTCAAGTGATTTCCGCCGCTCCACAATAGATACTAAGCTGGCATGAATAGCTAATACCCAAGAAGATAGGCTCTCAAATCCAGATGGATCTTGACAGACTAGAACATTAGGCCATATCTAACAAAATGAAATTCAATGTAGAGAAAAGTAAAGTCCTACACTTAGGCAAGAAAAACCAAAAGGACACATATAGACTGAGTGAAACAAGGCTCAATAGCAGTAACTGTGAGAGGGATCTTGGAGTCTTAGTGGACAACCAGCTAAATATGAGCCAGCAGTGTGCAGCAACAGCCTAATTTCCATTAACAGAGGGATACAATCGAGATTAAGGGAAGTACTAATACCACTCTATAAAGCCTTAGTAAGACCACACCTAGAGTACTGCATCCAGTTTTGGTCACCACATTACAAAAAAGAGATTGAGACTCTAGAAAAATTACAGAGAAGAGCAACCAGGATGATTAGGGGACTGGAGGCTAAAACATACAACGAACAGTTGCAGGAACTGGGCTTGGCTAGTCTAGTAAAGAGCAGGATCAGGAGAGACATGATAGCAGTCTTCCAATATTTGAGGGGCTGCCATAGGGAGGAAGGGGTCAAGCTATTTTCTAAAGCACCTGTAGGCCAGACAAGGAATAATGGATGGAAACTGAACAAGGAGAGATTTAACCTGGAGATAAGGAGAAACTTTCTGACAGTGACAACAATCAACCAATGGAACACCTTGCCCTCGGAAGTTGTGGGAACGCCATCACTTGAGACTTTCAAGAAGAGATTGGACTGCCATTTGTCAGAAATGGTGTAGGGTCTCCCACCTGGGTGGGGGGTTGGACTAGATGACCTACAAGGTCCCTTCCAACTCTGATTATCTGTTATCTGTTATACAGTAGATATATATATTAAACAACATTAATGTTATAGTGCCGTGATGGTGAACCCATGGCACGCAGAGCCATTTGTACGGGCATGCGAGCCCCAGCTGATTTTTGGCCCATTTGAGGCCATTTTCGCCCTCCTGGTGGCTCGTTTTTAGTTTTAGGAGTATGAAGGAAACACATCACAGTAGTAATGGGGGACTTTAATTACCCTGACATCAACTGGGAGACAAATTCTGCATCAAGTGAGAGACTGAACCTGTTCCTGACAAACCTAGCAGACAACTTTGTTTCCCAAAAAGTAGAGAAGGGGAAATAGTGGATACTAGACCTAATTCTTACTAATAGAGAAGAAATGATAGAGGGGGTTGAAGCTGCCAAAACTTTAGCGGAGAGTGACTATATCATGCCAGAATTCAATGTAATGCAGATACAAGCAGTTGAACATAGTCAAACCAATGTCCTAGACCAGATGTGTCAAACATGCAAGTTGGCCTGCCGGGCCACTCTGGAGATGGTGAGGTCCAACCCCTGCCATCTCTGGCCCAGCCACACCCACTGGTTGGCCGCAATGACCAGGCCATGCCCACTCCGCCCCCCCTCCCCCCCGGACAAGCAAACTCCTGATGTGTCCCATGACAGGATCAGCCCTGTCCCAGACTTTAAAAAAGCTGATTTTAACAAATTTAGAGGCAGCTTGGGAAGGATTCCTTGAATGAAAACCTTAAAGGGGAAAACAAGATGCTTGGGAAACTCTGAAAAATATGATTGTAAAAATCCAGTTCAGTACAATACCACTGAAAAAGAAAAATAAGATATGCAAGAAGAAATCAGCATGGTTGCAGAAAGAATTTTCTGATCAACTGAAAGACAAAAAGGTTAAGTATAGAAAATGGAAAGAGGGACACATAAGTAAGGCAGAATACCAGCATATAGCCCGAATCTGACAAAAGGAAGTCAGTTGAAGTTTCATGGATCCTGCTAGGGACTCCCTACCTGCCATGGCTGCAGCCTTGGAGCCCCCAACTTCTCTTCACTCTTCTGGCTTCTCCTGGATCTGGAAGAATATGCAGCTTTCAAGGCGTAGGCCAAAGTCCTAATAACACTGTGTAAATGGAGGTGAAATGGGATCCATATCTTCCTCCTTTCCTCTGTAGGCCTCAGTAACATCCTCTGGGTGCATCTTTTCCGTCCTTTCACAGAAAAAACATGCTTTGAAAAAGAACAGCGAAAATACCGATCTTCCAATTTCACATACAGTTTGGTTCCAAGGGCATAATCTTTTGGCTCTTTTTTTTCCTGAAAAGCAAAGCTCCAAATACTATGGACATATTTGTAAAGGCTCTCCCGCTTCAATATCAAATATTCAATGCTTTCCACGATCCAGACTTTTCCTTCAATTGGTCCTGGCATACTTTCAAAGGTTAACTGCAAAGTATGGATTCTGTCCCAGATGTTAACGTGTTCTATGTAGTTCACAAAGACATTGACTTGTCTCCATTTAGAGATGGCATCCCGGAGGGGTGTTGTATGCCCAGTCGCTGAGAATCGTTGTGATATAACCACACAAATTCCATTCCTGACCAGCATAGGAGTAAAAGTCCTCATGAAATTCTCTCCCTCTTCTGTGTCTGAAGTAAAGAGCCCAATCATGGTCCATTTGAAATGGAGGAGCAGTTGGACAATTGCTGGATACGTGATCCCTTTTTTGGGGAGAATCCGGTGGAAAAATGGGAATTGACTTCTATCATTCAGAGTCTCTGAAACAATGGCATCACTGATCTGAAAAAGCAATGAAGAATGCTATGCGGTGTTTGGGATCAGATCAATTAAAAAAAAGTTACTAGATTTTAATAAATCCAATTTGCTACTCATGAACATATTGGAATAACTGAGAATAATTAAACCATACCAAGAAACAGGATATAAAATACAGAACATTAACAAGACCAGTGGTGGGATTCAAAAAGTTTTACCACTGGTTTGGTGGGTGTGGCTTGGTGGGCAGGAAATACTACCTCTGACTGGAGATTTTATAGTATCCTTCCTCTGCTACACCCACCAAGCCACGTCCACAGAACCAGTAGTAAAACAATTGAATCCCACCACTGCCCCAAACCCTCTCCTGGCTGGCCCTGCCCACCTCACCCTGCTCCTCCCAGGAGTCTCCACATGGCCCATTTTGGATGCAGGTAAGTGCAGGGCATGTGCAGAGGCTTGGGGAGGCCAAAAAATGGGCTCCTGGAAGTTCGGGAAGGCAGGAAATGGGCCTGTTTCCAGCTTCCAAAGAGACTCCGGAGCCCAGGGTGGCCATTTTCACCCTCCCGTGAGGCTCAAGGAAAGACTCTGAAGCCTAGGGAGGGCAAAAATCCCCCTCCCCTGCACCATAGTGTAGGAAGCTGACTAGGCCATGCCCACCATGGCCCCGCCCACCCAACAACCAGGCAGAGAACCCATTGCTAAAATTTTTGAAGCCCATCCCTCTCTATACAACATCTTCCAACAAACTCGATATTCACACAAGTTCATCAAAAAGGTCCTGATCACACACACACACACACACACACACACACACACACTCACACACACACACACACACACTCACACAAACCTGTGGGACTTTGTAGGTGCCGACTAATGTTGATGTCTGAATGGAGGTTTCCCTCTTAGCTGCATCAACAACAGCCAAAAGGTTTTCCTTCCTTCCACAGCTGTAGTTGGGAACATTGGCTTGTCCAATAGAGAGGATGTCCAGCAAAGCTTCTGAAGTAGCAAGAGTGCTGACATAGTTGTCATGCATGTTGTAGCCAAGTGTGAGATTGGGCAGGAGCTGGGGATTCTTGTTGACCATTTGAATGGCGAAAACCATGATTAGCAGTTTAAAATAATATCCTGTGCTGTAAAATATGTTCATGTTATTACCATCATTATCAACACAAGCAACAAAATTATTTCTTTTCAAGTTAATTCTCTTTGTCTCCACAAGCCTATTGTGTCTTAAGCCAATACAGATCCAAAGCCAAAGGCAAATGATAGCCATCCATCAGCATCTAATTTTAATGAGCATTGAGAAGACGGGATGGAGAGAATCCTTCACTGTGGTTAAGAACTACAAATACATATTGTTTGTAAAAATCGTAATATTCACCTGCCCTGTAACTTACGTTCAAAATTATTCGATCATTAAAGAAAAATTGATCCAGAAAAGCAAGTGTAAAAAAAAGTCATCATGTTGTCTTTTAAGGATCAGACACTAAATATCAGTGAGGAGTTATTACATATGGAATTAGGCTGAGCAGAGGCATCTACAACCCTTTCAATCACTACTTAAAACCGAACTCAGTATTCAAGTGAGGGACATAGTATTAGAAGGGAAAGCATAAATAATCTGGACTTGTTTCAGGTTTTATTTGCCACATGTTTGGATTTGAGCCTATTCCACAAATGAAGACAATGTAAGAAAGTCATGGAAATCAAAGTGATTCAAGAAATTAGACAGGTCCTGCAATGTACGAGTAAGTGAAATGAAGAGTCTTAGAACTGCAAATGGTGGGAATGCAACTCCATCAGACTGAGTAACTTACGAGCGAGACTGACTAGAAGGAGCCATGTTGAAAGGCAATGTTCTAGGTGATGATGTTGTTTCAGTGGTGACTATGCCAATGAAATGGTCTCCTGGCTTGTGAAAGTTCCATGGTTTTTCCCCATCCCGGATCTCAAAATTCAGTGGGCATTTCACTCTAAGCTTCTCAGAGACTGCCTGAATCACCAGCAGCATCAGAAGCAGTCGATGCATAATGTACAGGACTGAAACAATCTCCTTCCTGTTTCTAAACAAGAAGAAGAATGAGAAGAATTTAAAGCACTCTCACTTTCCTGATTCAGACTGAGACGAAGCAATCTTCACATGAAAAGGAGAGAAAGGTACATTCAACACTTCAATCTTTGCCTGTCCAAAAACTTCTGCTGTACAGAGTGTGAGCTGTGGCATTTATCCTTTTCTGATGAAAGATCCCTTTCTTGCTACTTTACTCTGATGTTAATATCAAAGGCAGTTTACTACAGCAGAAAGTGTCCCAAAGATCAGGACGGTGTCAATTACAGTGATAAGCAACAACTCCTCTGGGGATTTTGAAGTTTTTCCAAGACTCTTTGTACAGAAAGTCAGCTGGAGAATAGCATTCAAGTAAGTGAAAAGTTACTATAATCCTGGAGGTGTTACATACATCCCTGGAGGTGTTGTGGTTCTTCCTGTCAGGACATGCCCAGAAAATGATGCTGGAGGAAACTAGCTCAACACCCAAGGAATTGACTTCTTCTGTCCTTCATTGTGATGTTTGATCTCCAGAGACTGCTGAAGAAAGTCACCTCTGGAGTTTTATTAAACTCTGTATGTCATGTGAAGGAACCAATTAATATCATTGAAACTTTCCTAATGTTAAGAGTAGGGTCATTTGGGGATTTTCTAGTTCTCCATATTTCAATCCTGAATTGGAGCTGATTTTAAAATTATTTGCACCTGAAGTTAAATTTAATTTCCAATCAGTTCTAGAAATATCAATTGTTGGGTGAGAGCCAACTATCAGGCAGAAAAGTAGCAGCCTGGGTATATAGGAGAAAATTCTAGAGATAATGTCTATTTCGCCCCTTGACCTCTCTGTGCTGTCCTTCCACATTGATATAAGTATTTTATATTTTGAAGCTTTATCAAATAAACACTGGGCTTGTGAGTTCTGTAGTTGTGACAGTGGCAGTGCCCATGGCATGGTGGATGATGCAACCAGATTTCTTGCCACACCCATCCAGAAACTGGTTTGGAAGAACCTGGTGGTCCCCCCTTATTCTCTGTGAATGCAGCTGGTGGAGAGAGGCCCTTTTGGCCTTCCCATCTCTGAGGCTATGTGTTAACCCTCTCCCAATTATTGCCAAATGGTTTTAGATGTGATTGAGAGACTCTATATTCTTGATGCATCTACCCCGTTTCTCCGAAAATACAACCTATCTTAAAAGTAAGTCCTAGCTTGATTTTTACATGTGCGCCCAATATAAGCCCTATCCCAAAATAAATCCTAATTAAGATCCCGCTGACTCCAGAGTGCACAGGTTAAAATTAAGCTAGGTTGGGGATGACGGGTGGAGCTGCCCTACTACTTACCTTTGGACAGTTGTGCCCAGGCCTCGCACATCCCAACATCTGCCTTGCCAGACCATTTCTTCTGCAGCCAGCAAGGCTTTCTTAAAGGCCTCTGTAACTGATAATAGAACCCCAGATCGATATTTATTAATTGTGTTTTATATATATATATATAACATTCAACGAGGTCCCACTTGCCATCTTCAGGGTGGTGCTTTCGGCTTCATGCTTGTGCGAGCAAAGCGTGATCGGAACTGCTGTCTCCCTATATATACTGGTGGGGAGGTTGGCTGTGTTGTCATTTCTTGATTGGTTGATGGAGTTGATGTTTGCAAATTGACTAGCTTTTTCGTAAGAACATGTGTGGCTGAGGTATTGGCTGTTTGTCTATCAACCTCCTGTGTTGTAACGACCAGGGTAATGGGCTGTGTGATGACCTTCTGAGTTTTATTGTTTTGACATCCTGGGTCTTGTGCTGTAATCTCCTAGGTCATAATGACCTGGGTAATGGGCTGTGTGATGACCTTCTGAATTCTATTGTTGTGATATCCTGGGTCTTGTGTTGTAATCTCCTGAGTCATTGGCTGTGTTGCAACATCCTGAGGTTTTGTGGTGTAACTTCCTGAGTTCCGTGATATGATATCCTGAGTGGGTGATGTGATGTGACGTTTCGGGTTTTGGTTTTGGTTCGAGTTTGAGGCCTGGATATGTTTTCATGGCGTGTGTTCGTTTGCTTGCTTTGGGGATCAGGGTGTGTGGCAGCTAGTGATGCAGCTATGGTCTGGTTTCTGGACAATGGTTGTCTTTCATCTATGGGATGGGTTTGGGTTTGAGTCTGGTGAGGGAGAATGGTGGTGGTATCATGTGCCAACTTCCCCACCAGTATATATAGGGAGACAGCAGCTCCGATCACGCTTTGCTCACACAAGCACGAAGCCAAAAACACCAGCCTGAAGATGGCGAGTGGGATCTCGTCAAAACAGTGCCAAGATACTCTCAATCTTACACAGGAAAAGACCCGAGCATGCCAAGACCTGCAAACCTCTACCCGTGAAAATCTATGAAAACATATATAACATATATATATATACATACGTATGTATGTATGTATGTATATATGTATGTATGTATATATGTATATATGTATGGTATTCAGTTTTGTTTGGGTATTTTTCCATGTCTTTATAGTTGTGCTTTTAAAGTTGTAGCGATGTCATCTGCCATCATGATACTCGTGTATTGGGTTCATCTTCATCGTGTGTGTCAGGCTTTCGCAGCCATTTCTGTTTTAAATTTGGTGCTAGCCTCGTGCTTTGTTAGAATGGTTTTTTCTTCATCCTGATTGGTTGGGAGTCTTGGTCTGTGTTTATTGGTCTTTGAGTTTGCTGTGCTCTGCTTGATTGGTGTTTCTAATATCTTCTGTCTGTTTTGTAGCATTTCTTTGTCTTGATTGGCTGGCAACGTTGTGTTTCATGTATTGGGTGCTTTTAGCACAGCTTGGCTTCAGGTGAATGGTTTATTGTTTATTAGGAAGCTAGGTTTCATCTGGGTGGCTGGCTGGGGTGTGTTTGGGCTGGAGGTATAATAGGGGGTCTGTTTGTACCCAGATGTTTGTTTGGCTTGTGGTGTGGGGATTGTTTTGTTTATGAGTGCAGGCTTCCAGATAATTGACAGTCTGATGGAGTCATCTCTTCTATGCATGCTTTCAGGTCATTTTTCAATCTCTATGGCTTCTCTGATAATTCTGTAGCTGAGGTTTTCTATAGTGGCTAGGGCTTGGTGCAATTGAAGTTGATGCTATGACGTGTGGCTTTCATATGTTGGACTAGTGAGGAAGTGTGTTCCAGCTTTTTACAGCATTTTTGTGTTCATCAAGGAGGGTACTTATTCTTCTATTGGTCTATCTGATGTATGTGGCAGGACATGATGCACAGGGGACTTCATATATGCCTTGGTTTTCAAGGTCAATTTTATCTTTGGGGTTTCTTAGGATGGCTGCTATTTTTCTGTCTGTTTTGAAGGCAGTCTTGATGTGATGCCTGTAGTATCTTACTGATTTTGTCTGTTGTACCTCTTATGTAGGGCTGGACAGCTGTTCCATAGGTCTGTTCATCTTCTAAGTCTCTATTATGTCTCAGTGTGTTTTTGTGGATCAGGCCTGTGATTTTGCTTTTGTGGAAGCCGTTGGCTGTCACACAAAATATATATACTATTAGCCAACAAGTCAAATATTTCCCCCCTAATATATTCATGGTCAAATTCATCATAGAAGACCTGATGATAAATGGAGTCTCAGGAGAAGGGGGACTGGGGGACTTCTATTGGCAGGTTCATTGACAGATGTAAGCAATATCTACTATATCAAGTTGGGTAGAAGAAGGCAATAATAGTTCGTATTTATGAAAAAGAAATAAAAAGAAACCTTGAAATTATTGACCCATTATTCTAATAGATGGTATAGCAAAAATACATGCTTCCTCTTGAGGACAGTTCAGAGTAGGTAGATGAATAGTGCAGTCCTTGCAAAACAACAATCAGGCTTTAGAAAAAGTTGATTCACTATTGACAATTGTTTTTTCTTGAACCACCTAATTAGAAAATATGTCAGACAGGAGAAACAATGGTTTGCTGCCTTTATAGATCTTAGTGCAGCATTTGACACAGTAAAGAGATAACTATTATGGAGGAAATTGATTTCCCTTAAAATGGAATTCAGACTGTTGACTGGCCAAATCTCTTTTGGCAAGCACTCGTTTCAGATTGCAGTGTGGGGCCCAATGGAGGCATGTGAAAAAGAATCAAGAGATAAGACATACTTGCTCCATTTTATTCAGTCTAGGCATTAATTCACTAGTCTTGGTGCCAGTTTTTTTGTACCAGGACTAGTGAAGGAACTTGAAATGCACATGCCTAAAGATCTATATAACTAATGTAATACAGCTTTTATTCTGACAATATGATATTATTGACATAATCTCAAGTTGAGTTGCATAGTTTGTTGAGAAAAGTTGGTTCCTAATGTCATAATAATTCTGCATTTTGCAAAGTAACCTTTTTGTTGCCTGAGCTTGGTTGTTTTCTTGCTGACATTTTATTACTAAACTAGGTAACATCATCAATGTTGGAAGAGAATGGGGTGGCTCTTATATTCAATATAATTTGATATTCTGGTGACTTGCCCCAGTGGGAGTGGGAGTGTGGGTGGGAGATTTATATCCCAAATTATTTCAGGAGCTGAAGATAGTGGACAGAATCCTCATTCCTCTTTTCCCTCCATCCAATCACTGTTTGATATTCATCTCCGTGAAGCCTATGGGCTATAGAAGACCAAATGTCCATAGACAGTTGAGCCAGATGGAATAGATCAGGGCTATGAAACTCATATCCCACAGGCTGGATGCGCCACACACTGACCACACCCCAACCCAGTTTTGCACAGAGGAAAAAAGTCCCAATATGTCATGTGATGCTATTGTGACGATGCACGTTTGACACCCCTGGAATAGACCAAATACACCAAAAAATTATAGACCAGGAGACCATTTTAGTGGTGGGTCCTTTCTCAACAACTGTTGAGTTTCAACCATGCAGTTACCACAGGTATCCAACTGAAGTTATCTTCATTAAGTGCATCCATATATCCAGAAGAAAGGAATCCATATCTCTTCAAACTAGTTTTTTGTAGGTGTGGCACCAAATTAGTATCAAGGGGAAAAATGTATTGGCTCCTCTAACTTTCTCAATATTTTACGCAATTGTTACACATAAGAGCAGAAATGAAAATAACAGACTTGATATGCTGAAACACGTAACTGGCTTTTATTTAAGATACTGCAGTATCGATCACCTTTTAACACATACCATACATAGTATGAGGAAAAGGAGATGCCTTTTCCCAGAAAGACCATATATTTATACCCAAATATAGTTATATAAACAGTTACATAACACATCTTGTTTTCAAATCAACAATACATAGAATCCTATAGGAAAGTTGCGGGCATTTCCAAGGAACTTCCCCCACTTGACATTCGACGGTTATCAACATCCTTTACTCGGATATATCTCCAGATTTCCTGTTATGCAATTATCAGAGGGATATAATATGATCATTAATTTCACTTAATGTGACTATATAATATCAGAGCGCCCTGGAACAAATTTCCAACTTAAGTCAAGTACATGATTTTGTCTCACAAAAACACATTTCATAACTGTTCTGAGTTTTTAAAGGTTCAGACTGCGGACACAAAATGACTACAGTTTGGTTCTTTATATTCTCAAGTATAATAACCAAATTTTACTCATAACAATAATGATATAATTCAAAAACATTCAGTGTCCTTAGCCTAGAGGGGCACCAAACTCCATAGTTCTTGGTGATCTTACTTAGCAGTCTCTGGAGAAAAGATTCCACATTGAAGGATAGCAGAAGACAACAAAATACTGTAGGTGTTGAAATGCTGCATTTTCTTCCAGCCAGGGGTGGGCTGCTATCGGTTCGCACCAGTCCAAGTGAACCGGTAGCTAATTTTATGGCCAGATCAGTGAACTGGCAAATCCCACCCCTGGCTGGCCCCATCTACTCTGCCCCACCCCTCCCAGGATTCCTCATGTGGCCCATTTTGGATCGCAAGTAAGTGCAGAGACTCGGGGAGTGTGAAAAATGGACCTCCAGAAAGTTCCAGATGGCCAAAAAAGGGCCAGTTTCCGCGCTCCGGAGAGCCTCTGGAGCCTGTGAAGGCCATTTTTGCCCTCCCTGATGCTCAAAGTAAGACTCACCATTGGATTTAATCTCTTCCTCAAAATAAGTGAAAACAGCCTCACACAGTCTGTTTTCACTCCCAGGCCAGGGTGGTACAGGAGGCGACTAGGCCATGCCTACCATGGCCACACCCACCCAGCAAGCGGGCAGAGAAATGATTGCTAAATTTTTTGAAGGACATGCTCCTTCCTGCAAATGGAGCCGAGGAAGA
The DNA here is from genome assembly GCA_023653725.1 of Bungarus multicinctus. Lineage (NCBI taxonomy): Eukaryota > Metazoa > Chordata > Lepidosauria > Squamata > Elapidae > Bungarus > Bungarus multicinctus. The sequence continues at coordinate 12,150,312 of CM042834.1, read as the reverse complement.
AGTTCAAGATCCCCAGAGGAAAAGTTGTTTCTCACTATAATTATCACCATGCTGCTCTTTGAGATGTCTTCTTTTATTTCTCCAGTGACTGATGTAAACATCTGACTGAAGCAATGTAAACATTAGTCTGTGCTGTTAAATGTACCTTTCTCTCTTTTCCAGGTGAATCTTTCTTTATCTCTGTCTGAATCAGGAAAGCCACTTGGCTCTTGTGTGAGAACTTTTAATTCTTCAACTCTTCTTCCTGTTCTTGTTTAGAAACAGGAAGGGGAGTGATTGAACCCCATGAATTATGAACCTCCTGCTTCTGTTTCTGATGCTACTGTTGTCCCTGCCACTCTCTGGGAATCTTACAATGAAATGTCCACTGACTTTGGAACACCAGGATGGAGAAAAACCATGGAGCTATTACAGACCAGGAGACCATCTCATTGGTATTATCACCACTGGCACAAAAATATTGAAATTAATTTTCCCTTTTCATGCGGCTCCTTCTATTCAATCTCATTTGTAAGTCATTCAAGATAATGGAGTTGCATACACTCCCTTTATAATTCTAACACTCTCATTTTGTTCTCCTTATTCCACTTGCTCCTTTATTGCAGCACCTGTCCTGTCTACTTTTCTGAATCATTTTGATTTCCATGTTTTCTTTGTCTTAGTTTGAGGAAGACATTCAAATTCAAAGATAAGACAGAAAAAAAAAACCTGAAATAAGTCCACATCACTTTCCTCTCCCTGTTCAATCTTGAATTCATGACTTGAATACTGACTTGTTTAAATTAGAGATTATTGTAGTTTTCCTCTGCCCAATTCATTTCAAATATAACTACTCATTGATATTTACTTCCTGATCCTTATAGAAATACAGGATGGCTTATTTTTATAATTGGTTTCTGGGTCACTTTTGAAACATCCTTTTTCTTTTATGCGGTTCTACATTAATTATTGAATTATTTTGAAGCCTGGTTACTGGGCAGATGAAAATTAGCACTGCCTCAAAGAATGGTGTATTTGCAATTCTAAATCCAGGCGGAGGACTATATCAATTCCACCTTCCCAATAATTATTAAAATTAAATGGAGATGGGTGAGTATCATTTGTCTCCGGGTTTGAAATCAGTATTGGCTGAAGACTTTGAAGGCTTCAAGAGACAAAGTGGATTAGATTGAAAAAAATATGTTGTTGGTTCTGTTGATGACAATAAAATGGCCATTTTTAAAGGAGTTCATCTACTGCTCATTCAAAAGTGCATGCTTTATTTTCACTAGTCAAGAATATATATATATATATATATATATATATATATATATATATATATATATATATATATATATATATATATATATATATATATATATACTTTGTATTACAACACCCTGTTAAGCCCCAATTAAGGGAGAAAGCATACTGCTTTCTTTTCTGTCTTTCGGCTCATCACCAGAGACCATACTGACAGAAAGCTATTTGTTTCGTTGCCTTTAGTTTACATGTGTGTAAGGTTTTTTAAGCTGATAATTATTTATTATTTAAAAATTATCAGCTTAAAAAACCTTACACATATATATATATGTATATATACAGTATTTTGCTGTTGATAATGATGGTGATGATAAAATAAACATTTTTTACAGTAGAAAGTCTGATCAGTCTAGAATCCTACGCTTTATTTTGGTTATTCAAGTGGTCAATAAGAATCCTCAGCTCCTGCACAATCTCACACTTGGCTACAACATCCATGACAACTATTTGAACACCATTGGCACTTCAGATGCCTTGCTGGACATGCTCTCTACTGGAGAAGCCAATGTTCCCAACTACAGCTGTGGAAGGAAGGACAACCCTTTGGCTTTTATTGATGGAGCTGACAGGGATATCTCCATCCAGATGTCAAGATTCATAGGCCCCTACAAAGTCCCACAGGTTTGTATGTGTGCCTCTCTATCTAGGAAAGTAAGAGGATTGGTAGGATGGATAAGTGATATATCCAACTGTATCTCCTCTATGGAATTCAAAAGCTGCTTTTTTCCATGGCCACTTCTAGGTAGGTTGTCTAGTAACGGGATTGACACTGGGGAGTGGGAAAGCATGAAAGTAGCCATATCATTGAATGACACCATCCCTGTTGCTTGGAGGGCTTCTGCGAAGTCAAGGAGAGGCTCTATCCAATAAAAAGGTCTTCTGTACAAGAGAAACACCGATGGAAAGCTCTTGTTTTGTGTATCCTATCAGCCAAACTAATTATATTGTCAATGATGTACAAATGCCAGATTCATAAAAAGAATCCCTATGGCTTATCTTATCTAAAGTTTATAAGTCATACAACACATAAGTCATATATGACAAACGCTGCCCACAATCTGGAGTTTGAGCCCGATCGGGCTAAAGGTTAAGTCAGTCTTCCATCCTTTTGAGGTTGGTAAAATAAGGGCACAGATTGTTCCAGGCAATATATTGACTCTGTAAACCATCCAGAGAGTGCTGTAAAGGATTATGGGATGGTATATACCCTCTAGTGCGGCTGGAACAATCTGGAGCAATATATGTTCAAGGTGGATTTAACCAAGCCAATGAAAAGTTGTGTATTTTTGGAAATCCAGAGACAGAAGACTTAGCACATCTATTATTTTAATATCAATTGTATAAGAAAGAGAGATCAGTATCTTGAACGGCACATTAATGAATGACCTATTGCAATCCTTATGTTTAAACAAGAACATATTTTCTTTTTCGACAGAATTTAAAACTTACATATAATATGGCTCTTTATTTGAACAAAAAAGTTCAGCTGAAATCTGCAAATGTGGTTCTGATTGTGGAAAAAAATAAGGGTGATACAGAAATACGATTTATTCTGATTCATATTTAATTTGCTTCTTTTTTTCTGGTCTTGCTAATGATCTGTGTTTAATATTCTGTATCTTGATATGGTCTATTAGCTAATCAACAATACAATATCATAATATGTTCATGACAAAAAAGTTGGATTTATTGAAAGCTAACAACTGACTCTAAATACAGCATTCTTCCTCCTTTTTCAGATCGATTTCACTGCTTCAGAAGCTCTGAGTGACAAAAGTCAATTCCCTTTTTTCTACCAGATGCTTCCTAAATTAGAGATTCTGTATCCAGGAATTGTCCAATTGCTTCTCCATTTCAGATGGATCTTGATTGGTCTCTTTGCTTCAGACACAGAGAAGGGAGAAAATTTCATGAGGACTTTTACTCCTATGCTTGTCAGGAATGGAATTTGTATTGTTATATCACAACAATTCTCAACTACTGGACAAACAGAACTCTTCAGGGATGCTATTTCTAAGTGGAGACAAGTCAATGTCTTTGTTCAATTTATAGAATATTTTTCCCTTTGGGACAGACTTCTTCTTTTCCATTCAACACTTATAAGTTTGCCAGAACCCATTGAAGGGAAAGTGTGGATAAAGGCAGGGTTTGGGGCACTGCAAATAAAAAGACACACATTTCTCAAATATGTTCATAGTATTTGGACATATAATTTTCAGGGCAAAAAAAAGCCAAATGACAGTTCCTTCGAACCAGATCTCTTTGTACAACCACAGTTCGGAGACCAATCTTTTCTCTGTTCTTTTTCAGAAGACATCATTTCTGTCAAAGGCCGGAGCAGATGCAGTTCAGAAATCATCACTGAAGACCAAAGTGGAAAGAAACAGGATCTGGAACCATTATACCCTCATTGCTTACACTTTGATTAATACTCTGGCCCATGCCTTGAATGCTGCCTATTCCTCCATGTTCAAGAGAAGAAGTAAAGAAGGAGAAGACAGGTTGGGAGCTCAAAGGCTGCAGCCATGGCAGGTATGGGGTCCTGACAATGACCCAAACTTACTTTCTTTGGAGAGGAAATACAAGGGAGGAGGGAACCATCTCAACCTTTTTGTGCTTCAAAAGGCCAACAAATTTGACTAATCCCATCTCTTGTGGATAATTTTCCAAAGAGCAGGTACCAATATATATATATATATATTTACGTGTGTGTGTGTGTATGTCAAAGCAACAAAATTCAGCTTTATAAATTAGAGGAAATGAATCGTGTTTTTCTGTTGCCAGCATACTTTATTTACAAAAAACTAGGAAACACAAAGAAAAGCTGTACATTCTGAGAAGCAAGCAAATGAAGAACTGAACTATAATGAAAGTGAAGTAGAAGTAAAAGTCCTCCCCTGCACACATGCGCAGTAAACCAAATATCAGAAGAAACTCATATCTTGTTACTATGGTAACTTGATAACCAGTCCAGCTTATTTGGGAATCTTCTGTGGGAGCTCACCAGTCAAACCCAAAACAAATGCAGTGACAGTGTGTGTGTGTGTGTGTGTGTGTGTATAGAGATAGGTAGGTAGGTAGGTAGGTAAGTAGGTAGAGATGACATAGATATAGATAGATATACATATAGATACATATAGAGAGATAGAGCGATAGAAATAGAGAGAGAGAAATAAAGAGATATATAGAAATAGATAAGATAAAGATATAGATATCTAGATAAGATAGCTAGATATAGATATACGGTAGAAAGAGATAATGCTAGCAATATAGATAGATATAGATAGATAGAAAGATAGAAAGATAGATAGATAGATAGATAGATAGATAGATAGATAGATAGATAGATAGATAGATAGATAGATATATTACAGTTATAGTTATAGTTATAGTTATAGTTATAGTTATAGAGATAGAGATAGATATACAGTAGATATAGATATTTTTTAAATTTGTTTATTCAAAATTTCACAAAAAAGAGAAACAAGTTCTCACATTTTACAGCATTGTCATAACAGTGTGCATATCCTTTAGTGACAATTCCATTTATTTACTACAAATATATCTATCGCATGTTTACTACAAGGTCCCTTCCAACTCTGATTATCTGTTAAATGTGTTAAATCTGTTAAATCTGTTAATTTAGTATAGTCAGTGACCAGTATCCATACATACCAAACACACACATAAACACACATAAATAGATATACATATATGAGAAAATGTACAAATGACATCTTGACGAAATGTGTATATTAAAGCTGCCATCCCTTTTTTCTTATAAGGTATGCCACACATTGTTAAGTTCTAGTTGCTAAAAAATCAAAATCTTTTCTAGTGGCTTTTGTTTATGTATTTATCTGTATTACAATATTATAAATTTTTTTCTTGATGCTTTATATTTTTAAATAAGTTCATAATAGTTTTGTCTATCAATTGCTATAAATATTTTATCCAAAAATTATGATTTCTCAACTCTACTTTTCAATATTACAGAAACACAGAAGAATAGATGACTAATATTTGTTTTTTGTTTGGATTGGTTTTTTGTTTTCCCAAGTTTTGTTCTACTGTACTTTACTAATTTATTTGATTCTTTTTGTTAGTTTTTATTCTTTTTTATTTTTATTTTTTGTTTTAAATATGGTTTTACATTGTGTAAGCCGCCTCGAGTCGCCATGAATGAATAGGTGGCAATATAAATTAAATAAATAAATAATGGCTATTTAGTAAGTTTTATGGGGAGCATTGAAGATTATTGAGTAGCAAGTCAATGTTTATCCAGATAATTATCATACCGTCCAGCCATCACTTAGCTAGATTCCTAATCTCATCAAAAATTGTTTTACCGAAGTTAAGTTATATCACCAGCATTTCCATAATCTATTCAGGAAATGTATTAAGATGGAGAATGACTCTGGGGACAGGAAGAAGAGATGCTGCCACTAAGGGAGGATCGGATAAAAAGGGGAAGCCCACAGCTGTGTAATGTAAAGGAAAAAAGTGAGAAAGGATTTGCCTAAATTTTCAGGCTGAATAAAAAGTTGGTAGGAAAATTGTGCATTCAGAATTGCAAAATTCTGCTAATGTAACATTAAAGTAAAGTAGACTTACTTCATCTGGCCATCTTTCATGTCTATTTTACCTGGGACAAAATCAGCCTCACAATTTTCTTCCTGTTCAGGCTTTTTGGTAATTACCCTGTTGTTTTCAAGGACTTTATGAATAATCTCTGCATTTATTTACTTGTTCAATTTATTTGTGACCCAGTCTAGAATGATCCCTATACTTTACCAGTTTTATTAATTATTTATTTTATCAATTTATATGTATTGTCAGCATTTGATTGACCAATTTTTCTGAACCTTTTTCTTTTTTGGGGGGATACTGATAACACTTGTTCTCCCGACTCAAGATATTTGTAAATGAGACAAATGTAGTAGAAAGATTCAAATGTGAAAAAAAACATGTGGAGTTAGAAAAAAAGAAACAAGGTTTTTGCTGTTACAATTCCTGGGTATTTCTGTTCTAGTTCCATCCATTTCTGAAAAAGAATGAGTTTTGCAATCTTTCCCACTTGAAACTGTATTTGGACCAAAATGGGGATATAGCAGCAGATCTCAACATCATAAGCACGATAGTTCTCTCCAAGGAGGATCCCGTTACCGAGCAACTAGGCAGTTTTGAAAGACAGAGACTTACTATTGACCAAGATGCTCTTTCACAGTTAAAGTTGCTCAACAAGGTGGGTGAAATATTGGTGTCTTTTCTCTGTTTTCCAAAGCCTTGAGACACATTTTAAATGACTAAGCCTATTCACCAGTGATGGGATTCAATTTTTTTTACTACCGGTTCTGTGGCTGTGGCTTGGTGGGCGTGGCAGGGGAAGGACACTGTAAAATCTCCAGTCAGAGGTGGTATTTGCCGGTTCTCCAGACTACTCAAAATTTTAAGAACTGGTCAGAACCTGCTGAATACCACCTCTGCTGTTCCCCAAAAACAATTGCCTTCACTGAAAATTGAATGTGGAGAGTAGAACTATAATTTTCTTAAATGGCTTGGGAGGCATCAGTACAATTGATAAGGGGTCCTTCAGATGCTGTTATATGGAACATTATTTCAGATTGATTCAGCTATGTCCAACATGGGATGTCTTGTGATAATTCTTAGGCTATTTTGTAACCCCTGTGCAACCTATTATCTGTATAAAGCTAGTGAAAAGGGACACCTTTTCCAGGAACTTTGGTGGTGCACTGGTTAGAATGTAGTCTTGCCGGCTAATTCTGCCCACAGCCAGGAATTCGATCCTGTCTGGCTGAAGGTTGACTCAGTCTTCCATCCTTCCAAGGTCATTAAAACGAGGAGCCAGATTGTTGGGGGCATGATGCTGACTTTGTAAACCAATTAGAAAATGCTGTAAGGCACTGTGAAGTGGTATATAGGTCTAAGTGCTATTGCCATTGTCATCAAATGCTTGGGATTTTGATGCTGATAGCATCAACCTGTTTCCATGTTTCCTTAGATTAGCAAAATATAATGAAACTCTTTTCTCCAAGGCACAAGTTCCCAGTGGGGTAAAAGAGGCAAGGATAATTCTAATCAAGACTGGATTCACTTCCTGTTGATACCATTGGAAAATGAGCTTTGGAATTCTGGTTTAGCTTGCCATGGTTGGGCAGGTGTATAATCTGGGATGTTATTAAACAGAACATACCTAATCAGAGTTATCCATAGTTGTATTTCATGCCTTGAGAATAGAAGAATAGGTCTTCTGCTCCTGGAGAAAAGATCCAAGGCTCTCAGTTCACATGAAACCATAATGACTGTTTTGATGTGCCCTGATCCAAAAAACCTGAAAGCGCTGAAACATGACTTAATCCAAAGACAAGTTCATCGTCATACTGGGAGAAATTAGGGGTGATCTGAAAAAGAAAGTTACTTAGTTTTGGTCTTCAGTTTATCACTTCATATGAATATAATTGTTTACCTTAATAGTTATTTCTTCAAATATCTCTTTAAATCTCCTTGCTTATCAATGGAGACCTAGAGGAGCAAGTGACCAATTTTAAGTTTCTGCGTGTTACCATAAAAGAGGACCTGAATGTTAGATATGGGCTAGATTGAAGAGGCAGGACAATGGTAGAAGGAAAGGATTTCTTTATTTAGCTCTGAACAAAAGACTGCCGCCCAGTGTGCCTGCCGTTCTTTTTACAGGCTGCTGTCCACAAATTCAGCCACTGACGGCTGATGGGGGAAGTCTGACATCACTGATTTTTCTCACTGAATATCTAACACTGAACTGGGGTGCTCACATTGCAGCCCTGGTCAAAAGGGCCCAGCAGAGATTATACTACATGAGACTTTTCAGAAAACAACAACTGAATCAAAAACTGCTGGTGACCTTCTACCACTGCACCATATAGAGTATCTTAACTTACTGCACCTCTGTATGGTTTGCCAATGGCACAGTGGCAGATAGGACAGCGCTCCAGAGGGTTCACATCATTGCCCAGAAGATCATGGGTTCCCCTCTCTTCTCTTTGGAAGTGCTTTATAGCTCCCGCTGCCTTAAGAAAGCTCAAAACATTCTCAAAGATCCATCTCATCCTAGGAACCCTTTTTTTGAACTATTACCATCTGGCAGATGCTACAGGATAATAAAAACAAGGACAAATAGGTTGAAAAACAGCTTCTATCCCAGGGCAATTGTTCTGTTGAATTCTGCTGTATAGTACAGAGCTGGTGCGGTGTCGGTGGTTTTCAATTCAATGTGTGGAGTATGAAGGATGTGTGTTTGTGCTTACTTTCATGGTCATGATGTGCACTGAAGATGGTGTTTGATTTCATTATACGAGGTGCAATGACAATAAAGTAAACTAAACTAAACTCTGGGAAAAAGGAGGCTCCAAATTTAACTAATAATAGCTCTACCTTTTCATGCCAATGGGTATCACCTAATTGTGGTTTTCAAACAGGAAGGACATTTTTTGGATACGTATCTTGACCTTAGAAACATCTCTTGCAGACACAGAGTTCATACTCATGTCCCAAGTGGTGCAGGAAAAAATGCCCAACTTTCCATTTTTGAGGGAAATATTCTCATGACCTCACCTGCATCTCATCTTTCTAAACTTCTAGAAACCAAGCAGTCATTTTTAGTCTTATTTCACCAGCATGGCAGCCATATAAATTTAGCAAATAAATATACAAATACACAAAGAACAGATCCATTAAGGTTGGCATTCCTGATCTGTAATGAAGTTTTCCTTTATATCTTAACTGGGAGGTGGTTACAAATGGGGTGGCTTTACAATGATACATGAAGTCCAATAGAAAACTTTCCAGATCCAACAGGAAAGAAGTCTTTCAGCATCACAGTTT